>HG992152.1:6633519-7883519 GCA_905220505.1 Laothoe populi
CAGCGAGACAACGGCACAGCGTGTCGCGGATGCCGCGGGCGACCACAATTCTGAAATAGCTCATAATTCACGCGTAATCTGCGACCGCCTGCATCCTGCGGCTGATAGCACGATCGCGGGGAACGCTTTGTTATGCGCCCAACGCCCAACGCCGTCTTAGATGCAATTCCACTTTATAATTAACTGTTGTTTGTATTTGCTTATTGGATCGGCAAGATACACCTATACGACGATACGTTGGCTTAAACTATAAACTTTAGTATACCATTATAATTATAGCGTCGAAATATCAATTCGAACAAGCACCACAACAACGTATAAATCATATACATAAATATATGAAAATAATTGCAGTCATTAAAACGCCCGCCTCCACATTTAACACATTATTCAAAAAGCACGTGAGCCACGAAACCCTTTAAAATTACACACGAAACAGTGCGCTTTAGCAACTTTCCCATAAGAGCCCATTATTTACTGAGCCACCGTACCATTAAGATTCTCCACATATCTTCGAAAGGCGCGTTATGGTAATTACGGGTCGCCATTTTATCTCGCGACTCTTCGCGATTAGAGTTCGCGCTCGCTCGGCTCCACGTAGAAATAACAAGTCCGCGAACTTAGTTCGTTTCTGAGAAGCAGCGCGTTCTGAAATTAATTCGGATGGAAGATATCGGGTGGTGCGATAGCGGGCTCCTTCCGCGCCATTTATTGCTCGTGTGGTGCCGGGTATCGGTGAAGGGGTAAAGAATATCAAGATGTAACGAGCGCCAGCCGGAAGGCTCGCAAATGAGCTCGCCGACTTATCTGTGTTAATGTGGGTGAGGGTTAATTTTGTCTTACATGAGCAATTTGGAGATACCACTCGCGTTCCGAACACACATTCGTTGTTAAAGCGCGATTGTATACGAAAATTGTGTTTGTTGAGGATTCCTGATTACCCGTTCTCCTGCAACTCGTCCTGCAATTATCTTCTCGTAATATAAACTTAGCAATGAAACTTACCATTCTCTATTTAAGTTATAATAATAGCGCAGTTCTTCAGCGGCAAGAACAAATAATGTACCTTGCATGATATGTGCAATTTAAATATTCGTTAAGATTTCGTCTAGACAAAAGGAAAATATACCGTCTGTAGAACGAAATGAATGTGGTAGCTCGCAAACACGGATGGATGGGAGCAAATACGTGCACCGTATTAGGAAATGAAATTAAGTCTCAAGTGCAATCTAATTCATTGAATATGTACTATTGTACGCCATTAGAGTACCGCTGAATCGAGCTCGAAACATTGAGAGTAGATATTAATATGCACTCACTATTTGTTAGCTGATGGAATAATTTTGATTCATTCAGGCTATTGATGACTGCGTTGGTGGCACAATTTTAATTGTGCATGCGTTATGACTGCTGTGCTGAGGTATCGGTTTCGATTCCCGGGTCGGGTAAAGTGATATTGGGTTTTTCTATTTAGAAATACTCATTATCAGCTCGGAGTCTGGAATTGAGCCCGGTATGGCGAAAGGCTCGCCCCCTATAACATTATGGGACCGTAATAAATTCGGCGAAAAGTGGGTGTACTGGTTACACCTCTGCCTACGCCTTCGGGGATTACAGGCGTGAGTATATATGTATTTATTGATAGATTAATTTATTATCATTTAAGTCTTGTATAATACATACTGGTGCGAAGTCATTATGTAGAATCAAGCCGGGAACGGAAATAAACAATTAATTTAAGTAAATATTCCCGAGTCATAAATTCAAAAGTATGTAACTATGCGTACTATATATTCATTATGTAATCTATTCGTTGAAGTAAGCGAAGGATTTTCTCACGTTGAAATATTGGTAAGATCGGCAAAAGTTTGTCTCATGCAATATTCACGGGGTCCGTTCAAAAACCGCGTCAGCCAGCGCACTTGCATACTTTGTACTTAGGAATCCACCAACCAACGAGCTAACTTCCGCGGCTCGGCTTAGGAGTCTATGCTTGAGGTAACGTTTTTAAACTCCGCCGTGTTTGGTCTACTCTACGGACCAGAGTTTTTACTCAACTGCCTACGGAGGACAATGTTTTTAAATGTGTGTCTCTTTGGCTCATTCTACACCGTACATCGATTGGATGTATTTTATTATATGAAGTGTTGTTAGATTCGTTTGTTAGTCACATAGAATATAATATTCAAATATGTAGAATTCGAATAATTATAGAAATAAAGAATAATAAATAATTTGATATTACATCAAAAATTTACTTTTAACATTGGGGTAATACGTTAATTCTTGGTTATCTGAAGAGCTCGTTCATTTAAAATCATAAAACTAAATAGAAAAAATTACAAAATATCGACCGTCTTCAAAATAATGAAAACAGAGATAAATAGCTCAATAATGTCTTTAATATAAATTTAATGTTATAAACTATTGCATGACTGAATATTTTTTTACATAATCCAGACTTTTTTTTCAGAAATTTGTTTTATTTGTCGTATATTAATGCCAGTGTAATAGGAATTTCATTCAAATTCAATTTAATTGTTGTGTAGAATAATAAAGCTTCATTCGATCTTGCAAAATTAATTTCCGACACCGAGAACGCAAAACGTTTGCGGTGTTAGGTGCTCAAAGGGCCTGTTCACACGGCGCGGCACGGCACGCGTCAAAAGGATTGACCGAGTCGTCGGATGCCACCGCAACCTAGTCGTTCAACAAAATGAACCGATTCGACCCGAACCCACCTTTGTGGTAAATTTGGGAACTTTATTGTATTTTACATAAGTTTGGAATAATGCCGCAGACTTTGTTTCCACGTTCGATGTTTGAGTTCGCGAATCCTCTTTTGTAACTCTTAATGAAAATTTCGTGGTAAGTTGGGAAGTCTATTGATGCGCGGAAATGGGAGTGGGCTCTTGTTGCGATCGGTATTAATGTTAAAGGCATATTTTTAAACACAAAAAGTGTTAAATTATTAGAAAATTCAGAACCAATCTGTTATGAATTGTTTTAAATAAGTAGCTTATTCTTTTCGAAATATTTTATTGGAAAAGTAATATTATAATATACGACATTTACTATGTTTAATTTATAATTGGTGTGTTTATTGAAATTAAAATTTGACTTTAAGCAGGTTTAAAAAGATTTA
This sequence comes from Laothoe populi, assembly GCA_905220505.1. NCBI lineage: Eukaryota > Metazoa > Arthropoda > Insecta > Lepidoptera > Sphingidae > Laothoe > Laothoe populi. The sequence goes on from HG992152.1 coordinate 6,636,665, forward strand.
CAGAAAATTTTAATGTTGAGTTCTCAAAAACATAGGTATTAAGGCTGCAAAACATAAAAAGTCCGTCGAGTTCCGAGAAAACGAATAAAAAATCTGTTGACTCAATTAAATATGTATCTGTAACAAAGCTTTGTGATTGAATTTCTATCCAAGTAGAACTTGTGTAAAGGCGCTGATAATTAATATTCTAGTGAATCGATTTATCGATTCTTGTTATGAGATCTAATGCAAACAAGAGTTGTCATCGACTAAGAAGAATATTTTTCAGAAACAGTTAAACAACAATTAAATATTCTTGAAAATATTACCATTCGGTTGAATATCTTGCTGGTGGTAGGATATTCATATCCACCCTGATAGAGACCACCGTACACAGGGTGTAAAACTCGCCATAATGGCACACGCAAGTGTGTCGCGCTCCGGGATTAGCCAGTATATCCGGTTTTTGTCGGAGGTCTGGAGTTGGGGTACGATTTTCAGTAGTATTATATAATGCTCTTTGGGTACGATGTTGGCCGTTTTGCGGCCTTCTGAGTACTCTGACACTAGACCCTCGACCGCTTCTTAATCTTCTTGCCCATTGCATAGTATGAAGAAGCTACACAGCAGGCCTGCATGATTGTCTTAAGTAGCGGGTGATAGATTGTCTCTCGCTACTCGATACTCCAACCGGTTACGGCACTGCGCTTACCATCAGATGCAGTGTGGTCATTTTGCCGTGCCAGGATAAAAAAAATATCTATCGCACCGCTAACCCGACAATAAGGTCCCGGTAAGGGTAAGGAAAAGGTTAGGGGTCCCTTAGCTCAGGTCTAACCATGAAGGTCACTGATGTAGGAACCACTTTGAATCATAGGGACGCGTGGATAGAATTCGTCACCTGCCAGATTATAGGCAAAATAATTATAAAAGTTGATCGGTGGTCCTATTTTATATATATGAAATGTGTTTTTAGAAACAAGTCAGCGTATAAAACAGTATGAGATTTTAAAGTTTCCAATTTAAATAAAACGGTAGGAATAGTAAGCATGGTCTTGATCAATCAGTAGAATGATTTTTAAATTTCGAACTGCAGCCCGCTTAATGAACACAACAAACAATTGTAACTTGGTTTCCAATGGAGCGAGTTGGTCCACAGACTACACTAGACGCAAAGGAGATACGAACGCAAAAGGAACTCGACACTGAGCTGTTTACGTGAGGGCTTTCGGCAAACACCTGTAAACGCCTTTGCCTCCTCTTGTTTGCACTGGACGATCACTATTGCCGTGTACAATTAGCCTCACATGTCTAACCTGCTAACAAATTTAGTAACTCTGCTAGTGAAATTCGTTCGAAATTTGCCCTTTTAGATGTGAGCTTCAAAGAAACTGTATTTACACAGCCAGTTGTAGCTCTTTATGTGATAGATTTGATACTTGATTCACGTTTATAGTTTACCGTGACTGTTAACTGAAAGACAAATTAAAACTACCGATAGAAGTGAAAACTTAAAACTTTGGAATTACTGTGTTCTTTTTTGAAGCGTCCATGAAGTGGAAACTTTTTTATTTTTGATTGCTTGTCAATAATTATAGAACTTCATAGGCGTGCTTGTGTCAATAGTAAAATAATCTGAGCGTGATGGTCACGCGAGATCAGTCCTTTTTCCACATTTCAAAATTGCCAAACGTGCCTAAGTTTTCACTTCAAAAAATAGTTTAAAACACTGTTTCGTTTCAAGAAGGACCAAAAGCAAAAACCACAATATTTTTGCTTGCATTCATTATTCGTGTACGATTCAACGTCGAGTAATTCTGCGCTATTCCAGAACCCGACTTCACATTTTTATACTGCCCCATTCAAAAGCCCTCCATCATGTTCGCAATGTTGACTCCCGGAAATGATACGACCTCTCGACTCAACATGATCATAATACCCTCCGCTGCATCCAACAACCCTTCTACATCCATAAACCGGCTACAAATCTTGGCTGAGCGTTCGGCATCTTTATAACTCGAACATGGCGATCCTTTAACCCAACATAATGGGCAGGTTTAGTGAGAGGACCGTCGTAAAGTGTCCCATCCACCGCGCCGGGCACGTCGCGTTCGCCGCCGCGGGCCCCTTTCGAATTTCACGAACTATTTGCCCTACACTAGCCCTCTTTTTTGTCGGACTTTATTGTCCAGATTTCTTGCTTACCTTTATAGTTATTACGTCCGCTCGGTTACATAAAGCCGGTTCATGTTCAGTTCATAGCCGTGGGAAAATGTTGGAAAATTCCCGCGGTAAAAATAAAGTACGTATCGGGTCAGAGTCGATAAATCGTTCGGTCAATTGAGCGGGATGCAATGGGCGTGTTAATTGGATGGGTGCGGGAGTGCGATCGCGTATCGCATGCGGTGTCCGGCCGTGTCCGGACGCACGTCGAGTGGACACTGAGCAATCATTGCGTGAATGATAATTGCCTGAATGCCGGACACCGCATAAATTCAGCCTATTGCTGCGGAATTGAATGGATGCAAACACCACACGATGTGGGCGTCCAGGATTTGTGAATTTAATTTTGGATGCGTTGTCAAATGTCGAATGAAATTGGATTTGTTTATAGATATTTTAGTTTAGCGTTTTTAATTTATATCGATTTAAATAATATCAATGAGTTATATGTATGTTCTATTGTAAGAATTTTAGGACTGAATAAACTTAAAAAGTTCAGAGTGCGTTCATTAATAATATAAAATGACATGCTGAGTACTAGTATGTAACTAAAGTAATAAATACGCATTTGTGGGTATTTTTATTGAAGGATTAAAATGTGTTTAAAACAATGATAGCTTCAAAATCTGACAAAGTGGATTTTTTGTATATCGTTGCTACACAGGAGAATGCACAAATTAAAAGCGCAACATTAAAGACTTATTAGAGAACTAGTTGTTGCCCGAGGCTCCGCCCGCTTGGAGGTTATTTATGGGAGAAAAGTATACAATCCAGGAGTTGTCTCCTGCGCTGACAAACCCGTAGCGATGGTCCTACCTTTATTATACCTCGTTGCAAAATTTCATTACGATCCGTTTAGCCGTTAAGCCGTGAAAAGGTAACAAACAAACAGGGTTACTTTTGCATTTATTATATCAGTATGGATGTTTGTCTACCCTCATATAATTTTAACTTCTTATTTCTACTTCAGCCTGTCCAAGATTATATAATTGTCTACTTCTTCTACTTCAATTTCTGTCCATTCAAAGGTTGTCTGGTAGAGATCGCTTTTAGCGATAAGACCGCCCATTGTAGAACCATTTAGTAATTAAGTCTTTATTATGTATGCTATGTTATTATCTTTTATGGTTATACAATAAAGAGTTGTTGTATTGTAATTTTTTTTTTATATTTTATTTGGAAGGTCCAATATTAGGGACTGAATGTCGTTGTCCACGTGTTGTGGGCCTGGTGCATACATTCCCGGTAGAGATAAACGCATACGATTACGGACGCTACAGGTGGCGGATAACATTTTTCAGCGGCGGACGGCACGGCGGGCCGGCTCGGCTTTACAGACCATAATGTATTTATTTTATTAAATGTTGCTGGTTTGCGTTATAGATAACAATAAAATATGATTGATGACAACGTGTGATAAATAAATAACACCCACCAGCCACTTAGCCCCGATCCTACACTAAGAAACGAGTCTCATGTCGTGGGTATCAGGGACTGCGAGAGACTTTCGGTCTCATAACACCCAGACTCCGGACACAAATACATAAACATATGTCCCGGTGTGGGAATCGAAACCGCGGACTCTCGTTTCACAGCCGGCTACTCGCCAACCGCGCCACGGAGGCTGTCCCATAAGAAATTAAAAGTTAGTGTTGTGATGACTGGCTGTAAAACGAGAAGCCGCAGCTTCGATCCCCGTACCGAGATAAATAATTGAGTGATCCACAAATATTTGTTCGGTTGTTGCTGTGGAGCCGTTGTCCCTCTTAGTTTTTGATAGCTACGACATAGGCTTCCCATAGTGTGGGATCAGAACTATGTGAGCGACTATTGGGTGTAACTATGTACCCTCCCACAAGCAAAATCTCATACATCATAAGCCAATTGTTACAAAACAAAGACCTTACCTGACTAAGTTAGTTTTTCAATATATCAAAATATTCATTCATAGGTTAGTACAAAAAGCCCCTAAAATATCGTGTGATACTCGAGGTTGCGGGGACAAAAATAATCATTGCTCACGTGACAAATTGCCTACAAAGCCTACGTGTCGTTAAAACAATTTGATACAATTTCACCGCCTTTCCTCGCACGGGACGGTGGATTTGCATATGTGCCCCTGGATTATGCAAACATTTTTTACTTACCAACCCCACAGGAAGAGGTACACTTTGGGTGCGCATTTTAAAAAGATTTACGCGCTTTGTCGGATCATTAAGTGTAGAACTAATTTGCTTACCTTTGAAATGTGTTAAAGCTTTGTCCCGGGTAATTACAGTCGGGTAACCGTCCCCGTAACGTGATATGCAGATTTCTGCTGTTGGTTTTTCCTTCGGTGACATTTGTGTCGGGTAACATAAGGTAAAGGAAGGTATGGCAAAGTATATCTTTATGGTTCAAGGGATTTTTTAATTTGGCAAGGTAAGCAAAACTTTTCAGCGATATTGAGCATGTGGGAATCGTTGAAATTAAATTTTCTTTGTTTTCGTCTCGCGGCAGCGAGCTCTTGGCGTTATTAAATTTCCTTGTGTTTTTTAACACAGCCGTATCATTAGATTGAGGGTTTCCGTCAAGAGGAAATTGTGGCGGCGAGGGGAACGAAACCACCTAAACATATTGAAAAAATAAAAATCCTGGCTACTTACACAGGACTACGCTACGTAGACTGCTCTGCATTATAAGTATGTAGTTGTAGTAATGATTTAATTTATACATGTTCTTTTTTTATTTCATTTAATTTAATTTTGGTTAGTTTTAGTTTATTGTACAATTTAATGAAATTGAAAAATATATAATTTAATTTATAAAATAGGGTGTTTTAGAAAACGATCAATTATCATAAAGTGCTAAGTTTTTCATCTTGCTAGCACTCTTGTAAATTACTGGATTAGTTTAAATACTTTAATAACTTCCGAAATATATTTATTTTTATTGTTAGTAATAACATTGCATATTATATAATAAAAAATATATGCTTGTTTGTTATTAAACTAATTATTATTATATGATATTAATATTTATTATTAACCAGTACACGCTGAATTTGGGGCCGTATTTGTTACGAACTTTACGTGGTAAAATTGTCTGGTTTTAATTTATGTACGTTATTTTTGTCTTGACACAAATCATTTTTTTTTTTCATTTATAATTATTACAAGTATATTCCACATATTCTACCATAAAAGAACTTACTATAAAATTAATGTATAAGTAAATAACACACTGAAAACGCCTAATGAAGTAGAGCAACTTCCGCATCCTTGCATTAACAGAATCGGGCGCAGGAAGACGTTTGAAGTGGCGCGGTGTAATAAGTACGACCGCGACAAAATTCCACCACGTTTGGGAACTTCGCCTTAAATATACATATTACATTACGTGAAATTGCCCATTTTTTCCACTCTCCACCCCAGCAATTAGGGTGGCTTGTGTATAAATATTGCACGCTGCTCATTAATGTGCGTGTTCGTTTTTAGAACATATTTTTATGGTTCACTTTTTAGTCGGCGTTCTGCAAGGCATGTAATGAATAATTAAGACATGCTGCATAGGGTATTTACAATAAAGTTGGCAAGTATGGCAACATCGGAGCTAAGTTTTGTTTGAGTAACTATTTCGATTTCGTGCGTTTTGTGATTTGTTCTCTATTAATTGGGTAAATTTACTTTGTTTCTAATAACTTTATATGAAATATTAAAATTGATAATCTCAAATGGGACTTTATTATAAAACGAAAAATTACTTTAATCTAGGTCTAATTAAACATGTTGCTATTAGTTGTCATAGTAACCAGTGGATATAAACTTGGTTTAACATGAGTCTACGCTTTATAATAAGGCCACTGTAGTTTAAAATTGCATGCTTTCATCTTCATAGTATTTAATAAGGTATTTAAACCGTTATTTTTTTTTATTCTGGCGCGGTAACGTGACCCCACTGCACCTGATGGTAAGCGCAGTGCCGTCCAAATAGAGTATCAAGTAGCGAGAGACAGTCTATCCCCCGCTACTCAACACAATCATGCCGGCCTGCTGTTTAGCTTCTTCTCATTACGCCTAAAGGACCCAGGATCATAGGAGGGAGGGAACACGGTACCTGGCAAACCGTTCCACAGCTTGATGGTGCGGCAAAAATACGAAATGTTAAATAATTATATTTTCAAAAAATATTATAAATTCAGAACTAACCTTGATCCGATGGCGATGGCATCCGATGCCGTAAAGATGCCTGAAACAAAAAAAAAAATAAAAAATTACAACCAAGTTTCTCACTAATTAATTCCTTCCAAATCTCACCCTAAATTACGGGCATTTGTATGATTGAAAAGCTCTCTCAAGATTGCATTTCGACAATTAACGCATTAAGAATTCTCTCACCAATAAGAAGCAGCACTCTTAATTAACGGTCCCTGTTAAAAATTGAGTACAAATTCAAGTAGCAAATCTCTGTCCCCAGAGTTGGGGTAGTGAATGGCCTGTAATATTTTAGTTTGCTTGAAACAAAACGCGAGGGGCTGAGGAGTTGAGGAGCTGTCACGTAGACACAATAAGCCTTTTAATTCGATTCGTCAAGACGGACGTGCGAGACAAAGGGCCCGGAGTTATCATTCAATGGGGCACTTCTACCTTTTCTTATTACTTCGCTTCGGTTTTCTTTTGAGGTGGACTAGTCGGGTATACGTGAGACGATTTGGATAGGTTGTGTCTTAGCTTAAAGTCAGTGCAAATAGTATCGTGGAGGTCTTATGGTTTGATTTATTAATAATATTGGTAATATTATTTTAGTAATTTGGATACTAAAGTTAGGTTATTACGTTTTTTATCCGTAATAATTTAGTTTAATTTTATTATTTTAAAGCAGTCTTCCAACTCCGGACAAATATCAATACATATACATATATACATACATTTGCACTCACGCCTGTAATCCCCGAAGGGGTAGGCAGAGGTGTAACTAGTAGGTCAGTTCCAAAATGTAATAGGGAGCGAGCCAATCGCCATACCGGGCACAGATTCCAGACTCCGGGTTAATACTGAGAATTTCTAGATAGAAAACCCAATATCACTTTACCCGACTCGGGGATCGAACCCGAGACCTCAGCACAGCAGTCATAACGCATGCGCAAGAACAACTGCGCCAACGAGGCAGTCAAATATCAATATAATAACATAAGTTAACTGATAACGCTTTATATTTCTTAATAATAATAAAAATACATATTAAGTATTAGGTATGTATCTATTAAAACCATAGTGTGATATCAAAATTCCTCAAATGATCAGTTGATGTCACGACGTTCTATCTCGAGATCCTTCACCCCGTGTGTAGCAGCTTCCACGTAGAAGTGCACTTGATCCCGTGAGTCGCCGTGACCCGACTGCCGAATCCGCTAACAGCTTTATTTGTTGCCACCACTCCTTTAAACTTGCCCCAAACCGATGTCTTCATATTAACACACAGCTCTTGTCCACTATCCCAATGACTCATTGTTTGTCTTATCTGCACCGAACGTTGTAAAAATGTGAAATGTTGTTTTGATATAGATCCGGTCTTATTGCACGCTTTATTATGATTTCTATTGGCTTATCGATTTTAAACTATACCTACTTATACTTGCAAGTATAAGTAGGTATATACCTATATAATGGTATATAATGGTAGGCAGCGGCTGTACTGTGCCCTGGCATTGCAGAAGTATATGGGCGGCGGTGACTACTTACCATCAGCCGGTCTACGGCTCTTGAGCGCCATATTATTTCAATATTGTGTAGCCATTAATATACAGTAATTGGAATTAAGATTATCATATGAATGGTTATACAATATGGAAATAATATGGCGCTAGGATCGCACTCAGAATAAGAAACCTTACAAATCCAATACCGATCGATTAGAACTGTGTTACAGAGTAGACCGGCAGGTGGCCCTTGTGGTCGTTTGCCTATCGAGGGACTATAAAAAAATAACTTTGCAATTTTTTTTTTATCCTGGAACGGCAAAGTGACCGCACTGCACCTGATGGTAAGCGCAGTGCGGTCCAATTAGAGTATCGAGTAGCGAGAGACGGTCTATCCCCCGCTACTCAACACAATGATGCCGGCCTGCTTCTTCGCACTACGCCATGGGCAAGAAGGTGAAGAAGCGGTCGAGGGTCTATTGTCAGAGTACTCATAAGGCCGCAAAATGGCCAAACATTGTACCCCAACTCTAGACCCCGAAAAACCGGATGTACACTGGCTGATCCCGGAACGCGGCACACTTGCGTATGCCACTATGGCGGGTTTTACACCCTGTGTACGGTGGTCGCTATCCGGGCTATTATTATTCATGTAATCTCAATTACAATGTAATCATTTGGTACTATCGAGCTTATGAAGGAGCTAGGAGGTGAATAGTGGCTTGAAATGGCATGCCGGCTAAGTCTGCAGTCAGTATTGTAATTTAATATTTCAAGAGACCTACAACGATGAAATGCATTCTTGGTGCTTCGCTTGCTTTCGAAGCTCCAGTAACCGTGCTCATAGTAGCCTACTTGTTTCATAAACGTTTAAGATTTTATTGAATGGTTACTATCATAAGTCCCTCGAGTTTGGGTTCACATAGTTTGTTTCAAGAAGTCCCATACATTATTCTTGGTAACCCAGTTCTGATAGAGGAGTCAAGTTGGATAGCGGAAATCTTTAAACCTATAACTGCTTTTTATAGTATAATATTAAACCTTATAAGAATTGCTAGCAGCGTTAGCCTAGTTGTTAGTGGTACAGACTCACAAGGCGAAATTCGCGGTTAGAAACCAGATCAAATGACCTCTGCCTTTTCGAAGTGACGCGTGTATTCATGGTTATTTATCGCTTGCTTTTTTTTTATCCTGGCACGGCAAAGTGACCGCACTGTACCTGATGGTAAGCGCAGTGCGGTCCAAATAGAGTACTGAGTAGCGAGAGACGATCTATCCCCGCTACTCAACACACTCATGCCGGCCTGCTTCTTCACACTACGCCATGAGCAAGAAGGTGAAGAAGGGGTCGATGGTCTAGGTCTAGTACTAAGAAGGCCGCAAAATGGCCATTGTACCCCAACTCCAGACCCCCGACAAAAAAATGCTTAAACGGTAAAGGAAAAAAATCGTGAGGAAACCTGCATACCCGTGAATTCTATATAAGAATCTCGGAGGTGTGAGAAGAACGAAACTGCGTTACGACAGCGTGGTGTACTAAGGCCTAACCCTAATCATCAGTAGAAGAGGCCCGGTATGGGACAGTATAGCAAACAGGGCAGATATTATATTATTATTAGCCATCAACTTTATAATATAAATAACACCCAACAGTCACATACATAGCCCCGACCCCACACTAAGATACGAATCTTGTGTTGTGGGTATCAAGGACTACGAGAGACTTTCGGTATCACAACACCCAGACCCTGGACACAAATATCTGTCTGTCACAGAAACATTTGTCCCAGTGTGGGAATCGAACCCACGGCCTCTCGTTTCACAGCCGGCTACTCACCAACTGCGCCACGGAGGCTGTCAATATCAATGTCAATACAAATATGCATGTAATGTTTTAAAAGTTAAACAGTTTAATATCAGACAAGTACAAGTCAAACAAGTCGTTATTAAATGTAAAACCAGCTCATACATTTCAATACGCCCACGTTTCAGCTATACCTGGATGGTAATTACGCCAGACAGGATTCCAGCCCCTTTAGACTTAGATGTCGGCTACTAGGTAGTTTCTGCTAATTTATACACATTTTATTCAATTAACAATTTTATTTTACTAACAATTGTTGTAAAATCTAGTTTTATTAAATTAAGTGAGGTGAATTAATCAGGTACGGTCGAAAGATGTTGAAAAACATTTTACACATAGAATGTACTAATACATTTACTATTATTTAATACATGTCAACGGTAGGCACTGGCTTTGCTGTGCCCTGGCATTGCAGAAGTCTATGGACGGCGGTGACTACTTACCATCAGGTGGCCCGTCTGCTCATCTCCCGATCGAGGCACTAAAAAAAACATATTTATGTTTGTGGCTCCACGAAAAAATCGTGAAAAATTCGATGTTTTACTAAATGCTAATGCATGTACCGACAATGTTAGAATAAAGGTGGGTACTGAATGAAGCGAACATTCGTGCAGTCAGTACGTAGAAACGAACACGCGACCAACGAACCGCTCTCTGATCGTTTCGAGTGCTCCGCCCGCTGTTGGTTTTGTCTCTATTGGTTTGATCTCTTTGAGTGTTACGCGGTTCAATCAGTACGCACAAAGTATTTATATTGTCCAGGAAAATAGTATTTTAATATTGTTAATAATGACAAACCGTCAGATACGTCTCTGTTTTAAAATAAATTTGATGTCCAATAACGTTTCTTTTTCTTCTTAATTTTGATTAAGAATCAAAGATCCTAACACAACTTCGTCGTGAGACCAAGATGTCTATGAGTGTCTTACGAATCTAGAGCAAAGGCGAGCTAAAGAGTTCGAAACGAGCATGTTACACGGATTTTAGACGCGCCGCGGCGTAACGTAACTCGCTCGCTGCGAATGGTACATTACAGCAACCCTCACCGGTTAGTACCCACCTTAATAGTTAATGTTAGTATATTTGTTTAATTTGGTTTATTCACAATATTTAATGCTATTATTTTTTAAAGGTCATGTTGTGATTGCGTTTCATTAAAATTACAATTAGATTAGTATTATTTGGCTTTTGTGTTATATACCGATGTGAAATTGTAAATTTTGTTGGCGATCCTTAGTAAATAAAATAAAAATAATTGACCACTATTCATTACATATGGTAACTGTTGGCTCCACCCGCGTGGGAGTCGATGTCTCATGCGGGGATGATGTAGCTTCATATAAATGTTAGGAACATCAACAAAACTATGCAAGATGGATATTTAAAAGGCACAAATACAATATTTATAATTTATTAATTGATTTACACGACACTGTTACACATCTCAGTGCTTAATATTAACACACACGCATGTCAGGATTCACTTAAGGCTTCTTTTTTTAATTAATCTACCAGCATTACCCTTTTAAACTGAACAACGCCATTGAACTGTTTACACATTGATACATTTACTACCCCGCGAACGAACCACGAATATCCTGGCTATCACCAAGTCTACTTCACAAAACAACTGAACTGAACACCGGAACGCGGAAGGCACTCTGTGTAATATTAAACATTTACTACTCCCACTTTGGTTGTCATTATTAACTACCCCCAACTAGTCTCCTAAATATATCAGGTATACCTTCGGTATTTCTAATAATAGTAAATACCCTAATATAAATGAAAGAATTTGAGAATCGGATCAGTATTTCTGGAGACTATATAGATTAAGCATGACAAGCTGCCAATTAAGTCTGAAAAAAAATGTTGTCTTTTTATCCTGGCACGGTAAAGTGACCACTCTGCACCTGATGGTAAGCGCAGTGCCGTGAAATTAGAGTATCGAGTAGCGAGAGACAATTTATCCCTCGCTACTCAACACAATCATGCCGGCCTGCTTCTTGACACTACACCAATTCGCTTCAATAATCCAAAAATAGGTACAATAAAATAAAAGAACACCAGTGTATATAGTGCCCCCCCCCTATAGGTGGCTTTGTTGATACGTATGGGCTGGAGTGGCGTTTAGCATCTAACGTGCGATCTATGATTCTGGTGAACAAGAAATCCCTAAGTCTAAAATACCAATGTCGCGCTACGAACTTGTGACAATTATGAGTAATCATTAAAAACGCAATAAATCACAATTAGAAAATGCGTGCGCTCGAAAAGAGAGCAATTTAATCAATGTAATGGCGTACGAATGTTAATTACAATAGAGATTCGAGAGGGCAACGACTCGCTGCCGAAAATGGGATGAATTACGCGAGTTCCAATAATTATTATCTGTTAAACCATGTTTTCAGAGATTATGTTATAATTTTGTGCTTAAATTTTTCGACTTTGCTTGCATTAAATAAATATGACTTTTTTATTTGCAAAAACCTGTTTATATCTTTAAGTGTCAATGTCTACAAGATATATAGTATCTTATTTACCTTATTTTACAAAATCGATATATAAATCTTATATAAAAATATTGCTATAGCCTAACATATAGAAGGACTGCCGAGACAGATGTCCAATTTTCAATCCCAATCCCTAATCCAAATCTCCTATATCCATATCTCTGACTTTTTAAAGCTATGTAAACATTATTAATGACCATAAGGTGAAGAAAAATATCAAAAGAAATATTGCATGCCTATCTCAGAATCCTAAAGAAGAATTTTGAAGATATGTTGTGAATACTACCCCGCATTGTGCCTAAGTGGTGCACGCCCAGCAGTGGGGTAAAATAATTAAATTACATCAAGGCGTAACGTTATTTTTTTTATTGGACATAATAATTGACTAAAATGCTAATGCATAGACTTAGGAACATTTACGAAACGATTTACAAACAAAATTTATCTAAGCTTTCCTAAATAAAAACATGGCAACACAAAAAGAGACACCCACTTGAAAAATATCCCATTAATTATAGTCTAATTAAATGGCCATTAAATCACGCTAATTGCTCTCTTGTTTTTATTTTTCGGCCCAATTTTTTTTGTTCCAGCCGAAAACGTCGGTCGAATGGAATTCCTTTATTTGGTGGAGAACAAACAGCCTGTTTACTAACAACAACCGACAAAGGACGCTTGCAAATTATAACAGCGATAAATTTTGAAATGAAAATATGAATCAGATGAAAATATGTCAAATAATTTATTTATTTTTAAATTTATAATCGTTTATATTACAAATAAGCTGACATAATCCCAAAGGGTTGTGATATTAATACAATTCATTATTTAAATTACTTGTCGAAATTGGACGATTCTTAAAGTAGTTCAAAATGTAAATAATTCAACACGGTCATGTGTTAGATATCATATAGATACATAAAGTACTTAAATACACACTCACGCCCGTAATCCCCGAAGGGGTAGATAGAGGTGTAACCTGTACCCCATACTTTGCTGTACTTACCACCCCAGGATGTCATAGGGTGCTAACCTATCGCCACACCGGGCCCAATTTCCGACTCCGCGCTGGTACTGCGTATTTCGTGGTAGAAAACCCCAATATTAAGAAAGTAGTTAGTGGGTTAAATTACTCGTTTTCTCATGGTAAAAATAAAAAGATTATAATAATACTAGCCCTGTATTAAACATTGTCCCACTGTTGGGCACGGGCCTCCTTTACTAATGAGAAAGGTTAGGCCTTAGTCCACCACGCTGGCCTAATGCAGGTTGGTAGACTTCACATGCCTTCGAAATTCTTATAAGAATTCACAGGTATGCAGGTTTCCTCACGATGTTTTCCTTCACCGTTAAAGCAAGCGACAATTAACATTTAATACACACGTAACTTTGGAAAAATCAGAGTTGGTATGCCTTTATGTTTCGAACATACGACTTTCGCCTTGACACGTACCGCAACCAACTAGGCTATTGCTGCTAGCTTTCTCATGGTATCCTTAAAAATATCCACGAATAAATCCATGGTCAATAAAAGAAAATAAAATACATATAAATACATTGTATTTATTTCATTCAAAAAGCAAAATTCGTCGAGCTTTCGTCCGGAAGCGGCCGTCTCCGGCGGTATTGTGCCGCGGCGTCACTAGCGCACCACCCGCGTCTCATCTGCTTAATTGTTTTCTTTTAGCCACTCACGCCACAATGGATAATGACACTTCTTTGATCTATTACGTAATCGTCAGTGATTTTACGGACATTAGGTGGATGAATAGCATTTTTTAAGTGATTCTCATGCCAGATTCAGCTGTTTTCTCTAGATTAATTCTCTAGACGGAAGTTGAAAAGTGAATTGAAATATTCTGTGTATTGCATTAATTTTCTATGTTCAATAAAATTGGTTACCTATTATAATATTATGTTCGGCCTTAATGTAGCAGTATGTAGAAGTTTTTGGGTATATAGATTTACGAAAGACTGCCTCGGTGGCGCAGTTGTAATTGCGTATGCGTTACTACTGCTATGCTGAGGTCTTAGGGTTCGATCCCAGGATCGGGTAAAGTGTTATTGGGTTTTTCTATTTAGAGATACTCAGTATCAGCCCGGAGTCTAGAATTGTGCCCGGTATGGCGATAGGCTCGCCCCTTATCACATTATGGGACCGTAATAAATTTTGTGAAAAGTGGGTGTACTTGTTACACCTGTGCCTACCCCTTCGGGGAATACAGGCGTGAGTATATGTGTGTATATCATATATTGAAGTTCTGTTATGTTATATAATGGAAAATTTATCTATTTGTAACATTGTAACTCTAGAAAAATACATATTTGAAATTTCAATGCCCACGTCGTCCCATTCGTCATATTCGTCAATAATCGTCAACAAAGATGTGGTCCAGTCACGTAGGCCCTAGTCACGTGACATTTCAAAAACAACCAACACAAAACAAAATTACGAGGCCACGTCGATGGCTGTGTGCGGAGTTCAACTGTCGGGCGGTGGTGTGCGTGCGCCTGAATTAGACGCGAAACTTTCAAAGTTTTCCCAAATTTCTGCCCTCCCCCCACACCCTGCCCGTGGATCGATAGCGGGCGCCGAGCGAGCGAGCTGACTCTCGCATCTCAGCCTCTGAAAGTACCGGACAACACTTCGCCAGAGTATTTACCATGACGCGTTTTGTGGTGAGAATTAAACGGATTTTAGTGTGTACTCATGTGATTTGTAGTTCTGTTTCGCAGTTATAATGTATTTTATTCATGTAGTTAATGGAAAACAGTAATTTTATAAGGATGCTGTTTATGAATTAACTACAGGTGCAGTTTGCAGCTGCTATTAAGCTTAGAAATGGTAACGTGTATTTTGACTGATTTATCAAACTGGTATCCAATAACTTTGTGTATTCATATGTTGTTCTTTTTAATAAACTTTTCTCATTGTATAATGTAGAAGTAAGATGGAACATTTTGCACGATTATTCTAAGTACAGTACAAAATAATCTGCATCGCGTGAGTAGGCCCCACCGACCCATGCCAACTGTCACCGTCCAAAACAAGAGCGACAACTGAAAATTGGGCGCGTGAGGAGGCATTGTTTGCCATTAATTGAGGGCTTTGCGATGATCTTCGTGCTGAAGTCCCCGACGAGGCCGGAGGGCGACACTCAAGGGAGATATCGGCTCGCCAATCGCGTTGACAGCGACCCTTCCCGCTGAAGTGGACAGCGCTAACTGGAGGTGGGAAAAACTACAGGCTGACACTACTTAACGAACGGACCACCGCTCGGGAATTTTCTTGAGTGCTTGTTAATGTTTTATGGGCGGAACTTTTTCAAAGTAGTGCGTAGATTGACGCGCTAAGTGTACCTACATAATTTAACGAGTTTCCCCTCGGACGTGCGAGTATGACTCGTCCATCGATTCCATCGTCGTACAAACACCACATTACCATCGACATCAACACACTTAAAACGGGTAATTTCATCGTAATCAAAAATCAAAATCAAATCAAAATCAAATATTTATTGAATCCATGAAATGTTATACATTATTTAGATTCAGTCAATTTTTTACTCTACCGCCAGTTCGGAATGCAGTTTCGCTAGAGAAGAACGGGCAAGAAACTTTAGCGTTGCTCTTTTTCAACATTGGTTAACAATATTTGGTAATACAATTATTATACAATTTTAATTTAATTACATTAGATTAGAGCAGCTCAATGTGTGTTAAGCTGCCTTATTGCAAGATTGTGAAATAAAACTCATTACAGCACCTAGTGCCGCACATAACCATCGTGAGAGTGAAATCTCGATTTCTTAAAGCAGTTGGTCCTTACTGAAATAGTCTGAGCAGACCAGTCCACACGAGCCGCACCCGATCACGAGTAGTGACGCATGTGTCAGCCATCGGCCTCCTCAACCATGTTACAGGGAAGAGACCGACCTGGCACATGGCGCCGCAGCAAGCACAGACACTTTAGCGAGCATGACAAATAAAAATCCAATCCCGATATCCGGTATAAAAAGCGTGACGGTGAACTTTCTGATTTATAACAATTAATATTTGAAATATTGACAATATTAAGGGAAATGGCCGACAGCCAACAAATCATACAAAAACCGCCCCGGAAGGAGGAAGCACTGGCCCGCTGCTCGGAGACTTTATTTGGAAATGGAAAGTCTAAAAAAATAAACGAGAGCCGAGAGCGGGGCACTGCGGGGACGTGATTTATGCGCGGTGACTAGTGCAGTGCGTACGAGTTCGATTATCGGAATGATATTTCTCGATATTAAAGTGTTGCTGGAGGACCGTCCACCGGACAATATGAGCCGAGGAAGATTTATTGAGCAATTCAACGTGACGTCGACGCCCGTTACGTTTATTTCATTATATTGTCGGCGCCGTAAAAACAGTTAGCATTTTATTTTATTGCATCAGAGCAGAGCAATTTTTATTTGAATATTTTATTGCGATGTAAAACACGAATGGGGTTTTTCACGGATAGGTAACATTTAGACATAGCATTATTGATTTATTTTTCTAAGCTTATTTTATTGGCCATAGTGGCTTAATTAGAATTATTTCGTGAATTAGAGAACGGGTCTTAATCTCGCAATATTTAATGGCATGAATACCAATTTATTTCTCGACGTTTCAACCGAGTTGCATCGGCCGTGGCCACGGGCTGACTCCAGTCAATATGGCGCGATTAAGAACCCTTTCTCTAATTTTATAATATTTATAGAAATCGCGAAAGTCTAAAATTTGTTTCATGAAATCTAATATGTAAGATAATATTCAATCTAATATGTTTAGCCTGGAGTTATCTATTTGTTTCGGTCCAGTTTCAATTTCAATAAATGCATAGCTTGTAGGACTGTTCTTATGTTTTAATATAAAATATTAAAAAACTAATTTCTTCTCCTTTTTTCACATTTATATATCAAATTTATATTTATATGCAATTATTGATGAAAGTTCTCGGATCTCATAGTGGAAACGAACCCGTTCCACGTTGAGATTAATATTTTTTTAATACGGGTATTGTGGGAACGTAGGTTTGGTTATGTTCTTGAGATGCTTGTAAAAAGGTTCCTTCTTATAGTACCACAACAAGGAATCTGTTGTTAATAAATAATAGTAATAATACACTCAACAGTCACACACATAATTCTGACCCTACACTACGTAAAACCTATATCGTGAGTATCAAGAACTACGAGGGACTACGGTCCTCCCACACCCGGACCCAAAACAAATATCTGTCTGTCACACAAACGTTTGTCTCCGTGCGGGAATCGAACCCGCGGCCTCTCGTTTCACAGCCGGCTTCTGGCCCGCTGCGCCACGGAGGCTGTCTGTTGATGATTCTTCATGAGTTAATTAATTGGCACATTTAGTGGATATGTTTTAAATTTTAATAATGAAAATTCTGCCAATACTGAGTGTATTTTATAAAAGAATATAAATTTCTTTAGTATGATACATGTTCGCAGTACATTCGATAGCGAGTTCGGCATATGGCATGATTTGTGCGTCTCGCCGGTGTAGGGGTCGTACCCATGTCGGTCGCACGTGCTGTGTGCCTTACGCAAAAATAACTTGGTATCAGAGGAAAAAATCAGAAGAAATATAACAAAATCGATACTAAAGTTTGTTAACAATATACCAAAATTTTTGATAAAGCTCCTATATCATTGACTTATAGAAATTATCTAGTTACTATAACTAGATGACATATTGGACATACTAACATGAACCATATCCATTTAATAATAAAAAAGAATGCGACCACCGTACACAGGGTGTAAAACCCGCCACACACGGCACACGTACGTGTGTTGCGTTCCGGGATCAGCCAGTGTACATCCGGTTTTTATCGGGGTCTAGAGTTGGGGTATGATGTTTGGCCGTTTTGCGGCCTTCTGAGTACTCTGATAATAGACCCTCGACTTCTTCTTCACCTTCTTGCCCATTGCGTAGCGTGAAGAAGCAGTCCTGCATGATTGTGTTGAGTAGCGGGTGATAGATTGACTCTCGCTACTCGCTACTCTTATTGGACCGCATTGCGCTTACCATCAGGTGCAGTGTGGTCACTTTGCCGTGCCAGTATATATAAAAAAAAATTATTTAACTGTATATTTTCGAAGAGTGTATAGCTTATTTAGATAAAAAAAAGTATAGTATGTAATTTAGTAATTTTGGAATGCTTATTGTAATATTTTCTCGTCTCGCTGATGACCTTATATGTTCAAAGGCGACCTGAAATTAAAAACAAGACCTAATGGATACCCCTACGCAGAGCAATTATTAAGTGTATAGAATGGTAGTAGCTGAATGAAAAAAAAATATTATTTATGTAGAATCAAGCGTCAAACGATATTGAAGTCGTGCTGAAATCCGATACAATATAACATATTGATTTTACAATCGCATAATCACTACTGTATACAAACAGAAAAGTGCCCATACCATTGATTGTATGGAGTCTTTCACGGTATCGTAAATCCGGAAAAGCATTGTTTGGTTATTGTATAACTGCATGAACCATCCGTGTATGCTTCACTAGACTCCCCATACGTTTTGTTCCTCGATAAAATACCTAACAGGGATGAAATCAGGCTGAAATTAATTATCTAATCCTACAAATGTAATCAGCTAAAACGTCAATAATAATACTAGCCCTGTATTAAACATTGTCCCACTGCTGGGCACGGGCCTCCTCTACTAATGAGAGGGGCTAGGCCTTAGTCCACCACGCTGGCCTAATGCGGGTTGGTAGACTTCACATACCTTCGAAATACTTATAAGAATTCTCAGGTATGCAGGTTTCCTCACGATGTTTTCCTTCACCGTTAAAGCAAGCGATAATTAACATTTAATACACCTACTTTTCTAAAGTTAAAACGTTAATAGTTTCCCAAAAACCTGGAATTTGTGAGGCTGGTCTTTGGTAATGGTTTTGCAGATGAAGGGAGGTGGGTGCAGCTGAGCATGCCAAACTCCCGAACTTTCCGGTCGGTGGTCGCGTGTCCGCCGCGTTTTTATTCGCTAATGCTATCGGCGACATGTGTCACGATTATACGATAGTTATTGTAGTTAAACAGCAGTTTCGTCACGGTCCAATGGTACGGGCGGTATTTTTTACTTTACAATGAACGTAGAATTTCTTCTCAGGATTTATATTAGAATTATACAGAACTTTATGGGGGAATTGTAAGTTTGTTTGGTATAAGATTGTACTTTGTAAGGTTTGAAAACGTGACAAATAGAAATTCCAATAATGACAAGAAAATAACGCAGTTTATTTAACAGAATGTAACAATTGTTGTGCCAAATCATTGGTGAACTCTGGAAAAGTCAGTGTTCAGAGTTGTGGAGAATAATTTGAGGCTAAATGATAATGTAGAGACGATAATTATTAGTAAAAATTGTTTCAATATTTTATTTTATTGTCTGACTTTGTTTTACAGCTCCCGAGACTCAGTAGGCGAGTAGCCAGCCGGCTGCAGTCATGAAACGATAAGCCACGGGTTTGATCCCCACACCAATTGTTCGTCTAATCCAAAAACATTTGTTTTGGGTCTGGGTGTTGTGAGATCGAAAGTCCCTCGTAGTCCCTGAAACCCAAGACACGAGATTTGTATCTTATATTGGAGTCAGGACTATGTTTGAAACTGTTGGATTTCTTTTTATCTATCATGAGCAAAGGGAAAATCTCTGTCAATAAGAAAAACTATTAAAAATCGTAGCTTTAAGAAAATCTGACAACCAATCTTGTTTAAACCTCAGCCATACATAAAACTCACGAAGAGACAATAGCTCATCCATAATGCGAAATCAACTCACGCCACTCAGCGTTGACTTATCACATTCAGCTGGCCGCACACGGCACAGCAAACTTATCCGCCGTATGAATGGCTCACATCACGTTGAATTTGTAAAGAGTAGACGTGTACGGCATGCATATGACCAGCTTTATCTTGCAACGCTCTTGTACAAGTTTTCGCCAGCTGAATAGAACGGAATGGAGATTAGGTGTGGCGGATGCTAGTACGTTGTGGTAAGGGTAATAGCTGCTACGGACATATGTACTTGCATGTTCTGGTTATGTACTAAAAGAGCATATGACAGTTGAGGCGTTTTCATTAGCATCAATACAAAATACAATTAATTTTATATACCGACTGCCTCGGTGGTGCTGTTGTAATAGCGCATGCGTTACGACTGCTGTGCTAAGGTTTCGGGTTCGATCCCCGGGTCGGGTAAAGTGATATTGGGCTTTCTATTTAGTAATACTCAGTATCAGCCGGGAGTCTTGAATTGTGCCCGGTATGGCAATAGGCTCGCCCCCTATCACATTATGGGACCATCATAACTTCGGCGAAAACTTTCGGCATATTATAAATTCACATTTGAACGTGTCTTGAATGGAGTGTTTTAACAACTATAACATACAACACATGAAGTGCAACGAAATGGTACGAAATTGTCGAAAATCAGAAGTGAATAGGGTAGCTGAAGACGGATTTAAACTTCATTATTTAATTAACAAGCGGGAGTCACATGAGTGTAAGTGTAAGGCGAGTCGTACCGAAGGGCGAGCTGTCTACAGGCTCGTCAAGGGGCGATCAGCTCCCGCCTTAACCTGTCTGCAGCTCCGGCCAATTAATAAGGAATACACCAGACTTCTACTCACATACATCTACCAACAACAACGTACATATTATGTAAGCAAACACCATGTATATACCTGTATATGGGTAAACAACGAAAAAGTTTTCACAATTTATTGCGAACTAATTAATCAAAATCAATAGCAGAGACCCTATAAAAGGGCAGAGAATTTCTAAGTACACAACGCAATTCAAACGGACGCAAAAACAGGATGGCGAAATAATTTGAATACGTAACGAATCGGAGGGTAACGTACGGTCGAGCCATTCTTTAACTTACTCTCCTACGGATAAAGAGCTAAACTTGTTTTAAGGGATGACCGATCGTGAAAATTTATGTAACGCCAGCACCGCCGCTGGCCGCGCCGTGGCAAAAAGAGCCTCCGTAGGGTAGATACAGGAAGATGCCACATGGAGGAAAGAATTATTGCACTCCCCGCAGGCTGATGAGGTAAATGTGATTGTGAACTTTCGACGACATGCAAATACGACAATCGCTGCGATACAAGAGAGGAACCGGATTCAGTCGCCGAGACATGTCGCTTTTATTTTCACATTTGAATTGCCGTATCCACTGACCGATGCGGGGGTGTTATTGTAACAGAGTAGACGTTTTTTTATTCTAGTTACATACTCAATTCTGAATAAACGTTGGTAGACATTCAATTTATTCAAATTCATTCATCATCGAGTGGCAAAATAATTTGTTTGAAAACATTATAATAACAATCAATTACATTTCGGTTTTGAGTAAATGGTTCGCGTTAGTTGTGGGCGATCGATAGCCGAATCATAGCTCTGTTTAGATAGGGCTAGTGGTGTTTTATTGAAATACAAATGAGTGTCGGAGGAGCTGGGCGACCCGGGTGCGGAGTGTGCTTCGAATAAAAGGGCCACATTAGAATAATTTGCCTACGGAACGAACACAATTCTTCACATGGAGAGACCTTAAATTTTACTATTTTACATGCTTGGGATTATCATATCTGTGCGAGCGTCGAGGGGCCGAACTGGTCGTCCCTTACTTTTTGTTATCCGCACCCGACCTCTATCGGGTCGTCTCCGAAATATTTAGTTGTTACTTTTTGTTGTGGCGCACGTGAGAGTATTGTTGATCACTGAGCGCTTTCTGTTACGCCTTTGTGAGTAAGTTTGTCGGCCCAATATCTATTTGTAACACAAAATTTAATCATTTTAAATTCCCGATGTTTCAAAAAGACTTTGAATATGTGAAAATGGCATGGCATGGCAATATGGCATATATTATCTGACTTCAGTTACAATATCACTTTAGTAACAAATAACACAGTAATCCAATATCACTTGACGCCCTAAAATACCTTAGTCCTACATATAATACAGCGAAATTAATTGCACAAAATCCGACAAGAAACACAACTACCATCCGAGGGCTCACTTTACCTGGCCGCATGTTATTGTCGGCGCCAACCGAGCGGCCTAGCCAACCCCTTGCAGGGGCTCGGTCAGGACTTAAGGTGAGCGAATTAGCTCAACTCTAAAACCTCAATTAAGTCTCGTCTAGCGCGTTCGAAGCGGCCGCATCCAATTATCGCGGGCGAAACCTTTGTTTCCATTTCCAAACCGAACGGTTTCGATCGACCTTTGTAGCGTTTAGTATGTGATTATTAATATTGCAAGGGTCTTGTTTGTTTCAAGTTGTTATAAGTTCAACAGACGCTGCCGTGTAGGACGAGCAGCAAATGATTTTCTTTTTATTTACCATTTGAAGAGCTTTCTCTGTAAGTGAAGCGTGGAAGGTAAAATATGTACACTAGAACATAATTTTTAAAATTTCCTATTTTTTTAACCACTTAAGTTGTACTTAAGTTGGAATATATAAATTAATTGAATTGTATCCATGATAATAATAATATAAAACCTGCTTTTGCTTGGAGTTCAAGAAACAGCAAAACTAATTAATTATTAGTAAACAATAACTGTCAATAGCACTGGCAAGTGTTGTTTCAATGAAAATTAAAATAAATTAAATGAAAACAAGGCATTAACTCCAATAGACGCAAACTTGCTAATCACGCTCGCACAATAAGTCACGGACTGAGTCGTGGATGATGTTCAAATTAGACGTCATAAAGACGCGCGTCGACAGGCCCAAGGCGATGACGGATGGTGGCGCGACAGTCATCGTCAAATTAACACCGGGCTAAGTGCGGAAATGTGTACACAATGTGACGTTCAACGTGGTTGATGCAACCCTTTATAAGATTTTGGTTCACGCTTAAACATTGAAAATGTTGTTCTAAAACAAGTACTACTTAAATGATGTGGTTTATAGATTAAGATTGTACGGAAAAATATTCCAGGAGAAAGATAGCTACAACTTACTCCTAAGCAAGTGACGTCTAGACGAGAAAGAAAGTAAAATCAAACAATTAAGATTAGTTGTTTCTACAGATAGAAAAATTTTATTATCTCCTTTAAGCAGAGAACAATGCTCAGTTCAGTTCAATAATACAAGCATGTCGGTAATTAAGAAGAGAAAGAATTCAACTACCACATAAATCAAAGAAACAATGCAGCATAACGAGACATAAGGCGTGAATACACAAGGTGCGGTAAGAGACGTTAAAATACGGGTAATTGTGGCTTAATTTGTTCCTTTCACGGCACCGCTGTCTAGCGAGCGAATTATCTCGGCTAATATTGTGTATTTATCATTAGATTTATTCTTAGAAGAATTATTCACTCCGTGGATAAACAGAAACAACTGGTTAATACTATGTATAATTTATTTTGTATCAGTTTTCAATCTTTGTAAATAAAACTTAAGTTGTTGAATATACGTTCCCTTGCAATGCCTGTAATTTAATTAGGTATCAAATTAGTTGTTGTAGGTAAAAAAGGCATACATTTTTTTATTAATAAATTATCTACAGATAACATATTTATTAATTATGTATATGTGTTAGATAAAGAATGTTCATGGTTTGAAAGCTGAAGGCAGTTTCATCAACAATATGAATTAGTTGCCTCGATCTGGGTAGTAAAGTGATTGCTGTTGTTGTTTTATACTGTGAGTGAGATTTTCGGTGATCCAAATCTCTTCATAAATGTAATCGAAATACGCAGAAAAGTGAGCAACTTCAGTGTGTTATTACAAACGCCTAGAATTTCCATAATATCAGGAGAATCTCAATGTGTTGCTGAAGAAAATATATAGGAATGTAGAAAAGGCGCTTCGGAAACACTCACCATACGATAAGTTTGTATTCCACACCAGTTTTCCGAGAAGTAGTGGCACCATGTCGGTCGAATTAATCTACGTGGTGAACTGTGGCTTTATAATTTACAAATCCACACTAACAATTTATACTACTACTACATTTATAAATTCGTTATTTTTGTATATTTCTTCACAGTTTTTTTATTACATATAAATGACCACATTTTAAGCAACTTGGCATAAAAAACGAATTTACCTAAAATTCGAGTTAGCATAGTATAAATTGTCGGTGTCGAAATACTAGCAAATATTAGAGTATAAGCATACCTAATAACAAACAAGCAGTACTTGATACCAAAATCTACATCTTCTGTTTTTGCATACCGTTGTAGCTCACCAGTAATTAATTTCGTTTTATTTCCCTCCACCCCGGTGTTGCCAGCGCAAATTTCTCCCAGTAATTGGGAAATTTATTGCAAGGTGTGCACACCGCGCGCACAGTGATGTTTCACTTTCGCGCCAATGATTTATTGTCTTCCGAAACAATTTTAATTGCTACCAGTGACACAGTGTAAACAACTATTCGATTAAGTTAATTCCATTATTTCTAACGCTTAGCAATTAATTTAAAAGCCTACTAATGCGGCTTTAAATTCGCATTACTGTAGATTTTACAGACATTATTTGCTTAAGTACCTGTGTCGATCTTTTGCTGTCTGTTTTGTGTTTACGTTTGTTAACAGGGGTAAATTCTGAAATTACTTATCCGATTTTGAATATTTTTTAACATGCTTTCTCCAGTAGAAACCTACATTATCAGTGTATTAAGTAACTTAGTTTACAAAAAACCAACCTTCACGCCCGCGGGGCTGAGACTAAATCTTAGTAATATTATAATGATATACATCTGGAGACATTTGCCGTGACATTAAAGCAGAGCCAAGCATCATTAAGCCAAATGTTTGACTTCCCAATGCAATTTCGCTTCTAAAATCGTCCATTTTCATGTAGCCATAAATATTGCATCTAATTTACAAACAGCCCGTCCTAGTTAAGCCAGTGCTCAAATAAGCCGAAATATAAATCTCAAAAACAACAACTTTGAGCATACGAGCATTAGTAATTATAATTAGAGCTCTCAGCAGCCGACCTCCGGCGATAAGATGTTCCACGGAGCATGAAATAAGGCCCCCGACACACGTCCTGTGTACGTCTGCATGCTAATACGGTGGTCCATGCAAATTCACTCATGCGTCACGTGCGATGCCTTTGCCTCTTTAGACAACTCAAGGAGTTAAGTGGCTACTTGCTCGTTGGAGTTTGATTTTTGTGCTTGACGTTGATGTCTCGTTAATTAAGATGTTCTTTTGATTTGTTGACATATGTTTAATGTTATGACTGAATGTATAAAAAACTCATATTCGTGTATTGTTTTTTACTTGAAAAAATCATTTCGATATAGTCATTCTATATTAGCGAGGACGATAATCTTTAAAATTCATATTTGAAATGGCAAAGCTTTTATGATACAAAACTCCTGATTATGATGAAGAAACATTGAAGTTTTTTTTATGTACACAGCACATGTAGAAATTCAATACGTACACAATGTAAATACGTATGGGTGAAGATGGTCTCATTACACAGCTGCGGTACACGGAATGGAATTAATTTCAAGCTCGGCAAACGATTTTCATGTTTCAGTATTTCACATTGTTTGCAATAGCTAGACTGTTATAAACCTATCGATTATTGCTTCATTTCAGTCTTTGAAAGTTACATTTCCTATTCTGTAAGAAATTGGCAAATGTCTTGAGGGTCTAGTTTAGGTTTAGGTTTTAAATTTATTTAATGAAGTGCAAATCTCGATACATAAAACTGTAGATTTAAAAATGCTAAACTGAAGATTTATTTTATTATAATATCTAGGAGACACAAAATAAAAACAGTTCGTTTAGGAAATAAACAAAACATAGACATGACTCAATTTCTCTGTTTCGCCTTTGTCGGTCGGCATGCGAATATCGTGTCCTTTACAGTCATCGGTAAAGATTCAATAAGTCGGAAAAATTCTAGCAATCGGATCGCACCGTATTAGATTGTGATTTATTCGCGAACCAGCTTGGGGTGGACGAGATATTTTTATTTCAGCAATAGGGCAACCAGTTTAGCACGACCTGTGTTGATTTGAGCGATGTAGGCGAGTGTCAACGACCAGTAAGTCCTTCAGGTGTCGCCATAGAATGGCTGACTATGTCCTTAGGAGACAAAGATTCGTTTCGGCCGATTGAACGCACCTCCCTGTACTAACTTCCTAGCCATTTAACGCGAATCCATGCAACAAAAGGATCTCTCGCGTGAAATAACAAAACTACCAATCCTTCTATATATGGGACGAATGTAGATTTTACGTCTATTACTCCAGATTTGAAGTGGCTATAGCTCTGGTGCTTGAAATCAACTTTTTAGAAAAGGGTTTTCTGTAAGTATATCTGAAATCCAGGAACTCAGGCGCTCCTTTGTTAAAGACGAACATTATATGACTAAAAAACTTTGTTCTTAATAGAAATATTGTTCAATAAGTGTGTATTTTTGCATTTTTTTATATTATTTCGTGACATCTATGCAGGTTGATGACATTTAAAGATTTAAAAAAATACAAGTATATAAATAACACGAATATGGACCACCTAAAACATTTTAATTCAAGGCTTCATACTCAGGGCTATTTTATACATTTTAGTAATACAGGGCTACGCATTGAACATTCTAATAAAGACGGCCTGTTCCCCTTATTTGCAGTATTCTTAATAATTACGTCTTCCGATTTGTTTGCGAGCCCGGACGCAATTCGAGGGGCGAGTGAAAAGTCCGAGGGACTGCTAGTCAATAAATAATAATACTAAATACCCATCGGGTGACCGGCGCGGCGACCGGATTCTGAGGAGAAATGGTTTTGTTAGAGACAGTTTTTGTTTGCACCATTTTTTACTAAAGTATGAATGTACGACACTTACGCCCAAATACTCAACTGGCCGACCGTCTAGCGGCTACTTATTTTGTTATATGCCATACAAATATGACAAATAAGAGTATCCTAAATTTTTAAGACGATCATAAATGGTTGAGTTCCGTTTGAGTATTCGGGGGACAAATGTTTAAACTATGAAGTGACGCTTGAGATCAATTCAAAAACATCAACACTGTTGTATTTTAAAATCTATTATAAAACATAATAATGATTTGAGAAAATTTAATAGCAAAAAAGTATGTGATGTTGTATAATATATTTGCTTTGAAAGGTTTACCAAATATGTTATTACCGAATAGGGGCAATCCTGATTCTCTAATTATTTAGGATCTATTTTGATAGGACGTCGAGAGAAAGCCAAAGTTTACATGTTTACTTCAACGATTTCCACTTCATTTATTTTTCGATTTCTGTTGTAATTTTATTCAACCATAGGTAAAAGCGAGACTCTGATACTAAAGTAAAAATACAGTTAGTTTTTTATTCAATGTCATTTTGAATTTTGAAATCCATACTAATACTATAAATGCGAAAGTAACTCTGTTTGTTTGTTTGTTACCTCTTCACGATTAAACGGCTGAATGGATTGTAATGAAATTTGGTAAGGGAATAGATTATATCCTGGAGAAGGACACAGGCTATCTTTTTTCTCAAAAAACAACCTTGAAAAATGATTGGGTCAAATAGGAGTTAAAAATTTGTATGGGAAATCCATAATTCCTCGACTTAGGGATCTGTAAATTTATATTTAGGCTTTTGGTAGAAAATAAAGAAATACGTGTTTCAACATTTTTGAAAAATTATCCCTAAAAGGGGCAAAGTGAGTTTAAACTTATGGGGTATTCTTTAGATGCAATCTCAAGATTCAGGCACAACACCTGAGAGGCTGGCAATCGCGACAGGTGCCTCAGTGCAGAAGACAACTCCTTGGATTGTATACTTCTGCTTTTGTTTATGGTCCAATAAGGCTAAGTAAAATTCATTTAAAGGTGATTATTTCTTATTTTATGCTGTGTTAGAGCTTTATAAACTGCATAAAGCCAGCTGAATTGTTCTCAAATTGGTTTGCGGGATTAAATAGCAAACTATGTGATTACTATTGATTGATGATAAATTGTTTATTTTCAGTTGATTCATTTTGGTTGTTGTTTTAATATTGGTTTAAATTGTATTATAGTTATATTATATTATTAGTGATAGGTAACGAACTCTTGCTAATACTGGCTAACAATACATTTTACACACATTATTTGACAGCCTCCGTGGCGTACCGGGCGAGTAGTCGGCTGTGAAACGATAGTCCTTGGGGTTGATCACGGCATCAAGACAAATGTTTGTGTGATCCACCATAATACAGTATTTGTTTTTGGGTTTGGTCGAGTTTTATTATTTGTAAAGCTGTGATAGTAAAAGTATTAATTATTATTAAAAAGTTATCTGGCGAATGGTAAGACTAAACTTAGTTTTATATCTATTGGTCTACAAACCCGCATTCGGTGACTTGACAGCCTCCGTGGCGCAGTGGGCGAGTAGCCGGGTACGATTCCCGAGCCGTGACAAATGTTTGTATGACAGACAAATATTTGTTTCCGGTCTGGGTGTTGTGGAACCGTAGGTCCTCGTAGTTCTCTATACCCACGATACCGGTTTGACCTAGTGTGGATCGGTACTATGTGTGTGACTGTTGGGTGTAATTATTTTATTATAAAAAACATGGATATTCAAAATTCTTCTTCTTCTTGCTTTAATGGCCTCTGTGGAGGAACAACTCCACAATTTTGCCAATGTCACGTAATAAATAAAATAAGTAAATAAAATTTATGTAATGATGATGGAATAATCTCATATTCAAAATTCTTGCATCGGAAATCTCGTTTGACAATGTAAAAGACGTTGAATACAATGTCACCGCGGACTCGATTAGAACGAAGTCTGGCACGCGACAGCCGCGCCAGTCGTAAAGAATAGGCGGATCGGCCGAAGTTTTCCCATGGAGGGCATAAATTGGATTCGGAAGCAGATCACGTAACGGTTAAGAGTTCACAAAACTGTGCCATAAATCGGATGCGCGGAGGTGCGCCGGAGACAAACGGCGCCGGCCCGAGACACAGAACCTGTGGAGGCACCTTCAGTTTTGCAATCACATAAATATTCTCCAATCCAAGGCAATATTGAATATATTTGTTATGCGATCATTGTAAAAGGTAGCCTACGTTTTTAATATATAGTTAGATACTAATATTAATAATAATATAATAGCTGCTGAGCACAGGCCTCCTCTACTAATGAGAGAGATTAGGTTAGGTTAGGCCTTAGTCCACCACGCTGGCCTAATGCGGGTTGGTAGACTTCACATACCTTCGAAATTCTTCAGAGAATTCTCAGGTATGCTGGTTTCTTCACGGTGTTTGGTGGTCTTCAGAGGTGTATGCCATTATTACTCTTAATTTAATATTTCAGTGTGGTTGTTATTTTATTTTGTAGGGTTAGAGTAGACTTCCGATGACGCCGCAAGCGTTGATATCACCAGGTCTACCTGATGAACTATGCACGACATTACTATGGCAAACCATTCTATAGAAATGTTTCATTGGCGCCCTCAGTATAACTTTAACATTCATCCGATCATCAGAAGTCGTGACCTTTATGGTCAGGTCTTAAATAAAGAGATTCCAGAGACAAATATCAATATGGTCATTCAGGTCTATAAAATAATTGTAATGCAAGAGTTGCTCAAATTAAATTTGTGATAAATCGTGTTGAAATTAACATTTTGATTTGTATGTGAAGATGAAAGATAGAGTTAAGGTAAGGTTTGCTGAGTGAATGAATATTCCTCATAAGTAAAATCCAAAATATATTGAGAAAAATAAAACCGAAAATTCAGCAGTTGCGTAAGACCACAAGCACCATCACATTGCACAACCCAACAACTCACACAAACATCATAAGCTCGCTGCTCTCACGGAATCGAATCAAATTTGCATCCCTCTACGGCTTCCTGAACTCAGAACCGATAGATTCTCCACAAAGGAGCTATTTAAAAGATAGCACTGGGATAAGCAACCCCCGGGCGTCGGAGCGCGTAACGAGCGGGTAATTCCACGCGGCTGTGCTGTATATTAGCATTTCTAGAAACAAATTATTTATTACATTTATTTCAGGTAATTTTAACGTCGCTGCTACAAGTTTTTCTAAGCTTGTAGAGTCACTCTGCGCTTGGGATGTTTATCTGCTGCAGAAGTTCAGTTAATTAAAGACTCTGAACTTTATAATGAAAATTAAAACGAAGATATACATTTTTCATCAGTTTATCAATACTATTTTTTTTATTCTCTTTCATTCTTTGATGGAATCTATCAGCATGTTAAAATCTGCGGATACCGTCCCTTATTCGAAGGAGGATGTCATACTCTCCGACCTACCAAAACAGTTCACATCCGATTGACTGCTAGATCAGAGCCTTTAGCCAATTTTTCAAAGTAGCATACCGATTAAAAACGTTAGAACGCGTTAGTCACCTTTGGTGCATTTAGTTCTGTCCTGAGGGATCCGATTAAACTTGGATTGCTGCTGGAATCGCCTCAGATATGTTTTTATCCTGTGTTCAAACATGAAAGTACAGGAAGTCTCAATATAATATGTAGTAACGTGATATGTGGCATTAGCAGATAACTGAATTATGACGCTGTTTAAATGACTGAGCGGCTGATCTTCAAACGTATATCTAGATCTAATCCAGCTAGAACGCATACCTAGAGTAAACGGTACTACATGGCATATTTTACAACCATTACCTGCAAGCAAATAACATTTATCATGAACTCGAGCCCGAGACGACGGGTCGCAAGTGGTAGAGCGCAAAACGAGCGTATAATTCTCACAGCCAGGTAGCGTCTCCGCGGTTTGTCTCCGCTGAACATAAACCGGCTAATTCAGATAAGTACATCTGTCCTTTTTGTTTTGGCTTTATTATGCGATATGACAGTATAGTCATAAAATTGCACCAGTTTTAAATGTTTAATTGCAAATAAAACCTGTATGAAAGTAATAATAAGTTCTAGTAACTTCATAGTCACACACATCCCCCACACTAGATCAAACTGGTATCGCAGGTATTAAAACTACGAGAGAATATGCTCACACAGCACCCAGGACTCAAAACAAATATTTGTGGTCACATAAATATGCCACGGATACAGTACAGGTTGGACTTACTGCGGGGTCAAGACTATGTGTATGACTGTTGGGTGTTTTATAGATTTATTGATTTGAAGAAGGGAGTAAATAGGTTTTTGAAGTGTCAGCAACGCGCATTTGATGTTTCTGGTGCTTAGAGTAGGCAACCAAATTCTGGTGTTACAAGCGTCCATAGGCTACGGTAACCACTTACCATCAGGCGGGCTGTAAGCTTGTTGGCCAGTGTATAGATACAAACAAAAGTATACAATAAAACAAATTTTACGGATTTTATCGCCGCGATAAAATTCGTAAAATTAGTTTTATTTCAATGTGTAATATTTGCGTAAATACAAGAAACCATTAGATTATATGAAGGAAACTATGAAAGTAACTGAAAGGGTATACTTTGGTATTTGAGATTTGGAGACCGTTTTCGTATGTAATATAAGTGGATACAACGTGGATATGTCAATGTCTTACTCGATTCATACCTCACAGTCTTTTATTTCAACATGCTCATGTTTTTCTCATCATCACAAGTTAAACTAATTTTACTATACTCCCAAATGCCTCAACGATCATTCTCTACAAGAAACGAAATATCAAATTGGTTAATTCACTTGTTTTGTAATAGAATATGAAAACTTCATGGAGTGTCCTCATATCGTTGGGTTAGAGCCAACGCGTGACTCGTGGTTGTAAATAGACGAGAGTGCATCTTATACAATTGTATGAAAATAAAAAACAGATGCGAGAGCTCTAGGAAAATATATCTATTTTATTTTATAATAATAATATAATATAAACAAAATAATAATACTAGTCCTGTATTAAGCATTGTCCCACTGCTGGGCACAGGTCTCCTCTATAAGAGGGGTTAATCAACAGAACACTACCAAATAAATAAATAACACCCAACAGTCACACACATAGACCCGATCCCACACTGAGATACCAGTCTTGTGTCGTAGGTATCAGGAACTACGAAGGACTACGGGCCCTCAAAAATGTCCTATCTGTCACACAAACATTTATCCCGGTGTGGGAATCGAACCCACGACCTTTCGTTTCACAGCAGGCTACTCGCCTACTGCGCCACGGAGGCTGTTGTTCTAGATATTTCTATCACACATACATTAATTGCATAGACATCGTACGTATACAGTTAATATTAAGCTACTAGACACATACACGCCTGTGTCTAAGCCAAGTGCGTCACAAATCCCATTTCAGGCGCATAATACAACTCCTTCGGCTATATTTAGGAGGTCGGAGCCAATCTAAGAAGCATTCAGCCTTGGGAGACCGGCCGACAACTCCACCTAACCCCATATAGGTTTTCGTTTCCCTTGGGACGGAGAGCTGTAAATGTTATCCCGAGGAATTATGGATGTGACATTTTCTTGGTGGTAGATTTTATTATGGTGAAAGTAGAACCATTTTATTTAAATATTTTAATAAAAATAGAGCTCTATAGGATTAATAATTTATATAATTTAATTATGATTATTATTCACTGTTTAACGTTGATATAATTACAATTTCAAACGATGTACTTTTAAGGCAATTATTGGTAACTATCTGTATAAAACCGTAATTATTTATAGGAATGTATCATATTGTCACTTTCACGGATTAAATTTGAATGATCACCATTTTATGCACCCATTCAAATAAAAATATTTGTATTGAAAAGGACAAAATAATCTCCAAACAACATTCCTTATCCATGGAAGTACTATCATGCATTGTGCGCAAGGGCCGCCCTCTCATTATTTACGAAGGGCCGATGGGCTGAAGTGTGTGACAAACGGCACGTTCGGCCGCTAACGAGACGCTTTGTGACCATCGGCTCGAGTGTGGTCACCGCTTGTTGATTTTTTTAATGGACAAATTATATTTACTCCCAAATCCCGAAGGAATCGCGTGGGACCATTGTGAATCGCCTTTTAAAGCCGACGACACGCGACGCTCGTGTGTGAGGTGTTTGCGGAATGGCCAATGGGGACTTTAAAGTGATTTTTATTGAAGTTTATTGTGGTGGGACGATTGAATTTATCCTGTGAAATAACTCAGAAAGCAAGTGAATTACTGAGGTTTAAATCTAAACAAAGTATCCAAAAGATGTGCTTCAGATTAGTAAATAGAAAGGGACTTCACGTATACTATTTGCTTGAAATATTCATTGTAAAATTATTCGTTGGTTAAATCATGTAAATTATAACTTAAATATTATGTAAATCCATATTCACAAATTTTCGAATAGTCGAAGTGAGAACATTGACAATTATTCATTGAAACAAAGCAGTGGCGATCCGTATCGGGCACACATAATAACTCTTCGAGTCGCACGCTCGCAGCTCGCAGTCGCTTCATTCGCAACTATAAAATCGAGCAGACACTGCGAAACCGTTTTCCTCCGATTTGCTCTCACAATAGCTCATTTGTTATAACCTGATAGCGTAGCGTTATTACGGCCAAACAAATTGAGTCGAGCCTTCGCCACCTCAGACTAATGTAATTCCGCAGTGCGCGCGCCCAAGAATAGATATTTAGAGTGGATTGTTTTCGACAGACCGTAATGAAACTCTGATGCCGGGGCCCAAATCAGTTTCGGAGGTGAGCGCACCGCAGGGGAGGCGAGTTACATTGTAATAAGACGTAGAATAACGTAAAATAAACCGGCGAGCGTAGACCGTAGTCGGCGCGGCGTCGGCCGTACAAAGATGGACACGCGCAGTGCGGGGACCACTCCGGCCCCTACTGCTTAATTTGCCTACCGTAATTACTGTCCTCTCGGGTTGGGGAAGGACCCCGGGGCTCGACCCAGCCGTCTTGCAGGTTATATTGCGTTCGTGCGGGCGCCGCATGTGTGCTTAGCAAATACTACTTACTCCCCAGTCGTTAAGTATGAATACGGGTGTGGACAAAATGTATTAGCTTAGGCTGAGATTTGGACCGTGTTTGCTCAGCGATGATAGATTTATAGTAATTGTGTTATTAACGTTATGGGATAAGGGTTTTACGGGACTTAAGTAATGAACGCTTTTACCTAATGCTTGAATTTATAGTGAAATTCCACACGTGTGCCGGGTAATCAACTTAGGTACTTTGTTTAGTGTACCTCACGGGTCTGGATATTAGTAGCGTGTGTGTATAAAAAGGTTTAGCATACAAGTAGTGTATTTTTGTTTCCAATGTAGTTATCGTTTTAGAAAAATATATAGAATATGGTGCAACTCAAATTTTACGTATATTTACCGCAAAAGTCAAGACAACTTCTTACTGACAATTCTATTCCATTTATCCACAGTTTAAGCGATGATGACCTGCTTTAGAGTGGTGGGATCACGGCCCAAAACCCCAAGCAAGCAGCGGCACAGCGGAGTTGTTTAAGATTATTATTTTGTCATACGCTATTTAATTTATGGAACAAAGAAGCGTATATCTTTAATCTAATGATGTATTGTATTTGTTACCAATCTATCCAAGCTGTACATTGATATATAATTAGTTTTATATAAGCCTAAGAGAGCCAATTCTTTATACTGCGGCTAAATGTTGAGCAAACTGAGATAAGATTATGAATAAATTAAAAAAAAATGACACATTGCGTAAATACGTTTTATCTTCTATCAATTTTCGAGCTCTTTTCAATCTCATCTCAGTTCGAAGTCACGATTGGCGTTGTATAGCAATTGTGAGATACTTGACACTGAGACCAGATTTTAATGATTGGTGATTTTTTTTTTCACGTGAATCGACC
Source organism: Laothoe populi (assembly GCA_905220505.1). Lineage (NCBI taxonomy): Eukaryota > Metazoa > Arthropoda > Insecta > Lepidoptera > Sphingidae > Laothoe > Laothoe populi. Next base: position 6,671,771 of record HG992152.1, read on the forward strand.
CTCAGATTATTCAATTATTGTCACTTTACAGTTGGTGTCGAAGTAAGAGAAAAGTTATTTTAAGGATGTATGCTTCTCATCGACATTTAACAAAAAAGGTTTTGTAGTTGTTTTTTTAATATTGAAACTTAAGTTACATATATTTACATATACAATTTACGTTACTCCAACTTATCTACTTATTCTCATGGAACCGGTAACGAGTAAAAATGCAAAAACTTTTCCAACTCATAATGATGAGGACATACTTTCTTTTGTTTTGGCGCAAGCACCAATTGAATAAAACATTTATGTCAATGGAGTCCATTAGGATTCGACGAAGTTTGGGAGTTTTTTTAATGTCCGTGTATATTGGACGTCCCTCGGTGTCATCCATGCAAAACAAAAGCTATAGATACAAATTGCCGACAACTTTTTCAGACTCCGCTTCTTTAGCATTTTACTGTCGATCAATTAATGCATAAGTAGTGTAGGGTTGAGAAATGCAAGAAATATGTAAGGTAGGGTCAATAAATCTATTTTATAAAACATAATTAACACTTTTACGGCAGCGGTTACTTGGGATCATCCCGTAATAACCTTGTTAACCCTGTGCGCAGGGCTAGCCTTTTAACTGCCTTGTACATGGGCATTAATCCGAAAGCTATCGGGCTGTGTCCTTTTCGCTCTCCGTTTATTCTGTATGTTTTATTCCATGCGGTCCACTCGGGGACTGGTGCCTTTTAGTGTGAGGTTTTCGCTCGCCTTAACGAAGGGAAGCGCAAAGGTCGTGATTAGGGCAAGCGTGGTGTAAACAAGGTCCGAAGCGCCCGCTAATGGGCAATTCGTGCGTCCTTCTCGGATGACCCCAGGTCTGTCTCAGACCACGCCGTAAATGGGGTTTTAATTGCAATTTTGATAGAACACTGCCGGATTAGTTTTGTTGCGTAATAGTTTTCGAGGTGTATTGAATGTGTCGTTTGTTTTTACTGATATACAATATCCTTTTTGTTCGACACTGGTGTTACGGAATAATCTTTTATACGTACCTATTTAAAATATTGATTTCTATAAGTCATGCTTTGAATGGGCTATGAATTTAAGACTGTGCCCCACGTTAATGGTGTTGGCAGTTTGAACGCTGTCCTCCTCATACAAACAGCAGTTGAACCGGAGGTATCGGTCGCTCGATATGCAGAGTTTTTTAAAGAGTTTTATTTTTTTTGTTGGGATGGTTGAAAATGTATACAGACCCATTTTTTGATGTCATAACACTTCTTTTATTATAGGACACACGTAAATAGACTTCGTGGTATTGTAGATATTTTTATTAAAAATCGATACCATTTATTATGACAGTTTTTTTAATTATTATTATATACTTATGGAATTTCTAAAGAGACAGAAAGGTTCGTAATTATGCTAAATTTAATATATATTTTTTATACAGTGATTGGTAAGCCAGATTTTTTGGAACTCGACGCAATTTTCATGATTTAAAAAGGCTAACAACTTACAGTAAGAACATTTTTAAGGTTAATAATAGCCAGTTAATAGCAGCGATAGCCTAGTTGGTTGCGGTACGGACTGTCAAGACGAAAATCGTATGTTCAAAACCCAAATGGCATACACCTCTTACTTTTATGAAGTCACGTGTATATTAATTGTTACTTATCGCTTGCTTTAACGGTGAAGGAAAACATCGTGAGGAAACTTACATACCTGAGAATAAAATTTTCGAAGGTATGTGAAGTCTACCTACCCGCATTAGGCCAGCGCGGCGTGGTGGACTAAGGCCTAACCCCTTTCATTAGCAGAGGAGGCCCGTGCCCAGCAGTGGGACAATTTTTAATACAGGGCTATCAATACAGGGTATTATTATTATTAATAGCCTGTTATCTAAAGCCATGCTACATAGGCGGTGTCGCGCGTCATCACAGCCTGTCACGACACGTGTTTGTTGCGGCGAGTCCTCGTTCTTGTTCGGATGTGAAATTTAATTTCCGCTATGCGGGGATCTGTCAGGGGCGCGGGGTGAAGGGGGAGGCTAGAGAAGAAATATGCCCCGTTCTAAACTTTGTCAATTTGTTTGTGGAGCAAAATTAACTCGATCCAATCTGCGGGCGTCGCGACCTGAGTGCTGATACCGTTCTGAGACGCGTTATATTTCCTACTAGATGTTGCCCGCGAATTCACCCGGAGGAGGTTATTTTTGGAAGAAAAGGTATACAATCTAGGGAGGCAACTTAAGCTGTTACATCTATATTTTGCAATCCCATAAGAAGCGTGAATTTTTCTGGGATAAAAAGTGGCCTATGGCATTTTAAAACTGCCACTATGCAAAAAATCATGTCGAAGGGATCGAAAAACTAAACTATCCCACGGGAACTGTACATTTTTCCCTTCCAAACTATATTCTATCTCGGCGCCAAATTTCAACCAGATCCGTCCAGCCGCTTTAACGTGATTGAGTAACAAACATCCATCCATCCATCCAAACATTCGCATTTATAATATTTGTAGGATGAATATTTCTTATGCATACAGGAAAAGGTGATGTTCCAAGGTTTACTGTGCTGAGGTAATAATATTTAAAGTGTCGTGGGCAGCACAAAGGAAGATGTGGTTACTCAAAAATTAGTAGTATAATGTATAATAAATAAAATTATATACATATATATAATTGCGCATGCGTTACGACTGCTGTGCTGAGGTCTCGGGTTCGATCCCCGGGTCGGGTAAAGTGATATTGGGTTTTTCTATATAGAAATTCTCAGTATTAGCCCGGAGTCTGGAACCTGTGCCCGGTATGGCGATAGGCTCGCCCCCTATCACATTATGGGACCGAAATTCGGCGAAAAGTGGGTGTACTGGTTACACCTCTGCCTACCCCTTTGGGGATTACAGGCGTGAGTGTATATAATAAATAAAATTATATTTTATTTTTATTTATTATACAGCCTCCGTAGCGCAGCGAGCGAGTAGACGGCTCTAAAACGAAAAGCCGCGACTTCAATCCCTACACGGAACCAAATGTTTGTGGGATCCACAAATATTTGTTTCGGGTCTGGGTTTTGTAGGGCTGTAGACCCTTGCAGTTCTTGGTACCAGGAAAAAGTAGTGTGGGGTCAGGAGGACTAGCTATGTGTGTGACTGTTGGCTGTATTTATGATTTCAGGAATGCCCTTTGAGATGTTTTGATCACATAGGTCACAAATATATCAGGTATCACAAGTGCTGGCATCGCCATAAAGATATCGGTGGCGCAGTTGTAATTGCGCATACGTTACGACTGCTGTGCTGAGGTGTTGGGTTCGATCCCCGGGTTGGGTAAAGTGATATTGGGTTCTTACATTTAGAAATACTCAGCATCAGAGTCTGCAATTGAGCCCGGTATGGCGATAGGCTCGCCGCCCTATCACATTATGCATCCGTAATAAATTAGGCGAAAAGTGGGTGTACCGGTTACGCTTCGGCCTACTCCTTCGGTGATTACAGGCGTGAGTTTGTGTGATGGATGTTTTTAAGATTGGTTAGCAAGCAACTGGATACACGGCGTGGTAAGATCAGACGTATTAAAATTTATAAATTACGATATGTATTACATTTCTGAACGAACACTTGTCAGTTTGTACTTTGTGATTTATGCCACCTTTTTTCTCTCTCTGTTCGCGCCATTATTGCCGTTGTACATGATAACGGAGAACGGATAACACCGTTCTCGCAAATATACTCAATTATTGTTAAATCTATCAAGACAATTACTCCCAAGAAAAACTATAACTTATCACTAGGTAATTATAATAGCAACCGAGTACTTATTTAGAGATGGGGATACAGATCCCCGAAGGGGTAGGTAGAGCTGCAACCACGTGATGCGCTGAACTTATCGCATAATGATAATCTGTCACCATATGTGGCACAAATTCCAACAGGCAACTGACGCGTAATTTTAATAATCTAAACTTAAAAAAAAAGCAGCTATAGCCTAGTTGGTTGCGGTACGGACTGCCAAGACGAAAGTCGTAGGTTCGAAACCCAAGTGGCATACACCTCTGACTTTTCTAAAGTTATGTGTGTATTAAAATGTTAATTATCGCTTGCTTTAACGGTGAAGGAAAACATCGTGAGGAAACCTGCATATCTGAGAATTTTTCGAAGGTATGAGAAGTCTGCCAACCCACATTAGGCCAGCGTGGTGGACTAAGGCCTAACCCCTCTCATTAGTAGAGTAGGCCCGTGCCCAGCAGTGGGACAATGTTTAATACAGGGCTAGTATTATTATTATACTTAAATACATTATTGCCCGAACTAGGATTCGAATCCAAGTTCTCGCCGGCTCAACCTAAGTATGGTGCCACTAGGCCAATAAGACGATTATAATTTAGGAAGGTAACGGTAAATGGTAGGCAGAGCTTTACTGTGCCCTGATTTTGCATTATGCGGCGGTGACTTCTTACCATCAGGTGGCTCGTCTGCTCATCTGCCTATCGAGGCACTAAAAAATAAAAGAAATACAAATATTTAAACTAACAAAAAAAAAGTTAATATCCATGATAAATATATTTCATCGTAAAAATAATATATGGCCTTGTAATTATTTACCTTAACAATTGGGAGTAAAGTAAAAATTCGCATTTCCAACCTCGTTATACGTATCGCAGTGCGAATATCCAGAGAGTGCGTTATTAAAATATATTGTGCACACGCCTTCATTTTCACATCCCTGGTACAGTGTGGTAGTGGACAAACTGCATAAGCGGTAGCGATTCAACGGCATTTTGCGAATACAGATTCACAAGAAAAAATACTTATGAAAAAAAAATGTTTTGAAATATAACCAATTTTTCGGATTTAATTGCGGTTTATTTTTATTCATGCATTCATGGTTCCTCAGGCCGCCTTGTGACCATGAAGGCGGTAATGTTTTCGAAATATCGGAACTAGAAAACAAACCGCAATAAAATGCGTAAAATTAGTTTTATTTCAATGTGTATTATTTGCGTAAATATAAGAAACTATTATAACATTTTTGTTTGCCTATTTATGTATTAAGTACTAGATTATTTATGCTTAAGTTATTACATTTAACTAAATTTATTATTAGTAAAAACAAATACAATTTCTATAGAAGGGATAAGGTAAATAAATCAACGTGAATCAAAATCCCGACTAAGATATCTACTTTTATATATTTAAGTATTAAATTATGAGAGACATTTATTAATACTTCTAACTTGACAGCACTTGTGGCGTAGTGGACGAGTAGCTATGAAATGAGTTGCCGTGGACTCCATTCCTGCACCGGGATAATTGTTTGTGTGACAGACAGATATTTGTTTCGGGTCTGGGTGTTGTGGGACCGTATTTCCTCGTAGATCTTGATACCCACTATGGGTTTAACCTTGTTAGTTAGAATTATATATGTGAGTGTTGGGTGTATTTATTTTAATTAAATAACGCTATCTCTTCTAATAAAACCACTCACGAAATAAATTAGTTATGCCCAATATTTTCACCCTAAATGTTATTCGAACAGGAATGTATGAGCATGCGGAAATTGGAAGGGCATATTTATCAGATAAAGGCGCTATCTCCGTATCGGACCCCACTTTTTATAATAAGGTGTAGAAATTTTCCAAACCGAGTGTACATTTGCATACAGACGCCTCTCGCAGGTGACGCTCGGGTAATTATATTCTAGAACTTCGGCACCAACTTTATGGAGATGTAGTTCATTAAAACTCACATCTCACAATAAAAATATGAGAGATATTGTATGAGTTTTCGTATTGCTATTCAATGGGAGACGGAATGGACATAATATATCAGATGAGTATACACAGTTTTTGTAAGAGAGAGAGAGATTTTTTTGCGATTATACATATTATACTGTATTGTTTTTAAAGAAAGTTTAATTGTATTATCTAAAGTTTTATTTTACGTTTGTACATATTTATTACTCATGATTTGGGCATAGATTTCGGAGTGCAATCCGGATTGGGCTTACTAAGTCTGTGTATTTTATTTATCGTTTGACTATATTCTGTATTTTCTTTAAAAAATAAAATAAAAAATTGTGACCGGGTCTTAATCGTGTAATATGTAATGGTATAAATACCAATTTATTTCTTGACGTTCCAACCGAATTGCATTAGCCGTAGTCACGGGTTGTATGTAGTATTGAGTAGCTTTTGCCCACAGTTTCAATTACATTATATGTACCGTAAAAGACTGAAATCTCATAAATAAAAGCACTATCAAATTTTTCTGAGATTTCCATTTTTCTGAGCAATTTTTCTTTTTTTTCTATAATAATTTACTACTTTTCTTTCCCTAAAAATCCTATTTGGACCTTTATTGCAATATGAAAATTATACATTCGTTCTTTAGTGATGCACTAACTAACGAACAGCGTTTAATTTTTTTACATCGTTGGTCCCACCAACTGATGTTTCTTTTTCGTAATATACTCGGATATATATCAAATAATATATTAAACACTTCTAACTACCCAATTCCATGGTAAATTTATTCAAATATACTCATACTATACCCTATAGAAGATCATAATTATGTATCTAATACACACAAATATTTTCTAAGTCGTTCCACCCACACCTCTCAAAGGCTTCCGCTAAGCGATACTGATTATTAAAAGCAAATATTGACTGACAAATTAATAAATAGAGAGTTTCTTTTGACGGAGCCCAAACGTCGCATCTTTAATTAAGTCGCGTGCAAATAAAGGCGTGTTTAATCAAGAAACGTATCTTTGCATGCGTCTAAATGAAAGCTGAAGAACTCTTTAAGAAACTATACGAAGGTTTTCATGTTTATTTATGTGGTGAAGATAAATAAACAGTGGTGCAAGGAGGTTTAGTTCTATGGATGTGTCTTAGAGACTTACTCCATAAAAGAAAGTAAATGAAGGCTTTTAGACAAAAAATGTAAGTCTAGCATATAGAGAATATCTGGTTTTTATCGGGGGTCGGGAGTTGGGGTTCGATGTTTGGCCGTTTTGCAGTCGTCTGAGAACTCGGAGATTAGACCCTCGACCGCTTCTTCACCTTCTTGCCCATGGCGTAGTGTGAAGAAGCAGGCCGGCATGATTGTGATAAGTAGCGGAGGATAGATCGTCTCTTGATACTCGATACTCTAATTGGACGGCACTGTGCTTACCATCAGGTGCAGTGTGGTCAGTTTGCCGAGCAAGGATTTTTAAAAAGGAACGGATGAACATAAAAAAATAATTAATTATTAGAAGGACCTTTATATAATTTGTAGCCTTACTAAGACTGAAACCTAATCTTGTTTTTAACAGCTACGATTGCTAAAATTGAAACGACTATTGTAAAAGAAAAATAAAAGTTTTATATTTCATGAATCTTTTACTCCCAACATCGTATGGATGATGATCAACTCAAGTAGTTTGTTGAACGATATTCATAATATAAATATATTTTGGGAATTAAGTATGTGTATCTAAAATATATATACCTAATCATATTGTGTTTTTAAGTATACTGTAGTTATACAAGTTACTCATGCATATTCAACGGTAGGCAGCGGCTCTGCTGTGCTTTGGCAATGCAGAATTCTATGGGTGGCGGTGACTAGCTGGCACTAAGTGGCACTAAAAAGAAACATTATTTTGTTAAGAAAAATCACTCGGTCGTATTCACACATTGACTTGTCACTTCTAGACGCTCTCAGTTCAAAAGTTACAAAGTTGGTTCGACAAAGAGCTCGAGAGGAAGCCATTATGGCTCTCGACATCGGCACCGTGGCCGCTTCATTAGTGATGGAAAGAGTACCACCCCTTCTGGGCTTGCGCATCACGCTCAAGTGTGTGTCATTTGCGGCTTCTCGCACTAATTATTAAACATTTATACATATTGCCAGATTTTTCATACATATAAATACTTTTACATTTCATTAGAGAACATAACATACTTTGAGAGCCCACGCAGCATTATGGTATTTTTTATTCCGGCAAAGTGACAATACTACACCTGTTGGTAAGCGCAGTGCTGGCCAGTTGAGTATCAAGTCTGATATGTGTTATTTGTAGTTTCTTGCAATAATTAAATTAAGACTAAATATTGTACTGGCATATATATAATCTCTTAAGGCAGTTCTTTTATCAACTGTATGTTCATGATGTGAAAAGCGACGATATATACACTCACGCCTGTAATCCCCGAAGAGGTAGGCAGAGGTGTAACTAGTACACCCACTTTTCGTTTTCGCTGAATTTATTACGGTCCCATAATGTGATAGGGGGGCGAGCCTATCGCCATACCGGGCTCAATTTCAGACTCCAGACTGATACTGAGTATTTCTAAAAGAAAAACCCAATGATCAAACCCGAAACCTCAGCATAGCAGTCGTAACGCAAGCGCAATTACAACTGCGCAACCGAGGTAGATATATTATAGTCGTGCTTTTTTTTATATTTCGTGTTTGCAATTAAAAATATCTTACAAACAATTGCCCAACCTTATATTTGTTAAACAGAAATTAATACCTATATAAAGACTCAAGTTTTCTGGTGATGTAAAAAAAATCTCAGAACGAGTAAACAAGCTCAGTACTGCGAAGGCGATATTATGAAACAATTATTTGTAAGGCATCCTTCACACAAGCCGCGACGCGACGCAGCGTTAATTGTGTAGCGATGAGGCGACGGCAGCGCGCGGCCACAGAGCGTCTTATTAGACACGTAGCCGCGCGTGCCTCCGGTTACCGCGCCACGTCAAATGTGATGAGCAAACGTGATATGTACGTCATGTCGAGCTAATAAAATGATAGTTGAACGGTAATTAGTGAAAACTATCGAATACCTATGCCGCTCGAAAAGGATACCATAATATTGGACGAATATTAGCTGTGAAATACATGGTCTAGGTATTTTGAGCTCAATGCGCTATCTAAATTCCCATGTCTGTAATATAGTAAGTTGTATTAAGTATCAGGACTGTATACCTATCGAAGTGTTCGGTGGTTATATTATTCTAATAATCATATCAAATCAGCCCTGCAACTGGGCATGGGCCTTGTCAAATAATGAGAGGAGTTAGTAGCTAGTCCACCACTCTGCCCTAGTGGAAGTTGTTAAATATCATAAGCCTTCAGTATTATAATGGAAATATGCCAGGTATGTTTATTTTGTTACAATTTATTTCCTTCTACACACAAACTTTAAAAAGTCAGAGTTGTACGTTTCGAACCTCCGACTTTCGTCTCGGCAGTTTGTACCACTGCCAACTAGGCTACCGCTCCCATTTCAAAAAGGAATTGATTACACAGAAAATAAAACAGTGCAAAATTATATCAGATCGATTTCCCATACTTCACCCATCATCGACATCCATAAGACGCGGCGCTTTCGTCACGTAGCCCCAACTACAGCCGGATGGGAAATTCGATGTCATTATGATAGATTATCCATCTGTTAGGGCAGCGACGTGTGTCACTGATTGGCTTTGTTAGCAATGCCCGTCTTCAGCACCTAAGAGCGCACTCTATGCGCTTCGGATACTAATTTGATAGATCGATGGTCCGCCGTGCGGTCTGTGTCGTGTGAAATGACCTTAATAACAGTGCAGACATGACTGTTGTTAAGTTTTATTTGCCAATATTGACAACATCTTTAGGGTCCTTATATTAGGTTAATTTGGTACCTGTGTTTAATTTAAATTGTATAGCATTCTATGTTTACCAGATTCATCAACAGAATCACGTTTTTAACATTTAAATTCTAAGAAACTCCACAAAATCGAACGTTCTACAACAAATGCCAGTACGGAAAATACTATTGAACTAAAAGTCTCATTACATCAAGCTCTATTTAATTAACGAGTAGTGTTTTACATTAATATGGTGACTGTTTTTAATTATAATTTGGCGAAATTGGACTATAATTGGACTTAAATTAGATTAGATTTAATCTAATTTAATGTAATTTAATCTAATTTAATCTAATTTAATATAATTTAATCTAATTTAATCTAATTTAATCTAATTTAATCTAATTTAATCTAATTTAATCTAATTTAATGTAATTTAATCTAATTTAATGTAATTTAATCTAATTTAATGTAATTTAATCTAATTAAATATATATATATATTTTTTTTAGTGCCTCGATAGGCAGACGAGCAGACGGGCCACCTGATGGTAAGTAGTCACCGCCACCCATAGACTTCTGCAATACCAGGGCACAGCAAAGCCGCTGCCTACCGTTAAATATAACTTATGTGTGCTATTTTCGGTATTATTCTAATTCTATTGTCGTGCTCACTCTTTTTTATGAATACCGTGTATGCCTTTAATTGATATTCACAACTGTTCTTGTGTTGTGATAAATAATAATTCTATGTAATTTATGAATATTGTTGACACACCTTATTAAATAATAAAAATTTTTTTTGGAGGTAAATTCATATTTGCCTCAACGAGAGTATCGGTCTATTTGGCCATTACACATACCCGTCAACTCGTATGTAAATTAAACGTTCGTCTTGGCGTTTTCACGGGAGCATGTCACTGTCAAGCGTGTACGGCTGTTTATTAACTTTTTGCTAATTAGACGTGCCCGGGGCATGTCTGCGAGTATGTTGGCATTTTTAATTACGCACGATAATTCGGTATGTGCTGTTGTGCCACGGGACCGCTGTACAAAGCATACAGTTTAACGTCATTGTTGTTCGTTTAAGTGTTTTATTGAAAATGATAGCTGGAAATGGAATACTAATTTTTTATACGATTTATGAGTATGAAATTAATATTAGTAGACATGTTTAATAATAAATTCATCCAACAGTCACACACATAGTTCTGACCCCACACTTGGTCAAACCTGTATCGTGGGTATCAAGAACTACGAGGGACTACGGTCCCACAACACAGCGACCAGAAACAAACATCTGTAGTGTCACACAAACATTTGTCTCGGTGCGGGAATCGAACCCACGACTTCTTTTTTCACAGCCAGGTTTTCGCCACGGAGGCTGTGTAAGGAGGTACGTTACTCAAATTGTGTAAAGTTTCAAGAAATTCCTGATAACTCTGTTGACTTAGCCGCTATGTAAATATACTTTAAATATAGGTTAACTACGAAACTTTAAAACTCAACAGAATTTCTATGTATTTTCAAATATTGTAGAAATACTTAGCAAGGCAGATCTTACTGGTTTTTTATACAATTATTATTAGTTTATAATTATTGCTTGATAAAAATAAGTATTTTTAAAACCCCTAATAAAAACTAATGTCCGAAAACTACGACCAAGACCACCGGGGGATGGGCAGCAGCATCCTTGGAGTGCGGTGGAGACACTGCGATCGCCAACCCGCATGCCAAGCGTGGCGATTACGGCATTCACCCCCCATGCAGTACACACATAAACCACGCCCCCGAGTTTCCGGCGACCCCCAGTGCCCCGGTTATGGTAGCGGCCAGGGTACTAGCGGGGTCAGGGGTGCGAAGAATCTCCGGCAAAGATCCGGCTACCACCACCGACGACTCCTGGCCCTGGCAACATATAACACGCGTACACTGCGGACCGACGAAAAGTTAACTGAACTGGAGGAAGGATTGAGCAAGTTGCGTTGGGATGTCATTGGGTTATCAGAAGTCCGAAGAGAGGGGGAGGACACGATTACCCTGAAGTCCGGCAACTTGCTTTATTTCCGGGAGGGCGACCAACAGTCCCAGGGAGGTGTCGGGTTCATCGTCCACAAGTCCCTCGTAAACAACGTAGTGAATATCGAGAGTGTGTGGCCAGGGTGGCGTACCTTATAATCAGAGTATCCAAGAGGTACTCGTTGAAGGTCATACAGGTATACGCGCCGACTTCGGCACACTCCGATGACGAGGTGGAGGCTATGTATGAGGATATATCGAAGGCCATGCATAGCTACAAAACCTACTTCACCGTTGTTATGGGGAATTTCAACGCGAAACTGGGCAAGAGAGACGGTGAAGAGCTGAGAGTGGGGCAATTTGGAGTGGGAAGTCGGAACCACCGGGGCCAACTACTGGCTGGCTTCTTGGAGAAGGAGGGACTCTACATGATGAACTCCTTCTTCAAGAAACGCGAGCACCGAAAGTGGACCTGGATGAGTCCCGACGGCGCAACTAAAAACAAGATTGACTTCATCATGTCGACGAAGAGGCAAATATTCAATGATGTCTCTGTGATCAATACGGTTAAAACCGGAAGTGATCACCGTCTGGTAAGAGGCACATTGAATATTTGTGTTAAGCTAGAGCGCTCTCGATTGATGAAGTCTACGCTCCGTCCAGCAGCAGCCCTAATCCAAAACCCCGAGAGCTTTCAGCTGGAACTACAAAACCGTTTCGATGGCCTAGGTGGCGATGTGGACGATATTAACGACGGGTTTGTGGAAGCTGTTCATAGTACTGGGTCTAAGTTCTTCAAGGCCCAACGGAACAACAGAACCAAGAGGCTCTCTAACTCCACTCAGAGACTCATAGAGGAAAGGAGTAAAATGATTCTACAGTCTTCAACAGATACGACACTATACCGACAGCTCAATAAACAGATCTCTAAGTCCCTTACCCGTGATCTGCGCCAATTCAATACAAATCATATTGAAGAGGCCATCGAGCAGAATAAGGGCTCTAAAGTTTTCACAAGAGATCTGTCTATTGGGCAGAGCCAGCTCGCCAAATTAAAAACTGAGGATGGTAGAATTGTTTTATCCAAACCTGAGCTTCTGAGTGAGATAGAGTGCTTTTATGGACAGCTATACTCGTCAACTAGCCGACCCGAAGTTGGTCTGGCGGAAGATCCTAGAGCTAGACTGACCCGACATTATACCGAAGACATCCCGGACATCAGCCTGTGCGAGATTAGAATGGCTCTTAAACAGCTCAAAAACAACAAGGCACCCGGTGAAGACAGAATCACAGCTGAACTCCTGAAGGCGGGTGGTAAACCGGTCCTTATGGCCCTTCAGAAGTTGTTCGACTCCGTCTTACTGGAAGGGAGAACGCCAAAGGCATGGAACAGAAGTGTGGTGGTCCTGTTCTTCAAAAAGGGTGATAACACCCTACTGAAGAACTACCGACCCATCTCACTTTTGAGCCATGTTTATAAGCTGTTTTCAAGAGTCATTACGAATCGTCTCGCACGCAGGCTAGATGACTTCCAGCCTCCCGAACAAGCCGGTTTCCGAAGAGGCTTTAGTACCGTAGACCACATTCATACGCTCCGACAGGTTATACAGAAGACTAAGGAGTATAACCTGGGGGTGCGGAGTCAGGAAACCTCCTCGTGGTGCACCCCGGGCAACGGCGGTCACGTTGACCGACGGCTAATGTCCTGACAGAAGGTGGTTGGCAGTCGTAGCCTGTTGTGGCGGCTGTCGTCAATTTTTGGAGTTGGCACCTTTGGTTGCCCTCGGGATCTGTCCTGGGGGCGTCGGCGGGCTCGGTGTGCGCTCACCCCGCCGCCGAGCGGGCAGTAGGGGAGAAGTTCTCTCTTGCTGTCACCGTCGTATATCGTAATCCGGTCATATGGAGGTCTGTGGTTATGTCTCGCGCTCCGATCGGACCGAGGGTCTTGGCTTCACCGCCTGGACCGCGAGGGAGAAAACCTCTATAAAAAGTTACCCCGAATCCCAAGCGGCGGCGCACCGTGAGGGGATGCATGGCCGATGGGTAGTTCGGTCGCTAGTGCGAACCACGCCGGAGGGGTACATGCCGGTGCCTCGTCCGTGTAATTATGGGCTTACCCAGCTACAGGGGGCTCTGGCTGGGTGGACGGTTTATTTCCCCCATACTCGTGGGAACATTTATGGATACCAATTTTAAAATACCAATATTATTGACGAGGTTGCCTACTCCGGTGCCGGATTCCGTGCCCGGAGAGGCGGAAGTTGGAGGGCGCAGGCCCGAAGACGGTTGTATGCAGGAGATGGTGGGTGAGAGGCCTACAGAGGTTGTGGCTGCGGAATTGTCCGTGGCAACTACGGCCCGTGTAACTAGGGCCAGGAGCAGTCGCGCGTCCTCATGCGCGAAAAGGAGTCGCTTGTGGTAGGGCAGTGACACGGATTCCGTGCGCTCCCGGTCCGCACACTCGAGCGAGTCTGAGAGCGGCACTGATGCCCAGGTTCGCTCATTTGCCACAGCACCTGGCCTTCCGCCGTCGACCGGCAAATATGTCGGCCTAAGCAAAGCTCAGAGGGAGTTGGAGGCCCAACGCCGCGAGGCTGCCCGCCAAAAAAAAGCGGAGCAGGAAATGGAGGAGCGGGTGCGTTCTTACTTGAAGTCGCCAATTCCGTCGAGAGCTACTCCTATGGAAGGAATTGAGTCTCGGGTTATCTTGCCCGACGACATAAGAGAAGCAGGCCAAATTATAAAGATGGTGTCGGCCAAGTCGGGTAAACTGAAGGGAGTCTTCCAGAAGGCGTTAAATTCTGTGCACGACACCATGATAAAGTTTTTAGACCAGCCGGAATTTCAGGCTGTGTCAAAGTTGGAAGCAGAGGCCAAAAGGTGGCAGGAGTTGAGCGGCCGCCTTGAGAAGGAGCTGGCCAAGCAATCAGACGAAAATTCTTCTCTTCGTCGTCGCCTTGACCAATTGGAGGCCAGCATCAGTAGTGGCCAGTCGGATGAAGCTCTCCAGAGACTGGAGGCGCGCTTGATGGCTCGGATAGAAGGGGCCATAATGCACCTGCCGCCACCGCCGCTTCTAAGGCCGCCATTAGCGCATGAAGGCGGGACTACTCGTGAGGAATTTCCCTTGCTTCCTCCTCCTCCTCCTCCGATAGTAAAGGGCAAGGGTAAAGGAAAGGGCAAGAAGACGGCCCTACCCGCTGCCGCTTCCGTGTCTACTCCTAGCGTGTCGAACGCGCCGATGCCCTCGGTTGCCGGCCCATCGAGTGCGCCCATTGCTGTGGCTGGACCATCAAACCCACCACAGCAAAAAGGCCAGGCAAAAGGGACGGGTACTGTCCCTAAAGCGGCGAAACCAAAAATGAGGAAAGGCGTTCCTCAGCCCACGCCCCATGAACCTCGCCCGCTGCCGCCAGTTCCAGCTACTATGGACGAGCCGTGGAATGTCGTGGCGGGGAAGAAGGCCTCACCCAGCGCGGTACCGTCTGCAAGCCAGCAGAAACAATCGCGCAGGGCAGAACCTAAACTTCGGCCGCCGCGCTCTGCTGCCGTGATCATATCACTGACGCCGATTGCAGTGGAGAAGGGACTGTCGTATGCCCAGGTGCTCACAGACGCCCAGAACAAGGTGGACCTCACCGGCCTTAATATTCAGAGGCTGAGGCCTAAATTTGCAGCCACGGGTGCCCCAATGTACGAGGTGCCCGGGGCAAATAGTGACGAGAGGGCTGACTCCCTGGCCGCGAGGCTCAGGGAGTGCTTTCAGGGATCGGAGTACGTTAGAGTATCCCGGCCCACTAAGTCAGCGGAGCTGCGGCTATCCGAGCTGGATTGTACGGCCACCCCGGAAACGGTTGCAGCGGCCCTCTCAAAGGCCGGTGAGTGCGGCGTCGACGTCATTAAGGTCGGCGAAATCCGCCCCGACCGCTCGGGTCTCGGGACGGTGTGGGCAAAATTGCCAATAAAGGCGGCCCAAAAAGTAAGAGGAGCGGGTCGAGTTTTGGTTGGGTGGGTTGCAGCTCGAGTTTCTGTGCTCGAGCCGCGTCCACTCCGGTGCTTCCGCTGCCTTGAGTCGGGGCACGTGCGGGAGTGCTGTGAGGGAACAGTGGACCGCAGCGAACTTTGCTACCGCTGCGGCCAGCCGGGCCACAAAGCTCGGCAATGTGACGCTGCGCCGAACTGTTCTGTGTGCAGTGCGGCCGGAAAGCCCGCCGGGCATCAGGTCGGGGGGAAGGCGTGTCCCACTTCCTCCCGCAAGACCCGCCGTCCGCTTCGTAGAGGGAGACCAGCTGCCGCTGTGGCTACGGCCCAGTCGCAGCAGGAGAGCCCACCGCAGGCCGAGGTTGTTGCAATGGAGATCGCCCAATAATGGCGTTAAAGTTCCTCCAGGCGAACATCAACCATTGTGCCCGTGCTCAGGATCTCTTAACCCAGAGCATGGCGCAGTGGTCGGTGCAAGTGGCCGTGGTCGCCGAGCCATATTTTATCCCCCCGCGTGATAACTGGGCGGGGGACGTCGATAGCTTGGTGGCCATCATCACCCAGGGTGCCGCTGGCTCCCCGCCCTTCGAACGAGTAGCGAAGGGTCGGGGATGCGTCGCGGCTCTGTTGGGAGGTATTTGGGTAGTCGGAGTTTATTTTTCTCCCAACAAACCTCTCGCTGATTTTGAAACTTTTCTTGATCAGCTGGGGATCCTGGTGGCGCAAGGCCAACCTCACCCAGCAATTGTTGCCGGCGATTTCAACGCCAAGTCCTTGGCATGGGGCTCGTCGGCGACCAATGCTCGCGGTGAGGTCCTGGAGGATTGGGTGATCTCGGCGGGTTTGGCCGTCCTGAATAGGGGGTCGGTGGACACGTGTGTGCGACACAACGGCGGCTCAGTTATTGATTTGTCGTTCGCGAGTCCGGCCGTCGCACACCGTGTCCGGGGCTGGAAGGTATTGGTGGGCGTGGAGACGCTGTCGGACCATCGTTACATTAGGTTCGACGTCTCCGCGTCCGCCGTTTCCCTGTCCGGTGGTAGACCGAGTGCCCCGCATCAAGACGGCCCGCGGTGGGCATTGAAGCGCCTCGATAATGAGGCCCTAGAACTTGCCGCTCTGGCTATGTCGTGGCTCCCTGTACCGGATAGGCCGGTGCAGGTTGAGTTGGAGGCGGAATGGTTCGGGGTATCGGTGACGGACATTTGTGACGCCGCCATGCCCCGAGTCCGACGTCTCCCGCCCCGACGTCAGGTGTACTGGTGGTCGCAGGAGTTAGCATCGTTGCGCATCGCTTGTGTTTCGGCGCGCCGCCAGTACGTCAGGCACCGTCGCCGGCGTCTCCGGGACGACGAACACGCAAACCAGGAGCGGCAGCTCTATGGCCTCTACAAGGAGGCGAAGAGAGCGCTGCAGGTGGCCATTAAGAGAGCCAAGGTCGCGGCGAGGAAGGATTTCATCTCCACTCTCGACAGCGACCCGTGGGGGCGCCCTTATCGCTTGGTGATGAACAAGCTTCGCCCAGCGGCGCCCCCGCTGTCACAGAGTCTCCGGCCAGAACTTCTGGCCGAAGTCGTCGCTGCCTTGTTTCCGGCCACCGTGGAGACCACTCCTCCACCGATGGCGCCCCGCGAGTCGGCGCCATCGTCGAGTTCGGCAAGGGATATCCCAGAGGTTTCGCCCGCTGAGTTGCGGGCGGCAGTGTCGCGGTTGCGGGGCAAGAACACCGCCCCGGGTCTCGATGGCATCCCCGCCAAGATCTGGGTGCTAGCCGTCGAGCACCTGGGGCCGAGGCTCCGCAACCTTTTCTCCGCCTGTTTGGAGCAGGGCGTCTTCCCGTCGCGCTGGAAAACCGGGAAGCTCGTCCTGCTAAAGAAAGAAGGAAGGCCCGCAGAGTCGCCGTCGGCCTACCGGCCCATTGTGCTGCTCGACGAGGTCGCCAAACTCTTCGAGCGAATTATTCATGCTCGCCTCGTCGAACACCTCGACAGGGTCGGCCCGGACTTGGCGGATTGCCAGTTCGGGTTCCGGAAGGGGCGATCCACCATCCACGCGATTCTGCGGGTGAAGGAGCAGGCGGAAGAAGCAGTGGCCCGGGGCAAAGTCGTTGTAGCTGTATCACTCGACATCTCGAACGCGTTTAATTCCCTGCCCTGGGCCTGCATTCATGAGGCACTGCGGTACCACGTGGTGCCACCCTATCTTCGGCGTCTGGTGCACGCGTACCTGTCAGAGAGGTATGTGGTGTATCCGGGCGCCAATGGGTGGCACCGGAGAGCGATGGTGTGCGGTGTTCCACAGGGCTCAGTTCTGGGCCTGCTCCTGTGGAACATCGGATATGATTGGGTGCTCCGTGGGGCCAACCTCTGGGGCGTCGGCGTCACCTGTCACGCCGAGTCCCTGAGCAACCGGTGCGTCGCTCTGCTGCGCAGGCCACAGCGATCAGTGGCGCAGCGTGCGATCAGGGGCTACCGCACGGTCACATTCGAGGCGGCTTGTGTTTTGGCCGGTTTTATACCGTGGGACCTGGACGCTAAGGCCCTCTCCGCCGCATTTCACTGGCGGGAGGAGGCGTTCAGGCGCGGGGAGAGACCGGCCCTGAGAGAGGTGGAGGCCATCCGTGGCTCCCTCCGCAGAGCCGCCGTGGAGGAGTGGCGTCTCAGGCTGGAGAACCCAATTTGGGGTCAGCGGGTCGTAGCGGCAGTGCGTCCTGTCTTCCATCAGTGGTTGGACAGGCGCCACGGTGCGGCGACGTTCCGGCTGACACAGGTGCTCACAGGCCATGGTTGTTTTGGCGAGTACCTGTGTCGCATAGCTGGCGCAGAAGAGTCGGCCGTGTGTCATCACTGTGACAACTGTCCGCGTGATACGGCCCAACACACAGTAGAGGAGTGCCCAGCTTGGGATGAGGAGCGCAGCGCTCTCATAGCAGTCGTCGGAGGAGACCTCTCGCTGCCGGCTTTGGTGTCAGCCATGGTCGACAGCCGGAGGTCCTGGCGTGCGGTGGCCCTCTTCTGTGAGAACGTTATTTCACAGAAGGAGAGGGCCGGGAGGGATCGGGAACGATCCGATCCCTCCCGCCGCCAGTCGAGACGGAGGAGGCGCCGGGTTGACGACTGACCGGCGTCTCCCGCCCTGTGGTTTGGGGGCGTTTGGAGAATCCCACCACGGTATCCCCTGCCTGTCGTAAGAGGCGACTAATAGGGGTCATCGGGGGTCGCGGGCACGCAGCGGGGGGCTGTCGTAGTGCCCTTTCCGGTGTGTCAAAATTTGTTAGTACATAGTTTTATTTTGTATATACTTCGTCGGCACACCGGGCGACCCCGGGATGAACGGCAGCACGGGTGGTTGGCCTCGTTGCTGCCGTAGACGCCGAGGGCGTCCTTTGGTGCTTCTGAGCCCCCCCCACTTGGAGACGGGCCGCAAGGCGGCACCGCGCAGGGGCGGTTCCGGTCGAAAATGGGGCGCTTCTCGCCCCGTGAGCCCGGGACCGTCTCTTATGCGCCGAAGAGGGCCACCTCGGGGTTTTTAGTTGGTATTGCCGGTGTAGGGAATTTGTTAGGGACTCGGCCCAGCGGTCGTCCGGATGTCAACATCTCTCCCGGACGGCTTAACGCTGGGTCGTAAGGCCGGCGAGCCCAACATAACCGTCCCGCCACCCCCCCGGCGGAGCGGTAGTGATAAATCGCTTTTCCCCGCGAAAAAAAAAAAAAAAAAAAAAGGAGTATAACCTGCCCCTCTGCTTGGCGTTTGTTTCGATTCGAGCCTTCGATTCGATCGAAACCTGGGCTGTACTACAATCTCTCCAGCGGTGCCCAGTGGACTACCGCTATATCGAAGTACTGAAGTGTTTGTACGAGAACGCCACTATGTCAGTCCGACTCCAGGACCGGAATTCGAAACCTATTCCGTTGCAGCGGGGAGTAAGGCAGGGAGATGTTATTTCTCCTAAACTATTTACCGCTGCACTGGAGGATGTTTTCAAGACTCTGGACTGGAGAAGGCTTGGCATCAACATAAATGGCGAGTACATCACTCACCTTCGGTTTGCCGACGATATAGTAGTCTTGGCTGAGAACATGGAGGACTTGAGTGCGATGCTCGATGACCTCAGTAAAGCTTCGAAGCGAGTTGGTCTAAGGATGAACATGGATAAGACGAAGATCATGTCAAATGCCCATGTAGTACCAACTCCCATAAAAACGGAGACTTTACACTCGAAGTTGTAGACGATTATATATACCTAGGACAGACTATCCAGTTAGGTAGGTCCAACTTCGAGAAAGAGGTTAATCGTCGAATCCGACTCGGTTGGGCAGCATTCGGGAAGCTACGGCACATCTTTTCGTCCAATATTCCGCAATGTCTCGAGACGAAAGTCTTTGACCAGTGTGTGTTGCCAGTGATGACATACGGAACTGAAACGTGGTCCCTTACTATGGGCCTCATAAGAAGGCTCAAAGTCACCCAAAGGGCAATGGAGAGGGCTATGCTGGGAGTCTCTCTGCGTGATCGCATCAGAAATGAGGCCATCCGCAGAAGAACTAAAGTAACCGATATAGCCCTCCGAATCGCTAAACTTAAGTGGCAGTGGGCGGGGCACATTGCGCGTAGAACCGATGGCCGTTGGGGCGGAAAGGTTCTCGAATGGCGACCACGTACCGGAAGGCGCAGCGTGGGTAGACCCCCCACAAGGTGGACTGATGACCTGGTAAAGGTCGCGGGAGTCCGCTGGATGCGGGTGGCGCAGGACCGGTCATTGTGGCACTCTTTGGGGGAGGCCTATGTCCAGCAGTGGACGTCCTTTGGCTGACATGATGATGATGATGATGAATAAAAACAAAATCCGTTAGAAACTCTGCCTTTAGTGTGCATCTCGGGCGTAGTGCCTAAAATCTCCGCTAGAGTCGCATTTTATATAGAGCGTAAAGCGCTTAAATCGAGACGCCATGTGTTTTATTATAGCTGACAAAAGCTACACAATACAATGACTAGTGTATTCTCATCATATTAATTTTTAGTTTCTTAAAGGATCAAGAACTCACAAAATATAGCAGTTTGTTGTAGAACACAATACTTAAAAAGGCATGTTATACACATCAGACTTTGTATAAGAAAAAATACAGTAGATCATTTAATCTACAAAAACAATTAACAATTATCGACATACAACTAATATCTACACATAAGGCGTTTTTAGATCTGTCATATTTATACAATGGTGTTTTGCTTCCTCTGACGGCAGATGTCTCTCAACAGAACAAGTCAATAAATTCATGACTATTACCGAAGTATGCAACGTTTCGTTAGATCGTTTCATTACATAAGAAATCATAGAACAAAATTGCTGAATCGCTTTCATTGTTCGCATAAACGTATACGTGTAATTGTTCCGCGTTAAGATTAAAGTGAAAAATGTCACAAACCAAATTAAGCCAAATCAAAACAAACAAAAGGAAGGGTATGCAATGTAATCACTTGTGACTGTCAAACACACTCGTAGGTAGCGGAGGCTTACCGGCGCATTTAAGTTAAAATTTTCACTCCCCAGTTGCTTTTTACTAATTCGCGAAGTGAAAAGGGTTCGAAGTAATACAGTTTACTGCTTATTCAGTATTTATACGTTCGGGGCTGCCACTCTAGACAACGGCCGATGTAAGGAGTATTTAGAAATTTGTTCGAATTTTACATTAGCTAATTTCAATTCTGTGTAATTAAATAATTAATACTATTTATTCTTAAGACATTTTAAACTTAGAACCGCCTTAGAACACAATTTCTTTATCGTCCTATGCCTTTTTGAATATTATAAAGACATACAACTCTTAAAACGATTTAATGCTTAAAGAACTCTACATAGTGCCAACAGAAAATAACAACAATGTTCTAATATACAATTTCCGTAGCCACGTCCTAACATTGTTAAAAATAAAACACGAAAGCGAAACAGTATCAGGCGCTTCTAAGGTGTTATTAAAATCCTACAAAGTTAGATAGGCAATAAAGAGTTAGAGCGGAGAAGCACGCGAGATGCGTTGTTTACGGACAAGATAACGTCTTCAATCGCGCGTAATGTATTTATTATTATTGCCCGCTCATGGGTGGAAAAAGATTGATAAAAGAAAGATTTTCGTATTTAGAACGAGCGTTTCTTGTTGTACGTTAATTGTTTTTCTTTTTGCTATATTCGTAATTTTCATTTCAATATAAATTGTTTGGTATATTGCATTTATACAGTGCATTGGTATGTTTTACTTTAAATGTCAATCAATCTAGCAACTAACGAGAGGCTGTGGGTTCGATTCCCACACAGAGACAAATGTTTTTGTGATAATTGTGTCCGGGGTCTGGGTGTTGTGAGACCGAAAGTCTCTCGTAGTCCCTGATACCCACAACACAAGACTCGTATCTTAGTGTGGGGTCGGGGCTATGTTTGTGACTGTTCGGTGTTATCTATACTTATAATAAATCTGTAGAGAGGTCAATTCTGTACATGAAATATATTTCCAAAATAACTATCAGCGGGTGATTAGTGATCGATACTGACGCCAAAAATGCAATCAGTAAAATTTTTGTCTGTCTGTCTGTATGTTCGTTATAGAAACAAAAACCACTCAACGGATTTCAACAAAACTTGGTACAATTGTTCTTCATACTCCTGGGCAGGTTATAGTATACTTTTCATCACGCTACGATCAATAGGAGCAGAGCAGTGAAGGGAAATGTTGGGAAAACAGGAGAACTTACTCCATTTTTTAAGCTTCCGTCGCGTGTGCAGCCTTAATAGTTAAAGCTACACAGAAATCATGTATGACGGAAATGTTCTCCTTAAAATTATATAAAAAATATTCCACGACAGCAAATGTCTATATTTTATGGTTGACTCACAATAACACGTGTAACTCCTGATAGCTTAGCAGTTCAGAGATTTCTGATTATATTTGTCTACTCTTACGTTTATAACACTCTCAATCATCCCTAATTAATAAATGTTAACATTATTACCTATTTAATTAATTTAATAAAAAAGAATTATAGAAATAGGTACAGAAACACCAAAGTTATACATGAAATACGCTAATAAGCCATCGCGCGTGAATACTGAATCATGCTATAAGGATTATTTTTGTGTAACCGTCGCATCGGGTCGCGAACTTCATACAATATTTGGCTGTTGATGCGAGTAGACGTTCCGAGCATTCGACCTTATTGACAGGCAATATTGTTTATCAGCGCGACTTTTAGTCTTTAAATTAATTTAGTTTTCTTTTGTTGTTATTTCATAAAATAGGTATTAGTTATTTTGGTAGCGTTTTATATTCGTTCAAATTACAAATTATTAATAGTTTATAAGTAAGTAAAAGCGTAGGTACTTTTATTAATTATAGGTATAGGTATTATTAATTATAGTAGTTATAGGTATTTAGTTGTAAGTGAAGTAGGTTTTTTTATTAGACTGACAGACAACGCACAGCCGAAACTACTGGCAGTAGAGAGCTGAAATTTGGCCTGTGTGCTGGTTTGGAGGAGTAGGCTACCACTAAGAGAGGATTATTGGAAATTCCCTCCCAACGGGGAGAAAAGGGGGATAAATTGTTTTTTTCCGGAAGTCATTATTCCACGCGGACGAAGTCGCGGGCAAAAGCTAGTTTATTATTAAAAATTGCTGCGTGATGTTCACTAATCCATATGAAATAAATACCAATATGAAATGCAACATATACTTTTAGAAGGTAATGAAGGTACACCCCGATCGGATCAGGGGCGTTACTCAGATAAGTTTATTGACTAGCAAACATTGTGTATCAGCCGGCGATGCTCTAAATATTGGGAGCCGATCTTAATCCCGCGTGGTGGGACCAAGCCGCTTCTTAATCCATCACGTAACCGAAAGCCGTCGAGAAATCGTGTTACATCAACGAAAAATGTATTATAGTGGGTGGCGCCCCCCGATCGGACAAACTTTGCTAATACCACCCTCTAACGTAATCGCAGAGCCTTTTACGAGTAGAATTTATGGGGATGGGCCTGATTTTCTTACTGTATTTATGGTTAAGCGTGGGTGTAACGCTGCGCTTGTGCTTAATTAGAAAAATAAACTCCTTGCGCTTATGTTGTTTACAAATGTAACAGCAAAATAAACCTATCTGTTGCAAAAATAAATTATATAGATTAAAGCAGTTGGAATTGGTACAGGCTGTCGAGACGAAAGTCACGAGTTCGAAGCCAGTCCAAATGGCATATATCACTGACTTTTCGACATGTGATTCTTGTATTCCTGAGAATTTTAAATAAGAATTTCGAACATGTGTGCAGTCTACCGACCTGCGTTAGGCTAGCGTGGTAGATCAAGACCTAAGCTCTCTCATTAATAGAGAAGACCAGTTTCCCACAGTAGGATAGTGTATAGTACAGCGGTATGACATAAAGAACTCATCATAACAATATTCTAAAGTCTCAACATTTTATAAAAAGTAAACTGACTTCAATAAAAATCAATAAAATTATGCGTCCCTATAAAATTTAAGGGTTTTCCTGGATTTTTCTGATATCTCATCATCAGAGCCTGACATGGGGCCAATGGGACCACCTGGGAAGTATACCTTTGTAAACAAAAAAGAATTCCTCGAGTCGGTCCAGGCGACTTCGAGTAATCGGGGAACATACATAAAAAAAGATTCCGACGAATTGAGAACCTTCTCCTTTTTTTGAAGTCGGTTAAAAATATAGAGCATTAACGGTATCATAACGCATTGAGCATCGATATATCAATTACGGTCGATGTCTTTACTGTCTAAAATACTCAAAGACTCTATATGATGATTATGTTATGTCATATCGAGCGTTATATATGTCGAGACTGTAGCCACTGGTATTATTATTGTATACTACGTGTAACGGGAATAACGCACATCCTCAGACACCCCAATTTAAAAACATTATTACAATCATAATTCATGTATTGAAATTAGGATGAGATGAATATAAATATTGTTTTTTATGAAATAAGTTGTTCTTATTTTCAACATAAAGTTCGTAATTTTAATTATTTGATTTTTTTATGTGTTCGTTTATTATTGCATTTAGAAAAGACTTTATCGCATCGAGTTATGTTCAGTTTCGTTTGTCTTGAACGTTAAATTAAAGGGTAACTATTATTTACCTGAGTGTTAATTATTTAAGGAAAAAAAATCGTCTATTAAAAAATTGAGGATATCGATTCAGTCGCTTATTCTGAACAAACTACTTTCAGAGTGTGCATTAATCATGTTGTATATAACAATATGTTTTCAAAACATAGAGAGAGTAACGACTACGAGAACGAGTACGACTTTTAAAGGCCAAGTGTTATAGGTTTCCTCTAAAATGTAAGGATTTATTACATTTGCTTATAATTTAATACCCAAAGCAATATTTATCGCAAAACCATTGTAAGCTAGGTGGTTTGAGCATTTCGCCAACATTTCCATATAAGAGCTAAAACAAGGTAATTGCCTGAAAGCTTATTACGTACTAGTATTGTTCGTATTTCAAAGCAATCGATTGTGTGGTGTTACCTGAGTAATTCAGGGCCGCATTGAGGCGGACGTCAAAGTTGCGAAGTCTTACCAAGTCCGGGCCCCAGGTGAGAATGTGCTAGACGCCAACTGGCTAGACGAGTCAGGAACTGCCCGCGAGCCAATAATACTGCATGCTAACGTCACTAATGTACCGATTTATAGGACAGACAGCAAGTTCACTAACAAGCAATTACAGTTATATTTATAAAATTGTGTATAAAATTATATAAGTATTTTATTTTGATAATTACGTCAACATTCAGGTTTAAATTTGTTATGAATTAAATAAAATAAATATGCAAGCATCTTATTTTTCATCGAACCAACATTATCTTTCGTTTAGTGTTCGTTTATTCGTCTTCTATATTCAAATATTCACATCAACCAGTCTCATTCAATGATCCTATAGAGACGAATACATTTTTGTACACATGATTTAGAAACATTTGTATTTCGAATGTCCGAACATCTATCATTAGTTGACTTAGAGCATTTATTTAAATGTGATTTTCACTATTAAACATTTAGTGTTAACTTTTATGTTTATTTGTATTTATTTCATTTATAAGTAAGTAGCAATTTAAATTTAATCTAGCCAGAAATATAAGGTTAATTAATACTAATTAAGCAAAAGTCACCAAGTAACATTGAACAAAGTTAGCAGCTGTGTGTCACTGACATATAAGTGAATTCGACATTGCAGAAATAGGTACTTGTACAATATAAGTGGAGGACGCAAGTTGCGGCTTTGTACTGGAAACTTTGGCCGTGTGACGTATCTTCTGCACTATGGTGTAATGTGCAAAGGTAACACGAATAACAAACGTTGTTCTTGTTTATTTTATCCTGGTGTAAATTCGAGTTTAAATTTAAACAAATACACAGAACAGTAATACACATAGTAGATACTAACCCCACACTAGATCATATCTGTATCGTGGGAATAAAAAACTACGAGTGACTACAATCTTATCATACCTAGATCTGAAAAAATACATTGTTTTTATACTGGCACTGCAAATCAAATTTGGTGGCATACCGCAGCGCCACCTACCGGCTCCAATTGTGTGTTCAAACCATCCAGGAACCCATTGAAATATATAAATGCCCATATTTAGTTTGCTATTGTATGTATATTAGAAAACAAACGTGTTAATGTTTTTTACCAATAGATTGATTATTATGAGTTTTATTATTGATGTACCAAAGGTAAACAGCAATAAGCTACGTCGCTCAATTTATTGTGATACAAGGTTATATATTTAATAAAAAATTGTACACACAATTGTACAACACAAACTACCCAACTCTCAATTCAATCGACATGAGAATTATTTTTACTATCAACATCCAAAACTCCGTTAAAAATACAAGTGCGTCCAAAACTAATTACCATTCGCACAACTAAAGCCGGCCTACACGAAATCTTTACGCTTCAATTGAGCCAGTTTATGGTAAAATTAATTACTGGCTGGAGTGAGGATCTAATAGTTTCCCAGCGATATTATTATTGCGAGGGGTCCACTGGATCCACGGACGGCGAAATTGTGTCCGAACAAGAAAATTAGTGAGCGTAAAACGGGGTGTGAATTTGGAAATCAGAGGCTCTGGAACTTGTTGTCGGGCTATTGTGAGGCCCATCATTTACATGGGATGCCACCTATACACAATTTGCCAGAACGAGTATTAAAGTTTAGCCTTGATGAGAACAGAGAGACCGTAAAGTCTAATTGTACGAGGCCGTCTTTCGTGTATTGAAATGTGAGGCGATTGTTCTTAACTGTTCAGTGTTAAAGGGAAGCGTATTGCTGTATAGACGTAAGGTATAAAATGGTATATCTGTTCACTTTGACCGTTGATTTCGAACAATGACAAATTAAAAATCCTTCCTAATTAATATTATATAAATCTGTGATATTTATGTACAGTATTTATGTAAGACCGCCCATTGTAGGACCATTTAGTAATTCAGTCTTATGTATGCAATGTTATTATCTTTTTACATACATATACACTCACACCTATAATCCCCGAAGGGGTAGGCAGAGGTGTAACCAGTACACCCACTTTTCGCCAAATTTCGGTCCCATAATGTGATAGGGGGCGAGCCTATCGCCATACCGGGCACAGGTTCCAGACTCCGGGCTAATACTGAGAATTTCTAGATAGAAAAATCCAATATCACTTTACCCGACCCGGGGATCGAACCCGAGACCTCAGCACAGCGGTTGTAACGCATGCGCAATTACAACTGCGCCACCAAGGCAGTCTTATTATCTTTTTATGGTTATACAATAAACAATTGTTGTATTATTCTTGTTTTATGTGGCGTTGAATGTCAGTATGCTTTGCTGGTGGTAGGATATTCATATCCGCCCGGATAGCGACCACCGTACACAGGGTGTAAAACCCGCCATAGTGGCACACGCAAATGTGTCGCGTTCCGGGATCAGCCAGTGTACATCCGGTTTTTCTCGGGGGTCTAGAGTTGGAGTACAATGTTTGGCCATTTTGCGGCCTTCTGAGTACTCTGACAATAGACCCTCGACCGCTTCTTCACCTTCTTGCCCATGGCGTAGTGTGAAGAAGCAGGCCGGCATGATTGTGTTGAGTAGCGGGGGATAGATTGTCTCGCGCTACTCGATACTCTGACTGGACGGCACTGCGCTTACCATCAGGTGCAGTGCGGTCACTTTGCCGTGCCAGGATAAAAAAAAAGTATACATAAAGCCAAAACACGGTATAAATTTTAAAGGCAGA
The DNA here is from genome assembly GCA_905220505.1 of Laothoe populi. Lineage (NCBI taxonomy): Eukaryota > Metazoa > Arthropoda > Insecta > Lepidoptera > Sphingidae > Laothoe > Laothoe populi. The sequence continues at coordinate 6,699,701 of HG992152.1, forward strand.
TATAATGTTTATAAGTAAGGCATTTAACAAATATCTCAAGAGTCACACACAGTTGCCAGTTTTAAAATATTATCACCAAGGATAAGACACCAATTTAGATATTACATTATATTCATGTAATAATAATTATTATTATTATATGGAAAATTACTTTAAAACCGTTTCTTGTTAAACTCGCGTAGATTCCAACGCATGTATCCTCAGCGGGCGATGCCGGGATATTGCGATATATGGCTGCCAAGGGAGAGGATCTTCGTGCAGCTGAGATTCATCCAAATATCAGATTTATGGCTTGCCTACGCAAATATTAATCAATTTCCGACGTTTTGCACGCTCATTTTTGTGAAAAGGGGGAAATGTGATAAAGTGTGATAGATAACTGAGAAATAACACAAATATTGATAGTATTTATAAAATAATGAACTGAAAATAAAATGCTTTTGTTGCCCCCTTTACATAATAATCGTAAAGTATTGTTAAAGAATAAAAAAAACATGTTAAATATTAAATTCCAAATGTCATACTCATACTATTAAACTAATTATTGCCCGCAGCTTCGTATGCGTGATTACGTTTACTATGCCTATGATCTCACTGCTAGAAGACAAAAAAAACTTGTATTTAAGTAATGTATAGTCTTACTATATTGAGTAAAAAATTGTTCTTTTGACATACATTTTATTTATTTATATAGATGGTTAGCGTGACCTATTTTTATATGTCATTACGTGCTACGTGAAATTAGACGTAATGTTTTATTAAGGTACTGATAGGGATTATATTAATTATAACTATTACTGTATTCAATTATCGAACTGTATATCAGTATAATAATAGATAATAATAAAGATTTCATAATTATTTTTAGCTTAATCAGTTCAAATGACAAGACCAGCTATTACATTTTTTATTTGAGTTTTTAATTAGATATATCACACATTACTTGAGTTGGGATTTGATCCTAATAGGACCAATACCTTTAACCTCATAAGGATATAAGTTCGGTGAAACCTAAATTGAATAGTTGCACCTCCTACCCTTTCAGTTACCCAGGAGTGAGCTTTTTTTTTTACTATAAATAGGCTTTCGTTTGACCACTATCTCGCCTTATGGTAAGTGATGATGTGGTCTACGGTGGAGCACGCTTGCCTAGAAGATACCTATTCACTCTTGACTTAAAGATACCCAGGTTATAGCTTTCGCGAAATATAGACTCCGGCAAAGAGTTCCACTCTCTAGCGGTGCGCCTATTACTGTGAAAAAGTATACACAAACCAATGTGAAATTAAATATAGCAATAGCAATATTTCTATATTTGGCACTCCTAACCAACCCAAGGGAGGAAGCCATACTGCTGTACAGAGTTTACTCACAACAGAGGCTGGTAAGCCAGTAAGTAGGTAGCTAACCTTCAGCAATTTATTGTGAAATATGCACACCTCAAGCCCTCGTTGATTTATGTGACGGCTATCTGTTTTTAAACGCTGTTCGGCGCACCCCACGACTTAGTGATGCTACAGGGATAATGCCTCTGCAGGTACATCTTGATTTCCTTATGTTTGAATTGACTCTAGTAATGATTATAGTTATATTTTTCACATCACGAAAATCGGGCCTGTGGGTTAGTAAGTACTCTTTAGGATAGACGAAGCTTACTTATATTAGGGTATTTACTATTATTAGATACCGAAGGTATAACGGAGGTATTTAGGAGACTAGTTGGGGGTAGTTAATAATGAGAACCAAAGTGGGAGTAGTAAATGTTTAATATAAAACAGAGTGCCTTCCGCGCTCCGGTGTTCAGTTAGTTCAGTTCAGAAGACTAGTGGTGTAGCAGTGAGTTGGTAGTGAGAACATTCGTGGTTCGGTCGCGGGGCAGTAAGTAGTTGTATACGGTTCAATGGCGTTGTTCAGTTTAAAAGGGTAATGCTGGTAGATTAATTATAAAGAGAAGCCCTAAGTGAATCCTGACATGCGTGTGTGTTACTATTAAGCACTGAGATGTGTAACAGTGCCGTGTAAATTAATCAATAAATTATAAACATTGTATTTGTGCCTTTTAAATATACCTAGTCAGGTCATAAATTCTGTCACATGTTTAATATAAAATAATTGAAACAAGTTTATTCATTATGTAACCATTTATATACCAAAATGAACCTAACAAAACATAGATTCTTATGACACTAAAGTTTATTCAAAATGACCTCCGTGATTTTGAATACAGGCCTTCAATCTGCGCGGCCAGTTGTCTATCGCAGCACGAACGAGGTCCATGTCAATATCGGCGGTTGCCTTAATCAAGGATGTCTTGAGTGACTCCAAATTGGGATGAGGCTTTGAGCACGCCTTTTCCTCCAAGTGTTGCCATATCTTGTAATCTAAAGGATTCAAATCTGGACTGGAGGAATGCCAGTCTTCGTGCCGGATGAAGTCGATTTCACGCGCCGCCAGCCAGTGTTGTGTGCTCTTCGCTCTATGAGCTGGCGCCGAATCTTGTTGGAATACCCAGTGCCTGTTATTGAACATGGTATGAGAAACAGGTTCCACAAGGTTCGTCAGGACTGTATTTTGATACACATCTGCATTCGTTTTTACACCTTTCTCACAAAAATGTACCTCTGTTAAGCCCCAATAAGAAACTCCCAACCATACCATGAGCGAGGATGGAAAATGACCTCGTTGTACACGCGGAATACGGTTGCTCGCTTCTTCACTACTGTGTGCGTACACCTTATAATTTTGTTTGTTGTAGCTCTCTTCTACGGTAAAAATTTTTTCATCTGAAAAAAGAATTTCCCGATATTTTTTTCCCGCGTACCGCTTCAACAAAGCGCGGCATCTCTTCAGTCTCAGGTCCATTAGACGACCGCCCTGTGGAACGGGGGCATTTGAATTCCACCACGGTAACCCCTGCCTGTCGTACGAGGCGACTAATTGGGGCCATCGGGGGTCGCGGGCTCGCAGCGGGGGGCTGTCAGCCCGAATCGATGCACTCCCGGTTTCGGAGCATCGTGCGACCCCGAGATGGACGGCAGCGCGTGTAGTAAGGCCTCGTTCGCTGTCGTTGTTCGGTGCGCGGGGGCTCCTAAGCCCTCCCATGGAGATGGGCTGCTACGCAGCACCGCGCAGGGGCGGTTCCGGCAGCAATTCTAGCACTCCTTAGAATACCCCGGGATCGCTCCGTAAGCGCCGAAGAAGGCCACCGCGGGATTTTAGCTGGTAGTGTCGGGTGGGGTGTACATAGGGGGTAGGGACTCGGCCCAGCGGCTGCCCGGATAGCCATCATCCGTGCGAGGGGGATGCTGGGTCGTAAGACCGGCTAGTCCAGCATAACCGTTTTATTCTTATTCCGCTTCCCCCCGGAGCGGGCGGTAGTAATAAAAGGCTGTCCCCGCGACAACAAAAAAAAAAAAAAGGTCCATTAGACGAGCATTCAAATGATGTCCTGTTTTTCTTCGATATGCCCGAAGCCCTAAGTCTTCATTTAACACCCTTTTCACCGTGGTTCTGCTTAACCCCATCTGAAGGGCCAACAGTTTCTGCTTACGTTTGGTATTTCTTTGAATTCGCGCCTTCACAGCTTTTATCACTGCTGGAGTCCTAACAGACCGAGGGCGACCACTTCTTGACCTGTCATCTACACTAGAGTCTTCATTGTATCGTTTGATGGTACGATAAACGAATCTTTTGGTTATATTAAAATTTTTCAGTATGTCAAAAAATTGAATTGGCGCGTAACCGCAACGATGCAACGCAATTACTGCAACACGGTCTTCTTTAAGCGTCCACTCCATATTTAAAAATGAGTAAAATTCTAAAAAGTATACATTTTTATTTTCATGAAAAATTTGAAATTCGAATTCAATAAACTTTTTTGTGGCCAGCATTCTAAAATAAAAGTTTTTACTGTGTGACAATACTTATGACCTGACTGTGTACATCTTGCATATTTTTGTTCATGTTCCTAACACTTACTCAATGCATCACTGAATTTGATGATGTATTTAGGAACTAACAACTTTCGCCTTGACGTTATAATGTATTTTTGGTCACAACTGATATAACACATACAGTAAAACCCAATTTTTTACATCGTATATATTTCTCGAAACATTTATCGATTTGAAATTGAGAATGTCAAGACAAGAATGACAAATATAAACCAGGAAACACCCTCATCAATATTGTTAAGTACCGAATGATTTTTACACCCAGAATTAATTCTGTCCTTGTAATTTTTTTCGTACAGATAAAGGCGACTCATCACGACGAAGGTACAGTCAGTGACAAATAGAATAATATAAAAACAAAAGTAACCTTAAAAATATGCTTATTCGTCAGCAAAAAAGCAAAGTTGACTTTTTAATACGGTATTCTATTTTCTTAATCATTTTTTAAATATGTGAAAAGCCTAAAACTACTAAATTGTATGTATGAGTAAAAAGACTTCATTAAATTTAATACAGTTATGAAAGTGGGTGTATTATCGCTTGTGCAAAGTATATATGCATTTTAAATAAATAAATACACCCAACAGTTCACACCCATAGTTCTGAACCCACACTAGGTAAAACCCGTATCGTGGGTATCAAGAACTACGAGGGAATACGGTCCCTCAACACCCAGACCCGAAACAAACATCTATCTGTCACACAAATATTTGTCTCGGTGTGGGAATCGACTCCACGGCCTCTCGTTTCAAGCCGGCTACTCGCCCGCTGCGCCACGGTGGCTGTCAAATATAATTTTAGATTTTTTCCGTTTCCGCATCTACGCTGACTGTACATTTTTATCAAAGGCAGATGTCGACGCGGTGTGACGAAGGTCCGCCACAAAACGCAGCCTCGCCGCAGCTGGGCCTCGGCGCCCTATAATTTTACCATAATTGCGTTGAAATTAAATAATTCAATATCATAACACGATTAAGACGAGAGACATTACGATTATGGGTTAAGTTTACGACTAATCGATCACCAGTACTTTATGTGGTACTTGTCTAATGACTATTTCTATTGCATCAAGGTATGTAAAACTTAAAAAAAAAAAAAACAAATATGAATGCACTTAATTTCCGACACGGCCAGTAATAATTGGACCATTGCACCTATACCAACTAGTTATATTATAATTAGAAAATAGGATCGTTTCAAGTTCAGCTGATATATTGCTATAAATATTAATCTACGACTAAGTAGTATTTATTTATCGTATAATATGTTATATCACAATTAATTACTATTACATACATATACACTCAGGCCTGTAATGCTCGAAGGGGTAGGCAGAAGTGTAACCAGTACACCCACTTGTCGCCGAATTTCGGTCCCATAATGTGGTAGGGAGCATATCGCCATACCTGGCACAATTCTAGACTCCGGGCTAATACTGAGAATTTCTAGATAGAAAAACCCAATATCACTTTACCCGACCCGGGGATCGAACTCAAGACCTCAGCACAGTAGTCGTAACGCTTGCGCAATTACAACTGCACCTCCGAGGCAGTCACTATTAATTACTATTGAATTATCAATTTGACAGCTGCGCCTACTACAGGGTGACTGGGTGTGAAACAGGAGGTAACGCTTTCGATCACTGCAAAAACACAAAGGTTTTTGTGATCCAGAAATATTTCTTCCATGTTTGGATGTTGTGAAACTTTACTTCTTGATACTCACAATACAGAGGCATAGTGTAGGCTCATTACTTTGTGTGTGACTGTTGTCTTTGATGTTATATATAATATAATTTAATGTTGTTATATAAATTATATTTTCTTAATTACTAGCTTTCTCCCGCGACTTAATCAGCGTTGAATAAGTAGTTCATTTTTATAGACCACGACTAAGAATCAAAAAAAATATTTTAATCCGATCGCTACCAAACTTCGCAGGATCACCCGCTGGGCTAATTTGAAGATTGCCAGAAAATTTCATCGCAATCGCTCCAGCCGTTTATTTATTTATTTCAAGTTGGTCCTGCACAGCTGACAATTCATACTAAAGCCAATATATTAAAACCAAGCAATACACCAATTACGAAGTGCCCAAAATGTAAAACTATTATGCAAAGAATAATAAATGGTAATTTCATACAAAATTTCATATAAATTATAATCTATTAAAGGTTAGTAAACAGACTGTGGGTGATGATATAAGGGACATACATACACACATCGATTTTCATTTAAATAGATCGATGGATTTTGAATTATTTTCGACATCAGTAACTATTTTACGGTTTCCGTATACTTATGGAGATAAAACTTTATCCCTGATATATTTCTATGTCTTATTTATATGAATAACGTCCTAAAGTGGTTTAATTGTAGCGATATAGTCGGCAACAGCACAAGCGGTATCTCCGCCATCCTTGGCTCATAGTAAATGTTAAAACTAGAACTGATTTAAGCAAGTTCTCGCCGCATAAGTTAATTTCTGCTTTCGCTGTCTTGGCGGTGCTCACGAATAATGGCCGCCGTAAATCCAGCCAGACAAAACTGCCTCACCTGCACTCATTATATTTACGCCGCAATAATAAAACTTTCCAACTGTGAATATTGAATCCGTTGCGGCGAGGAGAGGCGGTCGCCTTACTTATTGCCGTCAGTTATGCAATATGCTCGGTAGATTTTAATAAAGGCCCGGCCGACGGGGCATTTTGAAAAGTTTTCGTTTCGCGAAGGCGGTTGCTATTGCGCCGACAATGAGCCTCCACTAAGCCCCGTCGAGTTGAGTTGAAGCATTTTCGTTTGCCTAATAGCTGCATGTAAAATGTTCATGCTTTTATTCGCATATGACGGCGCGGGGCGGCTTTAATCTGAAAACATTTTAAACAACGCGTACACGGCCCGATAAACAAACGAACACACGCTTTATTTAAATTCAGTATTACGAAAATAAATACATATTTCATTTAATGGTTTCTTATGTTTACGCGAATATTATACATTGAAATGAAACAAATTTTTACGGATTCTATCGCGGTTTATTAAACTTTTTGATACCGACGTTTCGAAAGCTTTACAGCCTTCATGGTCACGGGGCGGACTGAGTTGTATGTCGTCACACATGTATAGTGCAATGTTTCTACCCTCCATATAGTTGTATTTTTAATTTTTATTTATTGTAGTCCGATCTACGCAGAAGGAGCTCACAGTGTCTTGAGGTCTGGCATCTGGTCTTTTGGGTTCCGATTTGATTAATCAAATCAATCAATTAATAAAAATACAACTATATGGAGGGTAGAAACATTGCACTATACATGCGTGACGACATACAACTCAGCCCGCCCCGTGACCATGAAGGCTGTAAAGCTTTCGAAACGTCGGGATCAAAAAGTTTAATAAACCGCGATAAAATCCGTAAAAAATTGTTTCATTTCAACATATTTCATTTGTTGGATTTGGTCAAAAATAAATCCTTGCCTCCTTACTATGAAACGCTGGGTCATAGTTAAACCGGGTTTATATCAACTAGTTTCAATGGCAACCTGTAGTAACTTTTAACTAAATCCTAGTTTAAATTTAGTCTAAGTTTTGTGGTAGGGCTCATAAACATACATTACATACATGTGATAATTATATATTGTTTTATTTGGAAATGTTGAGTCACAGCGACTTCAGAGGAAGCAAGGCAAAATACTATATATCTAGTAGCTTAAATACGACACTAGAGCTAATAATAATTTACTTCTGTAACAAATACAGAATTTATAAATTTAAGAAAGATATTGTTAATGCAAATACCCGACTATGGTAATATTGTTAAACATGCAAGAATATAGTTTTTCCATGCTATAAACAAGATAGTCTAGCGTCGTAAGCTCGTCAAACGAAATATTAAGCGGCGGGCGTACGTACGGGTGCGGCGGGAGTTAGTGCACCCCGCTAAATGCAGGTAACATAATCTATCTATCTACTTCAAAACATAACTGGCATGTATATCAAAGGTTTAAAATGTATATTCTATTTAAAAAAATATTTTGTTGTCTCTAATTTTCATGTATTTAAATCTTTTATTGAAAATTTTAAAGCGTTTGTTGATGGTTTTAGTCTTGTCATGGAATGATTTGCGATTTTGAGTGACCTCCTTTTTTATCCTGGCATGACAAAGTGACCCCACTGCACCTGATGGTAAGCGCAGTGCCGTCCAATTAGAGAATCGAGTAGCGAGAGACAATCTAGCTCTCGCTACTTAACACAATGATGCCGGCCTGCTTCCACATACTACGCCATTAGCAAGAAGGTGAAGAAGCGGTCGAGGGTCTAGTGTCAGAGTACTCAGAAGGCCGCAACACGGCCAAACATCGCACCCCAACTCTAGAACCCAGACAAAAGTGGTCGCTATCCGGGCGGATATGAATATCCTACCACCAGCTATTAGCAGCTCTAGTATAAAATAAATTATAAACATCTAATGCAGCTTCTATATTTATTAAAAGCCAGGAGTAGCTGATGTAGTAAAAGGGATGCAATGACGCGAATACATTATCGAGTACACCTGTCTGAGGAAATTGCATTAGATGCAACCACCGCGCGCTGCAGCCTCGTTCGCTCTTCTAGTTATACACACTCCGCTCTGACACTATAGACGAGCGTTTATACACCAGCGTTTTGAGGTACATGAACTAAGAGATGAAATTAAACAGACTGCCTTGGTGGCGTAGTTGTAATTGCGCATGCGCTGAGGTCGCGGGTTCGATCACCGGGTCGGGTTTTTCTATCTAGAAATTCTCAGTATTAGCCCGGAGTCTGGAATTGACCCCAGTATGGCGATAGGCTCGACCCCTATCACATTGTGGGACCGAAATAAATTCGGCGAAAAGTGGGTGTACTGATTGCACTCCTGCCTATCCCTTCGGGGATTACAGGCGTGAGTGTATGTATGTATGGGTTTTTCTATCTAGAAATTCTCAGTATTAGCCCGGAGTCTGGAATTGTGCCCAGTATGGCGGTAGGCTCGACCACTATCACATTATGGGACCAGAATTCGACGAAAAGTGGGTGTACTGGTTTCACGTCTGCCATGTTTCAAGTGAGTTTGAAAAAAATATTATTTATAAACAAATTTAGCAATTACTCTTCACGTTTAGGGAGAAAATAATATTGCCTATCTGTATAGACATACACCCTTAATATGTCAAATAATAAAGTAGATTACATTATACATGTGTACAACATAATATTTTTTTTTATTAAAATCATCATCTTATTTATGATCATAATAAAAACCGCCAAGACTGCTATGCAAAAACGACCGTCTACCCTTCACAAAGCGATAGCCTATTTGCTTAGGGGTGTAAGTACAAGCGCATAGGTGCATCGGATTCCCCGACTAGGTAGAGCCTTCAAAAGTTGCGCGTTCGACGTCGGGCCGCGGAAGCGACGTCGCTAACAGGAAATTGAAGTCATCTCGAAGTATTCAACGTATGAACAATGCTTTGTGAAAGAACATCTAATTTATCTGCCAGTTGTTTTGAGCAATCGCTAGATTTAAATTGAATATCGATTCTGTGTATCGGTAACTATTGTTTTCGATACTTAGAAATTTGAGATTGCTTTCTAGTATGTTTAGGGATTATCGTGTAATTGACAAGAAATTTGTGTGTGATATTTAGACTGATAATTTAATACGTTTCATATTTATTGCCTATATGAGAATTTGATGAACAAATCTTAAGTCTTTAATGATATTAATGGATTATTCGGAAATCATGTGGTCGTTTGGCAAACTTACTTCGGCAAATAAAAAAGTGCTTTTAATCAGTCTTAAAATATTCTACACGTTATTATAAATCTTAGTCGAAATGGCACGATATCAGCCACTCAGAAAATAAATAAATAACACCCAACAGTCACACCCGACCCCACACTAAGATAGGAGTCTTGTGCTGTGGGTGTCAGGGACTACGAGAGACTTTCGGCCTCACAACACCCAGACTCCGGACACAAATATCTGTCACACAAACATTTGTCCCGGTGAGGGAACCCACGGCCTCTTGTTTCACAGCCAGCTACTCGACAACTGCGCCACGGAGGCTGTCAATAAAAACAACGTTGTTATGTATTAATTACGCAGCACTTCTGTAGGAAGATCGCCGACGTTGCGGTGACATCGATAGCTCCAATATCGCAATATGGCAAACGCAGCATCGTTTCAAATTTTCGTTAACAGTAGAATTGTAAGAATGGGCATTCCATATTCCTACCTCGAAGTGGAATGGTTATTCCTAGTTTTTATTTTCACTTTTATAATATAAATTAAATCTATGTACAATCATTTCGGTTTTTTTTTAACCTTTGGCTACCGCAAACGTAATTTATTAATAAGCCAACTAAAACGTTTCAAAGTTCTGTATGCTCAAGACAAGCGAAATACACAGTCGACCATAAGGTGGTTCAGGTAGACGAGGCAACGGGCGCCACCACGCACGCCACCCATTGTAAATATTAGTTCGCGAAACTCATCAATTCCGCGCTCAAACTTAATAAAATACTTGGCGCTTAATTGAAAATGAATACTGCCGGCTCCGATGCGATCGATAAAATATTCCGCAGCCTTAATCCGCGATAATGAAGCGGCCCGCGAAGGGTTGCTTCGAGGGGGCCACTAATAAATGTTGCGTCCCAAATTTAAAATCAAAGTGCGGAATAAATTTTGATTAAGCGATTAGCTGAACTCGAGGTGTTTGCGTTTCTTCAGTGCTCTATTAGAGCACCGTTGTGAATATGGGATTTGGGTGATCTCCCAGTTATTGGCTTTTGATTTAAGATTTTCTGAACCGCTTTGACTTGTTGTGAATTTTAATATTATAATGACATCCATCTCTGTAAAGACGATTGGATAGGCGTCACATGCCAACTCTAAATCCTGTTCTTAAATGTTTAAGGTATAATGTAGTTTAAGAAATTCATATTTAGGTTTTATATAGTCGTCCATTTTATCAATACCCCTTTGCTTTAATCATAATATAGACTACAAACCCCTGAACTCCCGGAGATACGATTTTATTTGCATCTGCAGGGAATGCACGATCACAAACATATCCTGAACGAGATTCCGGAGCATCTAATGCATATGCGGTGCATTTGATAAACGCGACGATATCCTTTGAAATTCATTATAATTTTATTCATGCTGCGGCTGTAAGTTTATTAACTCCCTTCGAGACTCTCCTACTTACAATGTAACATGAATGTATGGAAATAATGCACTTCCTTTCAGAATGTTAATTGGAATACCTGTAGTATTTATATGAAAAGCTATTTAGGAGATTTAGATATATTAAGTGGACAAACTTTAGTTTGATACTCTAGATAGAGTATTTATACTCTCATCAGAAACGGTCACGCCTAAAATACGGGATGGATAAGTCATATAGAGATTCCTCGACTACATTAATGCAGGATCGATAACCAAATATAAATCGAATTCTATGCTTAAAATACTTAAAAATACATATGTTGTGTTATGTATATAACACAAGGTAACAATGATTACGGTAGGCAGCGGCTTTGCTGTGCTCTGGCATTGCAGAAGTCTATGGGCTGCGGTGACTACTTACCGTCAGGTCTGTTTGTCAGCCTATCCAGGCGCTAAAAAAAGATATTAGGAAGTTTTTTTTTATCCTGGCACGGTAAAGTGACAAGTACAGTGCCGCCCAGTAAGAGTTTAAAGTAGCGAGAGACAATCAACATAATCATGCCGGCCTGGCACAATGGTGCCGGCCTAACACAATCATGCCGGCCTGAAGTATATAGGCTTATGTTTAAAAGTGTGTAAAATCAAAAGACGAGTATGAAACAAAGTATTATCAGACAAGACAAAATTCCCGAATGATACTATAAATAACTTGATACGTGCGTAAATGCCTTTTGATTTCGACTACTCATACAGGAAGCATAGAAATTCTGTTTCCGGGACTCAGTTAACTTTAAATTATGATTGTGTTTTAATCATTTGTGTAAAGTAAAACAAATGAATGACATGTAGTTATGGATTTATTAATGGATATGTTTTAATTGTTCGCCAATATTGTTGTTTCGAACTATGTGCGTTCATGCATTAGTCTAGCAACGTTGTGGTGTCGCGGCCATAGTCCAGTCCATCGCGTCGGTAGTATTTCAACAGTCTTTATTTTTTATTTTAAGATATTGTCAAGAATAACTAATAAAAAGGAGCAGTGTTTGTAGAAATAGTGTATTTTATAGAATCACAAGAACTTTTTGATTATTGATTTCACTTTTGATTGAGTATTGATTTCAAAGATGCATTCCTATTATGCGAGCTCTGTTAGGTTTTAAGATTTTACATGTTAATACCGGCTGGTATGAAACCTAAATGCAGTCTAAGTGCGAGTAACGAATTCTTAATATGCAGATAGATTGGAGCTACATACGGGTTTCAAGATGGTCGAATATACAACCCTTAATGTATGAGTGTTGGAAATGTTTTTTATGTTATGTAATACAGTAGGCGTAGAATATTATCACATAATTTGTCCAGTCGTATTTTTGCATTTGTTTGTATTATTGATGACTCCTGACTATATGGCTGGTGGTAGGATATTCATATCCGCCCGGATAGCGACCACCGTACACAGGGTGAAAAACCCGCCATAGTGGCACACGCAAGTGTGTCGCGTTCCGGGATCAGCCAGTGTACATCCGGTTTTTTGGGGTCTAGAGTTGGGGTACAATGTTGGCCATTTTGCGGCCTTCTGAGTACTCTAACAATAGACCCTCGACCGCTTCTTCACCTTTTTGCCCATGGCGTAGTGTGAAGGAGCAGGCCGGCATGATTGTGTTGAGTAGCGGGGGATAGATCATCTCTCGCTACTCGATACTCTAATTGGACCGTACTACGCTTACCATCAGGTGAAGTGCGGTCACATTGCAGTGCTAGGATAAAAAAAAAAACTATAAGCCTATGCTAGTCTAGGGGTCAATGTGTGCCTTTAATTTGTATCTCTGTATTAACCTATAAAGTATTTTTTTTATTAATCTATTTTTTGATGGCGTATGCCGCATAAAAATAGCAAGCAATAGCGGGCAAGTAGCCGGTGCTGTGAAACGAGAGGTTCGATTCCCACACCGATACAAATATTTGCGTGGCAGATAGATATTTGTTTCTGGTCTGGGTGTTGTGGGATCGTAGTCCCTAATAGTTCTTGATATCCACGATACAGGTTTTACCTAGTGTGGGGTCAGAACTATGTGCGTGACTGTTGGGTGTATTGATTTATTTATCTATAACTTTGAGAATAAGATTACAAACTGAATTGGTGTGCTGTGCTTTCTTCTTGAACGTTAAATATTATCCATCGGTTTCATCCGTGTGTATCATCGTGGAACCACTGCACCTTGTCTAATAAGTGCCCGCACTCAGGTTAATGAGTTTACTGCATCCTCAAGACGAGTAAGTTTTTAAAAGTGCACGAGTTCTGACGCCTCGTACCTTCGGGCTGGTGTCGTCAATTAAACTTCCTCCCACTCATATTATTTACTGAGTTTGAACTACTTATGTTACGTAATTATGATATTTTAGAAAATGTGGGTGAAATGTTGAGAATTTGAATACTCCTCATTTTGTTTTAGTAAAGTTATGATAGCTACTGTATATCTAAGCAAACTTTGTGAAGCGGCGCCAAATCTGGAGATACAGGGTTCTAACCCAGTTCGGCATACAGTTTTCTTGTATTTTCTCTGTAATTTATTTAAGTGTTACTGTTTATGTTAATAAAGATATTATTATTATTTGCTTTTATCAAGATCAAAGTAAAACGGATTGGACCGCTGAGGCCATAGACCTGTGACAAAACCAAGAAACTCTGTCAAGAATGTAAAAAAGAAAAAAGTTTTACTGAGGAGTATTTTGTGGCTTAAATAATAGAAATTTTAAATTGAGTGGGTATTATGAGAGGCTCTGAAATGAGAGGCCGCGGGTTCGATCTCTGTAGTTCCATATAGTTCTTTACACCCACGATACAAGTTTGAACTAGCATAGTCCTGCTATGTGTGTTACTGTTGTTAGCTAATTTATGGATGTATTGATAACATTCTCATACCTCTGTTCATAGCAATATATTCTTATTCTAAGTCTCAATAAATGTATTTCCATTAACATAATAAAAAGGCGCAATAAATTAAAATTTATCCAAATAAAACACGCTATATTTCATAAAACTAGCGATAAATTCCGAATAATAGTTGCAGCACAAAACATTTTTCATTCAACCCGCTTCTTAATCCACCGGCACCGGGGAGTTGTAACAACGTTAACCGGTCCATTTCTCAATTTTGGCCTGGTACAAGCGACCCCTTTATTCTTAGATGGACGCACAATGTACATACCTACGGTGCGCTAACCCTTCAGCCTGCGGCGTTCTGCGAAGAGCCAGAAACCGTGGCGTACCGTTTTAATTTTATTGCTTTTCAAAGAATTTACGGAAAATTTAACTTTTGCATTAGGAACTTGATTTATGGCTATATACCTATATATTTGTTTTGCAGATATGTTTTTAATATATGTTTTAAGGGCATGTCCTATTGTTCAGATCCTATAAAACGAACGATGGTGGCCATATTGGTTTAGTTGTAATGATTGTATAAACTGATGAAATCTCTAACCTGGAGTTTAGAACTATATGAACATAGATAAATAAATACTCTACAGTCACACACATAGTCCAGACCCCGCTCTAGGTCAAACCTGTGACGTGAGTCTCAAGAACTACTAGGGACTACGCTCCCACAACACCCAGGGCGAAACAAAAATTTGCGAAACACGAAAACAATTGTCTCGGTGCGGGGATCAAACCCGCAACCTCTCGTTTCACAGCCGGCTACTCGCCCACTGCGCCATCAATGGAATAATTTTTAATGAAATTTTCAAGTCATTTTATCCACAAACGTACTTAAAAAAGTGATCGATCTTTTAAAACACACAATTTAGCATGAGAAATCATCAAATCTCACGAGCCTTGCCGTCTGGCATTGTGGTCGCATCCGCTTCCTCCCGGCATTATATTAAATTTTATTATCACCCTGGACTAAGTAATGGGAATATCGTGTAAGGAGCGGTCGTCCGGAGCCCCTGGGCGTCGGCGGGGGGGGCACACGGGCTGGGCGCGCGGGGGTGGGTGATTAAAATTTCGACTACCGTTGATGACACAACAGTACTGCCGAGTGGAAGGATTAATGCTGGCTTTATGAGTGGATTACATTACTCCGTAGTATCTACGGAAGTGTAAGTGTCTGAGATTTTATTTGTGTTCGTTGTGTTTATAGGTTACGGAACGTGGACAATGACTTTATTTATTATGTTATTACTCATAGTACCAACCGCATAACAGGGACTAAAACAGTACTTTTTATCGTCTATAGGCACAGCTAGGTAAGATCTTCTTCGAAGTGTCGACGCTGAGGCAGTGGGAGAAATAGCCTCGGTTCCTCTGCCTAGGGGCATGATAGCTCATCAATGCTCTCCTCTTGATGTGAACATTTTAGGGTTTCAGAGTGTTCCATTTACTCGTCTCGGAACTCTTCTATATTATACGGAGAAAACATTGGTCAAACACCAAAGCATCTGCTCTATGATAAGCAATGGGATCTTATTTATAGACTAATCTCTTTTGGGAACCTTTTTGTATATGACTGTTTTTATTTCGTCATGGTTTCTTTGAGTATGCATAAAATATGTTTATTTGGTGACATCTTACTTCGGCTAAGAATCTTGAAGTTCTGAATTTATAAGCCTATATGTTATTTGTCTGTCATTTTCTTAGAGTCAAGTAGCGAGAGACAATCCTTGCTACTCAACGCAATCATGCCTGCTGTGTACCTTCTTCACACTACGCCTAAAGGATCTAGGATCATTGGACAGAGGGAACGCAGTAGCTGGCGAAATGTTCGGCAAAAATACGAATTTACTATCGTTTAGTTCATCATCATCAGTCGGTGCCAGTCCACTGCTGGACGTAGGCCTCTCCCAAGACGCGCCACTGAGCCACTGACCCCGTTTACTTAGTTACAATATATCTGAATATTATTTAAAATCTATATAAAACGTGTTTCGGCTTATCTGGCAAATGACTAGACTATTAATGGTAATATTATACAGCAATATCTATGTTTACAACGAATACAAAAGCAGTTAAAGGCGCAACTATAGAAAAAAGTGGTCCATATTTCGAAATAAGACTAAAAAGACAGCAAAGTTTCGACTATAAAAACGGCTAAGAGCCTCTAAAGTAGAAGATAAAGCTGCAAACAAACGTATTAGTCGTTCAGACGGACGCACAAACTTCGCTCGTAAGCCATAAACGTGGTGGAATTGTTTATCAATTGCCCGCTACTATGTTCTAGATAAATGTTTATGATAATTTGTGCAATGTAGAGCTAGGATTAATGTTCCAACTACGTTTTTGGCTTTAGCAAAATGTTTGTTAGAAAGGGAGAAAGAAAGAGATCACCGAGACGGATATCACAGGTCTATGTCCCGGGGCACATCTCTGACTTTTCGATTCGTATGTTCATTGGTAATTATTACCTGCCTGAATGTTGGTAAAACGGTAAAGAATAAATTTTAATAAATAAGTATTAAATAAAATCTTATAAACGATTAAAAAAATTACAACAATCTACAGTGACTACCGCGAATTATTCTCAGTAAATTCGCTGGATTTTTAACTTTGCAAAGTTTTATCTACAGAGCGCGAGCACCTTTAAATGAATCATTTCGCAATAGCCTCGGGCAATTAAAAAAGGAAGGGGTAGTTCTATCATTAACCGGAGCGCCCGACGTCTTAACAAGAATATAATGCAATTTTAAAATAATCCCCGCAAAAAAGAAATTAATGCAGGCACCTCGCTGGATTCTCTTTTTATCTCCTTAATTGGTTTTCACATCTTACGGTGTAAAAAATATCGTGTTCTTTGTAATCTCGAGCGATGTTTTAATAAATATAACGAAGTGATCCCAAACGGGGGTCCCGAAAAATATTGCCGCCCTTAAATAAACTTTCACACTTGAGAGATCAGCCGAATTTTGTGATTTATCTGAGGATAATTAACGGCCTGGACTGGTGATACTTTACTGTTTAAGAATATTTACTTTTATGTTTTAAATTGGTGAAGGCCCAACTTTAAAAAATACTAACAGTGATTTGAACATAAGACCTAAGTATGCTGTTATTAGACCCATGAGGTTATTTTTATAAAGTCCATAATACCAATAATTAAAAGTTAATGAAGTTTAAAATACTATAGTTTAAAATGTACAATTATTATTTTTTATTTATTTTATGCCATTAGTTTAACCTATTGTGTGTTTGTCTGTTGTCAGTAAAAACTGTGCTAACATAGCGTGATCTTATGTATATTTTAAGTATAAAACAAAATGTGCGTTTTATGGAGCTGATGCACATAGGAAATAGAATGGAAATGAAGAAATAATAACCGAACGAATAAATTGTGAGCCGATATCAATACCGTATCAGCGTACATAATTCTGACACGGACCGCTCAATTCGGGGGCCGAGTTCTAAAGTGTTTGGTAGAAGTGGTCACGATTATCACTACCACATAATAATGCGCAAACACGCAAAAACCAATCTTAAGATCATCGCTCTAAGGCAATCACAGTCGCAAGGTTACCTTCGTCGCGTTTACAACACTACCAAGTTACGTTTACGTCCAACATCGCCTTAAGTGGTCGACACAGGGTTATAAAAAAGTTGTCTAGGGTTGTTTTAACATGGGCGGGTTTTATTAGTCATCGATGGTGGTGCGATAGCCGGTGCCAGGCGCGAGCGGCGCGCACGCATGCTGTCAACACGGCTTAATGAACGGCATTACACAACGCGCGTGATGCCAAATGTCGCCATGGTTCCGTAATGTTATTGTAATTTGTGCGTATTTATCATGTGAAGAGAATTATAGCTATATTAGGAACGATATTGAAACGTTAGTTAAGTCATCGTTGACACGCGAAATAGTTTTTTGGGTAGTATATTTGGAACTCCTTTCATTAGTACAGGGGCCCGTTCCCAGCAATAGGACAGTGTATACAGGGTATATATTATTTTATATTTGAATCAGATATATCTTCATTCATCGTTTATTTTTAATTTTGGAATTGTTACGCTATGCCAGAGATAATAAAAATCTGAGAGATACAATTAAAACTAGGAGTAGCCATGTGAAAATTCACATTTAAATTCTATACAGGTCATAAATTCTTAGTTAAATAAAAGTAAAACCCATCACAATGTGCCAGAAACAAAGAACTAAACATTTACCTAGCCACATTTCTCGTTACGCGATAGAAATCACGTGAAACAAAAATTAAGGTTCGCGACGAGGCTACACGAAGAATGCTAATTACCGTCAGTATTTATGCAACTGCTACCGTGCGCTTGTTTCGTGACATAGCTTTTACAGCGACAAAATAAATTGCTCTCTTCTTGTATTCCCTATACTGTTGTTGCATTGAGTGCTGTGTGAAATAAAAAAAATACCACACTTCTGTATTTTTAAACTTTTGTTTTTTTAAAACTGTGATTGTGTTGAGTAGCGAGGGATAGATTGTCTCTCGCTACTTGATACTCTATCTGGACGGCACTGCACTTACCATGAGGTGCAGTGTGGTCACTTTGCAGCGCTAGAATAAAAAAAACGCCGATTCGTTTGAGTCAAATAGTTTCATATTGCATAAAATTCATGCATCTCACGTAGCATACTTTTTTATAAATAAAATAAATAAAAAAATAAATAAATAAAAATCTTTATTCATCATGTAGGCATATAAAAGGCACTTATGACAGGTCAAAATACAAATGGAAATTCTCCATACGGGAATGAGTAATTATGGTTAGTGGCGTAGGAACTTGGAATCTACCATCAAGGGCTGGTAGGCAGGGATACAACGTCGAGGATAGGACTGGAAAAGGAGAAAAGAGGATGACCGGAAAATGAAAGGAATCATAATCGTCGGTAAAGGAACTGACGGGAGATGATGATGATCAGGACAGGAATGGGAGGGGAGAAGTTGAAAGCAAACAGGACGGATTTGGAAGGAAAGTAAACCCTAGTCTAGCTAACCTACCAGCCTTTCACTAACTATCTAAGCGATGACGACCCGAAGAAGAAAGGCAGAAAGAAACTCCGGGCTTATTTTTTTCGTCATCAATTGTAACATATTTTTTTTTTTCTCATTATAATAAATTTATAAACATATTGTATCAATATATGGATTAATGCATACATAGCACCGTTAAAACGTTAATCTTGATAACATATAAAAAAAAAAAAACAAATTTAAGGGTGTATCATTGCATTAAATCCACATTTACAATTGACCATACATTGGCATATACCTACGTTGAGACAATTTACATTTAAAATATAATTCAAAGGCATACACTTTATAAATTGAACGATCGATCGGTCGTCTATCTCAAATGAATAAATATGTCAGACAAAGAAAAAATGTCAAAATAGATTTTTTTTTAAATAAGTATACATTAAGGACCTTTAAAATACACAGTTTATAATTATTCTAGTAATGTTATAAATTCAAAGAGATGCCACAGTATCTTGGTGCAGTGTGCAGGACCGATCCCAAACATCCCTATCTGCTATATAATCTGCTACTTTATAGTAGCCTCTAGACATCAATACTTGTTTAACGTGGGATTTAAATGTATTTTCCTGCAAATTCGTTACTTCGGAAGGTAGTTTATTATAAAATTTTACACAGTTACCCATAAATGAATTATTGGTCTTACTAAGTCTTAACTTTGTAACTGCGAGTTTGTTCCTATTTCTTGTATTTAGACTGTGTATGTCACTGTTTTTTTTAAAGTAAGCAAAATTTTTGCGGACATACATTATATTTTGAAAGATGTATTCGGCCGGCAACGTCAGTATATTAATATCCTTAAACAGTTCTCGAAGAGAGTCGCGAGATCGGAGGTTGTAAATTGCGCGAATCGCTCTCTTCTGCTGTATAAAGATTGTCTGCAGATCTGCAGCAGAACCCCACAGCAAAATGCAATAGGACATAATGCTGTGAAAGTAAGCAAAGTATACTAACCTAGCCGTCGCCACATCCGTCAGCTGTCTAATTTTTCTAATTGCAAATACAGCGGAGCTCAATTTACTAGAGATCTTTTTTATGTGTGGACCCCACTGCAATTTAACATCTATTGTAACTCCAAGAAATACAGTTGACGGGACTAAATCTAATGAATTTTCACCTAAAGATATATTTGATTTTTCTTGGGTCACATTAAGCATTGAAAATTTAATACAATTAGTTTTATTTGCATTTAAAAGTAGGTTATTTGCAGAAAACCAGTCCAAAGCTAAGCTAAGAGCTTTATTGGACTCTAAAAGATTCTCATCTTTCCTATCTACTTTAAAGATAAGTGATGTATCGTCAGCAAATAATACTACATCTGCAATGTTATTGACCATGTACGGAAAGTCATTTATATAAACTAGAAATAAGAATGGGCCCAGAATGGATCCCTGTGGAACACCTATCTTAACAGAAGAACCTACAGAAGTAACATTGTCAATAAATACTTTTTGTTTCCGATTTGTTAGGTATGACGACATTAACTTTAGCGCTGGGCCGCGAATTCCATAGAAATTAAGTTTTAAAATGAGAGTTCCATGATCAACGCAATCAAATGCCTTGGAGAGATCGCAAAATACTCCTAAAGCATCTTGCGATCCCTCCCAGGCTTCTAACACAGACTTAACTAAAGCACAACCAGCGTCCTGCGTCGACCGGCCCTTTGTAAAACCAAATTGCCTATTATGCAGGATCTCATTTTGGTTAAAGTGCAACAACATTTGATTGAGAATTAGTTTTTCAAATATTTTACTAAATACTGGGAGTATTGATATAGGTCTATAGTTAGAAGGAGTGTTTGAACAGCCTGCTTTAAATATTGGTACTACTTTACTAATTTTCATTAGGTCAGGAAATATACCGTCTTTTACACAACAATTAAAGATATTTGCCAATATTAAAGATATGTTAATGATTATGGCCTCTAGGGCTTTAACGGACAGTCCCCAAATATCTTCAGTACTTTTATTTTTTAAACTCTTAAATACTTTAATAATATCATAATGTGTAACAAACTTAAACTCAAAATTGGGCAATGTTAAATTGACATTTTGTTTCAAAAATGATTCAGCTACTTTAGGTGATGATGAAAGACATTTTGTTGTCTCGAGTGGTATGTTAGTAAAGTAACTATCTAGAAAATTTTCAATGGTGCTTTTATCTGAAACCAGTTCGTCATTAATATTTAAAATAATTTTACCGTCTTTTACCTTACTTTTACCAGTTTCAGTATTTATTATTTTCCAGGTACTTTTGATTTTGTTGTCCGAGTTTTTAATACTATTACTAACATAAGTAGCTTTAGCTTGCTTGCATACTTTCTTAAAGATTTTTGAATATGTTTTTACGTAGTTTTTGAAGATGACATCGGGTGTATATGATCTTTTGTCATATAATTCATAAAGAATATCTCTACTACGTTTAATACCTTTTGTTGCCCAAGCAGAAAACTTTAATGAATTTTTACATGTTACTAATTTAAGTTTGCATGTTTTATTAAATTCTTCCGATATACTATTAAACAAAGTTTTAAACATTTCATTAGGGTTGTCAGATTTAGGTGAGAATAGAGGCAACACAGAATTTACTCTTTGGCTAAATTTATCTAAATTATGTTTTGACAGTAGCCTAATTTTTATGTTGGTTTTATTATTGATTATTTTACCTTTAAGTCTGACCATTTGGCACTTGTGATCTGAGCGGACACCTGAGACTAATTTCTTATGGTTTACTTCAAAATTAGAAATTACATTATCAATGCAGGTAGCCGATGTATCAGTTACTCTAGTCGCCTCGAAAAAGTTACAATTAAGATTAAAAGATTTTAATAGCGCAAGAAAATTATCTTTGGCTGTTGAGTCAATCAAGATGTCAATGTTAAAATCTCCACAGACTACAATATTTTTATTCATTTTAATTTTCTTTAGAATATCCTCCATTTTAGATAAAAAAGATAAGATGTTT
The DNA here is from genome assembly GCA_905220505.1 of Laothoe populi. NCBI lineage: Eukaryota > Metazoa > Arthropoda > Insecta > Lepidoptera > Sphingidae > Laothoe > Laothoe populi. The sequence continues at coordinate 6,721,807 of HG992152.1, forward strand.
GCTGATGGAGGTCTATACACACAAATAACAATGTATTCATCAGTCTCTGCACACGCAACCTCACATATTCGTTCAACAGAGAGATCTGAGATGTCCCGTCTCTCCTTGTATGAAACACAGTCCTTGATGAGGATCAGAGTGCCACCACCTTCGGCTGAGACTCTGTTGAACGAGCTGGCAATTCTGTAATTATCAATATTAAACACCATTTTATCTGGTTTTAACCATGTTTCAGAAAAACACAAAATATCTACATTATATTTTTCTATAAATAGGTCCACGTCAAGGATTTTGCCAGAGAAACGATTTATATTTTGATGACTTAATATTAGGAAATTGTTATCATTCTCTGTTGTCAAACTTAATTGTTTAAATTATTATTACCAATTACTACAGTAATATTAGTAGAACTACTAAAACATGTAGTAGTCAAAGACTTCGTCATACTACTTATGACTGAATTAATATTATAAGCTAACAATGTAGCAACATTATATTTTATCCTTTTGGACAGATACAGTGTATCCCTAGTCAACTTAAATCTACATTTTTCAATAAAATTATTTATGTCAAAAAATATAAATTTGTCACTGTAGTGACTCACTACAAAGTGCATTTGCTGATTCAATGTATGTATATGATTATTTACACTATCAGACACATTCACAAGATAAGGAAAAGCACATAATATTATTTTACCACACTTCAAATCAACCATAGAGGCAATGCTGTCAGTTATGTCCTTTTTACATAATTTTTCACTATTTCCTACTAGAAGTGTAATACATGACTGAGGACTATACTGTTTACCTATTACCTCCCTAACTATGTCCTTATAGTGCATCCCTGGCAGGCAGTTGTTTGTTACAGAATGCCCGAGACTATTTGTAAGCAGTGTCCCAAAGCCCCTCCCTATGTGGTCAGAATACATAACAGTTGAAGGTTCTATACAAGGTGCCTCCGTGTTGATATGAATGCTCTGGTTTGTTATCAGAGAAGTTCCCTGACTCATATTCACAGAGTTTACAGTGGCAACCTTGTCCGTCTCAACTATAGTTATATCTTCGGTATAATTTTGAGGACCTGATATAAAATCTGTTTTGTTGTTATAATTGGTCATGAATTGATCCAATCTATTTTTAGAAGATATATATTTATTGTAAGTCATACTAAGGGACTCCTCCAAGGTTTTTATATCTGACAATAATTGCTGTGTGTCTACCTCATATATTTTCTTGCAATCTTCTAATTTTATTTCATAATTTTGTAACTTATGGCATAAGGCCCTGCGTTCCTTAATTAATTCTAAATTTTTAGTTGAATATTTCAGTTTCAGGCTTAGATTTTTATATTTTTTCAAAAACCTGCTTAATTTGATGTATTTTTTTAGCTTATTATGGCTTAAATAATTTAAATTAAGATTATTATGATTTTTGACCGAATGTTCCCTAGTGAGATCAATTGTGGTAGTTGGCCTCAGTAAGAGAGAGTCTGAGCCACAACAAACTAGTTCCTCATAGAGACTTTGGTTCACCGCTGCCTCAGAACACTCTTTTTCTTTATTCAGCCTATTTATGTGATCTTTTGCACTATGTAGTTCACAGTCTAAGTCCCTAATCCTACACAATGCCTCCTCATATAATAGACTACAGTTTGTGAAGGACACGGTTACCGCTTGGAATTTATCCCGTTCCTCTGCAATAAGTTCATTTTCTTGATGCAACTGAACTAATTGCTGTTTGAGTGAAGAATTCTTTTTCAGAATGTTTGTGACTTCCTCCTCACTTTCTTCACGTTCCTGCAGGAGTTTTTGACATTGATCTTTAGATGCCTTTAGTTCCTTGAGGGCCGCCTTCAACTTGATTTCAGTTTCTTGAGCTGCAGCTTTACGGGTCTGCATGGTGTTGATTTGGGCTCAAATGCACTGAAAGTTTTACAAGAAGAGGACAGAATACTCCAAAAAAAAAAAAAAAAGGATATGTATTACAATATAAGTAAAACAATTAAGACAGTTTATGGGGAGGTAGAATAATTTTTACAAAAGATATATTATTACTTAATTCTGATATTAAGTATTATATGAGGCTATTATAGGTAATTTTGTGTGAATTTGTCAAGTATTTATGTGGTTTATGGCTGTCTGAGGCAAATATAGCTGATCATCAATTCTATTTCCACTATTGTCAAATAGAATGAGACTAGAGCGTTGCCGGTGTGTATAGGTCGTAGCTCACCACTGCGAGCAAATGGATAAAGTTGAGGAGTGTGTTATTATCAACTTATAATATAATACTTGCCAGATTTGGTATATATTTAAAAATCCAAGAGACCGTTGACTACGTAGCAGTGACAGCTAATCTAATTTCTCTTCTCGTTCTATAAATAATGTTTAAACCAAACACAAAACTGGTTGATTTCTTGTGAAATGTTGTTAATTCCTTAAAATGCACTAATATTACTACAATTATAGTTAAATTAAATTAAAAATAGAATTTTATTTCTAAGTACAGTTTATACGACCGATTCGACCGAGTGTTGCCAGTCCAAAAATACTCATATATTAATAATTATACTCTATAATAGGACCAAGAATATTTGGATATAATATATTTAATCTCCTGGTCGTAGTCTTGATTCCTAAAGGTCATGTCCGTCTTGAAATTTCTTTCATAATATATTTAGACTAAGATAACATTTATTTTCGACCCTTTCTCAGTACTTACATACATATATTGATTATATTGCATGTTTTAAACAATTATCTGTCTCTATGTAGGTATTAAAAATCATCAAATCAAAAACTTATTACTAAATATATTGGGTCTAAAGTGTAGTCATTCACGAGAGTTATGCCACATTATTAGGTTTGTTCTAGTAGCACGTGACAATACTGCAGTGGCGCGGATTTCATACTTGATATACTGTGATTAGCTTCATGCTAAGATATATTTTACATCACTTAATAAAACATCACTTGAAGGAGTTAAACACGGAGTGTTGATGAAAGCTAAAATAGATCAGCGCAATGATGCAAGAGAGTAGTCTGAGATGATACCCCGTGTGGAGTTGCTGGTCTCCCATCGGGCGCGTCTCCCTGGGTGGCGGATAGGGGACCCCTCTCGATTTCGGGGGGGATTACCGGAAACGGCGTGGACCAAAACCAGCAATAGGGTTTCCTCCGCGTGTCCCTCTGATTAGCAGAGGGCACAGTGGAAGAACACGGACGGGCTTCGTGTGCACTAACACTGCCGCGGAGCAGACTAGGGTAGAACTCGTTCTCCCTAGTCACCGCCGATCTCGTAATCTCAATTAGGTGCTGTGGTCATGTCTCGCGACACCTATTGAAACCGAGGGTCTTGGCTTAACCGCCCGGGCTGCGAGGGAGAAAACCTCTTTAAAAAGTTACCCCGAATCCCAAGCGGCGGCGCACCGCGAGGGGATGCATGGCCGATGGGTAGTTCGGTCTTTAGTGCGAACCACGCCGCCGGAGTACCTGCTGCCCCTCCGTGCGTGATACCCCAAGGCTTACCTAGGTACAGGGGGCTCTGCCTGGGCGGACCGTTTATATCCCCCATAATCGTGGGAATAAAATGGAATCATTAAACACAAACAAAAACAACAAACTGGATGTGCCTGTTCTGGAACTCGAAACCGGGTTTGTACAGGCGGTGGTCGAAGGGCGCAAGCCCGACGATGATCATGTCGTAAGGGCGACAGAGAGTGAAAAACTCTTAGAAAATGTGGCGGTAGAAAAGTTGGTTGTAGACGCAGGGCTCACTTCTGAATCCGGTCACAGCCGTACAGCTTTGAGGCGGAGCAATCGCTTATGGCAGAAGAAATCAAGTCTGCGCGATCGGTCCCGTTCCTCTTTATCCAGCGACACTGATGCTGGACCAGCGGCAAAGGCCAATAGTGCCTCAAGAGGTAGAGGTCGTCGGCATATTAAGAGTTCGGCGGAGCGGGCGCATGCCTTTCGAAAGTCGCCGCCTCCACCAGAGCGTATCCCGATGGAGTGCACCGACGATAGTGCGTCGATACTTTCTGCGGAGGCCCGTCTGGCGGCAGAAGCGGTTCATTGGAAAGCTGAAAGCGCCCGCCATGAAGAAGAATGCATCCGCCGTGCGGCAGAAATTGCCCGTTTGGCGGAAGATAAAGTCCGACTGGCAGAAGAGTTGTCTTCAGTGACTAGCCGCCTGGAACAGTTGGAAAACCGCTGCTCGGCAATGTTTGAGGCGATTTTAATGCGTCTGCCGCCGGAGGTACCTCTAAGGCCGCCTCTAGCCCATGAATTAAAGGCCAGACAGCAATTAGTTGCACAGTCACTGCCTGTCCTCGCCGGAAACTGTGTGGTCGAACCTCCGTGCTCCGTTGAGTCTTCGTACTCGATAGTCGGAAAGGGAAAAGGCAAGGGCAAAGGCAAGGGCAAGGGGCAGAGTAAAACTACAACCCAGTCCACTCCCGCTATTGCCGTCTCTATGGACAGCCATTTAAGTGCGCTGCCACTCGCAATTGCTGGGCCCTCGACTGCCCTACTGCAAGACAGCAGGACAGTCGCTCATCCTGTTGGCACTGCGTCGGGGGCTATTCATCCAGCCGCCGCACCTCATGCAAATCCGCCGTTGTCGAAACCAGGCAAAAAGAAGGGTCACCTTGCCCAAAATCCTCGCCCGCTGCCACCAGCCCCCGTGTCCATGGACACGCCGTGGTCCGTTGTGGTAAGCAAAAAAAATAAGAAGAAGGTCTTGTCTGGTCCTGCGGTGGCAAACACGCAACCGCTACAAAAAGGCGAACCTAAGCTCCGTCCACCACGTTTCGCAGCTTTCACGGTGACTTTGGCACCAGAGGCAATCCAGCGGGGCGTAACATACGCTCAGGTTATGACAAAGGCTCGGCAGGTGGACCTAGCCAGCCTGGGCGTTGAGCGTCTCAAATTTAAGAAGACGGCAACAGGTGCCCGTCTATACGAAGTACCTGGGGCAAATAGCGAGGAAAAGGCTGACTCCCTTGCCGGGAAACTGAGGGAGCTCTTTCATGACTCGGAAGACGTGCACATCACTCGGCCAGTTAAGATGGCGGAGTTGCGGTTGTCGGGTCTTGATGATACGGCTACTCCGGAACAAGTCGCTGAGACCCTTTCAAAAATGGGCGCTTGCGCAGTGGAGGGGATAAAGGTCGGAGAGGTGCGTATCAACCATTCAGGCTTAGGTACGGTATGGGCTAAAATGCCCATTAAAGCGGCCCAAAAGGTGAAAGGAGCGGGCCGTGTCCTTATAGGTTGGGTCGCCGCAAAGGTGACCGTCCTCGAACCGCGACCACTGAGGTGTTTTCGTTGCCTCGAGCCGGGACATGTGAGAGGTCGCTGCACCTGCGAAGTTGATCGAAGCGACCTTTGTTACCGCTGTGGCAAGCCGGGTCATAAAGCTCGTCAGTGTGACGCGCAGCCGAACTGCGTACTCTGCGCTTCGGCTGGAAAGTCTGCTGGGCACCGAGTCGGCAGCAGAATATGTCCTGTTGCCGTCCGCAAAGCCCAGCGCTCACATCAGATGAATAGATCGGCTGCTGCTGAGGCCACTGCCCAGCCGCAGCCGAGGAGCCCACCGCAAGCTGAGGTTGAGGTAATGGAGATCGCTCAATAATGGCTCTAAAGTTCCTCCAGACGAACATCAACCACTGCGCCCGCGCTCAGGACCTACTCACCCAGAGCCTGGCGCAGTGGTCGGTGCAAGTGGCTGTGGTCGCCGAGCCGTATTTTATCCTGCCCCGTGATCATTGGGCCGGAGATCTTGACGGCTTGGTGGCCTTAATTACCCAGGGTGCCGCTGGCGCTCCCCCTTTTGCGAGAACTGCCAAGGGGCGGGGATGCGTTGCGGCTCTGTTGGGAGACTTGTGGGTTGTTGGTGTTTATTTTTCTCCCAATAGACCCTTGTCTGAGTTTGAGACTTTTCTCGTCCAACTAGGGGCCCTGGTGGCGCAAGGCCAACCTCACCCGGTGATCGTCGCCGGTGACTTTAACGCTAAGTCCGTCGTCTGGGGTTCACCGGCGACTAACGCACGTGGACGGGTTCTGGAGGAATGGGCGATCTCAGTCGGCCTGGCCGTCCTAAATAGGGGATCTGTTCAAACATGCGTGCGACACAATGGTGGCTCTATTGTAGATTTATCATTTGGGAGCTCCATGGTCGTACGCCGTGTACAGGGCTGGAAGGTCCTTGCGGACGTGGAGACATTGTCAGACCACCGTTACATCCGGTTTGACGTCTCCGCGTCTGTCACCGCCCAGCCTGGTAGTGGACAGAACGCCCCGCGTTGGGACGGCCCGCGGTGGGCGTTAAGACGCCTAGATAAAGAGGCCCTAAAGGAAGCCGCTCTGGTTATGTCGTGGCTCCCATTACCGGTTAGACCGATATGCGTAGAGAGAGAGAGGAAGTGGTTCGGGGTGGCGATCTCAGACATCTGTGACGCCTCTATGCCCCGGATACAAAAGTTCTCACCGCGACGCCAGGTGTACTGGTGGTCGATAGATCTTGCGCAACTGCGTGCTTTATGTGTCGTAGCTCGCCGCCGGTATGCTAGGCATCGTCGTCGTCGGTTGCAAATACTGGGACATGAGGACCAGGAGCGGCTCCTCTACGGCCTCTATAAGGAAGCGAAGAGAGCGCTGCAGGTGGCCATTAGGAGAGCAAAGACTGCGGCAAAAAAGGAATTCCTAGGGATTCTTGACAGTGATCCTTGGGGCCGCCCATATCGCTTGGCCATGAACAAGCTCCGCCCGGTGGCGCCCCCAGTGACGCAGTGTCTCCAGCCACAGTTTCTGGCTGAAGTTGTCGCAGCTTTGTTCCCGGTCACCGTGGAAACCACTCCTCCTCCGATGGCGCCACGTCAAGTTGCGCCATCGTCAATTTCGAGTTCGGCAAGGGTAATCCCGGAGGTTTCGCCCGCAGAATTGCGGGCGGTAGTGCTTCGACTGCGAAGCAAAAACTCGGCGCCAGGGCTTGACGGCGTCCCAGGTAAGATCTGGGTGTCAACCGTCGAGCATCTGGAGCAGAGGCTTCGCTGTCTATTTTCCGCGTGCCTGGAGCAGGGCGTCTTCCCGTCGCGCTGGAAAACTGGGAAGCTCGTCCTGCTTAAGAAGGAGGGCCGACCCGCAGAGTCTCCGTCGGCCTACCGGCCCATCGTGTTGCTTGACGAGGTGTGCAAGCTGTTCGAGCGTATTGTTCACGCGCGCCTCGTTGAGCACCTAGAAAGGGTCGGTCCGGATTTGGCAGAATCCCAGTTTGGGTTCAGAAGAGGCCGCTCAACCATTCATGCCATTCTGCGGGTCAAGGCACAGGCGGAAGAAGCTATGGCCCAGGGAAATGTCATCCTAGCGGTGTCTCTAGATATCGCTAATGCTTTTAACAGCCTACCCTGGGCCTGCATTGAAGAAGCACTGCAGTACCACGAGGTGCCGCCCTATCTTCGGCGTCTAGTACACTCTTATCTATCAAATAGATACGTAGTGTATCCGGGCGCTAATGGGTGGCATCGTAGAGCAATGACCTGCGGTGTTCCACAGGGGTCCGTTTTGGGTCCTCTTTTGTGGAACATCGGCTATGACTGGGTGCTCCGTGGTGCTAATCTCCGGGGTGTCGGCGTCACTTGCTACGCCGACGATACATTAGTAACAGCGTCTGGCAGGACCTTCCAGGAGGCGGCAATTATCGCGACGGTCGGCACCGGCTACGTTGTCAGCCGTATTCGGCGATTGGGTTTGACAGTGGCCCTCAACAAAACCGAGGCCCTTTATTTCCATGGGCCTCGGAAGAGGCCACCTGCCGGTGCCCACATAATAGTGGAGGGGGTGCGAATTTCCATCGGCTCCACTATGAAGTATCTTGGCTTAGTGCTAGACAGTCGATGGAATTTCCGTGCCCATTTTGAGACTCTGGGTCCGAAATTGACCCGAGCTGCAGGTGCTCTGGGAAGGCTGTTGCCCAATCTGGAAGGTCCAGACACCCCTTGTCGAACACTTTTTGCTGGAGTCGTGCGGTCCATGGCCTTGTATGGCTGCCCAGTTTGGGCAGAGTCTTTAGGCTGTCGGTGCGTCGCTCTCCTGCGCAAGCCGCAGCGAGTAGTTGCGCAACGTGCGATAAGAGGCTACCGCACGATTTCACACGAGGCGGCCTGCGTATTAGCCGGATTTTTGCCATGGGACCTGGACGCTAAGGCACTTTCCGCTACATTTCAGTGGCGGGAGGCGGCGTCCAGGCGCGGAGAAAGGATGGCACCAAAGGAGATAGAAGTCATTCGTGGCTTCTTCCGCAGAGCCGCCGTGGAGGAGTGGCGTCTCAGACTGGATAACCCAACAGCGGGTTTGAGGACCGTTGCGGCAGTGCGCGCTGTCTTTGGCCAATGGCTAGACAGGCGCCACGGCGCGGCAACGTTCCGACTGACACACGGGCCATGGATGTTTTGGTGAGTACCTGTGTCGAATAGTCGGCGTAGAGCAGTCGGCCGTGTGTCACCATTGTGACAACTGTCTGCAGGACACGGCACAACACACCTTGGAAGTGTGCCCAGCCTGGGATGACGAGCGCAGCGCTCTCGTGACAATAGTTGGAGGAGACCTCTCGCTGCCGGCCATAATGTCAGCTATGGTCACCAGCCCGAGGTCCTGGCGTGCGGTTGCCCACTTCTGCGAAAGGGTAATGTCGCAGAAGGAGAACGCCGAGAGGGATCGGGAACATTCTGATCCTTCTCGCCGTCAGAGGAGGCGTAGAAGGCGCCGCGGCCACGAATAACCAGCGTCTTCCGCCCTGTGGACTGGGGGGCATTAAAGAATTCTGCCACGGTATCCTCTGCCTGTCGTAAAAGGCGACTAAAGAGGCCATCAGGGGTCGTGGGCGCGCAGCGGGGGGCTGTTATAGCGCCATTTGTACTATAAAACTTTTGTACATCGTGCGACCCTGAGATGGACGGCAGCATGGGTGTCTAGCCTCATTGCTGTTGTAGACGCCAAGGGCGTCCTTAGGTGTGCGGGGATTTCTGAGCAACCCCGCCCCACTTTAGAGATGAGCCGTTACGCGGCACTGCGCATGGTAGGTTCCGGTAGAAGTTGGGGCGACTTAGCCTCAAGAACCCGAGGCCGACCATAATGCGCTGAAGAAGGCCACCGCGGGGTTTTGGTTGGTATTACGGTGTAGGGTGTAAATAGTGTTAGGGACTCGGCCCAACGACCGTTCAGAAATTTCCATCTCTACTGGACGGCTTATCGTTGGGTCGTAAGACCGGTGAGTCCAACATAACCACTCCACCTCCCCCCAGGATGGAGCGGTAGCGATAAAGCGTTTTCCCCCGCGAAAAAAAAAAAAAAAAAAAAGTCTGAGATGATACAGACACGTGAAGAGGAAGCCACACGACTACGTGGGAAACTTGGCACTGCTACGAGGTTGGGTCGAAGATCTAGAGGGAGGCCCAAGACAAGACGGAAGGATGCAGTGCAAGGTATGTTATCCGCAGACGAGCTCGAAGACAGAGTGAAGTGGACGAGAAATAGTAAGAAGACTGACCCTACCACCATTTGGAATGAATAGCCAGGTAGAGAGAGGCAGAGGTTCAGGCTTTTGGAACATATTGTACCTAACTAGTGAAATTAAATATGTTATGTATCGGGGTACGAACTCAGTGCAGTAAAATGGAGTGATCTATTCATAAAAATAAAAAACTGTGTGTAGAACACCGTTGATAGAATATTGAATATTTTATATACGGTGCTTCAATTTATACCACTATTATAATTTACAAACAAAACTAGTGATTAAAACACATACCGTATCTCAAAGCAGCAGTAAATTATAACCAGTATCGAAAAATGTTGATAACGCAAAGCTTTAATCGGTACAATATAAAACAAAATAAAATCTGCCACAAGAGTCGCGAGAAGCGAGCTGACCGGAAGCGGCGTGGTGCGTTTGATGCGCCGGAAGCGCCGCCATTCGCCACATCCGTACCGCTGCGCGCCGTGTATATGGCAATTGTGGCAATTTTTTAAAGCTCATATTTTCGTTTTTTAAATTGATATCTGGGGAGTAAAAATGGGTATTGCCGAGTTAGGAGACTATATTATTATAATCAGAAGATTTTAATATTGATGTAAATTAATAACTGTGACTTTTCTGTATACTTTCACTACTACTGCTTAGAAGGCACTTGATACATACAGACCATTAGGTACTAACCAACATACATTTAGTTTTAAATACACCATAGTAACTCGTTCGGGGTCACCCGGTATATTCAATTTCTTCAGGCCGGTGTGAAAAGCATTACATTTGGCCCTATTGTCAACCGTTATGTTGGGGAGAAGTTTAAATTTTTTCTAGTATCACAATAAGTTCCAGACAGAAACAAAATTAACATACATACATACACACTCACGCCTGTAATCCCCGAAGGGGTAGGCAGAGGTGTAACCAGTACACCCACTTTTCGCCTAATTTCGGTCCCATAATGTGATAGGGAGTGAGCCTATCGCCATACATGGCACAGATTCCAGTCTCTGGGCGGATACTGAGAATTTCTAGATAGAAAACCCAATATCACTTTACCCGATCCGCGGATCGAACCTTAGACCTCGGCACAGCAGTCGTAACGCGTGCGCAATTACAACTGCGCCACCGAGGCAGTCAGGCAGAAACAACATTTATTTGTCCTTTATATTGTTTATGTAATGGACACTAATAGAGCCTAATTCTGTATAATATGAATAGATAAGATCGAAAACTATGCAGACGAGCGTGTCCGAGCTGGATTGCCAAGGCGTTATGTAGGCCCGGCCGCGCCAGGCACCGCCGCCCCTCGTACATTAATTGATTCTAAAGATAGAGCGGAATGTCACTCGCTATAGGAGCAAGTCGATACAAGTTTTCGATATTGCATAGAATAAGATATTTGAGATATATTATCTTTTCGAATTATGTATATATTACGTAATAGGGTCGTTGACAGTAAGTGAAAACCTGATAGAAATTTGTTTTTTATAATAGATTTTAGTCTAAAAGTATCGAAAATTAAACCAATTTCTTAACTTACATGTAATTACTTAATATTTTCAAGAAACAAATACGTAAAAATAAAGCATTGTGTCAAGTAATATGAAACACAAATCAGTCATACATGACGTCACCGTACGATACATCTATTGAACGCTGAGCCAAAAGTCTATTAGTTTTACGGACGGTCACGTCACACGAGAGGCCATGACAGTTGTTAGCGTTTGGGTGGGAAAAATAAAGTTGGTTTATAAAAATGCTAATTAAATCTTGAAAACTTTTGTTTTATGTTTATTAGTGATAATATTTTAATAATACAGACCATCAAGAATAAAATAAAACGGTTTCCCAAAAACAGTCAACTAAACCTATTATGATATATATCGCATTATTATTTCGTTACGTATTCCAATTAGAGGTGGCTTATAGGATAAGTAAGTATTAGTATATAGATTATTTAAAAAAAACAAAGAAAAATGTTATCGTGACAACTAATAAAAAAAACAGTTGTTACTTACGCCAACACGGTTTTCTACGCGTTTCGCGTTTCCTAGAAGTAACGTAGTTTCAGAAGAATTGCTCTCAACTTGTTTTACATCTTTCATTAGCGAACCATTAAGCTAGCGTCATAAAACATTACTTTCCCAACATAATTTCTAAAACAATCAAAACGCACCGCATTAAATCACAAGAGGCAATTCTTTCGTGGGGCTTTGGAAATCCATAACAGCGTTTATATTACCACCCTCTAGAACAATCTATGTAATGAGTGCGCATAAAATAATGCCTTCGTAATTTACGACTTGTACAGCACTGGTAGCCCGAACCTCTCATAATTTAATATCTATATCTATTTGATTATGACCGGGAATTTAGAGCGGGCTTTAAGATTAAAGGGACTTGTAGGCAAAAAATGAGAAAATATCTAGCCGTTGTTTGAAGTGAGTTGGTGACCACTGCTGCTAATTGTATCAAGCAATTTTATATGTTTTAGGGTACACAAAAACACAGAATTAAGAAGAGGAAGAAAAACTACAATGTTCTTGAAATATAACTTATTTTATGGATTTTATAAGCTACACATAAAAAAAAATCTATCTAACTTGTGTAGAGATTAATACCTATAAACAAACAAACTACGTATATGTTCGGCTATATAAGTAGACATTTCTAGAAAACTTTGTTTTTTCACTTGAAGACAGAATTCGCAAGGTTAATTCAAGGATTATGGTACAGATGTAAAAAAACAATATTTAAATTTTCGAACACAGAACAAAATATATAAATTAAAATTTGAACGGGGCCGATGTAATTTGACAATAAAACGCAGCTGAGCCGCGCCCCAATCAGATGGCGATCTTGATAAACGAGCACCGTGAGACTGCATTCTTGCCTCCTGCCTCCGAATGACTCCGCGCTGCATGCTTTAAAATACAAATTCCCCGTGTTATATGAGGTATGCTCTACTCCATTGCTAGAAGTTCGATGATTTTTTTGTTTTCGAATACATATTTTAATGTTGAAGTTTATATGACCAAGCCAATATATGAAATCCATTTTAAAAAAATGTTCAAATCTTTTGAATATAAAAAAACAGGGCCTTATTTGTCATCAGACCCAAGCTATTAAATAAAGTATTTATAATAAATCTAGATGTTGCCCGCGGCTCCGCCTGCGTTGAGGTTATTTTTGAGGAAAAGTATACAAAGAGGAGACATCTTTCTATATTTTGCTATCCCATAGAAAGTGTGTATTTTTGCGGGATAAAAGTAGCCTATGTCATTTTCTGATCCCCAAACTGACACTATGCAAAAGTCATGTCGATCCCTTGCTCTCTGAAAAACTAAACTATCCCACGGGAACTGTAAATCGTTACGGGATAAAAAGTAGCCTGTTATTCCAGACTATAATCTATCTTTGTGTTATATTTCAACCAGATCCGTCCAGACATTGTAGCGTGATTGAGTAACACACATCTATCCATACATCCAAACATTCGCATTTATAATATTAGTAGGATTAGAATAATCTCAAATCCTTTATGTTTGTAATTTAACATAATAAATGGTATAAACAAATTCTATATTAAATACCTATAGTATAAATTTAATGCTTGTAACGCCAAGGAAATTCCAAATATGAAGCAATTAAAATGCTTAGTATATTGTGCTGCGGGTAAAGACACGTGACTCGCAAAATTGGAGTTTTCATTAAAATAACTTTGACATTCACTCGTAACATGTAAGATCACAATGTTTCATCTTAGAACAACTGGGGATATGGAGCGTCTTACCTAATTCAACAAATTTGATATGGAATAAAAGAAGAATTTTCCAAATCGGTCAATAAATAACGGAGTTCTGAGGTAACAAACATAAAAAAAATACACGTCGAATTGAGAACCTCCTCCTTTTTTTTTGAAGTTGGTTAAAATTAAAAAGCAATGTTGATGAGTTTTTTTCCCGTAATTTAGGAAGACTGTTATTAAGCGGGGTACGGTTATATTCTGATAGTTTTCGATGGCGACCCACCCAGTTTTTTTAATTTATGCCTGTACAAGGTTTTTATAGGAAATGAAAACTATTTTTCTTGGGCTTTCAGTTTAGCGATAAAAGTAATCACGCTTGATAAAGAAGCGGCAATAGCCTAGCGGGGAGACTACAGAGACGTAAATCTCGGGTTCGGGTCCCAGCCCTGGGCACACAGGTGTGACTTTTGTAAGTTATGTTTTTGTTGTCTAATATTGCTTCTGATGGAAAACAAAACGAGGCAACCTATGTACTAAAATTGGTCTAAAAGGATTTCGAAAATATGTGAAGTCTATTAACCAGCTGGGCCAGTGGTACAAAAGGCCGAACCTCTCTGATTTAGTTGAGTATTGAGGTCCGTGCGTGAAATTATAATACAGGGTTGATGTTATTATTATTGTCAAACCAAGTAGTGAGTAGTACTAGTGGAATGTTATTATATTTTTTTGAGAGCCTCCGTGGCGCAGCGGGCGAGTAAACAGAAAAAAAAGATGTGACAGACAGGTCTGGTTATTGTGGGACCATAGTTGTTCGTAGTTCTTGATTCCCACGACACAAGACTCGTATCTTTGTTTGGGGTCAGAATGATGTGTGTGACTGTTAGGTGTATTTTTATTATATTTATTTTATTAATTTATACATTCAATGACTTAAAATTATCATGAAAGTGAAAAGTAAAACTTATATAATCTTATTATGTGTTTTAAATCTGAATTATAATGGGAACGTAAAATATATACTAGGCAAGCCAGTTTGTTAGAAAAAAAATTATATTTTGTGTATTCCTAAAGTTTATGTCAAATTCAGATGCAAGGTAGTGGCCTGTCGCAACCTACGGAATGACGACAGCACATAAAAAATACACGGCAATGACAGAATAGAAATAATTACTTCGTATCCCAGGCAGCCGTATCGTACCGCACGAGAGGAACAGATAAAAATACATCTATCCCGCTTATTAAAATACCCTTACTCGTAAATGCGAGAGAGACAGCTGAGCTGTGCCTAAATAAAACATAACGACTGAGAACACGAGCCATATTGCCTCGCTGGAAAAGTTTTAAAAAGTTTTCTTTGCGGACCCATTACAAGTACGATGTCTTTGTATGTGTGCGTCGGTTCGATACAAACGGTCGATGGTCTTGCGATGTGTCAAGAGACAGGGCAAGTGGAAATATAAAGTGCAATGTTGTTTTTTACAATATTAAAATTTTTAATGAAGTTTGGGACAAGCCAGTGAGCTGAGTGGCTAAAATGGCGACTAACCTCTACAACAAACACGTTTCATATTATCATTGTCTTTTTAAAATTTTATATTTAATATAAATTATGTTTTTGATTCGATTCGTATCGTTCATTCACCGTTCAAGTGGTTCAAGACCATATAGTATAACGCGTTCAAGTTCTTTAAATACTTGATTATTGTATAAATTTGCAACACGTTCCTTGTCTAGAGTTTGTTCAAGAAAACACTGACGTCAATGGCACCGCACATTAGGAAACCAAATCTGGTTTCCTCACAATGTTCTGTTTTAATCCATTGAAAACGTGTGACCTCCAGCGCAGCTGTGTGTGTGACACGGGTCGCGCGCACACACACACACAGCCACGCCCGTGTACACAACGAAAGTAGGTTTATTTCCATGAAAAAGTTTTGAAAATCGATGGCTTTAGCTCCTACGCTCGGAAACTTTTCCGTCATATAACCATAAATATAGCGGCGTGTTTTGCTCCCTGCGATGCCAGATACGGCCACTGGAAATTCCTTGTAATATTTTGTAATTCACGTCTTTGGTTGCGAGCGGTTTTTATAAACATAATTCTGGTTCATAATGCGCTTTCATGAGAATAAATATCGCAAAATGAAATTTCGTGAGTCCATCGTACACTTTACGAGTCCAATAAAATGTTGTTTTTATTTCTACTTTATGTATTTTCGTGGAATTTATAAAGTCATGGACCCTTTTATGTTTCACATTTTAGTAACAAGATGTGAATATATCTTATATCTTTGTCTTCTGTATATATAAAAGAAGAAGCTGACTGACTGACTGACTGACTGACTGACTGACTGACTGACTGATCGATCAACGCACAGCCTAAACGGCTGGGGTTAGAGACTTGAAATTTTGACAGTAGGTACCTTTTATCACGTAGGCATCCACTAAGGAAGGGTTTTTGGAAATACCACCCCTAAGGGGGTAAAATAGGGGATGAAAGTTTGTATGAAAGTTCGTCATTTTTGAAGTTAAAAGCACGAAAATTGGTATTTGGCCTTTTAGTTAAAAACAAAAAATATATATTTCAGGATTTTTCGAAATTCTACCCCTAAGGGGGTAAAATAGGGGTTGAAAGTTTGTATGAACATCCGTCATTTTTCTCCCAAACATGACCTCCACGCGGGCGGAGCCGCGAGCAACAGCTAGTCTCTTAATAAATGGCGATGAAGTTGTATGGACTAAATTTTTGAAGTAAGAGTCTATAGTGGCTTAACCGGTAACCCGACTGATACAAGTTGAAGATAGGAAACTAATATAATAAGCAATTAAATGATATACATACAAAGAACACTCAACATTCACTCACATAGCATACAATAAGATACGAGTCTTGTGTAGTGGGTATCAGGGACTACGAGAGACTTTCGGTCTCACAACACCGAGACACCGGACACAAATATTTGTCTGTCACACAAACATTTGTCCCGGTGTGGGAATCAAACCCTCTTGTTTCACAGCCTCGCCTACTGCGCTACGGAGGCTGTTAATATACATACAAAAAACACTCAACACCCACACACATAGCCCCGACCTCGTATTAAGACAGGAGCCATGTGACGTGCTCTCAGGAACAACGAGAAACTTACGCAACAACTATATGTGGAACAAATATTTGTGGATATAAATTTTGCTTGGCATGAGGACCGAACCTGAGGATTCTGGTTTCACAGCCGGCTTTTCGCCAGGATTTTTTTTATCTTGGTACGGCAATGTGAGCACACTGCATTTACTCCAGTTAGAGTATCAAGTAGCGAGAAACAATCTATCCCTTGCTACTCAGCATAATCATGCCGCTCTGCTGTGTAGCTTCTTCACACTACGCCATGTGACAAGGAGGTAAATAAGCGGCCGAGGGTCTAATGTCAAAGTACTCAGAAGGCCGCAACACGGCCAAACATCGTTCCCCTCTCTAGACTCCCGATAAAAACCGGATATACACTGTCTGACCCCTGAAGGCGACATACTTGCATATGCCACTATGGCGGGTTTTACATCCTGTGTACGGTGGTCGCTATCCGGGTGGTTATGAATATAACCAGCAAAAGGCTGGCTGACAAATGTCTAATTACATAATCCTTATCCAGGTTAGAAATTCTTTACTAATTTGGTGACTCGTAAGTTCTTGCCCACGATGATTGCTTTGAATAATCCACCAGTTTCCATCGCGTTCTATGACAGGCTTAAACCAAAACGCCATTTACTTTGCAATCTTGAATGGTCCTTGTGAGGTTTTACCAAAAACAGCCAATTGACCTTTGTGCCAGCAAGATTGTCTACAACATCATCGAATAAATAACAATATGAAACATTACCATCCATTAATCAGTTGCATCTCGACATTGCGGCGTGGCGCCATCTTGAAAATATCGCTTTGATATATTATTGTTTGTAAATAATGAGTGAGAGACCCTCCCAATTTAATTGTGGCGTATCTTCGAGAATGGCTTATTAAGCGGCCGGTTAATATTTCCTTATTGGGCTGTAATTAATTTTGTTAGTCAGGTGCTAGCTGGAGGCGGTTGAGCGGGTTTTGTAAATGGCTATTATCTGCCGAATTATATTGTCGTGGCCAATTTGTTTGAAATCTTTGACGGCCGATGAACTAACAGTTAATTAAGTAACATTGACGTGGATTACTTTGATTTTGTTTGTTTGGTAATCAAAATATTTAGGCGGTTTATTTAAGCATTCAACAGAATAAAAATAATTTAATTTATTATTTAGAAGTGCTTTATATTTATCAGGAAAGACTATTTAATAGGTACATACATATACACTCACGCCTGTAATCCCCGAAGGGGTAGGCAGAGGTGTAACCAGTACACCCACTTGTCGCCGAATTTCAGTCCCATAATGTGATAGAGGGCGAGCCTATCGCCATACCAGGCACAGGTTCCAGACTCCGGGCTAATACTGAGAATTTCTAGATAGAAAAACCCAATATTACTTAACCGACCCGGGATCGAACCCGAGACCTCAACACAGCAATTGTAACGCATGCTCAATTATAATTGCGCCACCGAGGCAGTCCATATCCGAGTAATCATAGTCCGAGATTTAATAGGTACCACCTATTAAATACTGAGGAAATATTCAGTAAGTAGGATACAGGAGGTATTAACATATAATTATACTGCAGCTTTACCGCCAGACTGTCACGAATAGTTCAGAAATACATTTTAATTGTTAAATGTATTTCTGAACTAGCTTTTGCCTGCGGCTCCACCCGCGTTGAAAACTACTATTTGCATAATACAGAATTCGTTGAAATAAGTATAACTTTTGATTGAATGCACTGATTTAAATGAAATAAAGACTACATGTTACCTCGTGTCACACTCTATGATTTTATTGTCGATTCTTTTGTCGTAATACAGTACTTTGGGCGTGATGCCTTGACATACAGACAGAGAGACAGACATTAATTCTAAAAAAATATTGTTTTTGGTTCTTATCGATAATATAACACGTTACAATAAAAATTTTACAAAAAAATTTAATGTACAGACAAAGTGACTCTTCAGCTTTATTATAGTATAGACTGTTATAAAGTACTACTATAAGTTATTGAGCTTATCTATAAATAACAGTAATCGCTGGAGTAGAACAAGAGTATTATTATGTAAGCGTATTTTATGTACAAATTATAGTGTGATTAAAAATAATATAAATTACAAAGAGCAAATCAAGCATGATAAGCATCATGTGCAATAATTTACAATTGTAACCTTTATTATTTTTATTTATTTTTTTATTTCATTACAATTAGCACAACAAGCAAGTCAAAAAGCCATTTGGATCAGTTCCATTGTTTGCTCAGCAAGTGTATATATATAATATTATGTTTATACAGTGATGGTAGTGCTCCACGTTTTTGAAAATTTGATTTTGACAGCCTTCATGACGCAGCGAGTAGCCGGCTGTGAAACGAAAGGCTGCAGGTTCAATCCTCGCACTGAGACAAATTTGTCTGTGATCTACAAATATTTGTTCCGAGTCTGGGTGCTTTGAGACCGAATTTCTCGTAGTTCTTGATACCTTAGTACTTGACATTACATTTGACATTTACATTTGTGTTATTTTTTTTGTATTACTCCTTGTGTTTTTTAATATGTTTGTTATCTAAAGTGTTGTTGTGTGACCAAATAAAATTTATTTCCTTTTTTTTCTTTCTTTCTAATAATATGGGGTTATGACTATATGTGTGACTATTTATTTATTAGACCTCTGTGGCCTCGTCGCAGACATAGAAAGAAAGAAAGAAGAAAGAAAAAGATTTTATTACCGGAGCATATACAAGAAAAAATACAAAATAAAACTTAAAACAAAACTGTTTGCTCCGACAACAGGTCCCCTCATTCAGCGATAGCGCTGATTTTCAATGAGGGGCCTCATGTGACGTGCGGACGTCGGGTCGTACACCTCAATATTATTGAAAAAAAAACATAAAGAAAGCAATAATAAACTTATAAATTAATCAAAACATAATTGTGCCCACCTACCTATTATTAAATTTAGGAATTGCAACAATCGAATCACACAAAAAAAAACGGAAAAAATAAAGACACACACACACACCTGAATATAAATAATTACACATTATTGCAAATTTATAAAAAAATAAATAAATCAGCACTCTAATGCCACAGTATTACGTATTGCTAGGTACTGGAGTTTCTGGACAAGCTAAACATGATGATAAACCATACATAATTCTTGAAAATGTGAAATAATGGGACAATAAAAATAAAAACAAATCAATTTAAAAAAAAAACAATAGTTCCAAAATTTATTTATTTATTTATATTTTATTGTACACCAGAGCAACAATATTAATAGTACATTGCAATAGACTTAAAATAGAATGTACAAACGGCGGTCTTATCGCTAACTGCGATCTCTTCCGGACAACCTTCAGATGGATCGGAATGAAGAAAATTTAAAAAAAAACAAAATTCACAGATTGCTGGCCGCATATCTCCTTGCGTTTAAGTGTTTTGTTTCTGAATTCAGAGCAAATGCTGTTTCAATTGAGACTTAAAGCTAAATTTGCTTTCTAGAACGACATGGTGGGGGGGTGTTATTCCAGCAACGAATGGCGGCATGTTTAAAACTGCCCCTAAAAGCAGCAGTCCTATGTTGTGGCATCGACAGCGGATTCGTTGTGGATCGGGTGGAGTATGAGCAGTGATCTTGCCTCCATAGCAACTTCTCGTACGGGTACTTCGGACACTCTGTTTTTATAATGCCAAATAGTAAGGTGGCTAAATGTAATTCCCTACGCGCTGCCATTTTTAGGATGTTTTGATCGTTTAAGTACGGTGTGACATGGCTACGACGGCCGATATCAATACATAATCTAGCGCACGCGTTTTGTACCCTTTGAATCAATCTGTTAGTTCGCGACAGTAAACAAGGGCCATATACTGTGTCACAGTATGTCAATCGCGAAAGCACTAAGGTCTACTAATCGTTTTCTTAATGTTTGACTGAAGAATTTTCTAAAGCGGCACAGCACTTTTAGTCTGTAAAAACAGTTTTTTTTGTTTGATTCACTGAACTAGTTGTACACAGTTATTACAATGTTAAGACATACATTAAAAATATCATACAACAGTGTACCACCTTCTTGGAGTGAACACAGCATGCGTGTAAATTATAAATCGGCTTAATTAAAAATAATAAAAATGCAGAAAAATAAATTAACAGACAATAAATATTAAACAGTAAGAACCTAAACAAAAATTAATATAAACTGGATAAACAGAAAACATAAACTACATAACAAACATATAACTTAATTATTATGTAATGTATTTGGATTAGTTTCTAACAGTCTTTTCAGTGAGGATATAGATGTACTGAAAATATCTATATTGTGACAAATTTTGTGAGTTTCGAATCACACTGTTGATATGCGCTTCGAAGCGAAGTACCGGATCGATGATTAGACCTAAGTTTCGAGCTATTTCCACGCGTTCAATATTCGCCTCCATAACATCAATCCTAGTGGTAATTTTTTTTCTTATTTGGAAAGTTGAAAATAATAGTTATACCATTTAAAAAGTTAAAGCATATATATACATAATTTCGAAATACAAAATGCGTAAAAATAACCGTGCAACACATCGTTCTGATCCCTCACTAGTAAACTAGGAAACCTGTCTCGTCTATTAAGAACCACGAGGACCCTATTGTCCACAATACCCAGAGCTGAAACAATTAAAAATAAAATGATGAAATGTGAAAAAAAAATATTATATATATTATTATTTATTATATTGTGATTCAATATGTGAATCACACAAACATTTATCTCGTTGCCCAACCCGCAGCCTTTTTTTTCTTGCACGGCAAAGTGACCACACTGCACCTAGTAGTAACGAGAGACAGTCTATCCCTCGCTACTCAACACAATCATGCTGGCCTAAAAACGCCTTTTGTTTCACAGTTAGCTTACTCGCCCTCTGTACCACGCAGCTATCAACTACTTCAGAACGCATTGAAATTCCAAACAAATAAATAAATAACATCTTGCAACCAAAATATTTATATGATTATTCAAATATTATCCACATTGCGGAAATTAAACCTATGACATTTAGCTTCAAATATCTGGTTTTGATAAAGTTTTTCATAATGATGGAATACTCAAGATAGTTTTCCAATTTTGGCAGATAGCCGATTAATTGTAATATCAATGATCAAATTATATCACACGAATGGTAAGACAGCCGTGTGGTCAGTGGTGAAGTGGGCAAGGTCAAATTAGCGCCATGACCTTCCGACTGCAACCCTCTGCCTGTTGGAGCAAGTAGTTTGCGAACAACTGCCATAACTCCGTAGGTACTCTGAAACTGGGTGACGGTCTAAGCGGCTCGGCCGTTGACTCCGAGAAAAAGTTCCCTTTAAATATCCACAACTTTAGTTTAGCAACTCAAATTTAGTTTGGCAACAAACAGAGCAACAACAAGTCGCAACAAATCCCGTTGGAAAGTTGCGCGCGAGTCGTTTTCAAGTTCAACGGGGTTAGTGTTCTGTTCGCCGGATGACGTCATCGGCACATCCAGCGTCATTGTTGGATTTTGACGTTTACATAGTCATACTATTGTTGAGTTATTTCGCGTCATTCGCGTGATTTGTGTGTTGTGAATCGTTGGCAAGTTGTATACAGAGACGTGACATTTATTGAGGTACAAAGTATTTTTTTACTGACTGGATAGACAGACGAGCAGACGGGCCACCTGATGGTAAGTAGACACCGCCGCCTACCGTTCATACTCATAATGGTTAATACTTTTAAAAGTGAAGCCAAGTTAATTCAATGAATGTAGACCATTGTGCTAAATTTTATAAATGTTTTTTATTATCAATTAAGATATTTTATTAATAATATGTATCTAGATTTTGACCTGTTTATAAAGCTGAAAGGAATCGTATGGTATGGAGACTGGCACAACTATATCATAGGATAAGTTTTGTTGCTATTTATAAAATAATAATATAATGGTATAAATAATATATTGTCTGTAATTATCTGGGAGAAGAAACACATTAATTACCGTAATGTATTAAAGGAAATAGGTGCTTTCAATTTTTCGTACTAGTTCATTGGTTTACACCTACGGCATAGCGGCTACGTTAGTCCGCAGCTCCGTAGCAGTACGGGCTAGGTCGTAGGCGGTGCCAAAAGCTGGCCGCTACTTGCTTCACTGGGGTGTGGCGTAGAGCGTATCGATTGCCCTCACTGTGCCCTCAGCATGACCTAACTTATTTTATGATGCCATGCTAACAAATTTATTAGTAAAACATAAAATAATATTTTTACTATTAAAAATATTGGTATTAACGAGAATCGTGAAAGAAATGTATATGTTTACAAACAAACGAATTTATAAGTTAATATAGTGGTGGAGAAGATAAATATTTTACATGTGCCATACAAATAAATTAAAGTAAAATCATTATATTAATTACGTAAACTGCGCATATCTACAAAAATCGTCGACACCCCTGCGTTGGGTACAAAGTCCCGTACAGGACTGTCACGTCAGCTCTGCGGCGAGCGTAACGCGCATGCGTTACCCCCCTCCCCCACCTCCCTCAGCCCGCAACACGGAAAACTTTTCCCCGACATAGCTATAAGCGGTGCTCACCCGTCGGCAACACTTTTTGCCCCCACCAAGGCAGGGGGTGGCAAAAGTTTTACCAGCCCGGCTCGGTCTCCGTACACATCGCTCTTCCACTTTTTCCTGTATATTGAAATGGAGGTGCGGAGAAAAGAGTAGAATTTAGAAGCTGTCGTACAAATTTTAATGAGGAGTGAGAAGGTGAAATGTGTACCGTGTAACGAGCAGCAGGGTATTACAGGAACGTTAATGATACGGTGTGCTTAACATATATAATAATCATTTCGAGTTTTAGGGCAGTTTCACAAAGCTAAAATATTAACTTAGATGTTTGTTATCACGTCTTTTTTCCAGCAGACCTGCAAACAAAATTGTAAGTTCTTATATTAATGTATTGTCACCATGATTTCACACAGAGACTTGCTCATTCTATATTAATTTATTAGTATACATGAATCTATATCGGTAATATTTATTATTATTCAAACACAACTAATTTCTTTATAATGTATTTGATAGGATTAATTTATAGTCAGTTAAATCCGTCTTGTAATATCATGTAGGGTTGCATTATTGATAGCCAGTGGTCAGAGGTCAACAGTGACGTTGACCACCTAGTTAGCGGTAATCACTATTAGCCTACGAGGCACTTCATCACGTCGCCATTCGATAACAAGCGACCATGAATGATTAATAACATGAATCGCGTTCTGTGTACCTTTCGACCGGCGAGAGTTACTTATGAATAATATCGCATAAGTTAAGCACGACTTAAGGTTCAATCGATTTTCTCATAAGCCTCCGTCACACTATCTTCCACGTTTAATTGCATGGGTTATTTAAACACCGCCGTCAGCGCTGGAATATTTGAGGTCCGTTAAGGGTACATTCATCACCCGGATAGTTAGTGCAGCCTGACCCTACGTTATCTTGCACGAGCAGTGACACGGCCCTTCGGTGACTGATGACTGCCCTTAATTAAATTTTATGAAGTCCAAACTAAAAAGTTGCCACCGCGAATAATGAAGCTACTAATACGCTCCACGATCAGTTAACTAAAACGACTTTACAATTCTAATATAGTTGCGTATTCTGTCCACCTGAAAACAGCCGACTAACTCCGACGTCGGTCGCATCCAAAATTCAGGATATAAAGACAAGCGGCACGTCCACATGTCGGACAAATGTAGTCAGTTTGTGACGTGTGCGAATCAAAGACTAGGATTTGGATTTAGTTCCGGAATTAGAGCGGGATATTACGCCGGTCGGCAGCGGTTTGGGCCTTAAATAAACAACCGTCATGTGAGGCCGTGTTTGTTCTATGTTTTGTGTACGAAATTTTAATGGAGCCGCTATAAACTCCACGTCTAGCTTGCTATAAATGGACTGCTGACTAAGGAATAATGTTAAGGATGAGAACTTATTACGGTGGAAATACAAATTTTGATAATAATGTTTGTTTTTGTCAATTGTTCGTCTTTTATATCTTTTAAATAGATAATAATAAATACACCCACTAGTCATAAACGTAATTCTGACCCCACACAAGGTCAAACCTGTATCGTAGGATCGAGAACTACGGGGGACTATTAATGGTCCCACAACATCCAGAACTGAAACAAATATTTGTTTGTCACAGAAACATTTGTCTTGGTGCGGGGATTAAACCCACTGCCTCTCGTTTCACAACCGGCTACTGACCCGCTGCGCCACGGAGGCTGTCAAACGGCATGATCAATGTCAAATAGAATTATACTAGCTGTTGCCCGCGGCTCCGCCCGCGTGGATGTTATTTTTGGAAGAAAGGGTATAGAATCCACGAAGTTATTACACCTTTCTACATTTTGATACCATAGAAACCGTACATTTTTCCGCGATAAAAAGTAGCCTATGTGCTATTCCAGACTATTATCTATGTCTGTGCCAAATTTCAGCCAGATCCGTCCAGCCGTTGTAGCGTGATTGAGTAACAAACATCCAGCCATCCATCCATCCATCTAAACATTCGCATTTATAATATTAGTAGGATTTTCAGTTTGACCTTTAGTATACATGCCTGTAATCCCTGAAGGGGGTAGGCAGCGGTGTAACCAGTACACCCACTATTCGCCGAATTTAGTACAGTCCCATAATGTGATAGGGGCAAGGCAACCGGGCACAATAGAAAAACCCAATATCACTTTACCCGACCTGGGATCGAACCCGAGGTCGCAGCACAGCAGTCGTAACTCATATGCAATAACAAATGCGCCACCGTCAGTCAATAAATTTATAAGAAAATATATTTTCACTTAACAATAACTGTTTATTGGCCAAAAATACATTTTTCACATAATAACATAAACCCTGCACAAGGTGAGCTTGTATCGCTGGAGACCACACAGGTTTGCAGGTATCTATGTGCGAGTGGACTATTCAAACCAGATACAAATGGCATCCAAAGATTAATAAAAAAATGGTTCATATATGTAATTTTGATTTGATTTGTCAGTGATACATCAGTCATCCTCTTATTTGCTTTTACAAAATCATTGTTTTTGCATAAACGTGTTTCGTTCGATAAAAGTGTTTTCTTCATTTTTTCTCGATTTACTTTTTATTTTTTAAAAATACTAGAAATAGTTACGTAACAATATCATAAAACCCACTGCCAATTTCATATGGAAGTCATTTAATAAAGTTACTGCAGCTGAAAATTCGAAAAATGGTATACGATTCGAACTTTGCTTTTAACCGTTCACAATGAAAAACCATTTGTTATAGATAGAAAGCGACGCGACGTCGCAATAAAATTATTCGAATAGGGGATTTCGATCCAATTTTATCCTAATTAAAATTTATCTCAGTTTTCCCATATTTTTTATAAAAATATTTATAGTCTGCAAGTCCTGGCAGTAATATTACAGAGTAGTTATCGAATTTAGTGTAATATATTTGCCGGTTAGTTAGGTATTAAAGAATCTCCTTTCACGATTTCATGCGTGATAGCATATGGATTCAATAATTTTATATCGCAACGGATTTAAAATTTTACCTATCTAAGTAGCTTACATTTTTTTTATACCACGGGGGTGGCAAAGCTTGCGATCCGCCTGATGGTAAGCGGTTACCGTAGCCTATGGACGCTCGCAACACCAGGAGCACCACATCCACGTTGCCGACCATAAAAAAAATACTTTCATGTTCTTAAAAAACAAACCAATATAAATATGATCCGGTGAATTCTACTCTGCTTCCAATAAATAACTTGAAACACGAGTGTACACAAAATAAAACAAAAGAATGTCGCGACATTTAACCCAAGACGTGCCGATAACTCAGCCACCGCCGGTGGCCACTCGCACAGATTTATTGAAGCAATTGACAAAGTGGCAAATGGACCATTAGAAATTAGGAGCGAGCGAGAACGTTCCACGGAAAAATGTACTGTAATATTTCCCCTTTGTAAGCAAAATTGTTGGTAATAAATAATATCGGTCTTGTACTGTTTCTGTGAAGTTAATTTTCAAAAGTTTCCTTTCTTTTCAACATAAATGAAAGTGAGTATCAGGTAAATGTGAACGGTAAACTTATGCCGTACACAATAATTATAATTTAATATTTGTTATTAAACACATACACTAATTAAAATTATTTATTAAATAGATATCATATAATTAAGTCATTAAATTTTATTTTTTGAGTGTAGCTTGAATCGAGGTTTAAACGTTTGTCAAATATATTAATTAGTTCACAATATTTATTATTTTAATAATATGTAAATATTGTGAAATATTAGTCGTGACTTCGTTTTTAGTGGCAGTTTTTTTTTAATCCTAGCACAGCAAAGTGACCGCACTGCACCTGATGGTAAGCGCAGTGCGGTCCAATTAGAGTATCGAGTAGCGAGAGACGATCCATCCCCCGCTACTCAACACAATCATGCCGGCTTGCTCCTTCACACTACGCCATGAGCAAGAAGGTGAAGAAGCGGGTCTATTGTCAGAGTACTCAGAAGGCCGCAAAATGGCCAAATATTGTACCCCAACTTTAAACCCCCGAGAAAAACCGGATGTACACTGGTTGATCCCGGAAAGCGATACACTTGCGTGTGCCACTATGGCGGGTTTTTCACCCTGTGTACGGTGGTCGCTATCCGGGCGGATATGAATATCCTACCACCAGCGAAATATACACATATATACACATTAGCGAAAGCATGCGATAGCCTAGTTGGTTGCGGTACGGACTGTCAAGACGAAAGTCGTAGGTTCGAAACCCAAATGGCATACACCTCTGACTTTTCTAAAAATTTACGAGTGTATCAAATGTTCATTATCGCTTGCTTTTCGGTCAAGGAAAACATGGTGAAGAAACCTGCATACCTAAGAATTCTCATAAGAATTTCGTAAGTATGTGAAGTCTACATACCTGCATTAGGTCAGCGTGGTGGATTAAGGCGGCCTAACTCCTCTCATTAGCAGAGGAGGCCCGTGCCCAGCAGTGGGACAATGTTTAATACAAGGCTTGTATTAATATATAAACGCTATGGTACAGAGGTCAACTAACTGTATTATGACTGTATTATTCTTAACCAAATATTGCAATGCACGAAAAATACAATTTCTCTCGACATTTATAAGTAAATAATGGAACAGCTTTGTAAAGGTAATACAATATCCACAACACATCGTATTCACAATAATTAGATTCGAATGGATCTATTCAAAATAACAATACAAAACTAATTGAGCGACGTATAGATACGATGATAATCGAATACAATAAACGTAATGCCAGAACAGAACAAAACAGGGGAACTGACGTTTTCACTCGATAGCTTACGACATGTTTATAGTCATTGTGTAATAAAAATGCGTCTAATGACTCGGTAAACTTGCCCGATCCGAGTCGAAATTGTCTCACTATTTCATATACGGGTCAATAAAATTTTATGTACAGTTAAAGTTTGTTAAACGTTCTCTATTCCGCGACGGAATTAGCTTCAATTCACGGATGTTAGGTACGATTATGTTTTTCTACCGCGCCGGATTACTCCTCCTAGAGTATTATTAGCTGAATTTGTTGCGAATTGAAAATATTAAAGCGCTCGGTTGTGTGGTTATGAAGACGTCTCAATTTTAAATCATCTATCGAATGTTTTTTAATGTTATTATTATAGTATACTTCAAATCAGCGGTGGCCTAGTGAGGGATGAAACGGATCGACAAGATGGATGTTGTGGGTTCAAATCTGCCTTCTGACTAACAATAATAATACCAGCCTTTATTAAACTTGTCTCATGGCTGGGCACAAGCCAGAGAAGTTAGGCCATAATCTATTTGCCATCGGACTATTCTAAGATAAATGTGTATTCATTGTCAATTACCGCTCGTTTTAAAGGCGCAAGAAAACATTGTGAAAAGACTACATATCTGATAGGTTTCCAAAATAATTAAGATAGTGTGGGGAACTAAGGACTTTTTCATAAGTAGATGAGTGGGACGGAAGCTCCAGCAGGGGGACAGTATAATATTAGTCTGTCATCATTTAAAAATCTAACGTCCTTATTCATTGGTCTACAAAAATCAATTTTTTTATGAAAATCAAAATCAAATATTTATTGAATCCATGAAATGTTGTACATTATTTAGGTTCAGTCAATCTTTTTCACTCTATCGTGATGCAGTTTCGCCAGAGAATAATAGGCAAGAAAGTCGTTGATACAATTTATATACGATTTAAGTTTAATAAATTTAAATTAGAGCAGCTCAATGTATTTTAATTAAGTTACCTTATTCCAATATTGTAAAATAAAACTTATTGCCCCACACATGACCGTTGAGAGAGAGATGAAATTCTCGATTTCTTGAAACAATCAGACCAGTCAATCACAAATCTTAATTTCCGCGTTCTCATGAAGACTACGTTCTACACAACGTACACATAAAACCCAAGAACATTTAGATAAGAGCAAATAATAAAGGACTAACTTGTTCGCAAGCACATCCTCGGTTGTTCAGTGTAAAAAGATTATCTGGTAAGAGGCGAGTAAACAGATTATAAAAAGACGTTTCACTCGGTCCCTACGCGACCCTTCATGTACGTATTCATATTATCTTTTGTGTTGAACAGTGAGAGTTTCTTATTTACGTTCTTACATTTTTATCGCTCTATAAACTTCAAGGCATATGTGAAAGCTACTGAAGGATTATTTAAAGAATTAAAAACAATATTATTTGGAAATTTCTGTTCCGAATTTATTATTGAATCATGTCGGTATGTAAAAGTTTTAGTCTCAGACCAAAGTTGAGATCATAATTATCTTTGAATTACACGTCTGCTCTAAAATCTGAAGTCAGCAGATTATAATCTGATATGAAATTTTCATGACAAATGGCACATAACTTGATAAGAAAAAAACGTGAGATAGGACTCGCACTGTAAGAGTATTTCAATTTATTAGTACGGAGCCTATTTACATTTTTTGTAAGTAATTGTTTCTGAAGTTTACGCAAATATTACACATAAATAAAACAAATTGTACGGTTTTAATCGCTTAATAAACATTCATTTTGCAATGCATTTCTAAAGATGCGTATGACCACGTTTTCTTGGCAGAACGCTAACCGTGGCGCGACGAAATTGATGACTTAATGTTCATAAAAAATATGTTACATTGGTAATGAGCGTAATATTTAAATCGATGTTCAGTCTTTATACGTTGGTATCGAGTGTGGAAGTATTTGTACTTTTATGGAAGTATCGACACTATATATAGATCCCTGAATATGAATCGAAAACCGCATAGTACTGATTTGGAAAGTGTTTGTATAAAGTAGATGTTTCTATATACTGTCTATTTAAGGTGCATACGACTTTTTTAAGTAATGGCCAAAGTTACTATCTGTCGTACATTTTTCACACTGTTTAATGACTGTTTATTGGATATTTTACGCCATTAAACTTAACGTTTAACTGAACGAACGAACGCAGTGCAGTGTCAAGTTGCCGTTTGATGTCTAACGTTTTAGTTGGCATTGCTATATATGATGTAAAACGACGTCACAATCATCAACGACGCTACAAACCTACAAACAAAACTAGGCATGTATCTTATACTTTCCACTATCTATGTGTTTACATTAAGAGTTAGTTCCCATGAAACATAGTTTTCCCCTTTTAAACCTTCTTTTTTGTCTCCACTATCTACGCCGTGTTCCCGTGGGTGCAATGCGTCGGTGTCCCGTTGTACAGCATCCCTACCTACCCCCCATCCCGCACCTCGTCGCAACCCCCGCGCACTCGTGCGTGTCGATAAAAAATAATTGCTTCCGTCACCCTGAATTACAATACAAATAGGTACAATTTCTTCGAATAACTTACCGAGTTCGATTGCCGAGGATTGTTGTTTTTGTCAGGTATGTATAAAATAAACATACATATAGTGCATTTTATTGGTAATGATCGTGGTATAAATCTGGAATAAAGAAATAGACTGTTTTCCAACCACACTATGAGTTGAAATTACTACCGCAATTCTTACATTATATTGGACTTGCTATAAGGTTTAAGTTCTATATTAGTACGAATAATTCAAATCAAATCATTTATTTTGTAAATTAGGCCACTATGGGCACTTTTTGGCACCAAGTCAGGATCTGATGATGGGATCTCAGAAAACTTTCAAATTTTATAGTGACGCATAATTTGTTTTTTTACATGTCATAATAATGTTAAAGTCTACTGGTGCTTCGGAAATGCCCACTGGTCTGAGAAGAAGCACCAAGAAACTCAGCCGTAGGTCTTTAGTAATTTTAATTTTAATTTTAATTATTTTATAACGAGCCAACATCTTCAAAATACAAATAATTGACAGCCTCCGTGCCGCAGCGGGCTATTAGCCGGCTGTGAAATGAGAGGCCGTGGGTTCGATTCCCGCACCGAGACAAATATTTGTGTCTCAAATAGATATTTGTTTCACAGGTATGGGTGTTGTGGGACCCTAGTCCCTGGTAGTTCTTGATGCTTACGATACATGTTTAACCTAGTGTGGGGTTAGAACTATGTGTGTTACTGTTGGATGTATTTATTTAATGCTCTCTTTTTACTCTAGCACGGAAAGTTGTCTGCCCAACATAAAATGAGTTTCAATACACTGGAGCTTTCTAGAATAACAGATCCGTCATAATATAGCGTAAATTGTAACCTTATGGAATAAATAAGCCCCGTTTCGTATATAACGTTATTCAAACACATTTTCTTTTTCATAAATGATTTACAATAAACAGTACATAATTAAAATGTTGTAAAATGTAAAACAATGTTTGTGTGACAGGCAGATATTTGTTTCGGGTCTGGGTGTTTTGGGACCATACCCCTCGTACTTCTTGATACCCACGTTACAGGTTTGACCCAGTGTGGGGTCAGAACGATGTGTGTGGCTGTTGGGTGTATTTATAAGCGACACCTCTATCGATTAAATTTGATATACTTAAATATACATACATACATATACACTCACGCCTGTAATCCCCGAAGGGTAGGCAGAGGTGTAATAAGTACACCCACTTTTCGCCGAATTTCGGTCCCATAATGTGATAGGGGGCGAGCCTATCGCCACACCGGGCACCATTCCAGACTCCGGGTTAATACTGAGTATTTCTAGGTAGAAAAACCCAATATCACTTTACCCGACCCGGGGATCCAACCCGAGAGACCTCAGAACAGCAATCGTAACGCATGCGCAATTACAACTGCGCCACCGAGGCAGTCAATATAGTACTTAAATATCTTTGTTCAAATATATCGGTTTCGAGCTACCAAATAGGAAATCTTAAAACGATATTGTTTAATCTGCGTTCACTGTCGATTTGCTTCGAATGCAGTTATCGGTTGCACCAACAATGAGTGCATCGCAATCCGACTGGAAACTGGTTTTGTATTTACATAGTGGACGGTTTTGCGACTAAATTTACTTGAGTTGGTTATTAAAACAATAAGACTGTAACGTAGGTTAAATTATTAGCAATTAAATGAAATGCATGAGAAAGATGCTCAACTTTCATACTTTTTAATGAAGTAGAATTTGTACATAAGAGGGTCTTTGAATTGTGAAAAAATATATTGATAACTGCTATTTTTTTCTTTTAAAAAATGTAATGACGTATCAATTCACAGGAAGAAGGAAACAGTTTTGTCTACAACATGGAATGGTCTGACTCGAGCGGGCAATAGGACTGTATCGCAGAAAACCGACATGATGTAACGGGTTTTTGTTAATTTATGTATGGTAAGTGAGATTTCCCTAGGCCAAATTCTCGTATACCCAATCCCATTTGTCTGGTGTATTCGGGAACGATTTGCTGGCCTTCGTGCTAGATTTTGCCTAAAAATCAGGTTTAGTGTCGAAAATTTCGTGTAATTTAATATCTAGCGATATTAAATATTGTTAGCTTTATTTAAAAACTATAGTTTTAACTTACATATATGAAATTTTGCATGAAATTCTAATTAATTACCTACTCTTTGCATATTAGTTTTATATTCTGAGTTCTTTGTAATTGGCGTATTGCGTGGTGTAATATTAGCTATATTATAAATTGTCAGCTGTGAAGGACCTACTTGAAAGAAATAAATAAATAAATAAATACACTTTAAGACAAAAATAGACGTAAAACTTTAAATAACAATATTGGACATGTTGTTTAAAAGTTAGCAATGAACTAATCATTTGCATCGTAGGATTCAATGCTTTAAACGATTATTGATTACTTGGTTTTGCGATTTATTTTATGCTAAAAAATTTATTACTATGGTGAAGTACAGATATCTAAAAATCTAACTTCGAATTTTCACAGATTAAAGTACAGATATCTAAAAAGCAACTATGGACTTTCGAAGACAATAGTGATCAATAGCGGATCTTATTTTGACTGAAGGTAAATTATTCTAATAATTTACAGACATTAAATGTCTTTGAGTTTTTCCTTGATTAAAAATATAATAGACAGTAAAAATAACAATGTAATAAAACTGAAAGCTTCTCGGTAATCGTTTAGAGTTTGCAACAAATAAGACGAGTGCACACGTGAGGGGTTCCATTCAACAAGTCAAGCAAGCATTGTGCGCGAAGGTGCGATCAATCATAATCACAGCCTCTTTCACCTCGACTAATGGCGCACGAAATGGTGGAATGCGTTTAAAACCAGCGAGGGAGCCGCATTTGGAGGTAACCGTTCGGAAATGGGCACAAAGCGCGCCAGTCGACTGATCCATCATGTGTCCGAACGTGAGCACTTGATACGGGCTTTGAACGTGTTGCGTTTTTTTGCGTGTGAATGCGAGATACAGTGCGATGTAGTGTTGAAAAAAAAACGAAAAGGAAATAAGTGTTTTATACGAATTAAGTCAAAAGTAATTTTGAACATTTTTCGCAAATATTAATGAATTTGATCTGTTCTGATTCCACGTACTTTTCTGTTTAATTGATTGGAGAATGATGAAATATAGTTGAACCAGTTGATATAAAGTAAAGCAGGCCATAATATACCATGGTGGTATATTATGGCCATTATGGTATAGACAATCGAGATGAAAGTCAAAGGTTTGAAATCAGCACAAATCGCATACACCTCTGACTTTGAAGAGGAAGGACTTTTCGAAGGACTACGAATTCTGCAGTTGCTGAACATTCAGAAAAAGGCTCCAAACATTATCTTCGATTTGATAAACCACAAATCCTTGCCAATGAACACAGATTCCTACCTAGGATGATTCGCGAGGCTATTGAAATTAAAAAAACATCCCAATTTCAATAGAGAAGATGCTTTGAAGCTAGCACCAGCCTGGGATCCAATTATACATTTAATTAAATCGGAACCCAAAAGACCAACTGCCAGACCTCATGACACTGTGAGCTCTTTCTGCGTAGATTGGACTACATCAAAATAAAAAATGTTATATCAACTACATGGAGGGTAGAAACATTGCACTACACTTTCGATATGATATACAACTCAGTCTCCCCCGTGACCATGAAGGCTGTAAAGTCTTCAAAACGTCGGGTTAAAAAAGTAAAATAAACCGCGATATAATCCGTTAAATTCGTTTTATTTAAAAATAAACTTAATTATAACGGCTTTCTAGTGCCAAATAATAATCCGATATTTAGTTCATTTTCATATAATATCCTGCGCACTTTGTAATATAAAATTCACAAAGATTTTAAAATATAATAATGACTACTCTTGGATAAACACAGCAATATTTTTAAGAGTTTTTCTAATGCCAATGTTGAAGTATTTTTTAATTTATCCCCGAGTCGCATACGCCGCAAATCAACCGCGTACCGTCAATCCATTGTGCGCTCTTTGTTATTTTAATTTTTTCCCCACACAAGAATGTCTTTGAGTCTTCAAATGACGCGTGTAATATCAAGGTTTTAACGTTTGATGTACAAAGATTACAGACATTAGGGTATTTGTGGGGATGAGTATTTTTCACTGAAAATAAAAGGGAGCGGATGAAAGCGTCGATATGGGAATCCCTTTTTGCGGTACCGTCTGTTTGCTATGGCGTTTTGATGTGGCGGATGCTCTGTTGTAGATGGAATTGTTTAGTTTAATCGAGTGTCTATTGACATTGTAAGGTACTTTCTATTGTACAAAGTCAAATTGAATAATAAATTTACATACATACTGTAAAACCTAAAAGGGTAGGCAGAGATGTAACCAGTATTTTGTCGAGCTTATTACCGTCTCAGGATGTGATATGGGCGAGCCTATCGCCACACGATTCCAGATTCCTGGCTTATACCGAGTATCTCGTGATACAAAAATCCAATATCACTTTTACCCGACCCGAGAATCGAACACGAGATCCCCGAGATGAGAGATGTAATCCTCGAAGGGGTAGGCAGAGGTGTAACCAGTACGGGTGTATCTTTCGCCGAATTTCGGTCCCATAATGTGATAAGTGGCAAGCCTATCGCCATACCGGGCATAGTTTCCAGACTCCGGACTATTACTGAAAATTCTAAATAGAAAAACCCAATATCACTTTACCCGGGGATCGAACCCGAGACCTCAGCATAGCAGTCGTAACGCATGCGCAGTTACAACTGCGCCACCGAGGCAGTCCGTAAATTAGACAAAAAACTTAATTCACGAAATATATACTCATGTATATCGATTAAAGAAAATGTATTGTAGTTTTGTTTCCACGTTGTCATTTGAATAATGTTGTGTAATTCTACACAAATGTTGCTACATTAAATATCAACAACATATTATTGTAGAAATAATATTCCGAAAACATTATGTCCAAGACACAGGCGCTGTCCCCACCAATCCGGCGGACGCTAAGCAGAAAATTCCACGCTGGCGAAGTTTTGATTGTCCGAGGCAGCTGGCATTCTTGTCGACACATTCCACGAATCACTGAGGAGCGCTTTATTGTGTTCATATAGCAACTTTATGTGGCAACTCATCGGCAACTGTCATTTGCGTTGGCTAGTGATGTTCACAATTTTATAAAGCTGGATAAATTTTTGATCTAGCACCCAGTTGTGACAAAAACATAATTTTGTTTCAGATACACAACGGAAGACCAAAATATTACCTATATCTTTACTATAATAAAGCTGAAGTGCCCTTTGTACATTAAGTATCTTTGCAAACTTTTGATTGTAACGTGTTATTTCGATATAGAAAACAAAACAATTATTTTTGGAACGATTGTCTGTCTGTCTGTCAAGGCATCACGGCTAAAGTACTGTATGACGACAAAAAAATTAAATCATAGAGTGTATCTCGAGGTAACATTTAGTCTTTTTTTCATTTATATCGGTGCATTCAATCAAAAGTTATACCTGTTTGAACAAATATCTGTATTATGCAAAGAGTAGTTGTGAGAGATGAAATGATTTAATATATAGTTTAAGATTTACAAGATAATTCCACGCGGGCGGAGCCGCAGGCATAAGTTAACTATAAATGAAATAAATGGTTGTCGAATGCCATTAAATTACCACGAGTTCTAGAGGAATCAAATGCTTTCAGTAGACTTTCAGTAAACCAATTTCAGTGAAAACTTAAAATCAGAATTTTCTTTCAATCTTATCACATTTGAAATACACCATAGAATTGTATTATAACTACCACTAATGTTCCTTATCCTGTACGTATGAATATGTAAATATTCCCAGTGAACCTATAACTACATCCTGCCGTCTAAACAAGGGTCAGACTGTCCAATAACACGTCCTATTAGTAAAACAAAAGCATTAAATGCAACATCCGACCCTCGCTCATTTTTATCCCTTTAACTAATTGTAATTTCATTGATAACACAGTTTACAGTTTGACCGGTCCATTAGAGCGAAACAAGGTGGCGTCCGCTCGGGGCCTTCGGCTGTATTTATAACCTTTAGTATAGTTGTGGCAATAATTTCATTAGCGGGGCACAACTACCGCCGGACAAGACAAATGGTGGCCATTAGGAGGCCTAACGACTGCCCTCGTCAGCCCCCCAAACTTTTAACGACGAGAATCAAAGTAAATACGTAGCGTTATCTTGCCGATTTGGCGTAATCATAATTCTAGGTGGGCAAGGGTTGAGCCACGATAGTCAGCAGGTAGTGTATACCTGGACTAATTAATGCAGTCGTGATCGGGCTCTTTCATCTGTAGGGTTGAATTGATAATCCGGTAAGAACGATACGATCGGCTGGACAGTGGACATGCCAGGTGTGCCAATTATGTTAAATTGGATGTGTACGAATTGATAATCTATACAATAAGAAAGCTAAAGAGGCACTTTGTACATTAAATATTTTTGCAAAATATTTATTGTAACGTGTTATATTATCGATATAGAACAATTGTTTTTGTAATTATTGTCTGTCTGTCGGTCTGTCAAGGCATCACGTCCAAAGTGCTGTATTACCACAAAAGAATCGACAATAAATTAAAGAGTGTATCTCAAGGTAGCATTTATTATATTCGTACTGTCCAAGATATTAAGGAACTACAAAATAAAAATATTGTACCTTCTCCATTGTAAACAAAACCTATTTATATTTATTACTTTATTACGTTAAATATGGATAATCAAATCACAGAGTTATTTAATTGCTCTTCTACAAATTGTTATTTGCAACAATTACCGCACAAATGTAAATTAAATATGTCATGTTTGCATCTTAATATAAGATCGCTACAAAAAAACTTTGTTAAACTACTAGAAGTTGTCCATAACTGTGTATTTCCACTTGATGTAATTGTACTCACTGAAGTAGGTATTTCCAACAACATTGCACATCTGTATGCGATACCTGGCTATAATATGTATTCTAAACTTCGAAACAACAGACGGGGGGGGTGGCATTATTGTTTATGTAAAAGACTATATTAAGTTTACTATCTTAAAACACGAAACAACCACATTTGAAAGCTTAACCGGAGATTTGAAGCTAGATACTAACTATGGTGTAACCTTATGTGCCATCTATAGACCACCATCAACAAATAAACATAGTTTTATTACGGAACTAGGCAAACACATTTCCTTACTTGATTCAAAACCAAACCTTATCATAATCGGTGACATGAATATAGACCTAAAATCCATCTCAACATACAAAGACATATACTTAGACACACTCAGCGAGCACGGATTAACATGTGGAATATCAGATTTTACTAGAATTGAAACGAGACTGAATATAGTCACTAAAACTTGCATAGATCATATATTTGCGCGCTTTCCTACACATCATCCGTACTCGGCGGTGCTAGAC
Organism: Laothoe populi; assembly: GCA_905220505.1. Taxonomy (NCBI): domain Eukaryota; kingdom Metazoa; phylum Arthropoda; class Insecta; order Lepidoptera; family Sphingidae; genus Laothoe; species Laothoe populi. Next base: position 6,759,553 of record HG992152.1, read on the forward strand.
GTCGTACTGGCCGATCACCGTGCTATTGTATTTACCTGCGTTGGTACTGGAACGCCAAGACGAATGCCTACACAGCGTGTTTCAAAACAAATCATAGATTATAAAATTCTGTACCAGGAATTATCAAAAGTGAAATGGACAGAAACTAAAAACATAAATTGTCCTAATGAAATTTATAAATTCATTAATAGGTCCTTTAAAGACGCAAATAATGTAGCGACTAAAAACATAGTATTTAAAGAATCAAAAAGTAATCAAATTAAGGAGCCATGGATAGATAATAAAATTTCCAGATTATGTAAAACCCGCGATAAGTTATTTAGTTTGTGGAGAAAAAATACTAATAATTCTAAACTAAGACTAGATTATAATAAAATTCGGAATAAAATACATAGAATATTAGAAAATAAAAGGAATTCATATTATTTAAATGAAATTAATGAAAACTTTAAGGATACAAAGAAAATCTACCAAATAGTTAATAAAATGCTAGGACGTGTGACATTATCGCTTGATGACACAATAATAAGATCTTTTGATAAGCAAGGTCTCAGCGTTAAAACTATCGCAGATAATTTTGCTACAAAATTTGATAGTGCAGTAAAAGAAATTATCCCTAGTTGTACAGTTAAGCTAACACAACCTGATAAACACCGTAATCAAACTGATTCAAGTATATTCTTTCAAAAAGCCTCTCCCCATAAAATAGACAACATTATAAAAAAACTAAACTCAAAGAAAGCCCCTGGAGCTGATAATATCAAAATTTCAGACATTAAACTAGCAGGTAAAGAATTATCATCAGCCATTTCTCACCTAATAAATTGTAGTGTAAGATCTGGACAATATCCTGACTCATTGAAATTAGGATGTGTAAGACCTATATATAAAAAAGGAAAACATGATGATTATTCTAATTACAGACCAATTACTCGACTTTCGTCAATAGATAAAATAGTAGAAAAATATATTTGCGATCTAATTCATAAATTTTATACAAAACATAACGTAATTACCTCTAACCAATATGGTTTTCAAAAAGGGAAAGGATCATCTGACCTGTTGTCAAAATTCAGTGACGAAGTAAATGAACACCTTAATCATAAAAAAGTAGTTTTAGCCCTATTTATTGACTTCTCGCGTGCGTTTGATACATTACATCATAAACAATTAATAGATAAATTAGACAATTGTGGAGTACGTGGTCCGATACTTAAGTGGTGTGAAAATTATCAAAAAAATCGAAAGTATACAGTTAGAATTAACAACACGCACAGCAGGCCAGTATCAGTTACAGAAGGTACAGCACAAGGCTCAGTCCTTGGCCCTTTACACTTTTTAACCTACGTTAATGATATGAGCAACTACTTGAAACACTGTACGTGCTTCCAGTTTGCAGACGACACGTGTATTTTGATAGCTGATGATGATCCAGTGAAGGCCACTTATTTGTTGCAGGATGACTTTACAAATCTCATTAAATGGTGCCATGATGCTGGCTTAGTATTGAACCCTAATAAGACAAAATTATTAGCTATCAAATCACCGTATTTAAAACGATCTATGACAGCAAAAATTGTGGCTCACGATCACCAATGCTTGCATGCTCAAAATTATTGTAATTGTAAATGCCCTAGTATTGAAGCAGTCGATAAGCACACCTACTTGGGCTTATTAATAGATAATAAATTAAACTGGAGTTACCACATTGAAAATGTTTGTAAAAAACTAAGACAATTTTTAACAAATATTATAGTACTAAAAAATCGTATCCCCTTTAAAGTAAAATTAATGCTATATAACTCGTTGGCTGAATCATATATACAATATGGCCTTACAAGCTATGGTAGAACATACAAAACTTATTTAAATGAAATACATAAACTACAATTAAGTATTTTAAAAAATATTGTATCTAAAAAAATTAAACACCAATTTCAAGATAACCCCTTGGGACTGTTCAAACACTGTAAAACCTTACCCGTTCACATAAAATTTAATTACATGCTACTTAAAGAGCAATTCTTTAATAAAACACTCCAACACAAAATTAAACATCCTTTGTACACGCGTGCAGTTGCTCGAAAAGAACTGTGCACAACCAGCGCCTCCAATGTGTACGGTGAACGAACTACCTCCTACTTGATTCCACGATTAATAAATAGCTTACCTACCGACCTACGCGACAGTATTACACCAATGAACATAAAAAACAAACTAAAGAATTATTACTTGCGTACCTTATATTAAAAACTCTTAATGTGATTGCCTAGTTTCGACTAACTAACCTATATGTTTCATTTTGTTAATCTGATGTGAATTTTTTAATCTTATATAGCATCACTACAAACCTCAGTGGTTTTTTAATGAATGTATTACCAATTATTGTATACAACACAAATAAACAAATAAATAAAAAAAAAAAAAAAGTCTTTATTTTATTTAAATCGGCGCATGCAATCAAAAGATATACATGTTTCAACGAATATCTGTATTATGCAAAGAGTAGTTGCGAGAGATGAAATGATTTTATAAATAGTATAAGATAACTTCCACTCGGGTGGAGCCACGGGTAACAGCTAGTTATTTAATAAAAGGTAATTAATAATTCATACATAATTCTAACTATAAATATCCAGAGGTAGCACAAAATCAAAATGTTTTAGCGACGCGTCCTCTAATAATAATAATAACCTACAATTGAAAACCAACTCTCGAAGTTACTAGGTCCGCAAAAACGTCCCAAGCAGGACATACAATGTCCATTGCAGGTATCCGGATGTATGTTTTTGACTATTTGTATAAAATAATCCGAAAACATGAGTATATAAAGTTAATTTTATTTTCTTACACACATCATCCTAACTCTTCATACACGGAACTCACATTTATCCGACTCTTAGCGCTGTCTCTAGAGACGCCGCAAGAAAATCAGTCCGTTCTACGCGTGTTCATGTACTTTATTGTGTCCAGCCCCGGTCATTAAGGGTCATTCGCGGCGAGTAACTTCTTCTGGCAGACCCTAATGCGCCCGAGCTATGTGGGTAGCAATAGTTGGAGTTCCGATATTATGTTTTGTTTTTAGAAGATCAAGAAGTCATTTAATAATGAATTCTAAGATTTTTATCCTGGCTGCCGTGACCACACTGCACCTGATGGTAAGCGCAGTGCCAAATTAGTAAAAATAATAATAGTAATAGTTCCAGTAATCATATAAGTTGGACGTATTATAATATATTTTATGTTATCTAGTAATGCAAGAACTAAAAATAAAATAAAAAGTATTAGTAGTCATTAGAACATGAATTCTGAAAAATTTACTCGTTTGCTACATTTCGATTGTTATAATATCAAGAGAAATTATTGGTAGCAGTCTTGGAGGCAGGGAGCAATACCTTTACCTAATTAGCTTTTTGATATAGATTTAGAAGAGTTTTAACTAATAACTTAAAAAATATACGAAAGAATAGCTTAAAATAGCTTCTTAAATTAAATGTTAGATAAAAAGCAGTATAACTTCAAACACACTCGCAAATCAAAACAAATACCAGCTTAATCTATTTATAATTTAAGAAAAGATAGAACACTTTTTTCAAGAAATTTCGAAACATACACTCACAGCACTCCATCCAAAAGCACCATACTACAATCCTCATTGCGTATTAAAATAATAAGCTCATGAGTCCTGACTCATACAAACTTGGTGATGAGCTAATACGAAATAAAGCTTATCGAAATAAGCAGGAACAGTTGTAATCCCGTGACTGAGGGCTGTCGCGTCGGATTCCTCAGCTGGGCTCATTACGCTCATTACCCAGCACTCGTGCGGGAACTAATAACGGTGTGTTGATAGATTACTTGTAACATGTGTAAGAAGAAATAAAAATTGAGTATACAACATATCTATAATAGTATACCTATAATAAACTCACACCCTAAAAGTAGTTTGGTAAGGTTGGTTACGAAATACCATAGTGACGTACCGTTATCGTTATGACGTATGGGGCGAGATGTACGGCTGACGGTAGGCAGTGGCTTTGCTGTGCCCTGGCATTGCATAAGTCTATGGGCGGCGGTGACTAGTTACCATCAGGTGGCCAGGCTCGTCTGTCTATCAAAGCAGTAAAAAAAAGATGTAGACACTAACAATAGGTCTAATCCATCGATTTGAGGTCACTCAACGAGCTATGGAACGGGCTATCCTTGGAATAACTGATGCATAAGATCCAGCCAAAAAATCCGTAAATAATAGTTTTAATTAAATAACACCCAACAAACAACACACACTAATCACTAAATCAATCACTAATCAGTAAATAATATACAAGTCTTGTATCGTGGGTATCAAGGACTACGAGATACTTTCGGTCTCTCAACACCCAGACCCCGGACATAAATATCTGTCTGTCACACAAACATTTGTCCCGGTGTGGGAATCGAACCCACGGCCTCTCGTCTCATAGCCGGCTACTCGTCTACTCGAACTCGTCTGTCAAGTTCTATTTCAAAGACTATATTAATTTATATTTCTTTACTTCAGTATGATTAAAGTCCTCGTTAAATGACGTTAATATTTCCCAATGAAGTTATAAAGGATGTAGAGAAATCGTGAGTGGCAGCGCTCGTGCATAAGCTGGATTAGGGTGGATCTTCATAAAATTCCGCCAAGTGTCCGCCGGTGATATGAATTACGTCAACTCGTTTGTACAGGGGCAATATTGTTGATGAGTCGTAAGTAACTCTGTATACAGCTTGATACAAAATATTGGGTGATGTTATTTCTGTATATATGGAGTCGTAAATAGCAAATGTTTAGCGATAGCTTTGGTGGGATTGGTACGAACTACTTAGACGAAAGTCGTAGTTAGGAAACCAGCTAAATTGGCTAACGCCATTTTAAGTAGGATGTGTATTCATTGTTATTTACTGTTGACTTTAAAGGTGAAAGAAAAAAAAATATAGTGAGGAAACCTGCGTAACTGAGAATTCCTCATAAGAATTTCAAAGGTATGGAACCGACCCGCACTAGACCAGATTGGTGAACTAAGGTTTAACTCCTCTCCTTAGTAGGAGGTCCCAATTCCCAGCATTTTTATTGTGGTACAGGGCTAGTATTATTAATAAGAAAAAGAGGTTGGCTTCATTAGTCATTACTCACATACAAAAATAAAGAAACAAAAATAAAGTTCTCTATTACAGGAACAGGAACACCTCGTCCTTGGATTTATATATTTATAATAAAAAAAACAATTGTTTCACTAATGGGGCATTTCACATGAAGCGGACAACGAAAAAAAAGTGAGGTTCTGAAATTCGTTCATATTAGACATACTAATACTTCTTGGTCATATGAACGTGTATACATAATATTTTTTTTATTTGAGGTTTAGTTGTTAAGATATGGGATTCTAAAGATTTCATCTGATTGTGGGAAGGGTTTTATGGAATTTAATTTTCATATTGAAGTAAATTATAATAAAATAATAAATGTAGTAGTTTTTATAGAAAACTTACTGTTCTTTTTGATTTTGGACTCGGATTCTAAATTTGAATTTTTTGAGTACGTACATGTCACACTGGACGCTTGCTCAAGTTAGCTGGTTTTTACAAAAAATGCATACTTCATAGTAAAACTGCTGCGACGTTACCTGTTTATGCATAAAGACAAATATTCTGAACTAGTTTTATACTTTAAATCAAAAAGAACAGTAAGTTTTCTATAAAAACTACTACATTTGTTATTTTATTATAATTTACTTCAATATGAAAATTAAATTCCAAAAAACCCTTCCCACAATCAGATGAAATCTTTAGAATCCCATATCTTAACAACTAAATCTCAAATAAAAAAAATATTATGTATACACGTTCATATGACCTAGAAGTATTAGTATGTCTAATATGAACGAATTTCAGAACCTCACTTTTTTTCGTTGTCCGCTTCACGTGAAATGCCCATAATATAAATATTGTTATTATTGAATTACACGCGTCTTCATTTCATACTATGGTTACCTTCAACATGATGATTTAAAAATTAATAAGTACAAAAATAAATAATTTGTCACAAGAAAAACAAACAGCCTTTATGTGTGACTATTACATTTCGCACATATTGCTCAAGTACAAACCATAAGGTATCAAGTTAATGAGATACAACACGCGTCACTGTTGCGGCTCGGGGGAAATATTGGACGAGTGAACGACACTTCATACTGATTCGGAATACGAATATATTGTTTCATTAATGTTGGATTATAGGATTTTTAAGGCAATTGTGTATGTTCAACGGCCTTCATATAAGTATGTTGTATATGTTTAATGAAAAAGTAACCGTTTAATATATGTGAAAGAAATAATTTTTCAATAAATGTAGTAACAATTATGAAAATTTATAAAATATTGAATGCATTGAAGGAAAATACTATAATATAATACTGCTAAAACATACATTTCTAAAAATTAAAAGTATTTGGAATTTCATTAAAATCACACAATCCAATTCTAATAGGTATCAAAAAAGAAGTATATGCTCCGTAAATTATTAACAATACCACTCATGCGAGGAAGGTGGGGGAATGGCGCCCGGCTCGCTCGCTACTTTTTATTAATTTACGAAATAAAGTTATAATCTTGTTAGCGTGCCGGCGACTCCATTGTGACGCGTTACCTGGACATTGTAATAGGATCAACTTATTAAACACTAAGTACAAACATCAAAGCATTTACAGAACGAAAGAACGGCGCTTTGTTAAGAGGATTTCTATTTTTACATTTCTCATATTATTTTTCCATCTGTTTATTTCCTATTTTGCTGTTTTGTTGATAAGTTTTCGAAGCCGAATATTTTGTTTTTAATTCGTTCTTTGTTATATAAATATTTGAAAAATATAAAAATACGTACACACTTGTATTTGAGTAATAGTTGAATTGTCATATTTTCAAATAATATTTTATTTACGATTGATAATTGAAGAAGTGAGTTGTAACATAAAGATAAATAAATTAAATTGAATAAATTGCCCCTCAAGTTAATAAAAAGTTCTCGAGACAAAGTCAGACAATACCGAAAAGCAATAAACATGATAATATCGTTTTGCCATAACGGTTATGGGGTAAAATATTTGAGATCCATTTACCAAGGATATTAGCCGTTAAAGAGGTGCTTGAAAGGCAATGGAGCCTTTACCTTCGGACCCTTTGGGAGGCGTTTTCTCAAGGAGCCGGTATACGAAGGTGTTGTGCCCCATCCTAAATACGATCTAATTACGAAATAGTTTCACTTCTTGATTTATAGATTAAGTTTAAGCGAGCCAGAGCCTCGCAGGCGGTGCACTATTAGATTGCTGGTGTGTTTAAATATTGAAAATGATTTTATATTTTGAATATAAAACTAAATTAATATCAATTTAATATCAATAGATTTTTTAATTGTTATTTTCATTCTATATATATATTTGGTATAATAAGCCAATTATTATTATTAAACAATAAAATATAGTGAATATTTTCTCACCACAACATAAAGAAATGTAACGGGTGACTAGGTTTCTTTTTCAATCAAAGAATATCATAGATTAATAACAATATTATTAATTTAAGTATCGTTTACCTGCAGATACCTAGACATAAAGTATTTGCGTAATCTTAAATCAATACATTATCAATTCAAAGGCAGGGGCTCTTCATATAAGGGTATCAAGAGGTGTTAAAGGAAAGACGGGACAATCTCGCTGGCATTATCGGATTCTACGGGTGTTCGAACCACAATAGATGTTCCTGGCCGGGCGAGCTTACACTCTGGGCCGAGTGCTTTGTACCAAATCACTTCGCTTAGATTTATTGCCAAGTGTCTCCATTGCCCCACTCTCCCCCCATATAAATTGTGGAATAAGTGTTGCCATATTTACCGGTGACGTATTGCAAATCGCGAGCGCCTTCTGCGCTTACGAGTGGTGAATAGTAATAATTAATCTACTCCTCCGATGATGGATATGAATAATTTATACTGTAGATTTATTACGACAAGGTCCGTGGTTCATTGAGACTTGGCACATGTGTCGTGAAGAGTCTTCATTCCTAAGGCTTTATTGGTATAAATGTTATATAAATAATTGGTCTAGCGACAGCGTTCTAGGGCTAGTCGTAAAATCCCGTCCTGAATTCATATCTCAGGTCTGGCAATCATAATATATGTTTCTGATTTCGATTCCAATAATCACATATGAGTTGGTCTGGCAATGGAATTTCTGCCCAATATGGGGATAAGCTCCTATCAGGAAAAGAAAGTAATCTCAGCAAATCGTCGGTTCACTAGTTACTCCCTTGCAGGGATAATATCATGTTGTGCTGTATTGAAAAATACTCTCTGATGAAAAAGATTCTAATTTCTTGCTTCAGCGTAGCGAGATTAATTCTGATGCGTTTGAAAATATAATTATGGCAAATCAATAAAGAGGCAAAACATTCCATCATAAATATTTTAGCGGACGCAACAACCCTTCGGCATTCGGTCGGGAATGTTTTGACCACGTTCAAATTGGGTCAGTCGGCATTTTCACGAACGAAATAGCTAATCAATCGAGCGGATCGAGTGACCGATGTCGGTCAAACGGACCGCGAAAACCTGATTACTCCCTGTCGGCCCACCACTGACAGGTGTTTACAGTCAAAATGTAATTAGTTGATGTCTCAATTGGTGTATATTTTGCTAATGGGTCGGATCATTGCGACTCCACTGTAAACCAAAGTGAATTTGTAATACGAGCCCCGAATCTGAAGGCCTGTCTTGGACTCAATAATTTATTTACTTGGATCGTCTTGAAATGTCACCTACATTTAAGTTTGGTCGAAGTTAGGTACCCAATAAATGTCTGCGAGTGATGTGTAGCTAGTTGTTCGTGCGTAGGTCATACTGGGAATAACTTCAGCAATAAATTATTTCTACTGTCATCATAAACAATATATACATAGAGATTTGCTTATTGAAAAAGCACATATAAATGGAAGTCAGTGTAAAATTAAAAAAAATGTGCTTTTTTTAAATAAATCTAAATCGAGCTCTATGAAACAAATATCAAATTTGGTTGAACACCATTCTATGTAATTTGTTTAAGATCAGAGCGTAGGTCTCGAAGAAAGAGGTAATGAGTTAATGACTAAGTTTTACAATTTCACATCAACTTTCAAGCTCCCCTTTACGGAGCTAATCAGCGCGTTGCAGATGTGTGCGGATGCTCAACTCACTCCATATACTTAATTAATTAAAAGAGTCCTCGAGAAGCGCAGCCAACTCGATCTCCGACTCTATTCCTGTTTACCTGCAATGTTTGCACTGTTAACGAACTAAATTATATATCTGATTTCAACAAAAGCTCCATATGACCAATCAACGTAATGCGCAAAATAAGCCACTGTTCCAAAATTTAAATTCAGTTTTCGTAACGCAATTTCTGCAAGACCCAATTTTATACAATTATTATCCGATTAAAATGGGACGAACATCCTCTGTGTATCCAACGGATAAGAAAATTGCATTATCTTATTAACCGGCTTAATGCGTAGGTGTTAAGTAAATTTGGATGTAATCGGACTGAGCCTTTTTCATGGGGTTGAGAGAAAAATTCGCCGGGATTTATTGGCTTGTTACCGGGATTTAAAAAAGGAACGGTTGCAGACGGGACGGGATGGAATGCGAGTGCCGACCTCGGCCCGGAAAAAAGGGGCATTTGGTCTGATGTTCATTTTGTAATCGTTCCCGATTTTTATTTTTATTAATTTCTTTCTTTGAGTTATAAACCGTGATAAACATTCAGTAGATTTTATTGACTTTTGTGCCGACTGCCATTTCGCTTTAATAAGTACATAAGTGATTTCACAAAAAAATTATAGGAGGACGTAATATTATTTTATTAGTACATTAGCTATTGTGCTCAAGAATCGTTTCAAGGTTTATCCATATAATAATTATATTACCTGATTTAACTGTGCCTTTGTCATAACATATCAATCCGCCCATTGTAGGACCATTTATATACTCAGCCTGTTGCCGTCCACTGTTGGACGTAGGCCTCCCCAAGTGAACGCCAACCATCCCGGTCTTGGGTAGCCCGCATCCACCCGCTACCCGCCACCTTCTTCAAGTCGTCGGTCCATCGTGCAGCAGGGCGTCCCACACTACGTTTGCCTAAACGCGGTCGTCACTCCAACACATGTCTGCTCCATCTGCCATCTGTCCGTCTGCAGACGTGACCAGCCCACTTCCACTTTAGCGTGCTAATTTTGCGAGCAATATCTATGACTTTGGTTCTCTGGCGGATGACTTCATTTCGAACCATTCAGGACCATTTAGTAATTAAGTAATATGTATGCTATGTTATTATCTTTTTATGGTTATACAATAAAGAGCTGTTGTATTGTATTGTATCAATCGAACCACACACAAAATATTCTTTGTCACGTTTTCTAACATCAAAATATTATATTTCTTTTAATGTTAATAAACTTCGGTCTTTTGAGATTCTTTTCCTAGTACCAATAATATAAGTAAAAGTTTTTTTATTAATAAAAAGTACACCGACTTCAATAAAAAACAAATTATGCGTCACTATAAAATTTGAGGGTTGCCCTTGATTTGTCTGAGATCCCATCATCAGATCCTGACTTGGTGCCAATGGGACCACCTGGGAAGTATACCCTTCTAAACAAAAAAAGAATTTCTCGAATCGGTCCAGGCGTCTTGAGTTATCAGGTAACATACATAAAGAAAAAGATTCCGACGAATTGTTAACCTCCTCCTTTTTTGAAGTCGGTTAAAAGTTTTCTAAGTTAGAAATCTATTTTAGATTCATTCAATGAACTATAAATAGATTTATGGAGTCAAGCCAATACGTGAATTGACTTAGGAAGTGCTTATGAAAAATTTCACTGTAAAAATATTATATCACATATACGTCACATTGTGAACCAAATAATCATGTTTTGGTTCGTCATTAAATAAATATCTTAGTGTACCAATAAAGTATAAACTGTAGTTACTGAACAATCCATAAACTTATTCACTTAAGCAAAATAACTGCACACATAATTATTACTTTATATAATGAGATAAATAAAGAAACGGAATAAAATGGTAAATAACCGGATTACATATGCATCATGCCATAAAAAATTGTCAATGAGGAGGATTTGAAAAAAGTACCTAAATCACTTGCTTAGCGACAAGTCTCATATATGTCATCAAAATCGGTTTTTAGTACTTACACTATACTGCTATGTAACAGAAATAAAAGCTGACTCTCGGATATGAATGACCATTTAGTAACATGATAGGTATAAAAAACTATGAACTGAAATAGGTACAACTAGCTGTTGCTCGCGGCTCCGCCTGCGTGGAGGTTATATTTGGAGCAGAAGTATACAATCCAAGGAGTTGTCTTCTGCACTGAGGCACTTGTAGCGATTGTCCAGCCTCTCAGGTGTTGTGCCTGAACCTTGAGATTGCATCTAAAGAATACCCCATAAGTTTAACCTCACTTTGCCCCTTTTAGGAAAGTTTCAGTAAAAACGTTGAAACACGTTTTTTTTATTTCCTACCAAAAGCCTAAATATGAATTTACAGATCCCTAAGTGGAGGAATTATGGATTTCCCATACAAATTTTGAACTCCTATTTGACCCCTTTCAAGGTTGTTTTTTGAGAAAAAAGATAGCCCATGTCCTTTTCCAGGATATAATCTATTCCCTTACTAAATTTCATAACAATCCGTTCAGCCGTTTAGTCGTGAAGAGGTAACAAACGAACAACCAAACAGAGTTACTTTCGCATTTATAGTATTAGTATGGATGACACACAAATCATACTGGTTATTATGATAGTTTGATGGCAGATTGTGTTACGAGATATTACTCTAAAGGTCGCAGAATATTATGATGGTGTTGATTATCGGTCGGTCACAATTTCTCAAGGCTCTGTTCACACCGGGCCGAAGATATGTTGCATAGTTCACTTAAAATTCTGTATTCGTAAATTCCGTTGTAGTATGACGAAAACCTAAAAGTGACATCAAATTTTGCTGGTGGTAGGATATTCATATCCGTTTTGCGGTCTTATGAGTACTCTGATACTAGACCCTCGGCCGCTTCTTCCCTTTTGCCCATGGCGTAGTGTGAAGATGCAGGCCGGCATGATTGTGTTGAGTAGCGGGGGTAGATTGTCTCTCGCTACTCGATACTCTAATTGGACGGCACTTCACTGACCAGTGCAGTGTGGTTACTCTGTCGTGCCTGGATAAAAAAATGGCTCGGCCTATAATTAACGCGAACATAAGGCATTAATGTACGTAATCTTTATATGTATAAACTATGTACAAATTAACTTTATACCTACTCAATCCATCAATCTTATTGAGACAGGGTCCGTCTACGTTAAAACTCGATTGCTCATCAAGCCGTTTTAAATGACTCTCACGATCCTCTCGAGACTTCTTCAAGGAGCTTCTCAAATATTCACAGGCACTCGATTTTGGATCGTCTTTACTGTAATTGTATCTTTTAATGTCGATGTTGGTACGTGAGGGAAATATATAGATTTTTTTTTTTTTCTTTCATTATTTTACAAAAATACTTGTGAATTACCATACGCACTGCCATTCACTTGGACTCAATCAGCCAGATTTGTGCCAAGACACATGCTACAAGACGCAAGCCTGGGAGATAGCCTTAGCACTTCTATAGTGGTGATCCCAGGCGCTAATAACAGCCTGGCACTGGAACTCGACTATCTGTATCGTCGTTTCGCCTAGAGGAGCGGGTTCCTCTAGCGAAGGGAAAAACTCTAAGCCATGTGGCCACCTAGCTGGCCACGGCCCGTGTAATAGTCGATATTCGGAAAGTTTTTATGTGTGAAGCGCCGCGCATATCTTACTACCGCGATTTAGAATTCATTGACGTTGCGACAATCGTGCGGTGCGCGTTATGTGCCGCAACGGATAATAAAATTTGGATCGAAGCCATTTTCAAGATATTATATATTGCCATTCGTTCACATTGATTGATCTTGTTATTGTATTCTTCAGAAATAAAATTATTTATTCAGAATTGAATATATGACAGCCTACGTGGCGCAGTTGGCGATTAGCTGGCTGTGAAACGAGAGGCCGTGGGTTCGATTCCCACACCGGGTCTGTGTGACAGACCGATATTGGTGTCCGGGGTCTGGGTGTTGTGAAACTGATATCCACAACACAAGACTCGTAGCTTAACACAGGTCGGGGCTATGTGTGTGACTGTTGGGAGTTATTTATTTATTTAATATACTTATTTACCACCCTACTCAATTTATTGAAATATCTAGGATTCACAATTTATTGATAGTGCATTATAGGAATTCTTTAAAACAAAACTGAAACTAAGACTTTCCTTTACCGTTACCAACGCCATGAATATTTTATACAAAAGTCACCGATTTTACTCTTTCCACAGACGCGACGTCGGGGGATGGCGGGAATAAATGAGGTAAATTAATAAAAAGGGGCGGTTAGTTACAATTACGTTTTTTAAATGTAAGCAAGCCGGCTCGTCTTTGCGCTTTGATTTCTCTCGTGCGACATGCCATTTGTCGGCTTAACGTGAAGTTAGAAAAGGTTGTAACTGGAAATAGAAAGTCGACACTTGAATTTCGAAAAGCAAGAAGAACAAAAGACAAGGTTGTCAGGAATATGCTTTGAATATTAGATCGAATGGATCGAAAGTTCTGAAAAACGCACAGTGTACCAGTTGTATGTCTGCTACTTCAAGGATACATACAAAAGAACTTATGTATTATGTGAAAAAAATTTAGAATTAGAAAAAGTTGGCCGTCTCCTTCGTGACAAAGAGCTTAGTCTTAAGCTGAACTATGACGCCGATCTGCTAGCTATTTTTTACGATTCTTAATGTTATTTATAGATTCATAAAATGATTATACTGTAACAACTAAACTGGCCGTATAAATTAATTAATTTCATTGACGAAATGTCAAAATGATCTCAGTATTTGGCACCGCTATCACAATATCTGAACGTATTAATCATTTATTGACCACATTTATATTTTCGTTACGAAATTTAAACGTAGTTGTGTCATTATTCGTATTCAGCGCGGCTGAACTTTGATTTCTAAAGTAAAGGGTTTGAAATAAAAAATATCGCGACCCTCCGAGAAAAATCGCGCCGTAGAGGGGCCGCTAAAAATACCGAGCGCGTTGTTTTCTTCTAAAGTCGAGGGTAACCAGGTAGCCAGCTAAATGAATTGCAAACAGCATTATTATTTCCTCCAGGAAGTCGTATATATTCCCGGCCGCCTTTATTTTAACGTTTTTTTCTTTATTCATTTTATTTCTTACCCCTTTTTTATTGCCGACAAGCTCGTAATATATTGTAAACGCACAGCGAGTACCAGTTGTAAACAACTATTACGGCTTAATAGGAAAACGGGGTTGCCTTTTTAAGGCGGTTTTCTTTACTAATTTTTATTTTATTTGTTTATTGTATGGTTTGTAATTATTTCCTAATATGAATAAAAAATAATTGATATCCTTAGATTGATCATTTTTATGGCTTAATTCCTAATCGCTGCTATCGTATTCCTCAGTCTCATCATAATACGAGGTAAAACGCAAGTTGTAATAGGGCTGACACTAATATTACCACTGAGTTTTATTGTTGTAGCCATTTCCAAAGTGCTCTTTCTTATGTCAAACTATTTCAGTATATTCACTAATACTTACAAATGATATATTCAATTCAAAAGAGATTTCTATTCAATATACTAAAGGAATACATATTGTACTCATATTGTTTCATGATCGCTCATTATGAAAGTAGCAAGTATACGTACGTAATTAGTTCTAACAAGAGCTACAAAAGGATATAAACAAGTACATTTCTTGGTTGAATAGTTCCTCTCATAAAATCCGCTATAAAGGGCGATAACTGCCGATTATGGCCTCTGTAACGGCTCTCTAATAATGAATCGTCTTTAGTATAATACTCGATCGTGATTGTACTACCAGCGATAAGGCTTTTGTTCTCAATAAATGGAAAATTATAGCCGGTACACGCTACTAAAATTACCGAATAACATATTAATTATATTGTTTTATCAAAATCATAGGATAAAACTGGCAAAACTGTTTATAACACATGAATGCAAGCACCCAAAAAATTCAAATTCTCGCGTACGGAGTTATTATTAAAACTTAAATTTATCAAAATAAAAATCTATGTTTGTTATATATCTATGGACTCCAAAACTATTCAGCCGATTATGATGAAACTTTGGTGATTTGTTCTGCATACGCCCGCCCGCAAAGGTTCTTGGCCCGAAAAAATAAAAATAACCCGCTAGATGGCGCTGCAGAACATCAGCTTCTATACCGTTCAACCGATCGCAATAAATCATATTTACTTTAAGTGGCATTGCAAGGTATGACAGGTATAGCTAGTTAACTATAAATATGTAATTAAACACCTCAGAAATACGGCTTAAATAATGCACAAACAGTTAGTCTCATAATAGTCTCGCTGTTGATTTAGGTAAGTAACATACGTATACACATTAAACATGTTTGAAGAGCATAATAAGCCGAACGAAGCCAATAAACGTAGATTATCGGGAGTTATGATGCTTCGGTAAATGCGACATGACAATAGGCCTCGGGGCTGGCGACCGACGAGCCGATATCACAAAACATTGTACTCATTTGCTTGATGCATAATAATTATTAATATCATGCAGTTACGGGACATATTGTGTTGGTATTGAAACATTTTAGACAGGTTTATATTCGTCTATATGTTAGTATTTATAATGTCGTGGGTATCGAGAACTACGGACTACTAGACTAGAGGCTACGGTCCCACAACACCCAGACCCGAAACAAATACCTGTCTGTCAGACATTTGTCTCGGCGCCGAAATCGAACTCACGGTCTCTCGTTACACAGCCGGCTAACCGCATTCTGCGCCACGGAGAATGTCGCTAATAATTATTAATATCTTGCAGTTACTGGTATTATTGTGTTATTTGAAAAAAAATGAGGTTTATACTTATTCGGCTATGTTTTAGTATTATTAAAGAGACACGCTCATATCGCCCGAAATATTTTTTTTATGAGGATCTCGTAAATAATTGTAAAATAAAGTGATTAATGAATAACCTACACATTACGTTAAAATTGCTTAGAATTTTACTTTCTACGCTCTTGTTTGTGTGAATTTATATTGTTGCTGGTGGTAGGATATCATATCCGCCCGGATAGCGAGCACCGTACACAGGGTGTAAAACACGCCATAATGACACACGCAAGTGTGTCGCGTTCCGGGATCAGCCAGTGTACATCCTGTCGGGGTCTAGAGATGAGGTACGCTGTTTGGCCGTTTTGCAGCCTTCTGGGTACTCTGACACTAGACCCTTGACCGTTTCTTCACCTTCTTGCCCATGGCGTACTAGGAAGAAGCAGGCAGATGATTGTGTTGAGTAGCGGGGGATAGATTGTTTGTCGTTACTCGATACTCTAATTGGACGGCGCTGCGCTTACCATCAGGTGCAGTGTGGTGACTTTGCCAGGATAAAAAAAAATTAAGGATAATAAATATTATTTAAATAAACTTTTATTGATTCCACGCAAAAAAATATCGAATTTCTGTCATCCTATTTTACCTAATTGATTTAAAATATGCGCAAACGAGCACACATTTTCCACACGCGAATTTTTATGGGTGAAAACCATCAGAAAGGAAAAAAGCATCGGTACAATGGCCGTGACGCTGAACAAACACGCCGACAACGAGCCAATGTTGACTCCGGCTCCCCTCGGCACCACGGTAAATTGTATAAATAAATTACCTTTGTCATTCTACTGTGATCTTATTTGTTTGATTTCGTGTGTTCGTGTGAGGATGGTTCGGATGCCTTTACTTTCAGTCATGTTTTACAATATTAGTAAATTCATATATGTATGCATAGGTATTTCCTTGACGCGGTGACTTCGAAAGAGATATTTTTACGGAATCCATAAAAAAATAAGTAGTTATAACATATGTGAGTAAAGAAATATTATTAATTTATTAAATGACATTATCGTGGCGCAATGAGCGAGTCTGACAAGATATGACGCGGGTTCGATTCCCGCGCTGTGAGACAGAAAGTTTATCTTAGTTTCTAATATCCACGACACAACACTCATATCTCATATCTAAGCGTAGAGTCAGTGCCTGTTGAGTGTATTTATTTATTTACGGTCTTATTCATAATTCTTAGCTTTATAAGGCCGTTAATAGGAGCTTGTTAAAAAATGTTTTTTAATAGACTGTTAATCTTTAATCCTAAATAGAGACGATTGATAATATCAAAAAACTTGGTAGAGTGTACTAGACAAAACAGTATAGAAATCAGTTGTAGGATAAACATTTTAATAAAAGACTGCCAGAAATTCTTGCTCAACTAGATAAAATTCTTTATTCACCACAAAATCCACTTGGAGGGTGGTTTGTGGAATAAAGATATCGGTAGCGCAGTGGTCGCAAACAAAACGCCGTGTTGACCGTAGCTCGTAAAAAACACGTTAACATCCATTCACATTTATGTCCCCTATTTGTGTGGACCACTGGCCATTGCCACAGGATATAAGTAACTGATTGCATCCAAATTAGGTGGTTGTTTTTTTTTTCAGTGTAACTAATTTTTTACACCTTGTTGCAATATTATATGATTTTTTCATCCATTTTAAAATTTGTAATAATGTTTTTTTTTTTAGTGCCTCGATAGGCAGACGAGCAGACGGGCCACCTGATGGTAAGTAGTCACCGCCGCCCATAGACTTCTGCAATACCAGGGCACAGCAAAGCCGCTGCCTACCGTTATAATGTATTCTAGAAATACTGGTAAAATTATTTATTAAATTACACAGTATTTTGGTTTACTTGCCCGGGGTTTAATTCAATGTTATATAATGAAACTAGTATAGATTTTGTTTTTTAACCATGTTTGATTTTGTTATACTCTATCACCGACGCCATCAGCACTAGGGAATCATTATTGTGTTCGAACATACTACATGTACTCTTTATCATATTTTAAAATATTATATTCTATTTGTTTTAATGACTGCCTCGGTGGTCATTAAAACAAACAGTCAAAAAAACAACGCATGCGCAATGACAGTTGTCATTTCCTTTGTTGTGAATTTCCTTTTTTTACCATTTCAATATATTCCGTTTCAGTCCTTAAATACTTTTATGACAGAATTATCGATCCGAACCAAGGCTTTAGCTTCGGAGAATCGCAAAACAAAAGTTGTTCTAAGTTTTATCGTAAGGCGGCGTCCCTTTCGAAAGGGGATGCCGTGACCTATTTTTCTGGAGATTATCCAGAGGAACAGGATAGGTTTTATTATCCTACTAAGAAAGAGCCAGTAGTCAAAGGCTTGTAAACTCGGAAAAGTTTAAAGTTGAAAATGGTGCACCTTTAGTTATGCATAAAGGAATATTCCCGTCTGCTGCTTGAAGAGAATTTGCAAAATAGGTTAGAGAAGAAATAAAATATTCGCAAAACATTGTACTAGGTGTTTACTATACATTCGAATTAAAATATTTTTAGTTTTATTTTTCTTAAACAAAGATGTAAATATCACTGTAGCCTCATGTTATATTCTTTATACAATATGCGTTCAAGCTATTTAAGGGACAGAATATCCTGACAAACAAGATTTTCGTTATATCTTATTTATCTGCCGTATATAATTCACTTTCCGTTTAACTTTGATTACATTCCACTCTTAAGGTTCGAGCTTGCGATGGGAATAACTCTTTACATTTATTAAGTAATTAGTCAGTATAAAGCGATGTTTAAGTAATGAAGCGTAATTATAAGAGAGGACACGTCTCAAGAGCAGAATAATTAAATCAATCATCCCTTCCCGCGGTGTATAATCTTTTCACTGAAATTAAGTTTGAATTAAATACTCCGACGAGTCGCGACGCAGCTTTGAACTCGATAGCCTTTTGGGATAGAATTCGAGATGTTTACAAAGTTAAGATGTCAGACGAACTTATATTGGATTACGTCCAACGGTCTCTATAAACAGATCACATACATTTTTATTGTCGAATTCAATGATTTTTGTGCGCAGAATTACGACGTCGCGCTATTTCCCTGCGTAGAATTTAATTATCTAACCATGTTTTAACGAATATGACATATTTGGATCTATAATAACATAAATCCTGTGGATCAGTTAAATTACAATTATGGGAATCCAGTACAATAACAAAGAAATAACTATAACAGAAAGCACATCAACCCATAAAGGCATAGCGTTACCAAGACTATTATAATAAACGTAGAACATGCATTTATGCTATGTTGGATTAAGAAATTAATCTTTGCAACACATACGTAGTCTCAAAACAGTAACATATTGTGTTGAGACGATTCTTGTGCTGTTAGTATCGGGAACTACGAGAGACTTTAGGACTCACAAAACCCACAATGGAAACAATATTCGTTGAAGACCTACGGCTGAGTTTCTTGGTGCTTCTTCTCAGACCAGTGGGCATTTCTGAAGCACCGGTAGACTTAGATTTTAACATTACTATGACATGTAAGAAGTGCCCCTAGTGGCCTAATTTACAAAATAAATGATTTGATTTGATTTACAAACATTTGTCTCGGCGCGGAATAGCACCTACGGCCAATCGTTCCAGACCCTACTCGATAACTACACCACGAAGGCTGCCAAATGCTTTATTACAACCTTCCTTCGCAGCTGCAGCATATATTTTGTGTTTTATTAAAAAAAACTTTCATATTATAAGTATATCTTCCAAATAACATAACTGTGATCTATAGCGTATTTCATATTACTTAGAATGTTGAAACGTTTCACTTTGTACTAATAACATTTGATTGGTAGAATAATTTAAAGAGATCGCTCCGTTCCCGAGAGGATGCGGGCCTTGGCAAACTTTTAAAGATATTATACAAGAAGGGTTGAGCGAGCCCACGCGTCCTACGTGATCCGAAGCGCCATCTGTCTTCACAGGAATCTGTTTATCTATACGTCTCAAATATTTTCCAATGGATTGCAGGGGTTTCATCTTAAAAGCGAACCTGAGCTAGTGTAATATAAAAAGTGAATAGATATATGTGTAATTTAATGAGTTATTGTGGTACAATGAATATTTATATTTAGAATATTTATTTGTAAAGAGAATACTGCTATACTGCCTCGGTGGCGTAGTTGTAATTGCGCATGCGTTACTACTGCTGTGCTGAGGTCTCGGGTTCGATAACCGGGTCGGGTAAAGTGGTATTGGGTTTTTCTATCTAGAAATTCTCAGTATTGAGTCTGGAACATGTGGCCGGTATAGCGATAGGCTCGCCCCCATATCACATTATGGGACCGAAATTCGGCGAAAAGTGGGTGTACTGGTTACACCTCTGCCTACCTCTTCGGGGCTTACAGGCGTGAGTGTATTACACGTGTGTACAGTCAGTATTGCAAAACATGACGTCAATATAAATTATGCAATCTTGCTGTACTAACCATACAAAGGAGATTTCTTCGAGAACATTCCCAATGTATTGTCAACGGAACTGGACGCACATAAATTTATCATTTTCCACTGCATAAAGCATAAATTCGAATCATTGGTATTTCCTCGAAGGGCTTTCGATGAAACTTTCTTGTTGACTTTTGAAATATATTATTACACATAACACCGTCCATTGTATGTATATAATATACATTTTGTATATTATATAAGACCCATTGATCTAACATTGTCGATAGACTTAATGGCGTAGCTTTTCTGTGAACCTGTCGGTTTTGTGAACAAGAATTAGGCTGAACTTTGTGAGAATTTATACCTCATTTTTAGTTTTTTATTTTATTTATTTGGTTAGTACAATTATAAAATAACGCAGAAATATAACCGTATAACCTTCTATTAGCATGGCTTAGTGGGTTGCGGTATGGACTGTGAAGACGAAAGTCGTATGTTCAACACCCAAGTGGCACACACCTCTGACTTTTCTAAAGTTACGTGTGTATTAAATGTTAATTATCGCTTGCTTTAACGGTGAAGGAAAACATCGTGAGGAAACCTGCATACCTGAGAATTTCGGAGGTATGTGAAGTCTACCAACCCGCATTAGGCCAGCGTGGTGGACTAAGGCTTAACCCCTCTCATTAGTAGAGGAGGCCCGTGAAGTCAGCAGTAGGACAATGTTTAATACAGGGCTAGTAGTAGTTAGTAATAACCTACTATTTTATACAAAATTTATAAAACAGTAATAGGAGCGGATGAAAACAAACAAATGTGAAAATTCAAAAAGAAAAAAAAAAGAATTAGTAATAAACGAATTGAATTTACACCTAATGAGAATTTATACAATTTTTGAAACTGTATTTTCAAATGTGTATAACTATTTTCTGACTAGTCCTTAGACGACAGACAAATACTTATTCTAAAAATGTTTAAATGAATCTCATTTCAATCCTTTAATATCATAAAAATGCGACAGCAAAATACGACCAAAAGAAAGTAAACAAAAATCGAATATAAAACCATTCGTACATTCTCAATCGAAAACTTTGCAGAAATGTATTGAAAAAATGGGATTGAGTGGGTCCATCACAATACAACCTCGCCGTAAGCGACAGCTCGCCACCCAAGTCCGAGGGGTGAATATACATAAAAATGTTCATATTTTAAATTTGATTTGAGACTTTGCTACGGACAAATGTTTGCTATTGAAAATAGAAGGGAAAGTAACGTGACAGAAATTCAATGCATCAAAATTGTGCGGGCATCGGTGCATAAGATACAGCGGTCTGTGGATATTGATTTTTAAATTTAACGCGCATTGGTAGGAGGTTTTGTTGTGAATTTTTACAAACTTTCAACTCCGGAGAGATGAAACTTTAACGGCATGTAAGTTGTATATTGTGTTAGTATTTGATAGGTATTCTGGATAGAGGTAGATATATATTTGGTGCCTAGAATACAACACTTTCATGCCCTAAAAAGCAAGTTAAGATAGTTGTTACATTTATTACTTGCCTTGCATAAAATCAATAATGAAAATTACACTATTATCAGAATATCAGATCAGATCAGTTGTTGTTTAGTGTGATAGTGTTATTTTCGTTATCGCTTGATATTGCAAGACCCGAAAAACTTAGTCTTTACAGGACTGGTCATCCAATGTTGATAATTTGAAATCATGATATACACTACCTAACATCACGATCTTTCATCACAATTATCGAAGTCTACATAATTATGTACTTTGTCCTCTATGGTCGTCTTAGCTATATATTTAGTTTAGTAAAATATTTTTTTAATTATGTCTGTGACACTGTGATTGTTCATATAAAATGGCGCAGAAGAGTGCTAGGTAGAAGCGCCACTGGGCATCGCAATATAACGTGTACTCGATAAGTAAATAGTCGTGTCTCAATGCCCGCTAATAACTGAGTGTAGGCGCGTCTTGCCCGAAGCGTTTTCCCTTGCCACGGAAAACTTTGGACCATGTTCTAGCGTGGTGTGCTCACTGTCTGAAATACACCTTTGATAATGCCCAATGTAACAGATTTATTGTCCCCCGAACATTATCTTCGAGGAAGTTATACCAATAGGTACACAGTCAGGTCATAAGTATTGTCACACAGTAAAAACTTTTATTTTAGAATGCTGGCCACAAAAAAGTTTATTGAATTCGAATTTCAAATTGTTCATGAAAATAAAAATATATACTTTTTAAAATTTTACTCGTTTTTAAATATGGAGTGGACGCTTAAAGAATACCGTGTTGCAGTAATTGCGTTGCATCGTTGCGGTTACGCGCCAATTAAAATTTTTGACATACTGAAAAATTTGAATATAACCAAAAGATTCGTTTATCGTACCATCAAACGATACAATGAAGACTCTAGTGTAGATGATAGGTCAAGAAGTGGTCGCCCTCGGTCTGTTAGGACTCCAGCAGTGATAAAAGCTATGAAGGCGCGAATTCAAAGAAATCCCAAACGTAAGCAGAAACTGTTGGCCCTTCAGATGGGGTTAAGCAGAACACGGTGAAAAGGGTGTTAAATGAAGACTTAGGGCTTCGGGCATATCGAAGAAAAACAGGACATCGTTTGAATGCTCGTCTAATGGACCTGAGACTGAAGAGATGCCGCGCTTTGTTGAAGCGGTACGCGGGAAAAAAATATCGGAAAATTCTTTTTTCAGATGAAAAAAATTTTACAGTAGAAGAGAGCTACAACAAACAAAATGATAAGGTAGTGAAGAAGCGAGCAACCGTATTCCGCGTGTCCAACGAGGTCATTTTCCATCCTCGCTCATGGTATGGTTGGGAGTTTCTTATTGGGGCTTAACAGAGGTACATTTTTGTGAGAAAGGTGTAAAAACGAATGCAGTTGTGTATCAAAATACAGTCCTGACGAACCTTGTGGAACCTGTTTCTCATACCATGTTCAATAACAGGCACTGGGTATTCCAACAAGATTCGGCGCCAGCTCATAGAGCGAAGAGCACACAAGACTGGCTGGCGGCGCGTGAAATCGACTTCATCCGGCACGAAGACTGGCCCTCCTCCAGTCCAGATTTGAATCCGTTAGATTACAAGATATGGCCACACTTGGAGGAAAAGTTGTGCTCAAAGCCTCATCCCAATTTGGAGTCACTCAAGACATCCTTGATTAAGGCAGCCGCCGATATTGACATGGACCTCGTTCGTGCTGCGATAGACAACTGGCCGCGCAGATTGAAGGCCTGTATTCAAAATCACGGAGGTCATTTTGAATAAACTTTAGTGTCATAAGAATCTATGTTTTGTTAAGTTCATTTTGGTATATAAATGGTTACATAATGAATATACTTGTTTCAATTATTTTATATTAAACATGTGACAGAATTTATGACCTGACTAGGTATATAACAATATGAAAATGCACTCTGCATACCTAGAATAGAGCTATTAACTAAAGCTAAATAATACCTAACCTAACTAATAGGGCCTAACCCTGTTATTTTAACCGTAGAATATTTTGCTTATTATTTAAACTCTTTTTTCATATATAGATCATTGGGTTGTTTCAGTGATAATCAAGCTTAATTATTCTCTATTTTACAGCAAATAATCATAATAGTTAATTGTGATTATACCTTGTAATTATGCGATGACGAAAAAATTTACTATTATAAATTACTTATATTGACTAAGTATGAAACGTTCTTACTATGTATGAGTTAGATTTAATTGAAGTTCCGTAATAACCATTTTGATGCCTTTTGTAAAAACAAAACTTAAATAAGGTCTTCTAAATATTCTATAACTCAGCCAATGTAAGCCACGGGTTGTAATCTAAAGAGGTACAAAGTATTTTTTTTACTGCCTGGATAGGCAGACGAGCAGACGGGCCACCTGACGGTAAGTTGTCACCACCGCCCATAGACTTCTGCAATACCGGGGCACAGCAAAGCCGCCGCCTACCGTTTCTATAGTAATTACATATATACATGCACGCCTGTAATCCCCGAAGAAGTAGGCAGAGGTGTAATTAGTACACCCACTTTTCGCCGAATTTTGGTCCTATAATGTGATAGGGGCCGAGCCTATCGCCATATCGGGCATAGGTTCCAGACTCCGGGCAAATACTGAAAATTTCTAGATAGAAAAACCCAGTATCACTTTACCCGACCCGGGGATCGAACCCGAGACCTCAGCACAGCAGTCGTAACGCATGCGCAATTACAACTGCGCCACCGAGACTATCATATAGTATTCTATTCCTTAAAATATGATCCAGATCGTTAAGATGTATCTAGTATACACGGTCTGTAGTGTTACAGTCCTGTACAATATCAACACATCTGTGCTGGCCGCAGACCAAGTTCTGGTAGTATGTTGCGGTGCTGACGGCTCCCAGATATGTCATATTTGAAACCCGCCACTCCTCCCTCTCCCCGGGGCGGCCGCGACACCCCCCGCACGCCGCATTGGACATCTTCTCGTGTAATGCGACGACTGATTGTAGATGTGCTCGGATTTAGTGGTCTTGATATTTATGCAATAATTTGCGCGGATCTTTTTATTATAATTTTCTTTAGTATATAAATTGACTGTAGGGCAAAAGTATTTAATTAATTGAAAATATTAAATTTGGAATTTTGAAATTTGAATTGAGAATAAAAAATACTTATAAAATATAAATATTTATAATGTCAAAAATAGACTTTGCAACGAATTAATTACTTTATATTTTTGTTTTCGGAAGAATATGGGCTGGTAAGATGCACTGAAATTGCTTATGAACGTAAACAATTTTTAATTAAATTCGATTTGAATTGGTTAAAAGACGACACATGAAATAATGTGTCACCTGAGGGTATGCAATTACCACCATGAACAACGATACTGCGAGGATAATAGTCGGTGCATTGCCAACCTAATAAAAGAAATGTGAATTCCTGATTTTTAACCCTACAATAATATCATTGACCTTAAGAAAGCAGCAGTACACTTTAACATAATTGAAGGTGCCATCGTAAGTAATTAAAATACAACTTAATTTTAATATTAGCAAGTATCAAAACACCTCGTGCGCGATGTAAGACGATGAATGAAACGAGTTAGTCGTCCCGCACTTGGCGAGTAAGTTTTCTAACGAATGTCACATATGCTGCCTACGAGTACAAGTTCTGCACCGATGTGTGCTCTACGCTTCATAACCATCATGTATGAAGGACGTGATTGTATGTAAAATATATATGTCGACAATATTCTGAAGAATAAACAGATACAGTGTCACATTGATTGTAATGGTAATTCAAATATAATAAAGATGTAATATTAGTGTAAATGTAAAATAAGTCTGTGTAATTGCTTTTTTATCTTCGTGCCAGGATAAAAAAAAATACAAATGTACTGTCTACCAACCCGCATTAGGCCAGCGTGGTGGACTAAGGCCTAACCCCTCTCATAAGTAGAGGAGGCCCGTGCCCAGCAGTGGGACAGTGTTTAATACAGGGCTAGTATTATTATTATGTTTGTCACACCGTAATCTCGGGACTATAGAGTCCCGGACATTTGGAGGGCGTGCGTGGGGCCGAAGCCAACACGTAGAGGCCCGTTAGACAATTTTAATTTAATTTTGTGATGTGACACCAGCCGACGGTTATCCCTGTATATTGGGTAATTGGGTCTATGGAAAGGACTATGGCACCTGCCTGACCAATGTTAGTAACACGGATAAAATAGGCAGGTGGTGACTCGCCAACTCAGGTAAATGGGCTCCTCAAAATAGTCGTTAGAAAAAGCGACAAAGGAGCAACATCATTTGAGCGGCTAAAGGGTGGAGAGGTGTCACTGAACGATCATTTGCTCCCTTAGGGTCCCATCACGTTGCCCACTCGCCACTTACGTTTCACATCCACCCTCCGAGCGCAAAGCTCTCGCGACTCCACTCTGACCGGCCGGTGAAGGCAAGCCAGAGGTGGGGGATCTGTTCCTCGTCATTGTTCACTCCAGCCAGCCGGTAAAGGCAAGCTGGAGATGAAGAATAGGGCCTTCCCCCGGGAGCACTCAGGTACGTGGGATCGCTAATTCCCAACAGCTCGCCACAAGCTGCCCTGCGGGCATTTTATTATTATTATTATTACAAATATACTATCATCGAGGGACTGACTCAACAACGAAAATATTATATTAAAATAGATCTGAATTTCAGGTGTAACCTGTTGTTGTATTTATAATCATATAATAACGGTATTTAACTGTAGGCAGAGGCTTTGCTGTGCCCTGGCATTGCAGAAGTCTATGGGCGGCGGTGACTACTTACCATCAGGTGGCCCGTCTGCTCGTCTGCTCTATCGAGGCACTAAAAAAAATCAAAACTGATAATTAATAGTATTGGCACGTTGTGACGTGGAGGAGGAAAATTAAAACACGCAAGTGAGTTTAAATTATATTATTAATGCACAAGCATAGTTCGGGCTGAAAAGAAAGAGGTCGTGGGACGTGTGTGTTTGTTGTTTGGTTTGTTATACATACTGTAACGGTGACGAAAAACATCGAGTATAGCCGCTACCATTCCTGAGTGTTAAATTGGCCTTTAATACTATGATAAATCTGTAAAACCTCACTCGCTAAATATCATTAAAAATGCGAATTGAACGCCCAATTAACGCTCGCCACACATATATTAACGTCGGAAATTTTAAGAGATTCTCCGAACAGTCCAGCGTTCTAAAGCCACCGCGCTCCGATTCCATTAACTTATGTACTTATGTAACTACTACTTATGTACACATGGCAGAAAATCGATACTATTTAATGTAGGTTTCTATTTGGTGATGTTAGTGTTTATATCTTACTGGTTTTGTTTAATCCACCAACCCGCATTAGGCCAGCGTGGTCTAAGGTCTAACCCCTCTCATTCGAGGAGGCCCGTGCCCAAAAGTCAATCCAAAAGTGCTACACAATTTAAATCTAATAAAATACTTGGTTTAAAATAAAACTAATGTTACGGATTTTAACGTTATACTGCTTTTAGTCACGGTGTTAAGTCCGTTCTGCGGACGATAAAGGTTAAAATAAATCGCGATAAATTATAAAAAAATTGTAAAATTAGTTTCAAATCAACAATTTAATAATATTTTCGCCAAGGAATTTAATGTTTTTCATCAAAAACTGCATGTTTATTTTATTTGTAGAATGTTTTCGTATTTAATTCAAAAAAATATTGGGCCAGTTTGTTTTCAAGCAAGTTTCAAAGAACAATACTCTACATGGCATGTATCCACTTGTCTCTGCTCTGACGTCATCCTAAAGAAAGTATCTAATCCAAGCTGGACATCACGATAGCAATATTATAAACCGTTACCGCCGACTACAATTCGCTTTTAGAGGGGCATTAGTAACTTCAACGCATTTAATCTAAGCTCCATTATAGAGGACCTCGGATGCAGGGTTGTCGACTACTATTCAATCGATTAAAATGGTTTTTACATTCAAAAATTACAGTAGAGAATGTGAGAGATGGAACGTTAGAATAAATATTGCATTCTATCTTTTTTTTAATCTCTTACTCACTGTCTCGCACAAAAACGGCTTGAATTAGCAGTTACTTGTTATGTTTTATATGGTAAGTAAATCTGTTTCATTGAAACGCCAAATAAGATCACCTGTTTGCCAATCTGTGGTTAACAATAAAAAGAAAAATAGAACGTGTTAAGTACTGTTCAGTGATAGATTTTATGATTAATAGCCGATCTCTCTTCTTCAATATACGTATATTTTGAAGTAATTAATGCTGTATATAGACGTAATTATAAGAACTTACAATGCAATGTATGATTGCTTTACACTCTTTATCATTCTATTATTTTGGCAAAATGTAGCACCGATCGCTGTCGTATCTATTAGCATTGTTATGGTGAGCCAAAAAATACAAATATCGTAAAATTAAAACTACATATAGATTAAGAATTATTCACATGACAACCCTACAACAAAAGCCCAGAAGGGTCCAATGAAAACATCGTCTGCGGCCACTGTCCATCTTGCACGGGCCCGGCAGGCATTTACGTAAAGCAATTAGCGCCTTTAATGCCCCCACGCCTTAAGACACGAGCCTTAAAATACACGGGTCTTAAGCCCGCGCTACATCGCCAAGGAATTCCTGAGACGTGGATGGACGGTGCATTCCACCGCGAGAATGTCTTGAAAGTTTTAATGTAAGATTTTATGGTCGAAAATGCAGTGGCGAAGATGGAGTGAAATAATTTCGCATGCTCAACAGATTCAAGTGGTTGCTCGGTTAAGATAATAATCTTCGATAATCGAATGTCTGTGTTTAATGTTGCGTTATAAAATAAACTATGTAGAGATAAGGATAAGTCACATTTTTGTTTACTGTTTTTACATACTTCTGTTCAATAGAAGAGGTTTTAATGTTTTTATTATCTATAATAAGTATTTTTTTATACTCTAATATCAATAGGAATTTGATACGCTCACACACAACACAGGTCCGTATTACTTGTATGTATTTTTACATTCTTATACCTATTTATATGAACTCTGTGTTATATACTATACTATTAGTGGACAAGGGCCTCCTCTACTAAGCAGTGGGGTTACATACATTCGTAATTCTCATGAAGAATTATTATGTAAATAATATTTCCCAAAATATTTTCCTTCGCCATCAAAGCAAGGAATAATTAACAATGAATACATACATAACTTCGAAAAGTCAAAGGTGTCAATTATTAAACATACCAATTGACAGCTTCCGTGGCGCAGAGGGCGAGTAACCGGCTTTAAAACGAGAGGGTTCGATTCCCACACCGGGACAAATGTTTGTGTGACAGACAGAGATTTGTGTCGGGTCTCGGTGTTGTTAGACCGAAAGACTCTCGTAGTCCCTGATACCCACCACACAAAACTTGTAAGATCTTAATGTGGAATCGGGGCTATGTGTGTGACAGTTGGGTGTTAAAAAAATTTACTGATTTCGAACCTGCGACATTAGTCTCGGCAGTCATTGTACATACCATTCCCAGATAAGCCATCACTGCTTTGAAATAATGTCAAAATATTGTCAACATATTCATCAAGAACCATTCCAAAAACGAACACTCGCTAAGTACAGCTATCTATATATTTACCTCCAGAATTCATACCAATAATCCCTGTAACATATAGATTATTTATTAGATCAATATCGGTTAGGTCTTGCCGGGTCCGTAATGGTTATCGCCGGAGCGTTTAATTACCCCTCTCGATTCGAGACAATGGTTAATAAGAAACCGTGGCTCAGCACTATCCCTTTGATTTATCGACTATAAGTTTCTGGAAGGAGATTAGATGAATTACAAACTTACTTATTGTACGTAGGTAGTTTATTGGTTATGTCTTGTTATTAATCACTTTGTTGTTTATGTTAACAAATATTACTTGAACATTGTGTTATAAATGTTTTTCATCTATGTATGATGCTTTAAAGTATGTTTGGGTTGATTCAGTGTTTGTATGGCTGGTAGGATATTCATATCCGCCCGGACAGCGACCACCGTACACATGGTGTAAAAGCCGCCATAGCAGCACACGCAAGTGTGTCGCGTTCCGGGATCAGCCAGTGTACATCCGGTTCTCGTCGGGTGTATAGAATTGGGGTATGACGTTTGGCCGTTCTGCGGCCTTCAGAATACTCTGACATTAGACTCTCGACTCCTTCACCTTCTTGCCCATGGCGTAGTGTGAGGAAGCAGACCGGCTAGTGTTGAGTAGCGGGGGATAGATTGTCTCTCACTACTCAATACTCTAATTGGACGGCACTGCGCTTACCATCCGGTGCAGTGTGGTCAATTTGCCGAGCCAGGATGAAAAAAAACGGATAAAACTAGGGCTAATGATTATATTTTAAATTATTCGAATAAATATTTAGTTAATTGAATGTATGCGGATGACGCTTATTGTTATTATAAAATATTAATGGCTTACTATTGTAATTTTATTCAATTACGAAATTAATATTTTTGAAATCAATTTTTGTTTTGTTATCATTAAGAATAATAAAATAGTATTTTATAACAAAAAATCTTTATTTACTGATTATAATTAATCACGATGTCATCATGTTTGTGAGATTTATAACTCACAAACTATCTCAAAGATATTATTATTGAATATTCATTCGTTCGGACTTGCGTTATGTTACCATCGCCCGCACACCTAGTCCCTGCTAATTGATTGAAATATATTCAAAGCAATATCCAGTCATGTAGTTGGGAGAAAGCCAAGTGTCTTATAACTACAGGGTCGGAGCTGGTCTTTGTATATATATGAGCATTTTTTAATTTTTTTTCATCTGACTAGGAAATATGAAGATCAGTGATATATTTTTTTTGTTTAACTTGAGCTTAGTATTTCAAATTTGCAATAATTTTATTAAAATATTTACTTATTACGCACTCACGCCTGAAATCCTCGAATGGGGTAGTCAGAGTATAGTACACCCACATTTCGCCGAGCTTATTGTCGTCCTATGATGTGATAGGGACCGACTCTATCGCCATACCGGGTACCGTCATACAGTCCCAGACTCCGGGTTAATAATGAGTATTCCGTCGTAGAAAAACCCAATATCACTTATACCCTACCAAGGGATCGAACCCGAGATCTCAGTACAGCAATCGTGCCGCATATGCAATACAACTATACAACCAAGCCAGAGTAAAATATACAAATGTACTCAAATGTTGAGTGGATAATAAATGGTAAATATATAATGCTATTCAGTAATTGGGTAAGAAAAAGAAAAATTTTAAGCTTTAGCTAGGTAGTTTTAGCTACAGCATATATATAGATCAGCTCGACCGGGTTAGTAGTACTGTCTCGCAGATACTACTTTGGCCTGCTTTTATGTTTATGTTTTTTTAATTGTTTTGTAGTAAGTGACAGAAGAAACTAAAACAAAAACGGACGTGAAGTAACAGTTTGCTTAACAGATTGGTCCATGTTTATTATATCATTTTGTATTTTAAAATCAAAAATTTTAAATACAGTTTTGAAATTTATTGCCAGTAATATTTCTAGTTAACAACAAAATACATCCCTGGTCTACGAATACAGATGAAAGGCTTCTAAATAATTGATTAGCTTTTATAAGACGGCGTAAGGTCCGCCCGGAACATTCCGAATCTTGGTGTTATTCAAATTGAACCGGGCCCTTACTAGTCAGACAAGAAAGGGTCAGAAGTGATGACACAGACATTATTTCGCTTAGTAATTGATACTAAATTGAATAGGTCTCACTTATTTCAAAGGGAAATGCGTCAATAGGCAAAACTATGCAATCAATGGGGTATTCGTAGGCACTAAAATATTTAAAAACAATGTAATGTAAAATCTTGAATTTTTTTGTATGAAGCTCTATGGTCGAATTATACAAGTGTTTATGAGAGAGATGTGACTAGGTTGGTGTTAAGTTAATGTTATAACTTACAAAAATATATTTTAAAGCGACACTTAAATTATATATAATAAATGGCGACGGATATGCTGGACGCATAGTTAAGGGTCTCTCTCTAGTCCAGATGAGCGTTCGTCCATAATAATAAAGAAGTAATGTATAATGTCCTCTATTTTAATAAATCAGCACAACCTATTTTGATTAAATAAATTTCTTTTAATTTTACCTTGAAATTTTGCATTGCATTTGATTTTTTACTGACAGAGTTACATGTTGTGCAGTACCAGCCTCAATGTCTGTTTTCGTAGAACCACTACACGATTTTATAACGATTCATAAAATGATCATCCAGATTTCATTTTATATAACCTCAGAATAAAGTTACTGCGACCCTCAGATAGACTGTCAGGCGGACAGTAGGATAAAATTATAAAAGTTGGTCACCGTTTGTGTACGGAACTCTAAAAGCCGAACGTTCAAATAATAAACTCCTTCGTAAAATCAGATATCATCTTAAGTGATTACACACGGTTCTAGTAAATAAAAGGCCGTGTACACACACAATCTGCTGATCTAATGAAACTACAGTCAGCTGACGCCGCGCCGCGCAACTTTTCTTATCTCAACACTTATAAGGACGGTGCACTTGACTCAAAGATGTAGGATGTTTGTTTGTTTTTAAGAAAATTGCGTAACGTTGTTAAATATTATGAAAAATTCATTATAATCACAAGAGATATTTATTTATTTGTATCATGATCAAAACATAACCTTTAGTTGGTGATTTAGGCCGCTAGGGGCAATTTTTTCACTACAGGGCTATAAATGAAATACACACTGGTATAAAGAGAAGCACTAAGAAACTCAACTGTTGGTCGTTATTATTTTGTCGTTGCATTATAATACATAATTTGCATTACTCAGTACTTTCATATTTTAAGGAGTACGACCCGATGTCCGCACGTTGAAAATCAGCGCTGCAGTACTGCTCAGGCTGTACTGCAGTTTTATTTTGATTTTTTTCTGACAATAAAAGTCCTTTTCTTCCTTTCTTCTTCTTTTCTTACTAACTTCAGACTGTGCTTAAGATTTTCATAACAAAAAACAATGGATTAATGTTGAAGAATGTTGAAGAACAATGTTGAAGAAATTGGTCAATTTAACGACCTACGTTTGAAATGACACTAGATATTTTATGTAACAAATAGTAAGCTTGATTTTCACAAATTTTTTATCGCGTCTTGCCTCCACACATGGCTGTTTACCGCAGCACGATCGCTCGTCAGTGATAATGTCGGGCGACATCTTGCGAGCGAGGAGCGCAAATCGCGATAGCGTTCCAAAGATAAACGATTGGCCACGATGCTATTTTGTCTCACATTAAGGGATACACGCGATTTAGAAAAGGAAATGTTTGTATTTTTTATGTCTAATTAAATTTATTGGTAATAGATATTAGAAATAGCTTAGAAACTGCAATTAGTATATTGAGTGGTTATATGTATGAATTGTTTATCTCCCATACATACTCAATTATTTTACTTTTCCATTTTGAAATGTTTGGAATTAAGTAATGTAAATTACATTCATTATTAATTTTATTGTTTTTAACTTAAGATTCCGTCTAAAGTTGTTGGATATCTATCTACTACCACTTACAAAAATGCCACTTCTTATGTATTAGAAACCAACACAATGCTTGCAAATAAATGCTTTATTTCTTTCTATATTCAAATATTACTTAAGTATGTTTGTTTTGAGCCTTTCAAGGCGTGCCTTTAAGGTTTTTTTAGTAATTTTTTATACATTTTCATTTAACAATGTTTGTTAAATTTCTAAAATTTTTAAGAAGCTCTTTGCTCTTAAAGTCATCAAGTGTGAAGAACAAATGTTTATACATCATATTATCTCTAAGTTATTTTACATAAAAATTAATATGCATTACGTTACACGCTGTCTGCGACAAAGAAAACTTTCTTGAAAACAATGAGTAAATTTTGGTTTGCTTATAAGTTTATGTGTAAATTCCGCATGCTATGTTTTGGCTCAGTCCCTCGTCGAAGGGTTGATCGAACTGTTGAGCAGACGGAGTGCAGTGGCACTCGCGTATTAAATTCAGTTATTAGCCCCGCCAACTTTGATCAGGGTTGACCCCGGGCCGAGTTCATCGATCCGGAGCGACTTTCACCCGGATCATAAACTGAGCCACCCACTTTCAAAACTGAAAAAACAGTTCCCAACTCACTTCAAAACTAAGTCTTCCTAATCACGCGGCGCGAACAAAGTTCCGAGCAAGTTTTTTCCAAGTTCAGTTGAAGTTCATCGATGTGGGGATCGTTCATCCTGGTAGGGACACTTGCATACGGCACGGCTCAACGACGGGCCGCTGAAACAAAATGTGGAGCAAGGTTGGACTGGATTACTTTCGTCGGTAACTTTTTGCGGATCGATGTGGAAGTTAAAAGTTTATTACCGGCCGCACCGACGCGCGACGAAGCGCTCGTAAAACGAACTTTGTCTGCGGACGCATTCCGCCTGCCTACTACGCTCATAGCTCAAGTACGTACACGTTTTAATTAGTGTTAGGTTTATGATGTGGCGACGGTACGTGCAGTACACGACGCGTCGGCCGCGTCACGGCTTCGTTACGCGCTCAAAGGAACCTTTATTTACTTTACATATCAGGCGGCCGTAACTAACGAGCGTAATACCTGCTCAGCATTCGTATTCACAAAAGGTTTTTCTACCTACGCCGGCAGCGGGCGTAAAATAGGAGGCGAGCCGGGAAGGAGGCATAAAGGAGAAAATAAAATAAAGACGGCGCCAGCGAACGGATGCGAGGTCCGTGAAAAAAGTACGAGGAAAGCGGGCTTAATGGTGTGGCGCAGGTGAGGTAGGCGGGGTCGGGTGGGTGGTGCGCAACGATTGGTCGGCGCCGCCCAGCCGCGAGTACGCCCCCACCTCCCCGGGGCGCACACCCCCGCCACCCGCTGCCCGCCGCCCGCCACCCGCCCCGCGGCCACCGGCTATCGCCTGACGACCACCTTCAGCCACCCAGCGCAAGCTATGCCTGTGTCGTGAATTAGTTTGCCAACTCTCTGTCTATGGCGGAGCTGCGAGCCTGTAAGTATGGACGACGGACTGAATAATCGATAAAGGTGTTTATTGAAAACGGGTAAGGACGAAGCTCTTTATTGCTTCTTTATTATTAAAGCCGAGCTAGGAATAGCAGGGCGGGGGACGGATTTCTCCGCGGTACATAAGGTCGTCGCGCAGTTTTTATACTGACACAGCTGCATCAGATAGATGGTAATGACTTTCGTCTGAGTGCACTCTATTTTAATACTATATATATCTTACTCTACCCATGAGTATATAAACATAAACATATACACTCACACCTGTAATCCCCGAAGGAGAGGAGAGGTGTAACTAGTACACCCACTTTTCGCCAAATTTCGGTCCCAAGATGTGATAGGGGGCGAGCCTATCGCCATACCGGGCACAGATTCCAGACTCCGGGCTAATACTGGGAATTTCTGGATAGAAAAACCCAACACCACTTTACCCGACCCGGGGATCGAACCCGAGACCCCAGTATAGCAGTCGTAAACGCATGCGCAATTGCGCAACAACTGCGCCACCGAGGCAGTCATGAGTATATAGTTACAGTATATGTAATTTCATCATTCCAATACTCTTTGTATATTTTATATCCTACCGACGCCTTTAGCAAACATAATGAAGTCATGCTTCAACTAAGCTGACATAAATTCAATTCATGGTAAAAACTTTTTGGGAGAACAAGAACCTTTTGTTACGAAATCAACAACACTGATATTTTTTGCATAAGGGATAGTAGTATAACTGCATCTTTTAGGATTCAGTACCAAAAGGATAGCAAAGGAAGCCTAATACCAATTCTAAGGTTCTATTTTTTAACTTTAACATGTAGTGACTAAAATGTTAACGCAATTTATGATGTTATGGCGCGAAATTTAATAAATAAAAAAAAGCCTTGTGAGAGTCACGGACCATTAATTATGTGGTGGACGGTGGTACAGTAAACTCGTTACCCGAGTCCAAGCCACACTTGACCATATTTTATTTTTGAAACTGCTATAACCTTATAGATCCCATAGATCTAGTAAGTACTTGTTTTATTTGAGAATATAGATGTATAGATTATATCATTGTCGGGTAGGCAGAGGTCTCAGATGTGATTAGTAGGTACATCCCTACCCATAACTCATGTGGTAATCTTAATACCTATATAACATTTCCGAGATACGATGTTGATATTTTTTTTTATTCTGGCACGGCAAAGTGACTACACTGCACCTGATGGTAAGCGCAGTGCCGTCCAGATAGAGTATCAAGTAGCCAGAGATAGTCTATCTGCGATGTACTCCGAAACTGCTCCATCGATTTCAATGAAATTTTGTGTTTTCATATTGTTGGATAGTTTTGGACCCGGTAGGTGGCCTGTTGTCGGGTTCAAATTTTTTTTCCTTGGTAGGACAACGTCTGCCCGTCGCCACTAGTATAGATATATAAAATAGGTATACGAATCTAAACCTTAGAAAATATACAATGTCGAATTACACAATTTGTCAGTCGAAATTAGGACCTTAACAATTTCACAAATTATAAAAAGTATTGAAGCGATCAGAATGGTGTACCTCTGCCAGTTGAACTCAGTTGAAGTTTTAAAATAACTATAGATGTTAGATATATTGATTTATGGGCATGTATTACCGTGATTAATATGATGACCGCCGTGATGACTGCCTCGGTGGCGCAGTTGTAATTGCGCATGCGTTACGACTGCTGTGCTGAGGTCTCGGGTTCGATCCCCGGGTCGGGTAAAGTGATATTGGGTTTTTCTATCTAGAAATTCTTCAGTATTAGCCCGGAGTCTGGAAAATGTGCCCGGTATGGCGATAGGCTCGCCCCCTATCACATTATGGGACCGAAATTCGGCGAAAAGTGGGTGTACTAGTTACACCTCTGCCTACCCCTTCGGGGATTACAGGCGTGAGTGTATGTGTGTGTGTGTATTACCGTGATTAAAAAACCTTGAACCAAAAGTGAGTCATTTTCATAACAACATGAATAGTTCATGCGCCGCGAGTACTAACAAAGCTTACAGCGCCATCTATGTACGAAACGAAGTACTGATTCCAATATCTTTACATTAATAATTAATAATTTATTTGGTTCAACATTATATTTTACTTGCCAGTATTAAATTAACATGCTATAGTTGTTAAATATATATAGAAGTAAAACAAATACCACTGCTGGTGGTAGGATATTCATATTCGCCCGGATAGCGACCACCGTACACATGGTGTAAAACCCGCCATAGTGGCACACGCAAGTGTGTCGCGTTCCGGGATCAGCCAGTGTACATGCAGTTTTTGTCGGGGGTCTAGAGTTGGGGTACGATGTGTGAAGAAGCAGGCCGGCATGATTGTGTTGAGTAGCGGGGGATACATCGTCTCTCGCTACTCGATACTCTAATTGGACCGCACTGCGCTTACCATGAGGTGCAGTGTGGTCACTTTGCCGTGCTAGGATAAATAAAAAAATAAAATCTAACGATCAAATTTTTATTTGCCATAAATATTTTATTTTACAACGTCGACTCATACTACAACTATTTGACGTAAACTTAACAGAGATCGAACCTACGACCGCTCATTTTTCTTTCTCACTCTCACACCAAAGCATACCTTTAGATGCTCGATCACCTCAGCCTTGTTATAATAAATGCATTTGTCTTGTTACTATGTTTTTCCTAGTTTTTCTTTAATGACACACCGTATTCCCTCTAGTGTGAAAAATGGCTTAATGTAGCATGAAACAATGAATGATTACTGCCCAGTAGCATTGTTCGCGAGAATCAATGAATGCATTGTGTTTCCTATACAATATTTTCGTACAATATATTATTAGTAAGCTATTTTTGTTCTCTGATCCCTGAATATATTGTTTCTCGATTCTAAATTTAGTTTTGATGTAGGCATGTATATCAAATTCCATGTCAAGTAATCATTCGAAAAAATATTCCATGCAATTTACTTGCGAATTAGTTCCATATTAATTTTGATGATATACTATTACGAAATACGAAGTAAAAATTTTAAACTCCACAAATAAATAAATATAAACGCACCACGATTGGGTTCTGTTGGATTTTACATGTCTTAGCTAAGACATGTACATAGCTTAAAAAACTACTTAAATCAACAGAACGGTTGAAAATAACATCAAGTATCGTCTGGATACATTTGGTCACGTCAAACTGGCAATACTCGCCCTTATTCACGTGCGTATCATGCCAATTTATAACGGTAATATTATGGAAATAAAGTTGATTTCGGCTTGTATTTTTACTTACTTCTTATTACCTTTTTCCGAACACCGGTGTACTTGTGATACACGAGAGGTTAATTACATAAAAATACAACGTGAAAATATATGAGGAATTTGTGTTTCTGTGTACTTAATACAAATTATAAAAGATCATCACTTCATTTTACCTGTTACGGGATTACCATCGCAATAATTGTTCCCAGAGAGTTTACTAGTGATTACAAAATACAGCAACTAACATCGAAACCTCGGAATATGAAATTTGCTTGTAACGACTTAACTTGACAGTCTCCGTGGCGCTGCGGGCGAGTAGCCGTTTGTGAAACGAGAGGCCGTGGGCTCGATTCCCGCACCAAGACAAATGTTTGTGTGACAGACAGATATTTGTTTCGGGTCTGGTTGTTGTGGGACCGTAGTCCCTCGTGGTTCTGGATACCCAAGATACAATTTTGAACTGGTATGGAGGCATCTCATTACAGCTTTCTATATTTTGCTATCCCATAGGATGCGTGTATTTTTCTGGGATAAAATGTGGCATATGTCATTTTCTGGTCCCTAAACTACCACTATGCAAAAAATCATGTCGATCCCTTGTTCTGTAAGAAACTTAACTATCCCACGGGAACTGTACATTTTTTTCGGGATAAAAAGTAGCCTATGTGCTATTCCAGACTATAATCTATCTCTGTGCCAAATTTCAACCAGATCCGTCCAGCCGTTGTAGCGTGATTGAGTAACAAACATCCATCCATCCATCTAAACTTTCGCATTTATAATATTAGTAGGATAACATGGCTATAGATGAACACGATCAAATCATATAATTAATTGTACAGTGAACCGTACGTAAGTACCGATTTTTAACGAAAATTGTCTATAAAACTATTAATAAGTATTAATAGTTTCATGTGTGTACTATACTAAAAAAGAGCTCTAACATTCTAAAAAATTAACATATTCAATCTTCGTAACAAAAAATTAAAAACAAATCAAATAATAATATACCCGAAATCAGTTCGTCCGATTGGGCCTAACAGCATTTAAGTTAAGGTCATCGGTGTGGGGTCTTATGGATGGAATATGAAGCCTTTTTTGTGGTTATGATAGAAACACACTATTAGGGATCGAGTGATTTGATCTGGATATATATGGACCAAGAACATTTAGTTTTATACGTACCTATAGATCAACGCAAAAATTATATAACAATGTCAGAATCAAAATTACATAACTATAAATTTAATCAAGCATCCTAGGTAAATACAGGTAGGCACTACTAGATAGGGATTGCAAATTTACATAAACACATTAGGGCGTTGCGGTTGTCACCCCCGTCTTAGCGATGCATACTCGTCTTGGTGTTGCCACTACACTGGCTCTAATAATATTATAATAGTTTCCACGTCAGGTGGCGCTTCGGTGCATAATTAAGTTCGTCATTGTAATAAAACTAAATGAACTATGAAAATGTGATATGGTATAACGTAGAGAATCTACGGGTAAGAGAAAGGTGACCCCTCTAAGTGTAGAAGCTACACATTTAAGTAATCGATGCTTAAAAGTTTAGATAGTACAAAATATGCATAGTCTTTAATTTTTATTGGTACAGTATTCAAATTTGCGTTGCCTAAACAATAACAATAAGGGTCTTAACAACATGGGAAACAGTACTATTGCTGTTTGTCGATTTTTTTATTATTTTAATCAACATGTTACATTACTTAAACACTATTATCAAAAGGATTTTATGAGTCCGAACAAAAATAAGTAAATTAGACGCCATTCAAATCTCCTGGAAGGGGTAATAGTCAAATGACAGTAAGAGGATGCATGATATGAGCTGTGACGTCACCTATCAGAATGGCCAATTACTGTGCCGTTGTGCGAGAGAGATAGTGAAATGTTCCCACTGCTTACTCATTTTTGCTCATACCAATATTTAAAATCCTAACCCCTCTCATTAGTAGAGGAGACCCATGCCCAGCAGTGGGACAATGTTTAATACAGGGCTAGTATTATTATTATTATGATATTTAAAATAAATATTGTGACCTATCTTTTAAATTTATTCTGTTATCGGTAGAATTGATATTCATAATAATAATGTAAAAAAATAACACAGAAAACTACCCTATTATGAATTAAAGAATTAATGAAACATTTGAACTTATCGAGTTAAATACTGTAATGTATACATATTTGTATACCAATACATTCTACATGCATGTTATCCGTTACGTAACATACCTGCGGAACAAAACATTCTTATCGCATTCAAAAAGACTCATAACACTGTCCGCAAAGAACAAAAATAGAATAGAAAAAAAATTCAAAACCCTCGACCATTGTCCGAGCGTACAATGCCTTTACGACACCGGGTAAATAACGTTTGGAAAAATGTAAAAAAAACACCCACACAGTTTGCGGGTTCCGGGTAAACACGTCGCCGTACCCCTTATTGAGTTGATCTGGCCATTTGTACGCGCCCTCGCCCTTTGCATTAAAAAAAAGAAACTCGGCTCGCGAATTCAATTTCCAATATCCATTTTTGACGTGGCGTGATTAGAACGCAGTTTGGTCGTTAGCGGGATGTATCGTAGGAAACGAGAGCCTTCGTTTGCTTCTATTTGTACCATATCGATTGCAAGTGTGAATTTCGTCTGAGTGTTTTGAACGCACTCGTTTTATGATTCGTTCGAAACATGAACGTGGTGAGAAACAAAAGCTATATTCCAGATATAACTGACAGGTTGAGAAACACAAAACCTTTATTAATTTCAAATACTTATTTATTTTCGTATATATCTAGTTGCAAAATAGAACATTAAAAAGATAGACAAAATGCAAGTATACGTATAAAATATAACAGTATCTGTTGTAGTTTCTTAGCTACTTCTTCGTGCACATATTATTTATGTGATACTTATTATAAATAGTGACAAATCGATAAATCTAATAACATTATATTGTTTCCAGAAATGACCGAATAGCCTCCTAATACATCTCGTGAGTGTCTTCAAATTGTCTTGTTGTAATAATAAATATATCATAGTTATCCCTAAGGGACAAATAAAAGGGAAAATAAAGCAAATCGGTTCCCACTCCCGGAAGGGTCCACGAAGAAAAACGATTAATATTAACTGAAATTGTTATTGCCCCTTTATTGCGTTGATTTAATATTTTTATTGCTTTTATCGAAAGAGTTTAAGTTTTCTGAATTTGATACTCGTAAAAATTAATTGCCGGCATTATAATTGAAATTATTATGATCTATATAGTATTGAGTTTTGTTATTATGGACCTATAAAGCCATTTACTTGGGAGAATTACTGATCATTAAAAAGCAAATATGTTAAAATATAACTTTTTATACCAGCGATAGCCTAGTTGGTTGCGATACGGAGTGTCAAGACGAAAGACGTATGTTTGAAACCAACCCAAATGGCATACATACACCTTTAACTTTTCTAAAGTTACGTGTATATTCATTGTTAATTATAGCTTGCTTTAACGATGAAGGAAAACACCGTGAAGAAACCTGCATACCTGAGCATTCTTGTACGAATTTCAAAGGTGTGTGAAGTCTACCAGCCCGCATTAGACCAGTATGGTGGAATAAGGCCTAACGACACACAAGTTTTATACAAGGCTAGTATTGTTATTACTTTTTACTTAGCTGTACAATTATTTAGAACATGAGTGATATTGAATCAAAGTCAAACAAACAATCAAAAGTCTTCTTTTAAGCGAGTCGTAAGACTATGGGCATATGCATTCTTCCCATTATATCATACCTATTGTAAACATACTTAATTTATGACATTGTCTTAATCTAGTGTTTACCAGCATTTTTTTTTTTTTTTTTATTCTGTCACGGCAAAGTGACCGCACTGTACCTGATGGTAAGCGCAGTGCGGTCCAAATAGAGTACTGAGTAGCGAGAGACGATCTATCTCCGCTATTCAACACACTCATGCCGGCCTGCTTCTTCACACTACACCATGAGCAAGAAGGTGAAGAAGGGGTCGAGGGTCTAGTGTCAAAGTACTAAGAAGGCCGCAGAATGGCCATTGTACCCCAACTCCAGACCCCCGACAAAAACCGGAAGTACACTGGCTGATCCCGGAACGCGACACACTTGCGTGTGCCACTATGGCGGGTTTTTCGCCCTGTGTACGGTGATCGCTATCCGGGCGGATATGAATATCCTACCACCAGCATTCTAGGAATAAACTTGATAGTTCATGCTTCATGTATGCAAATCGCGGGTGTAGGTAGCAAGGTTACCAATTTCATGTAAGCTGAGAATATCACCGCATGTCTCGTGATCTGTGTGCAAGGTTAACCTTGAAGTCACTACGATATAATAGAAATAAGAATTAAATGCCTTTAAGAAAGACTGAAACAATGCCTAAGATAATATGTGGAAGATGTATCGCGAGACCTTTGCCTAGAAGAGACATAAAGGGTTTAATAGTTTTTAGTGAAGATAACTTGCGGTACCAGTTTATAATATTTTAAGTTGGCAAATAAACTATTATTCATTGTGTATACCTAGAAACTTCTTATAATATTATTTTTTCCATTAATTAATTCTCTAGCAGAACGTACACCTTAACAGAGTTTAAAAAATGACTTAAATGAAATCTCAGCTCATTAATACAGAAAGCAAAAAAGAGTTTATTAGTCGTTGTGAACGTGAAATGATCCCCTTAACGAGCGAACTGTGTCGGTGTTGCTGTTCTTACATTAAAATGTAAACATTACCCCTTTCCCTCAAGTCACTGTAGGGACGAATCGTCATTTGTCTGCAACATTACAAACTATGTAGACTGGCGTTTAGGATGCTTCGTTTTTAAACGCGTAGGTTTTTCAATAACGTGCCAATAAGTCTTCAGTCCATAAAAATCTGCAATGTTTATTGTCAGTGGCTTACTTTATAGTAAGATTTACACCCAGCCTCCGTGGCGCAGTTGGCGAGTAGCCTGCTGTGAAACGAGAGGCCGTGGATTCGATTCCCACACCGGGACAAATGTTTGTGTGACAGACAGATATTTGCGTCCGAGGTCTTGGTGTTGTGAGACCGAAAGTATCTCGTAGTCCCTGATAACTCACAACACAAGACTCGTATCTTAGTGTGGGATTGGGGCTATGTGTGTGACTGTTGGGTATTATTTATTTATTTATACGCAAAGTTATTATTTCAAATCAGCTTATAGGCTATATAAAAAGGCAGCTACAGAATGGTTTTTATATTATGAAAATAATCCTATTATGAAAATAATCCTATTATTTGAGATTATCAGGCACATTGATTGCTGCTGGTTAAACCTGATTTTTTATTGTGGCCTTAAATTCTTATTGGCTTAACAAATGTCAGTATCGGTGCTAAGACTTGCAGTGATATTGACAATATATAATAAAAGTACAGTACAAAATTGTAGGGTAGTTTTTCAAATCAGGAACGCTAAAGTTCTTGTCCATTCCTCTTTACCCAAAATACATTCCTAACTGGTGGTAGAGTC
The DNA here is from genome assembly GCA_905220505.1 of Laothoe populi. Lineage (NCBI taxonomy): Eukaryota > Metazoa > Arthropoda > Insecta > Lepidoptera > Sphingidae > Laothoe > Laothoe populi. The sequence continues at coordinate 6,803,487 of HG992152.1, forward strand.
AAAAATATTACAAATCCTAAATAATTAATAACATTTTATGGATTAATAAATACTTTGGTTTTTGATTTCTTTGTTTTATACCCCAATCAATATAAAATAAACACCTATAATATTATATTACATTATTGTTTTCTAATAATGTGACTACTGTTACATGATTTTTCATAGTTCGTTTAGACTGATGACAAGATGGATGCGGTGAAGACTGAATTTTCAAATGATTTTACTATGAAATAGGAAAACGATGTAATGAGCGTCTCGAACGCAGCATCAAAACGCCCGTTTGCAGAGATTTCATAATAAGAACGCCTAATCTAAGTGTCGAGTATTTCCAGAGCGGTCATCTCAGCCGAGATCACTCCCAGGGGTACTCTAGACCCCAGGAATTGGGATTTATTCCGTCTGAATATCCACTGTCGTGCAAACGACACCTCTGCGAGGTTGAATGTTTTATGGTATGACGTGAAAGTGACAAAATATTTGATTAAACTTAATAAAGTTTCAGGCCATTGCAAACATAGTTGGTTAATAATTGTCATATACAATACACACATATGTGTATAGTGTATATACACTCACGCCTGTAATCCCAGAAGTGGTAGGCAGAGGTGTAACCAGTACGGGTGTACTGGTTACACCTCTGCCTACCGAAAAGTGGGTACTTTTCGCCGAATTTATTTCGGTCCCATAATGTGATAAGGGGCGAGCCTATCGTCATACCGAGCATAAATTCCAGACTCCGGGCTAATACTGAGAATTTCTATATAGAAAAACCCAATATCACTTTACCCGACCCGGGGATCGGACCCGACACCGCAGCACAGCAGTCGTAACGCATGTGCAATTACAACTGCGCCACCGAGGCAGCCATATACAACACGTAAAAAATCACACCCGCGGCGTCACATGCATCTTTATGTTTAATCGGTATTGTAGGAGACTGAAGTCACTTATAAAAAAGGACTTTAAATTTTTTAAACTTATCCAATTTTATCCCCTTAAAATTATTATTATATTAAAAATTCAAAAAAATTGCCATCTTTCGAGCGATTCTCAAGTGATATGTTAACCAAAGAACATCATTTAATTTATTTATATAGATGTGTGTTACAATTGATCGTTACCAACGAATAGTGAGCAAATTACATAAAAAAGCGAGGTCGAAGGTACGATACCAACAGCACAACCGCAAATATCGACACTGTATAGAGGTCTCATAAAAAGGTCATTAAAAAAGACCATTTCTAAGTTCATAATTTTAGGGAAAAATAAGATAAAAGGTACAAAATATATACTAATTTTTATGGAAGCGACGGAAAATTAGCAATTAAATCACCTGATGACGAATTATCAGCGTCAAAACCTGTATACTTGCAGTATAAAATCTTGTATAAAGAAAGGGTTTTGATAAGCTCGTTGCTAGATAAGTTGTGGAATAATACACATCTCAATGCAGTGTAATTTTAAATGTATATTAAGATTGTATGTTTCTTTAAAATATGTATAAAATTTTACTTCCATAAAAAAACAAAGCAAAGTGATATCAGTGATTTTCATAAATCATCTATTTTTACGACATTACATTTATAATCACCGAAGTGACTTATGTGGGGCAGTGGGCGAGTAGTTGGCAACAAGAATCCTTTGGTTCGATTCCTAAATCGTCGCAATATTTGTATGATTCACAAACGGTTGTATTTCTTAGTATTCTTGGATCATAAATCCCTCTTTGTGTATGATACCCACGATGGTTATCCTAATATGGGTTCAAGGCTGCATATGACTGTTGCGTATATTTATTTAAAAAACGAAAGCCAAAAAGGTTTACTTTGAAATACACCAGAGAAATCGCGCACATAACAAGGGTCACAAACTTTACGATACTTACGTACCTAAATCAAAATTACGAAGTTAAGCAGAGCGGTCTCTTAATGTCGCGTAACGACTGCGAAGACGGTCGAATACTTTAATTATTTAGCTCTAATAGCTGCCGAGCTTGTCCTTTGACGTCGACTTTAATTTAGGATTCCACCCCCAAATTAAAAATATAATGAGACTGAACTGAGGCGGTGTTAATTGGAAACCGATCTGTGAGGGAGTTTTGCTTGAAAGTGTTATGTTGAACGGTTGGACGACATTTTAAGCGCGAAGGTTCGATTTGGATATAATTTATTTTAAAAACGCTAGAAAAAATTTTAACCGATAATTTTATAGTAAACAACAAAACGTTGTAGATATTTATTTGTTTAATTTACATGTAATGTATAAAAATATTGCAATAATCGTAGGCCGTAGCTTCACCGACAAAAACACGCCTTTACGAATAAGTAGTTTGCATTTCATTATTCTACAGCTTAAAAACTCTGTGAACTCTTTGAACCATTTAGTCATTGTTAGCTTAAAACAGCATCTGACAGTACTCTGATATTAATATTATTGATTATGCAACAATCAAAAAAGCCACAGAGTAAAAAAAATATCAGCACCAACATTACAATGTTAACAATACCAATCTAAAAGAAAAATCGTAAGGGGTGAAGTGAGTGGTGTTTTTAATCCTATTGACGTATCACCTTGACACGAGTATAAGTAATCGCGTTCATTATTCACTCGGCAGATGGCGTGTCGAGATTCTGGCTTATCTTTTTCGTTTAAAAGGTTTAACTTGCTACAAAAAAGAGGAAGGAGTAAGTATAACCAAAACACGACAGAACTTGCATATTGCTGCTTGGAGCAGAGAAAAAGCGGCAGTACATACGGGAGAACCACAACCTAGCGGTCTCAGATAATAAAAATTGGCAGATAGAATAATATTTCCAGGTATCCAAAGCTGCCTTCTCCCTTCAGAATCCCAACACCTTTCGGCAACCCACCCAAGATTCTTCTGGACTTAAAGGTTTCTGTCCGGTAGCGATCATTCACCACCTAGTGACCCTTATTCATTTGCCCTTATTCAGTTGCTTTAGTAATAACTACATTTATTATCTGTATATATAAAAGAAAAAACTGACTGACAGATCGATCAACGCACAGCCAAAACGGCTGGGGTTAGAGACTTGAAATTTTGACAGTAGGTACCTTTTATGACGTGGATGCCTACTAAGGAAGGGTTTTTGGGAATACCACCCCTAAGGGGGTAAAATAGGGGATGATAGTTTGTATGAAAATCCGTCATTTATGAAGTTAAGTTTATGAAAATTAGTATTTGGCCTTATAGTCAAAAATAAAAAATAATATATTTTAGGATTTTTGGAAATTCCACCCCGAAGGGGGAAAAATAGGGGAAGAAAGTTTGTATGAAAATCTGTCATTTTTGCAGTGAAACGCATGAAATTTGGTATTTGGCCTTACAGTTAAAAATTAAAAACACATATTTCAGAGTTTTTGGAAATTCCATCCCTAAGGGGGTTAAATAGGGTAAGAAAGTTTGTATAAAAATCCTTCATTTTTGAAGTTAAATGCATGAAAATTGGTATTTTGTAGTGTATACTTTTTGTCTCAAACATGACCTCCACGCGCGAGCAACAGCTAGTTTTTACATATAGAAAGGAATTTATAATTTGTATAAGGTACATATCAAAATATTTGGAGTATATGTATACGCCGCACGCAGCGCGATCAGCTATTGACGGCCGCGCGTGTTCGGAGGTCTACCACTACAGCTGGCATTGGATTGGCTTCCTCTGAATGTCGTTTCTACTTGAACGAAAGACTAACTCGGGTCAACCGTCATGTTTTTTATAAGGCCCGTAATGCTTCGTTGGAAGCTCATTGGAAGTACGTCTGGACCAGAAATGGAAAAATTTTTACTCGTAAAGAGCACGGATCTCCTCGATTCCGCATCCGCACAGAAGCTGATATCGGGAAATTTTTTACCCAGGCTCAAGGTTAGGTCTCTTTTTTGTAAATGATTGCGGTTACTATACGATTTGTTTGCTTTTACAAGCTTATTTGGCTTATATGTTTAAATGTTTTTTAATTTTTGACGGAAAATGTCAATTAAATTATATATTGCTTTGCTATGGCTACACCCTGCGGGTATTTAGTTATCTTTTCTATTCTTTTTATAGCCTGATTGTATATAATTGTACCGTAGTTATAGGTTTCCATAATGAAGTGAGTACAAAATATAGTTTTCAGTCATCATATAGCTGCCTTTACTGTATACGTCACACATACTACATAATATTTACTCAACTTTTTCTAACATGATTGGAAAAATAAGCTTTGTAGTTGGGCTTTACAATCCAGGCTCATTAGGAAAGAATCACGATGAGATTATAATGGCAGTGATGCACCATTCTATTGATGTTTTAGCGATTAACGAAACCTGGTTGAGACCTAATGAAGAAGCAAAAGCTCCATACATCCCGGGCTATACTTTGCGTAGTGTTCCTAGATCATCTGATGTACGTGGCGGGCGTGGTGGTGGAGTGGCCTTTTATATAAGAAAAGGCCTTAGAACTATAGTGTGTGAACATCCCGTCTGCCCGTCCGTTGAGCAGTTGTGGGTGAGTCTTAGCATAAATGGCAACAAAATTATTTTAGGAACGGCTTATCGTCCTCCTTGGCTTAGTACTGATAGGTTTTTTGACGCGTTGACGGATACAGTTAACGCTTTGGGCCACCGGGATAAATTGATTATATTAGGTGACTTTAATATTGATTTAATGAAGCCCAATGGTATCAATTCTATAACTTTTTTCAACTTTATAAATTTATTTGATCTAAAACAAATTGTATCGTCACCTACTCACTTCACCGACCACAGTGAATCTCTTATAGATGTCGTTTGTACCGATGTGTTAGTTCGCAATGTAACGATAGACATTATAGGTAGCAAGCTGGCTAATCATGCTCTTGTTATATCAGCATTTAATTTGAAAAAGCCTAAAATTCCCTCAAAATTTATCAGTTTTAGACCGCTTAAAAGCATTGATCTAGAATTTTTTAAATGTGACATAAAGCTAATTCCTTGGCACCGATTATTAAACACGTATAATGTTAATGATATGATAGTTATTTTTAATACATTACTTCTAGAACTATTTGATGTCCATGCTCCCAAAAAAACTTTATTGACTAAGCATCATTCTTACCCTTGGATTACCGATACTATCAAGCTGATGATGAAATTAAGAAACGAAGCTCACATGAAATATCTTCAAAATAAAATAAACACGCGATATGAGTATTATAAACAATTAAAGAACCTAGTTAATTCGAGTATTTGTCATGAAAAGCGCGCGTATTTCACGCAGTACATTAATCACCATTCTAATGATCCTAAAACTTTATGGAAACACCTTAAGCTAAATGTGCTCCCTCCTAAACCTGATAAGCATCTCCCTCCCCATCTCTCAAATGCTGAGGATTTAAATAAGCATTTCCTGGATGCTCCGGGCCCGAATACTGTAAGCATGTCCGATTTAACATATTTTGAGTTCCATAGGTTAGAATCTGCTACTTTTAGTATAAAATGTGTAAATCAAAGCTATGTTCGTCGCATCATTTACTCCCTTAAATCTAATGCACAAGGTAATGACAGGATATCGTTAGACATGCTTCTTCTAACTCTGCCCGACACTTTGGATGCAATAACATCAATAATAAATAGATCTATTATAACATGTACCTATCCGCACCAGTGGAAAATTGCTATAGTCCGACCTTTACCTAAGATTGCAAATCCTTCGTCTGCTAAAGACCTGCGCCCAATCAGTATTCTACCATGCCTATCCAAGGTTGCGGAAAAAGTAGTTAACTCCCAGCTTTTGGACTATCTTGAGAACCATGATATTCTACCTCAAGCCCAATCAGGTTTCCGTAAACACCGTAGCACAGCTACTGCCTTACTAGACGTCACGAGTAACATTTTAGAGGCTCAGGACGCTGGCTTGAGTACTATTCTTATTTTGCTGGATTTCTCCCGTGCTTTTGACACTATTAATTTACCCCTATTACTATCAAAATTGTCCTTTTATGGTTTTGATATACCCACAATCAAATGGTTTGATAGTTATCTCAGCCATCGTTTCCAGTGTGTCGAAGTGCGTAAGGAGGACGGCTCTGCAACTTTGTCATCTCTAGTTCCAGTTACCAGAGGAGTACCTCAGGGGTCTATTCTTGGACCCTTACTCTTTATTCTGTACAGTGCTGATATCATAGGCTGCATTAAACATTGTAAGTATCACCTGTACGCCGATGATCTTCAATTGTACTTATCATTCCACCCCAACGAAGTACACTCGGCTGTTGCTAAAATTAACGCGGATCTTGACAGTATAATCGGTTGGTCAATGCATAATTGCCTAGTATTAAATCCCAGCAAGTCTAAGTTCATGGTATTAGGTACTAGACAGCAAGTGGAGAAAGTTACGTCCCAAAATCCCATGGTTATGGCAAGAAATGAGCCCATTGCCCAAGTTCGGGAGGCACGCAATTTAGGTTTGATTATGGACTCAGAATTGAGATTCGAGTCATATATAAATGAAGTTGCGCGCAATTGCTTTTTCCGCTTAAAAGTCTTGTATAGGACTCGCCAATATCTGAGCTTCCAGATACGCTTAAATCTTGTCGACTCAATAGTATTGTCAAAATTCAACTACGCTGACACTGTTTATGGTCCAAGATTATTGGCAAAATCGAAGACATTGATACAGCGTGTTCAAAATGCGTGCATCAGGTTTTGTTTAGATATCCCACCTAGGAGCCACATATCGCCATATATAAATAGGACCAAAATACTAAATATGTCGTCAAGGCGCTACGTTCATTTTGCGACCCTCTTATTTGGCATTTTAAAAAATTGCAAACCTCTTTACCTGTTTGATAAATTGAAGTGGTCATCTCGCACCCGTCTTGCTCGTCTGGTTGTGCCTTATCACAGAACAACTTCTTTCAAAGGTAGTTTTAAGTATACCGCAGCGAAAATTTGGAACATTATTCCACCTCCGTTGAAGAATCTTTCTTTAACTGTCGGTTCTTTTAGAAATAAAATAAAAGATTTCTTCTTCACTAATTACCAGCTCGACGGTATGCTTAAAATCTAGTACTCAACACCAGACACCCTGACATTCACACACACCGACGTCATGCAGTGGAGCGGTTTGTAGCTATGTTTTATTGTAGTAGTAGTTTTTAGTTAAGTGTAATGTATAGCTATATTTTAGTGTAGTAGTAGTTTTAGTTAAGTGTAATGTAGTAGTGAGTCGATAATAAGTTAGTTTTTTAGTAAAAGAGTGTGGCTTTCGATACTTTGTTAATTATGTTCTATTTTGTTTTTTGTTATTGTAGCCGTTAATTTTGTTTCATTTTTTTATAGTATCATGTAATGGGATCTAAAATAGGTCAAGCTGAAAATCAGCGCTGTAGTAAATGCTGCAGCATTAAGCTGAGCTTGATCCTTTTTGGTTTTTCACTGTAATGTGCATTTTTTTTGTGTAATTTTTTATTTTGTTTTGTTTTTATTGAAAAACCAAATAAACTCTTTCTTTCTTTCTTTCTTTCTTTCTTTATATTTTATACGTGACCAAGATATTTATAATTTTTCAAAATAATTTCAACTGCGTGTATCTTTTAATCTTTTACTCGTCAATGACTATAGGCATAGTATTAGGATAATATTTATTTAAGCGATTCATCAATCTTCATTCTTTACGAAGTATGTCTATATCTGCTCATATGAGCTTGTGCAGTAACTCTTAAAGGAAAAATGGTACTTAATCGTACACATCGACAGCCTCCGTGGCGCAGTAGGCGAGTAGCCGGCTGTGAAACGGGAGGCCGTGGGTTCATTCCCACACCAGGACATTTTTTTGTGTGACACAGACACATTTGTTTCGAGTCTGGGTGTTGAGAGCCCGAAAGTCTCTCGTAGTCCTTGATAACCACGACACAAGATTTGTATATTAGGTAGGATCAGGGCTATGTGTGTGACTGTTGGGTGTTATTTATTATTATTAATCTTTCACTCGTTAATTTTTATAGGCAAAGTATTAATATAATATTTATGGATGCGATTTAACAATCTTCGTTTTTTACGAATTAGTAAAAAATATACAACCTATGTCCGATCATCTGGGACTGTGCAGTAACTTTAAAGAAAAAAGTACATATATAGCTGTATTTTTTCGCAGTTGGGACACGCGTCATTCATATTCATAGATCGGCAACATTTGGTAGACAAATAAAAAACGGTAATAGAATCAGAAAACAAAATCCATCAGGCTGACATAACTTGACGTAGACACATGCGGGATGTCACCAGGCGTACATACAGAGTGATTCTATTTATTATGCAAAAGTTAAGATGTTGAAATGTGGGTTAAAATATACACTGTCTAATAAATGTCTTATTATCATAATATATGGATATAATTAGAAAAAAATACTGTTGTTTATGTTATTTTTAATTCGCAGAAAATATTTGAAAATTAAAACATTAGCAAGTAATCTATATAATCTATAAACATTTGTTTTAAATAACCGAAAATAAATAAAAAGAATCAAATATCATAAGTGTGTTCAGGTGACTTAGTGGAATCTGTATTGTGAGATCAAGCATTTATAATATTTAAAAAAACTCCAAGCACCCTGTACCCGAAACGTTTGTTTACTCGGGCACTGCAATATTTTGCTCACCTTGGGGTCTCCACATTATGCATAACTGATAAGCTCAATTCTGTATGCATGCGATCCTTTGCGGCGGTGCGTCACTATAATCAAGAGTTCGCCCCAGAGGTGTGGTGTACTTTTTACTAGAGTTCGTCTTAAATATATTGAGTTTTTAATAGGATATCATTTTCTTAGCTGAATAAACTGCTGAACCAATTTTGAAGTTTGACGAGAATGTATTAAAAAATAGAGATATTCCTCAGTTTTTGAACTATCTTCCAGGTCATATTGTGTTCTTACATAGTCTACTTATTCTACCAAACGCCACGCGGGTGGAGTCACGAGCAAACGCTAGTAAGTTAAATGCCACAATCGTTAACATATAATATTTATTATTAGAATTTTTAATTAATAATTATAAATAAAAACAATATTTTAAGATTATAAAGTAATAAAATGTTTTACACGCATGTTCTTAAATGCTTTGATACATTCTTAGGCTCCCAATGCCAATACCAGTGCTTTGATTATTTATTAAAAAAATACTATTGAAAATTACGCACAAAAATAACATTACATTGGAATACATTCATAAAAGAAAATAAATGTATGAGTAACAGAGGCCGAGTCCTAATGCCAATCACGAAACCCCCGCTCCGGATATTCAATTCCTGGACATGTCTGAACTTGTACGAAACAAATATTTATCAAAACCTGTAAGGAATACCTAAAATGACATAAAACATGGCAGAACTGGCGCAAACAAATAACCGGTGGCCGGCCGTGATGGATTATTGCGACTGACCGCCTCTATTTCCTATTGGAATAAGGAATTACCATATGCGTCTCCTGGACTCTGTGGTCAGATGGTACACAAATGTAGAGATGGATTAAATATTAATATTATGTACTTTTTTTAAGATGGCACTATTGCGGAAATTATGTATGAGCAATCACACACATCGTATAGCAGCGATAGCTTCGTTGGTAGTAGTATGGACTGCCAATACGAAAGTCTTGGGTTCAAAACCAGTCCAAATGGCACTTAACTTTTTTAAGTTACGTGTGCATTCGTTGTTCATTATTGTTTGCTTACTTGAATTTCGAAGGTGTATGAAGTCTAAGAATCCGCATTAGGCCAGCTGCAGCGTGGTGAATTAAAGCCTAATCCTTCTAAATGGTAGAGGAGGCCCATGCCCAGCTGTGGGACTGTGTATCATACAGGACTGGTATTTTAATGAAACAAAGTGATATTTTTTATATATTTGCTTGTAATCAAAATTACTTTCTGATTATAGGTTTGTTTGCTGTTGGTAGGATATTCATATCCACCCGGATAGCGCCCACCGTACATAGGGTGTAAAACCCGCCATAGTGGCACACGCAAGTGTGTCGCGTTGCAGAATCACCCAGTGTACATCCGGTTTCTGTCGGGGGTCTAGAGTTCGGGTAGGATGTTTGGCCGTTTTGCGTCCTTCTGAGTACTCTGACACTAGACCCTCGACCGCTTCTTCACTTTCTTGCCCCATGGCGTAGTGTGAAGAAGCAACAGGTTGGCATGATTGTGTTGACTAGCGAGGGATAAATTGTCTCTCGTTACTTGATACTCTAATCAGTACTGTGCTTACATCAGGTGCAGTGTGGTCTCTTTGCCGTGACAAAATTAAGAAAATGACACATTTAGCTAAGTATGTCCTCTGAGTAGTCAAACATGACAAAATAGTTTTTTTAAGCTTTTATCAAAAACTAGCAGTCCTAAAGCTAAGTCAAATCGAAATCATGTTAAAAATCTGTTTTACCACTCGTCATACGTAATCAATTACATTTAAAACTGGGTATAGTGAAATACTAATCGTTACAGAGATAAAGCTTCACATGGAAATGTTTTTATCCTTCCCGAATAGTCATTCCGATAATCTCCAAGAATAAAGCATATTCCATCGTTTCCTATCATCCATCTCCGGGGCGGCTGCGGGTCGGCGTCGCGCCGGCGACCGGAGACCCTTCAAAAGTTTGATAATAACACCACGCCGGCGGGGGTGGTAATGTGACAGCCGATACGTTGCCAACGACAACCCGCTGGACTATTTAAATTTCGAACCTACATTGTCCGCCTGCCACTGGCCAGCGCCCAGCATGAATCAGTTTGTTTTATATTTGAGCGAGAAAAACTAGCCAGTACGATTAAAGATTTTATTTTTTATTAAATAAATAAAGTAAAAACTTCAACAAATTAAAAACATGAAACCAGCATACTGAGACGATTTAAAATAACTTGAATTGACAGGTGCAAAAAAACTTGCTTATAGTTGTTATTCGATAGTGTAGCTTGGCGACTATTTATATACGCGTTGCAAAGTCAAGACTAAAAATATGTTTTAAACTTATTTAGAGTCTATACAAAACTGTAAAAATGCGTGCATATGATAACAATTAATCAAATTTCAAAGTGAGCTTTTATAATACTAGGAACATAAACAAAGCACAAGGTCAACCTTAGTGTCAATTGCTTTTAGCACAACCATCTCTATCTTGTTCTCTCCCGTGTTACAAAAGCAAACAAGCTTTATTAATATATTCAATAATACTACTTTTAAACGATGCATACAAAAAAGCTTAAGAAATCAAATTATAAATTCCACACAAGTCGCGGATACACCTAGATTTGAATGAAATGCGTTTAATCAACAGCCGAATGGTCTATAATGAGAAATATATAAAAAGTAACGCAAAAATGAAGAGACAAACATAATATTCGGGTAAACCACAACAATGACACTGGCCATAAGGTGGTCGTGATGATAAATGAGAAATTCATGAGGCGTTTTCCGCTAGTTCTGTAGGATTACGTGTGTCTTTGGTGAAGTAAAACAGCGGAATCCCCTAACATGACGTGACAAAATAAGATCATTTACAAAAAAATAAGCTTTATTAAAGCTGCGAAATAAAGGGGCATTTTATTAATCGTTTATGTATTATAAACAAAATAGTGAGGTCATAATTATAAGATACACAGAAGAGTTTTTTACTTTTTTGCCTTATACTGTATTAGGTATTTCATTATCCGATAAAGACAAAGAGGTTTTCGATTTTACTTACACACATATACCTACACTCACGCCTATAATCCCCGAAGGGGTAGGCAGAGGTGTAACCCACTTTTCACCGAATATATGCAATAATAAGTTGTACCGATTGTATATAAAACTAGCTTTATAACTAATTTTTTATAACTCGCAGCTCCACTCCGTAATTTTTTGATAAGAAGGGTTTTGGTGATGTATATACTTACTGAAGTATCCCATTACATAATATTGAAACATGCATTGAAATACATTTAGCTGTTTTTTGTGAGATATAATTTAATGACAGTCACCAAAGAAGACTCTGTAATTACATATATAGATTGAGTATGTACTCAATTATATACATTACATTACTACATTATATACTTTGGATACTAAACTTTATATATAGCATAAGTATAGGATCTAGTGGTTTATAAATGTACTGTGGTTGCATTTAAATCCATATCTCATAAACTCAGCAAGAAACTTTAGACTGCAAATATCGGTTTGTTGTAAATTACCATCTAACATATACATATACACTCACGCCTATAATCCCCGAAGGGGTAGGCAGAGGCGTAACCAGTACACCCACTTTTCGCCAAATTTCGGTCCCATAATGTGATAGGGGGCGAGCCTATCGCCATACCGGGCACAGGTTTCAGACTCCGGGCTAATACTGAGAATTTCTAGATAGAAAAACCCAATATCACTTTACCCGACCCGGGGATCGAACCCGAGACCTCAGCACAGCGGTTGTAACGCATGCGCAATTACAACTGCGCCACCAAGGCAGTCCATTACCATCTAACTAAAACATAAAACCCGTCACATATTTTAAAAATCAGTTAAATAGACTGCAAAAATCAATTTTGCCGTGGTATCAGATCCTTAATAACTTTCAAAACTTTTTCGTATGTCACCAATAGAACGGCTGAATCACCTTGTTTTCTACAAATGCGCACTGCACATTCTGAATTTCAATAGGACACAATGTCTAAAGTTTTTCTATAGAATTCTCATAATTTTGTATTTGCATTTCTAATTATCTCGTGACAATGACTATGCAAGAACGATAAAAGAAGAAGAGTTTTCTTTTTTTTTTATAATATTAATTGCACCTCATTTAGACCACTATTTCATGACTTGCTGCTCTAAGACATTAAAGATTAAATTCTGCGATAATATTGTTCTCAGTATTAATAATATAGCCCTGTATTGAACATTGTCCCACATCTGGGCAAGGGTCCCCTCTACTAATGAGAGGGATTAGGCCTTAGTCCACCACGCTGGCCTATTGCGGGTTGGTAGACTTCACATACCTTCGAAACTCTAATGAGAGTTCTCAGGTATGCAGGTTTCCTCACGATGTTTTCCTTCACCGTTAAAGCAAGCGATAATTAACATTAAATACACACGTAACTTTAGAAAAGTCAGAGGTGTATGTCATTTGGGTTTCGACCATACGACTTTCGTCTTGACAGACCGTATCGCAACTATCTAGGCTATCGCTGCTATATTAAAACATTACAAAACTAAATCCTAGACTTAATATCTCATTCAATTATTTATTGTCCTTTAGTCCCAACTAGCAAATAATAAACCTGTCTCAAGATATATCATTCATTCTAAGTATATATAGCAGATGGAGTAGCTTCTTTAGCGTATTTCTTTCTTATTAATTTAATATTGTGGTATGAAACATTTATTCAAGATATTAATTAATAATTTCACGTTTGACATCGTATCAACGAAAACAGATTTGTAAGCAGTCGGCAACAACAAAGGCACGATGATGCGGTGTGACAAGTCAGATGCTAATCAGTCAACCCTTTAGGTCGACAAATCGGAAATTAGGGACGCATGAGCGCTCGCGGGTTAACCCCGACTTGTGCCGGGCTGGGTCTCTTCGGCCCGAGAGACTTGCGCCGACCCCGTCTTGTTCTTTGAATATTTAACGCCTTACAAATGCCGTTTCACATCGACGGGGCTGACTTACAATTTTATTTTAGTAACAATACTACGTACATTCTTGGAAAGTTCATAACTTGCAAAGTTGTGGGAATAATATAGTATGTAATTTTAGAATTTCTATATACATTTTTGTTTGTTTATAATTATACCAGCCTAACGTGATATCATCCTAGATACAAAACTATTTGTAATAGCATGATAAAAAAGATAGACCATAAATCTCATGAAATATTATCAAAACATTATTATACATACTACTTATACACTCACGCCTGTAATCCCCGAAGGGGTAGGCAGAAGTGTAACCAGTACAGCCACTTATTACGGTCCCATAATGTGATAGGGGACGAGCCTATCATCTTACCGGGAACAAATTCAGACTCCGGGCTGATACTAAGTATTTCTAAATAGAAAAACACAATATCACTTTACCCGGGGATCGAACCCGAGACTTCAACACAGCAGTTGTAATGCATGTGCAAGTACAACTGCGCCACCGAGGCAGTGTTATATATTGTTTTAACAGATTTTATTTTGTTTAAATATGCATTTAGCACCCATACTTGATACCCTATAGAAATAGCAAAATGTTATTCAATCTCAATTATCTTCAAAGCGGTCAGTGCACTGCAAGTATTAAACACCTTGCCTCGAGTTTGGCGTTTCGTCGATTACAGACTCGGAACTGTGGAACGCTTTGATCATATCATTCAGATAGACGTATCTACACCGAGGCATCGGCTTCGTTAAGACGTTCAAACTTGCGATCAACTCTTAGTAATTTGAGTACTCTGCGATTAAAGTTACCTTTAATATCGGTTAAATTCCTTTTTAGTGAGTTTATAATAATATTGCTGTAACTTTTGTTCTTAAATTTTGTGTCCTGTTATATTGATATATAATTTTAATATTCTAAATTTATTATTTTTTTGCAATAAAAAAGTGCCATCACTAATTATTTCAATATTTTATAATGTTATTTCCTTATATTAATTAGTTAAACTGTTTCCTTCACTATTCAGTTTTGTTTTGTTAGTTAAGCTACTATTGTATGTCTGTACTGTGTAACATTCAAAATGTATTCCTGTATAACGATTTCTAACGATACAGGCTTTCCTAATGAGGAAATCGAAGGAAATTTTCTTTAATGTACATTTTGATAGTCAGAAAAAAACTGTTATGTAGATTTTGTTTATTGTCTTTGTATAATATAATAATAAATAACGCCCAACAGTCACACATAGCCCCGACTCCCATTAAGATACGAGTCTTGTGTTGTGGGTATCAGGGACAACTAGAGACTTTCGGTCTCACAACACCCAGACCCCGGACACAAATATCTGTCACACAAACATTTGTCCCGGTGTGGGAAACGAACCCACGGCCTGTTTCACAGCCGGCTACTCGCCAACTGCACCACGGAGGCTGTCAACCTGTGTATTGTGTGTTTTGTGGTAATATATATTTTTTCATTTCTGGGTATGAACTTATATAATAATGCCGAAAGTAATATTGTATGTATGTTGTCATTACTTTATTGTGATATTTCTTACAACTTAGTAAATTCTGTGTACAACAACTTCCCAATATAAAAAGCAGTAAAAAGGCATATAAGAAGCATTTTAATATATCCAGTGTGTATGCAATTAAGCTGATATATAAAATATAAAGGACAATGGGCGATTTTACATGAGTTTCGTCCCCACCTACCAATAGACACCATAAATATAAATAAGTATGAAATGTATACAAATAAATATATCAATAGGGATTCCATAAAAAAATTAAAATGAAATATATTCCTAGTAATTATTTTAATAAAGTCCTTTAGAAAGTAAATACATCTATCACGACCAACACATTTAATCCTGCACTCAAATACACTAATGTCCTTTGGTATGCGAAATGGTAGCAAATAATTCACGTAGCACACACTGTGACCAGATGACGATGACGTCTTAAAATATAGCATCCCTTTCTTCAGCTGTTGACTACGTCCCCTCAAGCAACGTGGAGGTACTTGTAATTAATAAATGACCCGTGCGGTCCCTCAGGCCGCAGCGGCTGCCAGCAGGGTTAATATGAAATTACTGCGAGAACCGCTGAAATTACGTATGTATGTGTATGAGGCGTTATAATCTGCATATAAAGGAGCATTAAAGCGGTCAGTAGTTTTTATAATTTATAATTTTGAGAAAAGCTACTTAGACTATTATTATTTGACAGGCTCCTTGGCGCAGTGGGAGAGTAGACGCCTGTGAAACGAGAGGCCGTGGCTTTGATTTTTTTTTTTTTTAGTGCCTTGGTAGGCAGACGAACAGAGGGGCCACCTGATGGTAAGTAGTCACCGCCGCCCATAGACTTCTGCAATGCCAGGGCACAGCAAAGCCGCTGCCTACCGTTGAAGGACTACTCTTTTTAAGCCTCGTTTAAAGAAGGACATGTCATAGCGCTCAGGGAACACCGCAGCAGGGAGTTCATTCCAGAGCTTGCACGTACGTGGTAAAAATGAACGCTGGAAACGAACCGTGCTAGACGGAATCGTTTCCAGGTGGTATGGATGAACTCTGTTGCGGTGATTCCCGCACCAGGACCAATGTTTGTGTGACAGACAGATATTTGTTTCGGGTCTGGGTGTTGTGGGACCGTAGCCCCTCGTAGTTCTTGATACCCACGACATGGGTTTGATCTAGTGTGGGTTCAATACTATGCGTGTGACTGTTGGGAGTATTTATTTATTTAGTATTAATTTTGTAATTCATTTTATTGTTGATATTTTTAGTCATACTTGTATGCCAAAATGAGGTTAATCATAGAGCACGGGCATATACTAATAATGTATTATTTCAAATTTCACCACCTATGTATCACAAGATCACAAGTGAATAAATTGTTATGATTATTCGTAGTTGGTTTTCTAAATGTGTTTATAACCAACATTTCGATAAAACATCGTGTTTTAATTTATATATAGGGTGATGTTGTTACATAAAAAAAAATGCCTTACTTTTATATTTAATCCTTAGATAGCCTTAGAATTAGGGAACAGAACAAATAAAATTACGCCTTGGCATAAAGGATCTTTAAGACAGTAATTAAAAGAGACAATTTGCTTCATCGACGAGCCGAGTTTAAAACACAACAGTTTTGGACAGCACCACAACAGCGCCCATTAATTACTTAAATTTAATTCATGCGAGACCCCACGCACCACTATTTACATTCAAAAACGTACCCTTACGCCGTGCCCGCATCGTAACCCTTGCCAACAAACTTGCCGTCCCTAAGACGGTAACTCCTAAGTAGACTTTCTTTGATAGTGCGCTCGGCTGATTCAGAATAAAGGCCACCGGGTCGATAGAGTTTTGATCTGTAATTTTATAGCTTTGAGTACGCCCCCAGTTTCACTCACGCTCTGAGGATTGCGGCCTATTGATCTCGTACTTTAATGGTTTTTGTTCATCTTGCGGTGGTGGTGTTTCGGCCTTCGTTAAAGAGAACATCCATAAATTAAGTCAAAAATATTAAAGTCAAAAGTATTATTAGCTCTTCGTGAATTTGGTGACAAATATTAGATTTTTTTGTTTCATTCAGAATTCAATAAAAGAAAAGTCAGAATTCGTGGCGCAGTCGCCAAGTAGTCGGCAGTGAAACTAGAGGTCACTGGTTCAATTTCCGCACCGATATAAATGTTGTTAAGGACTGTCTCGGTGGCGCAGATGTCATAGCGCATACGTTACGACTGCTGAGATGAGGCGTGGCGTAATATGATATTGGGTTTTTCTATTTAGAAAGACTCAGTATCAGCCCGGAGTCTGGAATTGTGCCCAGTATGGTGATAGGCTCGCCCTCTATCACAGTATGGGACCGTAACTAATTCAGCGAAAACTGAGTGTACTGGTTACACCTCTGCCTACCCCTTCGGGGATTAAAAGCGTTAGTATATATATATATATATATATATATATATATATGTATACAACATGTAACATGATTAACGCACACTCTGAAAGTAGTTTGTTCAGAATAAGCGACTGAATCGATATCAACAATATTTTAATAGACGATTTTTTTTTCATAAATAATTAACACTCAGGTAAATAATAGTCACCCTTTAATTTAAAGTTCAAGACAAACGAAACTGAGACATAACTTGATGTGATTAAGTTTCTAAATGCAATAAAAAACGAACACTTTTAAAAATTAAAATTACGAACTTTATGTCGAAAATTAGTACAAGTAATTTCATCAAAAACAATATTTATATTCATCGCAGTGTAATTTCAATACATGAATTATGATTGTAATACTATTTTTAAATTGGGGTGTCTGAGGATGTGCGTTATTCCCGTTACACGTAGTATATGTATAATTATATATATTTATATATATATATATATAAATGTTTCTGTTATACATAAATATTTGAATGGATCTGGGTGTTCTAATACGGAAAGTCTCTCAGAATTCCCAATGCCCACGACACAAGGTAATTGTACTACTGTTTACTATGGGATCGGTATGGTTCCGGATCAGATTATTTCGGATCGGAACAAACAGTCCCTACCAGTTTTAAAGTATTTTTTTTCAATAATTGCATTTCATATTACACGTAATGCTAACTTGTCATTAAGCTAGATACACTCAAATAATGTAGTGTTGCAGTCAATAAACAAGGCATATTCGCAGTTAATCCCGGCAGCGCGGCGGCATGGTTGTAATCAGTAAATGTAATAAGTAAAGATCAATGTGGCTGAAGAGCGTCGGATTAGCCTTTATCACTGCGCACGTAAAGCGGCGATACTTGTATGAGTGGCCCCTTTTATTGCATTACGAGGGAAGGGTTGCTCCGGGCCCGTCTCACCGTCGCAGAATTTATAAATAAGTTAACCCGAGGCCCGCCTTATTCTTACCGTCGGCGTCTTACTTTGTTTTATCATATTTAAATTATTAGAGTCAGATGTAGAACGTGTACCTAATTGCTGTACTTTGTTAAGATAATGTACCTTTGGCGCGACTCCACTTTTGTTTTCTTGTTCTCGGAACGATATAAATTCTCGCCAGGACGCCTCTGTAACGCCCAACTTTCGTGTTCTCTTTTTGTTTGGACCTACATTTGAGGATATAAAATGGTATACAGCGGTTTTGAGGCCGTAGGTGTTTTATACCACGACGATTTAGCTTTATAACCAACTACAAAAAGGGAAGTTCTGAATTCATATTTGAATGTCCCATGATTCTGAATTCTTCTTGTAGTCGACAGTTAGAAGTTAGTTAAGCTTATGATTGTATTTGCTTGATACTCGTGTTAGGAACATCAACAAAACTATGCAAGATGTATATTTAAAAGGCACAAATACAATATTTATAATTTATTGATTGATTAACATGCCACTGTTACACATCTCTCATCTCATCTCTCATATTAACACACTCGCATGTCAGGATTCACTTAAGGCTTCTCTTTATAATTAATCTACCAGCATTACCCTCTAAGCTGCACGACACGGCCATTGAACTGATCACGATTAACACTTACAACACCGAACCACGAATATACTGGCTATCGTCTCGTCTACTTCACAAAACAACTGAACTACGCGACCATTGAACCGATTACACTTAGGTACTGTACCGCGAACGAACCACGAATGTTCTCACTACCAACTAACTGCTACACCACTAGTCTTCTGAACTGAACACCGAAGCGCGGAAGGCACTCTGTTTTATATTAAACATTTACTACTCCCACTTAGGTTGTCATTATTAATCTTCGGTATTTCTTATAATAGGAAATATCCTAATACTCGATAAAATTAATATTGTTGAATTATTGTTGATAAAGTTAATATGATCTCATCAATATGAGATGAGATATGAGATCCCTTTACTGATGAGCAAATATTCAAGGTGAAGGTTAGTTGTGATTGAAAATATTGAAATACACAAATTAAACTTCTAAAATCGTATTTTCAAAACACACCTTCGTTTCGTTTTACGCAATAGAAACAACTCAAGGCTTTTTGTTCAACAACGAATCACGAAAACTCTGCTCTATGGAGACAAACTATCAATATGTATTAATAATTTATTAAGTATATAAATACACTAAAAGATAAAAGCATAAACATGTATTCCCATAATTCAATTACGTCCACGCCAGTAAATTAAAAGTATAAATCAAACGGAACACGTGCCCAAACACCTTATATCCAAGAAAACAATGTCTTATTCATATTATAATATATTTTCAGCCGTAAATCATGTTTAAGTGTTATTTCATTTCCTACAGAGCCGGAGCATGCAGCACACGCATCGGACGAATAAGTAATTGAAATTTGAAACGAACTTTTGATTTTACGAAAATGATCCCACCCCACACAGCCGTTGAAATTATTATGAATTTCCGTTCCTCCAAGATGGGCACGTCTTAAAATAAATGGCTACATTTTCTTACGGCTGTTGGGAAATTTTACTTCATGTAAGATGTTTTCGTTCTGCTTAAAATGTGTATGTAAAGGATTTAAGAAGTTCACTTTCCACGAACGGGGGAAGGTTTAAGTTCGCATAAAGAAAATACATTTCGCTTTTATGGAATGAATATTAATTGAATAACATGTATGGATTGTATAAAGTTTAGGGGTGAGGGAATGTATAAAGTCAAGGCCGAGTTATGTTTGTTAAGTTCGATATAAACTTATGATGTATTTATCTTTTACGTAACATTTATTACAAGATACTCAGGTCAGTATATACATACGACAAATTTTGATCTTCTTTAATTTGTTCAAGCTCGAATGAACCTTTATTGAACTAACGAACTGAACTGAATGTATGCTTGTCCTATGATTGTGCAAACATAGTGCGAATTCTATTTTTCCTATAGCTTCGGGATTAAAGACTTAAATAATATTGTAAGGGCTCCGTTTTTAGATATCGCTTTATTCTACTGGTGATTGATATTTAAAATAAATGAATCTCAGATTTATGCATGAAAAGACTTTTCTTAAATTACCAAAGCTTGCACTTCATCTAATCAATGCAATTTAAAATAAACGTAGAGTGACAAGAGATGCACACAGGTATGATTGTCGAGTAGCGAGCTATAGTTGTCTCTCGATACTTGATACTCTAAATGGACGGCACTGGTTTGACCATCAGCGTAGTCACTTTGCCGAGACAGAATAAATTATATACCTTATACTATTTATAAAATCATTTCATCCCTCACAAGTATTTTTGCATAATACAGATATTTGTACAAACAGGTATAACTTTTGATTGAATGTACCGATATTAATAAAATAAATACTAAATGTTACCTGGAGATACACTCTATGAGTTTATAGTCGATTCTTTTGTCGTAATACAGTACTTTGGACGTGAAACCTTGACAGACAGACAGACAGACAATAATTCTAAAAACAATTGATTTGGGTACTATATCGATAATATAACATGTCACAATAAAAAAATCGCAAAAATATTTAATGTACAGACAAAGTGCCTGTTCAGCTTTATTATAGTACAGATTTTCATGTAAAATGTATATTCCCCGAAACAAAGAAGTTGTGATTACAGTGAGTATTATAAGCGTTTATTCCCTCAACTATCATAGCCGGAGGGCCAGCATGACAAGAAGCTGTCATCGGAGCCCCTGAAATGTCGCCAACTTGTTAACAATGTTAGACGTTTGAATATATTTTACAACAGCAATGAATAGATTCTGGTATCTTGTAATGTTAATCGAGAATTACTTTGGGCCGAATAAATCTTCAAATCAGTGGCTGGCAAGCAAGCAAATGGGCAGTAGGTAGAATCAAGGGTATATTGCCTGCAATAATATGAAAAAATGTGGATTAGGAAGGAAAAAGGACTTTGGACCTCAGTGAATTCTACTCACCTTCCGACACGACGTGAGACAGTAGTGCTAACTTGATCGATCTGGCCCATTCATGCTGTAGACAAAATTGATGATGATTCCTGATTAGACAAAACTGATGATGATTCAAGATTAATCAAAACTGATGGTGATTCATGTTTAGACAAAATTGATGATGATTCATGTTAAGACAAAATTAATGACAATACAGTCATTATTCGACAAAACTCATAATGATTCATTTTTAGACAATATTGATAATGATTCATGTTTAGAAAAAATTGATGATGATTCATGATTAGACAAAGTGATGGTTATGCTGGTTAGACAAAATTAATCATGATTCATACTGTAGACAAAACTGACAATAATTCGTGATTAGAAAAACTGATGATGACTAATAATTTGACAAAACTGATAATGATACATCATTAGAAAAATCTGATGATGATTTTAAGATTAGCTACTTTTAAATTTTATTATTACAAAATAGACTAGCGCAATGTAACATGAATGATCACCCAAGCAAACGGATACCAGACAAGACACTGAAATTCTAACTGAGATGTAAGTATATCGTTTTTCTAGCTAAGCAATCATGATAGCTTCATCAGATGACGCTCAACGCGAAAACTATGATCAAGAGCATGAATTGCAAAAAATATTAACACCGTTCAAAACAAAATCCTAAATGTATCGCATTTTGGTTACAGCTGAGAACATTTGATGCAAATTTTGCTAATTCATGATTGCTAAGCCCCAAAGAACTAAAATTAAGCCACTAAGTTTCACTATTAGCAAATATTCCGTGTGTATATATAATTGGTGCCTTCTAGCCAAATTTATATCCGTCTATAATACTAAATGTTGCAAACCAATACGTGGGAATAAATGTAAGGTAAAATGTAGGCTTTTCCTGTGCTTACATAATTCAAGGCTAATCTATAATGGCCACTGTATTGATTCTTCTGTTAAGAATAACCTACATAGGTAGGTATAGAAATCATAGAACTGTGGCTTTGTTATTGATATGTAAGCACAGATTATGTTAACGTTGTAACTCGCCTAAATGGCCTTGACGATTTGAACTCTGTGCATATCCTACAAAACGTTACCGAAATTGATGTTTCATGCCCCGAGGTGTAGAGTTTCAGATTTTTTAACAGTATTTATTTGTAATTTGAATTTTTAAGCACTTTCGAAACGTATGGAGTTGTTTTTTAGGAAGTCGCAGCACTTCGTTTGTATGGGACATTCAAAATTAATGTTATGAGTAGTTTTAAAGACGAATCGTTCGTACAAAGCTATCATCTATTTTTAAGGGTTTTTTTCCATTATTGGAGAATATTGGTAGAATTTCTACCACGAATAAAAGTTTTGGAATAATGCCATAATTATATCTCACATAATATATTCATTTTCAAAAACCATTCTTTGAAAAAACTGTCCATAAAGTCCTGGTGACCTGAGATATTTTTATTATTATTTAAGATGACTTAGTTATTATTTAAGGTGATATCCCACATCAGCAATCATTATCTAAAGTAAGAAATACACTAGCCTTAAAAACAAACATATTATGGCTGTATTGAAAAAATATACTTATAATCTTGTGATCGTTTTTCTTACATTGACAAGAAAAAAACTCACTGAAAAACAAAATAAGATAAATGTAACGAAATAATTTACAATCTTGCTTAAGTTAACTGTGAAAAGCTTGCTAGTTAAGTAGCATCATTGAACTAATTGTAATAAGCAATTAAACATAGCATTATTTCCACCATTGCTTTCTACCCGTACCACAATTAGTATTTTACAGGTAAACTCAGTAGCGGAGACAAAGTAAAATAAATTGCCGTAACCGCTGTAACGGGAGCTGCGAACACTTACAACATTCTTAATTCGACTATTAAAACCCGCTACAAGGAGCAAGATGCTGGCAACACCAATAAACAACGAGCGAACGCGAGCGCGAACGTTGGAAGTTTCTGGCGCGCTGTGAGTGCAGAAGGGCCTTAATGAGGGTTAGAAATTTCGGCACATTGCGGCCCAAACCGCACCCGGTTTCTTGGCTTATTATTAATTCTGTAAGACGTGTCCTCGATGTCCAAGACGTGCGCCGAGATTCGAGACAAAAGTCACGAGGGCGGAAGGGACGTCCCCCTGAGCCTTGCGCCACCCGCTGCCCCCCTCTACGTGTGGAGAGTCGACAAGTCACATCGAGGAGTGTGGGATTTACAGGTGGTTTTAATAACGGCGGCCGCTAATGTCGCGAGATGAATACTTAATGGACGGATCGCTGAGGATCGGAAGGTTCGCTTCGAAATTGTCAGCCTCATTAATATATCAATCAAGTGTACATTTGATATACTCATGTGACTGTGTTATACAAATACAAAATTGCTGGCCATACAGTAAATTCATATTGAGGAAATTAATGCAATTCCTTGTTTCTAATTTGCTGTTTTCGTCAGACTGTTCCGTTGCAACAAGTTCAATCTCATAAGAAAATTCTTTAGTCTTCCTTCTATTTAAATTACACGCAGCATATAATTTTAATGCGTTGCTTTTATGTTTATCACTCATTTTTCTGGCACTCTGCCAAAAACAAATACACTCAATATCAAGATATAGATCTGTATCCTACTAGATAACGAGCATCGTATCAAGGAACTGGTCAAAGTGTGTCGCAGCGTATCGTACTCTGAGAAGTCAGTGTATACAAGGCTGGCATAATTCTGACCACGCTATGACCCTTGGTGCTCAACATAATATTTGGACTGCATTGTATTTACCATCAGGTGCAATATATTTTGCAGTGTCAGAATAATCTTCAGTCAATCTGCTGGTGGTAGGATATTCATATCCGCCCGGATAGCGACCACCGTACACAGGGTGTAAAACCCGCCACAGTGGCACACGCAAGTGTGTTGCGTTCCGGGATCAGCCAGTGTACATCCGGTTTCTGTCGGGAGTCTAGAGTTGGGGTACGATGTTTGGCCGGTTTGCGGCTTTCTAAGTACTCTGACACTCGACCCTCGCCCGCTTCTTCACCTTCTTGCCCTTGGCGTGGTGTGAAGAAGCAGGCCGTCATGATTGTGTTGTGTAGCGGGGGATAAATTGTCTCTCGCTACTCGATACTCTAATTGGACTGCACTGCACTTACCTTCAGGTGCAGTGTGGTCACTTTGCCGTGCTAGGAGAAAAAAAGTCATCTTTTACCCTACAATTTACCTAAGTAAATAAATAAACATTTGATGCTGCTTGTTTTCTGATTTGTTCGTTCTCATTTAAAAACAGTTAGATCGATTTGTTTTATTTTAAATAGAATGTAGTTTTTAAATAAAGAAAAGATGCCCAGAAAATTTACCTTTTAGGATTTAAACTGAAAGTACTATTTTCCATGAGATTCCAGTTTCCTACGATGCCGATAAACGGAATCACGCATGCGGTGCTGCGGGTAAAAGTATTTAATTTAATAAACGTATTTAATAAACTATGTGATCCTACGTTTTTTTCCACATTTCAACTATTTATAACTAAATAGTACTATAACCACACTTTATTACTAAAACTAAAACACAATTCCAAGCTCACGATTTACAGTCTCCAAGCCATATCTATTTCGTATACAACAATTTAGTTACAAAGTGCAAATCCCTTTAAGATGGCTTCCCTGTCAGGGGTGCTCTCAAAAACTCGTTAGGAGGTTGGCATTCTGCGGTGCTGGGTCACGTCGCGTCCGCGGTCGCCTTAAGACAAAATGTTACACGGAACTTTGTAGAATGCGCCAAGAAATTTAAAATTATTTAGTCTAGTTGCGAATAATATTCTTTTGTCTTTAGTGAGATCGTTTTTTTGTATCATACTTATTGACTGCCTCAGTGGCGCAGTAACTGCGTACGCGGTATGACTGCTGCGTGAGGTAACGGGTTCGATCCCCGGGTCGGGTAAGTGATATTGGTTTTTCTGTCTTGAAATACTAAATATTGGCCCGGAGTCTAGAAATGTGCCCGGTATGGCGATGGACTCGTCCTCTATCACATAATGGGACGGTTATGGGCTCGGCGAAATGTGAGTGTACTGTTTACAACTCTGCTTATCCCTTCGAGAATTACAGACGTGAGTTTTTTTTTAATGCCTCGATAGGCAGACGAGCCAACAGGCCACCTGATGGTAAGTAGTCACCGCCGCCCATAGACTTCTGCAATGCCAGGGCACAGCAAAGCCGCTGCCTACCGTTCCGTGAGTGCGCATGTATGCTTGTGAGTGTGTATGCTTATTATAAGAAAACTGTATATTATGGATATAGTAGATCAGTGAAAGTTAAAGATATCCTTTTATTATAATTAAATTCATGGACAACCTACTCTGTGTTTGTCCTTTTCAATCTGAAATTATTTAACGAAAGGGAGAAATAGTATCGAAGATTATTGATTATCAAAGTTGTTACGTAAGATTATATTTAAGCGTAAGTTTTCAATGTTTATAGAAAGGATGAAATGTAATCCAAACAAACTCAATACAGTAAATAATACAAAAAAGGACGGTGGCCTTGATAAGAGGCACTAGTTATTTGTTGTTCAGGAAATGCAACTCTGCATTGAGTCATTGTATCTCTTCACCATTTGAAAGCCCCGGTAGTTCAGCGGGGATTAGTCAGCTGTGCTACGAAGCCGCGGGTTCAATTCCCGCAACAAAACGAACGTTTGTGTCAATCGCAAATATTTGTTTATTGTCTGGATGTTGTGGGACCACGGTCTCTCGTAGTTATTGATACTGGGTAGGTGACTGTTGGGTGTATTTTTATATAAAAATGTGTATGTTTTTTGGGATATAAACTGAGTAAGGCACCCAAAATATCTCCAACGTTTATGATACATAGGATTTTTGAGGTTGAGGAGCGGATTTTCGTATAGTGCCATTAAATTAACTGTTTTATTTAGTTTTTAATGTTTCAATCAATTAAATATTGTTTAGCTTTGAATGTTTTATTACAAAATGTTGTTTTACAAAGTTCATATTTATTTGTTATGCATGGTACGACTAATATAAAAAAAAATACAAGTGAAATAAAAACTCTTTGGCAGCCAAGCGCTGACGTAATGATATCTTTATAGCTATGCCGATATCGGTGAGATATTTTCATCGGCTCGTTGGTCTAGGGGTATGATTCTCGCTTCGGGTGCGAGAGGTCCCGGGTTCAAATCCCGGACGAGCCCAAACAGATTTTTTTAAAAGTGTAGCATTTAATCCTTAGACGGATCATATAAATTCAATAATGCATACAATATTTTTTTCGGTTATGCATATACCGCCTAGCCTCGTTTTATGGGTGTTGGGATGACTGAAGATTATCAAACATATATCTAGGAATAGGACTATGTATGATGTTAAGTGTTATTTCATTGTTTCTTTTAGGTGGTATCTAATACTACTAACTGTTATACTGCATTTATTTACATACTAGCTTTTGCCTGCGGCTCCACCCGCGTGGTAGTTATTTTTGAAAGAATAGGTTATGACAAACGCGTTAAGGTTACAATAGAAAAATTAATTTGGTCGTTAAGTTTTCTTAAATTTTCTAACTTTCTGCGCAACATTCTTAATTTTTTCTTTCATAAAAACCTTCTCCTGACAATAACAAACAGGGAAGTAGGGATCAATTTTCACTTGAGTATCGCCAATAAATTTACTTCCCAAATTCTCCTTAACATGAGTTTTCTCAAGTCTTATAATCTTTGGGATCGTTCGTCAAATGAAGCTAACAGCATTTTCGTATAAATTGACTGCATGCGAACATAATTGCTCGTGAGTGAAAAAATAGCAATCGAGCGAGCTATTCGATGGCGTGATTCGCACACGTTACGAGTGTTTACCAGCAAGTGGCCGCGCGGGAACAATACAATCGAAATACTGCCTAGCGTGACTTATTGCGTTTGGAAAACGGTGAATTTAGGATGTTTGTATACCATAGATAAAAGTATTCTTTTTTATTATTGTATGTAACACTGTTTGTAGTGTCACAATATTCAGGTGAAACATTTTGAACTTTGTAGGTCGTACGGTGTGCAAAGGAGACGAAAATATCTCTCATTATTGTTTTATACGCGATCTAGCGCTTCTATAGAGAATGCATACTGACTGAACACGGTGCTAAGAACTATTATTTCTCTAATTTGATAATCCTACTTCCTACTATATCCTACTAATATTATAAATGCGAATGTTTGGATGGGTGGATGGTTGTATGGATATTTGTTACTCAATCAGGCTACAACGGCTTGTCGAATCTGGTTGAAATTTAGCACAGTGATAGATTATAGTCTGGAAAGCACATAGGCTACTTTTATCCTGAAAAAATGTACAGTTCCCGTGGGATAGTTGAGTTTTTGACAGAGCAAGGAATCGACATGATTTTTTACATAGTGGCAGTTTAGGGATCAGAAAATGACATAGGCCACTTTTTATTCCGGAAAAATGCACGCTTCCTATGGGATAGCCAAATAATATAGAAAGGTATAATAGCTTCTTTAGATGCCTCCATGGATTGTATACCTTTTCTTCCAAAAATAAACTCCACGCGGATAGAGCCGCGGGAAACCTCTAGTCTACTATATAAATAAAAATTTAAGTCAGTGAGCATCATCTTTTGAGAACGGCTGGATCGATTTGGTTAATTTTATTTTAAAGTTTTGCAATAGTCGATTACTTTTTAGGGAAAGAAGAATTACATAATATATAATAAAATAATAATACTAGCCCTGTATTAACCATTTTCCCACAGCTGGGCACGGGCCTCATCTATTAATGAGAGGGGGGGAGATCCCCCGCGCTGGCCTAATGCGGGTTGATAGACTTTACACACCTTTGAAATTCGTATGAGAATTCTCAGGTATGCAGGTTTTCTCACGATGTTTTCCTTCACTGTTAAAGCAAGCGATAATTAACAATGAATATATACGTGACTTTAGAAAAGTCAGAGGTGTGTGCCGTTTCTGCTGGTTTCGAACATATGACTTTCGCCTTGACAGTCCGTACCGCAACCAACTAGGCTATCGCTGCTATAAAGAATAAATAAGAATTAGAACAGGTCCGTAATTGACAACCTTAACACCATATTAAAAATACATTCACTATTTTTCAATCCATAAACCAACTAGTAAAATCAGTAAACAACAATGATAAGTCGTAGGTTTCAATCAGGCGTACATTAAGGGGCGCTGGTAAATTATAGTCCCGGAAGGCGCTAGGTGGACTGGCCGAAAGAAATATCGCTGTCAACGCGCCTCTTTATTTATCAATAGTGATGGGAATCCAGTTTGAAAAAATATCGATTAATATTTTGTATCCAAAAACTAGCAGAAAAATAATCTAATTTTACATGATTTGATACTAAATAAAATTTCTCCACTAGTTTATTGGTTGGGTATAAAATATAATAGATATTGACTATCAAAGGCGAAAACCTAGTAAGATGCAGAACTACACTCTAGTCAGTTGTGTCTGCAGGTGAATGGGCCGGCCCAACCGGATTTGTACAACACCATCTTATAGAAAACCGATGTGTTATGTTTGCTTTATTTTGTCCGGTCAGTGAACATATTGGAGGCACAAAAATGCCCCTTTTTCTGTAAACCCCATTTTGTTTCTCAAAAATCGGCAAATCTTCTATAATTTATCATTGTAGGAGTTTAGAAACGGCGGTGGTCGCTGAATGTCAAGTGACCAACATGCTTGTAGAATTAAATTCTAGGTTGAGTCATCATATCAAGCAATTATTTGTGAGTGAGTATGAAATTTTAGTCTCATTGAATAATTTATTTCAGCCATATCCAATTCTGAAAAGTATCGCAAGTCAAAACATATTTAACGTTATTATTTATTACCGTTATTATTTCTGCGCGTTATAACTCGCTATAAATTTTTCAGTATAACGTTTGCAAGCATAAACGTGAAAGTTATAATCTGGAAAAAAAACAAAGTAAGTTATCGCATAAACTTTAAGAATCTAAAAATCGGATAATTTGGGTAATGTATCTCAAAACCCTATTTTTAATTCGTGAAGAATTGTGATATTAATAGCTTGTATTAATACGGACATGAAACGTTATGCAAAAAAATGGGTATAGTTATAAGTAAAAAATAAAAATTATAATTTTAAGGCTACAAATATTATATGAAAAACATTATGCCTTATCGGTTAAATTAGAACATTATGTAGAGTTTGATTACACCAAAAACAGTCGCGACAGTAAAAAGTATGACTTAAATTAATAATGAATAAAGTGTCTATTTCACATTTAATTTAGACTAATTCAATTTGACCACTATCAAACAACGGATCAAAGTAAAATATGTTATATGTCGATATCGATAAATCGTCATCGCACTACAACCATTTATATTGGTGGGTGTTAAACAAATCGGCGTGTAAGAGGTGGACCGGACTGCCCGCTGAGTGCTTAATTACTTAACGCCACGCAGATTAAACAACAATTTATCAATCGGCTACGGGTACTTAAAATAAAAAATTAAATTAAAAGAAAGATAGCTTTAAGTTTCAGTATGTTTCAAAAGTATTCAGATTGAGCTTTAATACGCATCCATCATTGCATACGAAATATATCACAATGCAACAATTGAACCTAAAACCCCAAATGTAGGTAGGGGGTAAATATATGGAGGTATATGCACATAATTAGTTACCGATATAGCGCATTAAGCGTTCTTAAAACTGTGATATAGGTAAAGATCAAATTTCTTCTCTGACAGAGTAGTGAGTATCTCATACTTGAAAGATTTTATAGTGATCAAAGAATTGTCACTGGAAGCTAATCGTTTTCCTGCTCCGTTATAATTAATAATTTTTTAAGACTATAATATTTAAAGAAATAGATATTTTAATATTAGGAATGTCTTAAGTCAAAAGTATTCCTCCGTAAAGTAAACGGAACGTACATCGATCAGGGTCGACAGACAAATGTGTACGCAGTAAAGGATATTATTCTTATACTTACAAAGGGAATTGGTTGACCGATCAGAGTTGCCCTACATGGTTCCGGTATCGGCCCGTGAAAAGAAACCCTTTTAGCTGTACGATATGTGAATGTGGACATGCCGTATTTTTTCAGGTATAGAAAATGGTCAGTAAATTGGTAATTTTTTTATACCACGATAGTTGCAAAGCTTACGGCCCATCTGATGGTAAGCGGTTACCGTAGCCTATGGACGCTTACAACACCAGGAGCATCACATGCACGTTGCCGAAATGTAATTGTAATGTCGACAATATCTCGGTAGCAATTTTTTTATTTTAATTTTCTTGGCACGGTTAAATGACTATTCTGCAAAAACACAATATAGTCCGAATATACTGTCGCCTTTAGAGAGACGTAATGTCTCCTTAGATAAGTACACCGGCTGCAACTATTACGGGTTTCTATTAAATCGGCGCTATCCGGTAGTGTACAAATATGTATCCCAGATACTAGAAAGAAAGTATTAATTAGCGTTAGATCAGATTATTATAAAATCGTAAGACAATTTTATCTAGAAATGCAAAATTAATTCGTGTTTGTGTTTTCGATTTGAAAAATCAAAGAGTTGGCCGAGATTGGTATTTATGCCAGATGTAAAAAGAGACTTGCTACCTATCACGTCATGTTACGGAAATTATGCTCTGTATATAAATTAAAAAACTTGTTGATGTTCAAGCCTATAGGAACTATATTCACAACTGTATTATTTGAGTAAAAGTC
This sequence comes from Laothoe populi, assembly GCA_905220505.1. Taxonomy (NCBI): domain Eukaryota; kingdom Metazoa; phylum Arthropoda; class Insecta; order Lepidoptera; family Sphingidae; genus Laothoe; species Laothoe populi. The sequence continues at coordinate 6,834,788 of HG992152.1, forward strand.
GTATCGTTCATAGGTACTGTCTGCTAGTCACACAGTTTTTTTTTATAATTTATTATGTTTTTATACTTTAGATATTGTTATAATTTAAAGCACAGACTTACTGTTGTATTACACCACAGTTGTAATAAAATCTTAGGGAAATGCGTGTGATCTAAGTTACCCACCCGTACAAAGCGTAATTAGCCAATTTATATATTTTTTTTCGGATATCCACATTATTCTCTCTACATCCTTTATCCGAAATGACAATTCTATGTTTGCCAGGGGTCACTCGGCGATCAAAGCGATTGCCCAATAAATAAATAGTTGATTTGCTTTGTAAATAAATACTGAAAGGTTGTCTCACATAGTTCCGGAGGAATGCGCCGGGGGGCGCCACTGTCCAACTAACGTGAACTAAACACGTTTGCGAAGGAATTCTATTCACCCTTTCTTGTTTGATTGATTTATATGTTTGTTTGGGCGATTTAATACAAACATCGAGTGACTTTATGTGGTTGTTGTGTATTGTTTTTGAAAATAATCCCGGGCTACTAGTAAAACCTAATCATATTAAGTATCTTATTGCTATTTGAAGCGTATCAAATTAGTTTGTAAGCTAACAATATGTTGGAGACTTCGTAGAGCGTCGATTAACATTAAGAAAAAGGCTCCAAACATTATCTTCGATTTGACTAAACCACAAATGATTGCCAAAGAACACCTAGGTTGATTCGCGAGGCTATTGAAACAAAAAAACATCAAAATTTCAATCGAGAAGATGGTTGGAAGCCAGCACCAGCCTGGGATCCAATTATACATTTAATTAAATTGGAACCCAAAAGATTAACTGCCAAACCTTCTGAGGTTCAGGCACCCTGAGCTCTTTCTGTGTATATCGGACTTCTCAAAATAAAAAAATATATACCAACTATATGGAAGGTAGAAACATTGCATTATAATTTCGAGCATGAAGACTGTAAAGCTTCGAAACGTCGGGTTAAAAAGGTAAAATAAACCGCGATATAATCCTTAAAGTTCATTTTATTTCAATGTGTAATATTCGCGTAAATATAAGAAACCATTATCTAACTGTAGGTTAACAGTTTAAAGCCCCGACTCTCGACGGCGACCTCTCTGCTTTGCTTTTCCATAAAAATAAAAGTAAATAACATTAATCTGGAAAAATTTACTACACTAAAAAAATCTCGTTTCAGCAACACACCCGTTGAAGCATTTTAATGTTAAAATATTTTCGAATTAGTTTAGAACCTTTGATTATGAGTGTAACAAAAATGAAATTTCTTAACTACTATCCTCACAAAAAAGCATACAGGTGTCGTTTTTATGTACTATCGTGAACAGTAGCAAATAATTACCATAACAGAAGTCCTAAGTATAAAATTGTTCAGGCAACAAACTCTTCTTTTTTTGAAATTTTGTATAAACTAGAAGTTAAAATTAATCAAGAATTTAATTTATAATGCAAAAATAAAAGAGAAAAAGCGCCACCTTGTCTTAATCACGAAGATCTATTCAGTTTCTACCATACAATCTTGTCTTATACAATATTCGTGACATGAAACACATGATACGCCACTAAAAGTTAAGGAAAGCGCCATCTATCCATTTTAGTAAGAACCTCGACAAAATAACTCGCACTGCTTTGGCAGAGCTTTGAAACCGCTCAAAAAGGGTTTGAATTGAAGCAGTGCAAATAAGGTTGAGTGAAAATGTAGAGTATTTGTTATGTAATACAACTTATAATTGAAGACTAGATAAACGTATAAGCTGCATTTTATTATTTAATATGTACTAAACATTAAATAAAAATGTATTATTATAAAGTGCAATTTTGTAACTCATAAACGATTTGTTTCATTAAATGCATTATGTCAAATAAATTATATTTTTAAGCAAATAAATTTTATAATTATAATAAAATCGTTAAAACGATTTAATTTTAATACTAAATATGTTGGATATTTTTGCCATAGTTACAAAATCCACCGCCAGGAGCGCCATAGTACCGACAAACTTTGTTACGACAGCTCGTAGCAAGTAGTTATTTCACTGAATGATTTATTTATTTGCTATCAACATTTCACGAAGTTTGTCGTAAATTCTAATGTTCTGCTAGAATTCAATGTATATTTGTTTTATGCTTTTTATTATTCTTTTTGACAGCCTCCGCGGCGTAGGGAGCGAGTAGCCGGCTACGAAACGCGAGATCTCGGGTTTGATCTCCTTAACAAGACAAATGTTTGAGTGATCTAAAATATTTGTTTGTGTTCTGGGTATTGTGAGGCTGTAGTTCTTCGTAGTTCTTGATACCCACGATACATGTTTAAACAAATGTGGGATCAGTACTATGTGCAGTATATTTATATTGTGTAATAGGCGACTACGACACTGATAATATTACGGTATATTTGTTTTATTTTTCTTTACGATTAACAAGTCGATCATTTGATGGTAAACGCTACGTCTAACCATAAAACTTGGCGAAAACATCCAGAACGTTACAGTAAACGTACTGCATGAGGCTGTACCGTAGATCGGTCACAGTGAGTATATATAAATTAAGTCTCTCAATAGCCAGTAGTTTCACTGGCTTCAATATATTTAAAACAATATATTGCACAATGCACATAGTTGCGTGGTAGGAAAAATATATAAAGTTGGTACCACGGTTTGGTACACATGGATCTGTCATCAGCCATATAGTGAATTACGTCCGAATACTCAAACGCAACTCAAGCACTTAAGATCGTGTTAAACATTTGAGACCCTCTTATTTGTCATAATTGTATGGCGTATTACAAAATAAGTAGCTCTTAGACGGTCGGTCAGTTGAATAGCGTTTGAGTATTTGAGGCTTAGTGTGTCAGGTTTAAAGACAATAGGCTATCGCAATGGTGACACACACAGACAACATTTAAAAATATTCCCTATCTTCCATATCATTGGTATTTTAGATTTATTCCGAAATACTAATATTCGTCTCATTGTACATTAAACATCAGCAGTACATTCAGACAGCAGTCGAGAATCTGATGATCTGAAACACAGGCTTTGTCAGTCACCAGTCTCTACATTGTCTGTATTTCTTTTTCATTGAACTTTATATATATAGTCCTCTTCACCGTATCCGGTGACAGCGACCCAGGATTAGTTTTCTCTTCTTGCGTGAGCTCTTAGATGACTAGCGAAGCCAAATTTGGTTTTGAAAATCCGGTTACATTGTGCGCAGAAAAGCTGACCAGCATCATTAAAAGTGTAGCTATAAGCAGGCTTTGGGCGACTCTTACGTAGGCAGCGCTTTTGGTCCAGATCTTTGAGACGTTTCTCTTCAAAATTTGCGATTGCTAAATAAAGAGACAAAAACATACAAAAGCAGATCAAGAATAAAGCAAATCATCAAACAAAATTGAAAAATATATGGAAGCATTTTAACGTCTTGCTAGATAAAGAGCGCACAATTTTGTAAATATGACTTGCGTGTAAGACTCAGTGTGCAGAAAAGGGACAAAACATACCTTCGCCTTCTGATCTGAAAACTTTAAACGCTTATAAAATTTACTTTTTAATAGCAGATTTGAAAAATGTCCCCGGTTACACATTCTTATCTATCTTTCACTAAATTTAAACATATCGATATATTGACCGATATAAACAAGAGAATGGATATTGTTTAACTGATACCTGGTTTATAACACTTTGTTCCTCATATTTTACAGCTATTATTATTATTAACAATATGTAGAGATGCATTAAGTAAACCACATTTGACTGTCGTGCTGGTATTTTAAATACCAATGTGATGGTGAAAAGTTTGAAATTGTTAAAGCTCTTAATATTTATCAAAATTATCCCACGGTTGGGCAAATTTTTTTCACGTATTTGGGAGGGTTGAACAGAGTCAGCGCCACAGTAGTCCAATGGGTCACTATTATATTGTATCTTGTTGGACAGGTACTCCTATGAACCGGTAAGATTCTCCCGGGAACCGAATAACCTTGGTTGAATCCATGTTTAGACGCTTCCATGCTCAAATCACTCTAGCATCAGACATTTTAATAATAAATAGCTCTTCGAATGTAAAATGTTTCCTTTTTTAAGTCGAGTAAAAATAATAACTGCTTTTGAAATTACTTTTATTATTGTTTCACTCCAGTCGTTATGGATAAACTTAACATCATTACAAAACTTCGGCGTAAAGTTTAGATAATTACTGTTGCGTAACCTTACATTCAAATGTATTTTCTTTACAAAGTTAGCTCCTCATTATTATTCTAATTAGCAACTCAGAATGTTAAATGTTACGAGCATATGAAATTGTATTTTGTAACACATATTAAGATAAGAACATTACTATCAGTGTCGCAATCCCACTGTAGGGCAAATGCCTCTCAATTTTTTTTGTGAGCCACTACCCTGTTCCAACACTGATGAGTGATGCATAGCCTGAAATTTTGTTCATCAAAATCAAATAAGTTATAAGGAAATCCATACCAATACTATAAATGCGAAAGTAATTCTGTTTGTTTGTTACCTTTTCACGACTAAACGCCTGAGCGGATTGTGATGAAATTTGGCAAGTAGATAGTTTATATCCTTGAGAAGGACATAGGCTATCTTTTTTCTCAAAACACAACTTTGGAAGGGGTCAAATAGGAGTTCAATATTTGTATGGGAAATCTATCATTCCTCAAATTAGGGATCTGAAAATTCATATTTAGGCTTTTGGTAGGAAATAAAGATATACGTGTTTCAATGCTTTTGAAAAATCATCCCTGAAAGGGGCAAAGTGAGGTTAAACTTATGAGGTATTCTTTAGATGCAATCTCAAGATTCAGGCACAACAACTGAGAGGATGGACAATCGCTACAGGTGCCTCAGTGCAGAGGACAACTCCTTGGATTGTATACTTCTGCTCCAGAAAATAACCTCCACGCGGGCGGAGCCGCGAGCAACAGCTAGTTTATTATAAGTGGAGTATTTCCATGGCACCATGAAGAAAGAGTCGGCTTTTAATTAGTGATATCAAGTCATATTCCTTAATAATGAATAGTTGTGTGCCTATCTGTAAGTATATGAAGGTATGAAGGAAACGGGTTTAAATAATATGAAAAAGCCATTCATGTAAGTTAAGCCGTGAGCATAACCTAGTTATGAATTAATACATAGTCCCTTCCACTGAATCATTCTTGATAAATATTTGTTTATAAATCTAAACAAGCAGTTGTTTGTTAACGCTATATTGAATTTGTATTTTCGACGTAGAAATAAATAAAAACAAGTTATTTAAACATTAACAGTGTGCTCAGACTAAATTATAATAATAATAATACCCTGTATTAAACATTGTCCCACTTCTGGGCTCGGGCCTCCTCTACTAATGATAGTTGCCTTAGTCTACCGCGCTGGCCTAATGCGGGTTGGTAGACATCACATACCTTCGAAATTCTTATGATGATTCTCAGGTCTCCTCACGATGTTTTCCTTCACCGTTAAAGCAACCGATAACACACGTCACTATGGATAAGTCAGAGGTGTATGCCATTTGGGTTTAGAACATACAACTTTCGTCTAGATAGTCCGTACCGCAACCAACTAGGCTATCGCTGCTTTCAGACTAAATTACCTTTGCCAAAATAAAACAAGATGAAATCAAATATTCTATTCGTCGTTACGGATTCTTTGCCCGTTTTGGATACAATTGAATGATAATAAAGATTGGTTTCACGAAATTTACATTTAGAAACTGAGTAAGTAAGAGTTGATTTATCATATTATGTTTATCATACTGTAATACATTTTGTAACTTACAATAAATATTTTCTGTCTAAAACAAAAATAGACCGTACAAGTAGATTTCAGCCAAGTCACGTAATTACCGGGAATTCTTAAAAATCACTGAAGCGAATAATTGCGGGAGTAATCCTGGAGATATACATATTCTATGAAGATATTCGATAGTTTATTAGTTGAAGTTAATATATAAATGCACTGACCTTGACGCATGGTGCCGGGGGGTGAGGTGGTGCGGTGGGGGGGCTGCGCGGCGCATTCGGCAACTGAAGCAAGTGACGGATGCTGTACCCCTGTCGGGATTTGCGTGACATTCTGCAAGCAATAAAATTAAAATAAGTGAAAGAAATATTGTATACTACAATACATAATTTACATAAATTTATAATGTTCGTTTGACAGCCTCCATGGCACAGTTGGCGAGTAGCCGGCTGTGAAACGAGAGGCCGTGGGTTCGATTCCCACACATCACAAATGTTTGTGTGACAGATAGATATTTGTGTCCGGGGTCTGGGTATTGTGAGACCGTGCGTCTCTCGTAGTCCCTGATACCCACAACACAAGACTCGTATCTTAGTGTGGGGTCGGGGCTATGTGTGTGACTGTAGGGTGTTATTTATTTATTATTTTTATTATAGACCTGTGGTTACATCCATATATTTTACATTCATTACACATTCACGCCTATAAGCCCGAAGGGGTACGTAGAAATGTAGCTAATGCAACCTACTATTCGCCTATCTTATTTCTCACCCATGAGGTGATATTTGTTGCAACTTAATAACGTAATCTTTTAAACTTTTGTCAGTCCTAAAGCCCAGCACATAATTAAAAGTAGAGTTAAAAGGCATTACGTAATATAAAACGGAGCTGTCTTCACTTCACTTTAATGTAACTTACATATTTGCATAAGTCTACGTAAGAAATAAACTTAGAAGTAACTTTTGTTTAATTTATACTTGAATTCGAATATTTTTATAGTGGCTCCGGGCAGACGTAGCTGGCCAAAGACTGCTTTCTATGTAGACTGAATTTTATATAGATGTCAAAATATTCGTTCACACTGCCATTTATTGAAAGCAGACACACCTAAGAAACGATTATTTTTCCCATTCCGCAAAATCGCATAAAATTATTGAGGAAAATAGGAAAGTAGGGAAGTATATTTTGTGGGGTATGATAATATAATATTCTATGAGAATCTAACAAAAAAAATGTATTTTTTTATCTCTCAGAGCGCCACTTACCTTGTCTAAAGCTCTCCTATCTTTTAAGCTGGAACCAACCATTCATTCACAAAATTTTATTAAAATCGGTTTCGGAGATTATCGTGTATGAACATCGTGACACGAATGAACTTTGTTTGGCCCGTCTGCGTTCCTATATGATTTATCCGATTGCGATGAAACTTGATGAGTTATTGAGTATACGCCTGCCATAATTTCGGACATAGTAATATAAAGCAGTCTTTGTAATGAAACAGGCTGACAGTCGTTAGTTATTTATAATAGTAGAATAAATTAGTTCAAACAATTCCAACTATCATGTATAAATTCCGTATACACAATTCAAATAAAAATTGAATTCGGTTCGTTGCTACACGCATTAATCAAGAACGATTGGACTGATTTGTTAATTTTTTATATTTGAAATAGGATAATAAGCTTTTTAGGAAACGGAAAATTGGATGAGTTTTAAAAATTGAGAAAAACTGAAAATACTTTCTTTCCTAGACTCTTTTACAAAAGATAAGACTTCACCAACATAGGGTTAAGAATAAAATTGACACAAAGTTAAGTAAGTAGGCTACAACGTAGAAGAAAAGATAAATCGTGAATATGCTACATCGTAGTATTATACGTTGACGGCAGCGAAACGTAATAAAAAATATTCTAAAAGCAAATTTTTTGATAGCGAAATTTATACAATATGAAAGACGTTTTATAAAAATGTTAATACGTTGCTAATAAATAATTGAATCTCGAAGAAAATGTTAAAGTAATATTTACCTTCATTTATATTCATTAAATACAATAATAAAGTAGACTACGGGTGTGTTTTCAAGTGGTCGCGTGACTTTATGCGAAAATCATCTTTACACCGTCAGACATAAAACTTACTTTAGAACATTACACCAATTTAAACTAGAAAGTATCGAAGCGAACTTCTGAAGGAAATTGAATTTTAATGCTCAAGAAATAAAATTGATATAAAGTTGCCAGAAGTTGTTGCGAAGTAATAAAGCTTGATTTGTAGTTGTTGATACAACATGCCTGCTGTGTAACTATAGTGTATAATTGAATCAACCATGTTATTTAATATCGTGTGTAATAAGTAAGTAACCGTATTGAAAATTAAATTTTAGATAGTAATAAGTCTTGTTTCGGTACCAACTTAACACTGTTAATTTCTTAAGATCTATGGAGTATATGTTTGATGATTTGTTTTATTATAGTAATCCTTATTTTATTCAATTGTTTGTTAAAAACGTTTCCAGATAATTTATTAAGACTTTACATTAATAGAGTCTTAAGAAATAATCTTTATCAGCATGTAATGTGATGAGAATATGCAAATAACTGACTCGGTGGCGCAGGTGTAATTGAGCATGCGTTACGACTGCTGTGCTGAGGTCTCGGGTTCGATCGCCGGGTGGCCGGTAAAGTTATAATGGGTTTTTCTATGTGGAAATACTTAGTAACAGTCCGGAGTCTGGAATTCTGCCCTGTATGGCGATAGGCTCACCCCCTATCACATTATGGGACCATAAAATATTCGGCGAAAAGCGGGTGTACTGGTTATACACAGTCAGGTCATAAGTATTGTCACACAGTAAAAACTTTTATTTTAGAATGCTGGCCACAAAAAAGTTTATTGAATTCGAATTTCAAATTGTTCATGAAAATAAAAATGTATACTTTTTAGAATTTTACTCATTTTTAAATATGGAGTGGACGCTTAAAGAAGACCGTGTTGCAGTAATTGCGTTGCATCGATGCGGTTACGCGCCTATTCAAATTTTTGACATACTGAAAAATTTGAATATAACCAAAATATTCGTTTATCGTACCATCAAACGATACAATGAAGACTCTAGTGTAGATGACAGGTCAAGAAGTGGTCGCCCTCGGTTTGTTAGGACTCCAGCAGTGATAAAAGCTGTGAAGGCGCGAATTCAAAGAAATCCCAAACGTAAGCAGAAACTGTTGGCCCTTCAGATGGGGTTAAGCAGAACCACGGTGAAAAGGGTGTTAAATGAAGACTTAGGGCTTCGGGCATATCGAAAAAAAACAGGACATCGTTTGAATGCTCGTCTAATGGACCTGAGACTGAAGAGATGCCGCGCTTTGTTGAAGCGGTACGCGGGAAAAAAATATCGGGAAATTCTTTTTTCAGATGAAATTTTTTTTACCGTAGAAGAGAGCTACAACAAACAAAATGATAAGGTGTACGCACACAGTAGTGAAGAAGCGAGCAACCGTATTCCACGTGTCCAACGAGGTCATTTTCCATCCTCGCTCATGGTATGGTTGGGAGTTTCTTATTGGGGCTTAACAGAGGTACATTTTTGTGAGAAAGGTGTAAAAACGAATGCAGTTGTGTATCGAAATACAGTCCTGACGAACCTTGTGGAACCTGTTTCTCATACCATGTTCAATAACAGGCACTGGGTATTCCAACAAGATTCGGCGCCAGCTCATAGAGCGAAGAGCACACAAGACTGGCTGGCGGCGCGTGAAATCGACTTCATCCGGCACAAAGACTGGCCCTCCTCCAGTCCAGATTTGAATCCGTTAGATTACAAGATATGGCAACACTTGGAGGAAAAGGCGTGCTCAAAGCCTCATCCCAATTTGGAGTCATTCAAGACATCCTTGATTAAGGCAGCCCCCGATATTGACATGGACCTCGTTCGTGCTGCGATAGACAACTGGCCGCACAGATTGAAGACCTGTATTCAAAATCACGGAGGTCATTTTGAATAAACTTTAGTGTCATAGGAATCTATGTTTTGTTAAGTTCATTTTGGTATATAAATGGTTACATAATGAATAAACTTGTTTCAATTATTTTATATTAAACATGTGACAGAATTTATGACCTGACTAGGTACTTCTGCCTACCTCTTCGGGGTATTAAGTATGTATTGTACATACATGTACATAGATACTCACGCCACTCACTCATGCAAATTTAAAATGTTTGGGAGTAAATCGTTATATCTTGTGAACTAAATGGTGTCATATCCACATTCACCAGACCTTATTGCGTACATTTTTCTTCAAATTGAATGCCAACATGATTCACATGTTTCATATGACCATCACGTGCAGCTTTGCGCGGTTATCGATAATCATGGGAGACTGAAAACCCTTAGAAAAATAAACTTTAATTTTTTCTCAAATTTTATAATTATCTAGGTAAGTATTCCATTTTTTATAATTAAAATCCAAATTCGGCGGTCAAGTCAGTCTAGCCGTTTCAACTAATGGACTTACCAATGAACAGCATTTATTTTTAATCAGACATAAAAAATATATTGCTAGTTTCTTTCTGTTTATAATTCAATACTGTAAATAAACGACAACGGTGCGAGATGATTTTATAAAAAATGGTATAACTTAAAAAACTATGAATTGACAGCCTTTGACAGCCTCCTTGGCGCAGTTGGCGAGTAGTCGGCTGTGAAATGAGAGGCCGTGGTTTCGATTCCCACACCGGGACAAATGTTTGTGTGACGGACAGATATTTGTGTCCGGGGTCTGGGTGTTGTGAGAGCGAAAGTCTCTCGTAGTCCCTGATACCCGCAACACAAGACTCGTATCTTAGTGTGGGGTCGGGGCTATATGTGTGACAATTGGGTGTTATTTATTTGTAAAAAAAAAACTGAAATTGATTATTTAAATACATAAAAATATTCGTATTTAAAAGCTACGAGGTAGCCACAAAACCTCTACTTGCCAAAACGATAACGCTACACCGTAGAATCTACGACGTAGCAAGTTGATAGAGCTACGTGTAGAAACTTGAAAATGTGTGGAGCAAAACTTTTTTCGATCATAACACATTTATACTGTCCTAAACAAGATCTTAAGTTATCACTTACTATATCTGGTAATGTTATCATAATATTTAATAATATGAAAGTTGAAATAAGTTATGTAATGGCTTTAAAGTAAACTACAGTACTATAATGATTGCATAGGAATTTGCGGTGCTGTAAACTTTTGTTTTTCGTTGATTTTTCGGCCACCGTTGATGTGGTACGTACGTTGTTACGCTGTTATAATAAATGCTCTTTGTGTGTGCAATATTTTACAGAGCGTATTCTTTATACTTAAGCCCAACCTCTCTCATTAGCAAAGGAGACCCGTGCTCTGAAATAAGGCATTGTATAATACAGGACTGGTAAAAAATCTTAGAGAAAATACAGACTTTGAACCAGAAATATGTAATAAATATATGTCGGAGACAGAATCATCATGAAGAGGGTGGCAATCGCTTAAACATCGTTCTCCGATTACTAGATATAATCAGGATGCACATCATATGATGGTCTTGATAGAAAAACCTCAAGTTTGTCACACATCAGTTTGATTAATTACCAGTTCGGAATGCAGTTATCCCATGGGAAAGAACTGGCGAGATACCCCATTGTCGCTCATTTTAACACAACACACTTTACAATACAATAATCTATGCACAATTACGCTTTGCAGTGAGACGCACATTACATTAACTTATTACTTTAGTTGTAGGCAACGTTAGTCAAACATTATTTCGGCATTGCGATCTCTAATTTACTAGACTTGTAAATCGATGGTTAAAATAAATACACCCAACAGTCACACACATAGTTCTGACCCCACACTAGGTAAAACATGTATCGTGGGTATCAAGAACTACGAAGGACTACGGTCCTACAATACTCAGACCCGAAACAAATATCTATCTGTCACACAAAAATTTGTCTCGGTGCGGGAATCGAACCCACGGCCTCTCGTTTCACAGCTGGCTACTCGCCCGCAGCGCCACGGAGGCTGTGTTTATGTTGAATGTTTAATCCTCAGTCTAGAATCTCGAAGCTCTAATGTCGAATATCCACCAAATGACAGGGCGCTCTCTTATTTTGTGCAATTTCCATTGTGCCCCACTCTATGTGTCTCTCTTAATAGAAAAACGACTGACGGTACCCACAATTTACAATAGATCGAGTTATTTGCTGGTGGTATGGTATTCATATCCTCTCGGATAGCAACCACCATACACAGAGTGTAAAACCCGCCATGATTGCGGCACACACGGCAAGTGTGTCGCGTACCGGGATCAGCCAGTGTACATCCGGATTTTGTCGGGGGTCTAGAGTTGGGGTACGATGTTTGGCCGTGTTGCGGCGTTCTGAGTACTCTGACACTAGACCCTCGACCGCTTCTTCACCTTCTTGCCCATGGCGTAGTGTGAAGTGGCCGGCATGATTGTGTTGAGTAGCGGGGAATAGATTGTCTCTCGCTACTCGATACTCTAATTGGACGGCACCGCGCTTACCATCAGCTGCAGTGTGGTCACTTTGCCGTGACAGAATTAAAAAAATGACTCTAACATAAACTCTGATTTGAACTCAGAAACTCACTGCTTTCTCAGCTTAAGCACATTAATTGTAAACTAACAAGGCGACTGAATCATAAAAACCAATATTATATTTAAAAAATATGCTAAACAAGAATGTCTCTACACAGAAGAATGGGTTTCATAACTAACGAAATAAGGTGTGTTTTCAGTTGCAATCGTTTATTTGAATACATCTGTACTGTAATATAATTAAATGGAATTATACAGCAATATAACATCTGAATACGGGCTAAGATTGTTCTATAAATAAAGTTGTTTTGATAAAAAGTCGTTAGAAAATATTCAAAATAAAAGGGTAACAACATAATCTCACGGATTAAACGATGATAATAGAATGAACAGCAAATTAAAATAAACAGCATTTTAATTTGCTGTTCAATTTCTATTATACTTCATTAACAAAATATCGAACAGCTATTATTCATATTTCAAACGCAAAAAGGATTAACATTTTATATTCCGATCATGAAAGTTTGCATTGGATTTTATTACTCTATCCACCAGTTTTAAGGGTTCCTTTGACCTTACGGAATGCAAATCGAAATTTTATAACCCACTCATGAATTATCCAATAAAATCGAAGTCAGTCTGTTTACATTCGCATAATATCGCAAAGTCACGTATATAAGACAGCTGTATAACTAAGACCCATTTATTGTTCAAAGCAAATAAAAAGAAACAGAGGAAAATGTGTCTGATCGTACTAAAACGGCATAACTCTAAACTAGAGCGAACGAATATAAACTTTATGACCATTAATTTAGAGTTTGACTTTGAATGTATTTGAATGAACCACTTAAGCCATTTCAAATAAAGCACATTATTAGGGTTTAATTCAGGAGCTAGTAGTAAATTCTGAATGTGCTTGAATGTATAACATGGTACACAATTAAATGACTATGTTACACGAGGTTCTCGGCTTTAAGGAAACCTTTTAATGTTTCTCTATACAGTTTGTTAGGTACGTAAATACGTATGTAAGAGGACAATGAGTTATGATGTTTGAAATTGTTTGTACAAGTTTATAGGTAATAGATAATAAATATAGATCAAGATAATACTTAAATATAAAAAAGTACACCGACTTCAATGAAAAACAAATTATGCGTCTCTATAAAATTTGAAGGTTTCCCTCGATTTTTCTGAGATCCCATCATCAGATCTTGACTTGGTGCCAATGGGACCACCTGGGAAGTATACTCATTTAAACAAAAAAAGAATATTCTCCTTCTTTTCCTATCTCCTTTTTTTGAAGTCGGTTAATAAGAGAGTTTCGCAAATTATGTTAATGTATACGATCATGAGAAACAATTTTATCAGAAAAGAAATGTTTACTTATTGTTCCTTACTAATTAATATGCTGAAATTATCAGAATAAAGCTGTCCGCAAGATACTGAAATAGATGTCTAGTATCCATTTCAGTAGCAAAATCGATATGCGTAATTTCGCTCTCAGATGCTTCAGAAGCTAATTCATTATAAACTTCGCGTAAGGAAAATAACACAAAAACAAAGAGATCCAATCGACTGCCAAAGTTATATTAGCATCCATCATACAAAAACATCCGACAATCAATACACACACAGCAGCTGCAGAGGACGCCATTTTGAAGTGCTTATTTCCATTATAACATTGTACTAACTACACTGAAATGTTCTACAAAAGTTCGCGTTTTGCTTCGTGAAGTCCAGAACTTTCAACTTAACAAAATACACTAACTCCCCAATAGGCATTACGCGAAAACAACATTTATTACAAGCGGGTACAGATTAAATTAGCCCGCGGTGGAATTCCGCTTCCAACTTTGCGCAAATACGCCAAGTTCAAGTTATCTGAAAAGTTATTTAACAAAGTTTCATAGCTTTCTCACTCGTCATACGAAATTGCGCTCTCGGGTTGTAGAGATTAAGTTAATCATCGTTTGGGTGTACAACGCACGTGGGACCTTTCGGAATTGGCATCCGTTTGCGTTATCCCATCGAGAGCCGTGACTGTAGAAAGATTTTCCTTCTACAATGGACTGAGACTGGGACCGGCCGCTTAAATGACTTTGTAATAGCGTCCTCAATAAAACGACCCAATATCGTGGGCTTTTTACTTTATTTATGAGATAGTTCGAGAGGACAGAGTAAATGTTTACCTACACAAAAAACTGAAGTACTCTTGTTTGGAATCTATTATGTTTACCAATTTGTTACAGTATTGTATCTGAGATGTAATATATGTTGATACTTGAACTGTTCTTAGCTATGTTTAAATGAAGATAAATATTCGAATGCTTTGACACCATTATGGAACGGTCGGGAGTACATCTCGACGATTTTATAGTTACTGTAAGTTTTAATGAGTTGAATTAAATTTTCGGGGCTGTAATGTCTGATAAAATATTGGTAAGTTTAATTAAAAGTATAGTTTGAAGTATTACACGAGTTTACTAATTATATTGACAGCAACAATAATTAAAAATGACAGTGAATAAGATTATAAAGAGAGACTAATTAATAATACCTTACGTCATAACAACGTATACGAAAATAATATTTAAAAAATCTTCTAAAAACCGTAATGGCTTATTTTGTACAGTTTCAAGAAAATTTATATTTGCTGACTGTAGAATAACGAGAAAATTATTTTTCCTTCATGAATATTTAACTAGTTTTTTACATTTATGGATCACTAGGAGACTTGTTTAAATAGTAACATTCGATAAATAAAGCCACTGATTAATTATTGTATCGCGTCCCAATTCAAACATTTTAAGTATTTTAAAATCTTAGAAAAGGAATTTTACCAACAAAATTACATTATTATTAGAAATCGAGTTGTTTACACTTTAAGAATCAAAATAGCGAATGTGTCAAATCGAACAATCACCAATCGTTTACAAATACCGGCGCAACTCAGTAAACACTTTTAACCTAAGTTTTCACAACACATAACTTTCTACAAAACTGAGTAAACTAGTAAAACTAACTTTACTACTTATCACCTGTCACTTATTCGCGTGCCCGGGCCATAGGCAAGGTCAAAAAGTGCTCGTAGCGTCCTCCTTGCTCCGCCAGAAGTAAACACAAATTACAACAGCATCATACGAACGTCACTCGGGTTACACTTCAAAACAATATCTTAAATCCACTAAAACACTATTATTTGACGCGTACACAGTCACAGTAGCACTATAACACGGCCTCTGAGTCAGAAAACAGTGTTTCGCCTTTCAGCATAACCTCAAAACATCTTACTGACACTCCGCGGCCCACAGGAATTAATAAAAAGTTTCTTTATAAAACAAGTGGGTTGTGAGCATGTTCCAAAATGGCGGAACTTTGCGTTAACTTCGGAACGTAGAGCGACGTGAAGTTGTAGGGTGCGCGACTTGTGCGGCTCGCGGTACGGTTGCGCAGCCACCACTAACTTTTCTCACACGAAAGTCACTTTAACAACTTAAATACTTTTTATTTATGTAACAAATTACATAATTAGACTCAATCAATGATTTTAAGAATCTGATATATGCTTAAACTAGTTTTTGGATTATGTTTGAAGAGTTGCGAAGTCGAACAATCGCGTAGCGCTCCCGTACCGTACCACGAGCCGCGTAGTCGACTGGGGTTCGGTCGGGGAAAATCAATAACTTACGGCCGACTCTCCGCCGCTCTCCGCGTTTAATCATACACTTTGTGAGCAAAACATTAAAACTTGTCCGTTTGTTTGTCCGGAGGCGGATCGTTGTCGATCGGGCGCGGGGGTTGGGTGCGAGCGAGTTTCCGAGCGAGAGAAGGAGCGGGCAGCGGCGCCGACGATCGGCAACGTACTTCGCCACTTGCCAGAGTTTACTTGGCGCAAAGTTTTCCGAGGTGTTCTTACAAAGAAGTGCGGTTATATACTGCAACGTGTGGAGATTTGTGTCGCCCCGCGCCCCGCGGATATCTACTCACAACTTTACTGCATTGTTATCGGTGGCCAAGTTCGAATTAAAACTTTGTTCTTTGTTAAGTTTGTAGTGAAACTGTAATATTACACTTTGGTAATTGTTTAAACGTGTTTTCAAAGCACGTATTTGTGTTGGGTTTAACTGAATGAAGTGATTTAAATATGGAATAATAAATGCTGTTTTTCGTTCAAGAAATACAACCAGTGAGCCAATAATAAACTTGTAACGTTATAATTACTTTTATTTTATAATTAGTAATGATATTAACATGGTGCTTATTATAATAAAAAATTGCGTGTTAAAGAACCGTTATAAACTATAATATTAACGCGTACAAAACATTAAAAGAGGCATTATTTACGTTTGTCTTCGGAACATTACTGGACCCTTATTGTCACAAATAAAAGAATATCAGTTACCCTTATCATGTTTAGTCTTATTCAAGGGTAACCCTTTTGAGTACCGTATCACGCAATCAACTCGTTTGAGACACAAAAGACACGTTTAGTTCATTTGAATCACAACTCGACTTAAGCAAACAACGAATGAAGTGATTTAATTCCATAAGTTGTAGACAAGTTTAGACGATTCTACCCCACGCTCCCCCTGACACTCCTTATTTTCATCGAAATAATCTACCGTACAGTAACAATCGCGTACCCAACATCCAATTTAAATAGAGCCCGCACTCTCCTTTCTCTATTTGCAAAGTGAATAAGATTAGCAACCTTGCATAAACACGATCAAAGTTCTTCATAACTTGGTTATTTGACGAGTCGAGTGGCGGGTTGGGCGACCGGTCCAATTTCAAGGAAAGACTTTATCGCACAATTCCCGGGGTAGAGTATTAACAAGTATTTTACGAGATAAATAAGTTAGCTCAAGATACTGGTAATGTTTGTTACCAATATTTTGACAGACAGTTTTTTTTATCCTGGCAAAGAGACCACACTGCACCTGATGGTAAGTGCAGTGCCGTCCAGTTATAGTATCAAGTAGCGAGAGACAATCTATCCCTCGCTACTCAACACAATCATGCCGGCCTGCTGTGCAGCTTGTTCACACTACGACTAAAGGACCCAGAATCATAGGAAGGAGGGAACACGGTAGCTGGCAAACTGTTCCACAGCTTGATGGTGCGGTAAAAATACGAGCTTGCGAACCTCTTGGTTCGGGCCCGGGTAGTACATACCACGAAGCTGTGGTATGTATTACCACAGTACTTATATTTGGGTAATGTGTGTAATAACAATAGCATAGTAATTAGTATAGCACTTTCAATTCTGATGAAAATACGAATTGATGAGTGAGGTCATACGGAAACAAATAAACTGTGCTTACGTATATAGCACAAGGATAAAAGAACAAAGAGCAACTAAGAATGACTTATAAGAATTGTTTTGAATGTAGGATAGGTCCTGAGGGATCTCTTGGATATATTGATGTACGTCCAGAGAAGGAAAGGCATAATAAATAAGTTTTTGTGTCAAGGCGTTATTTAATTTCCATGTGTTTGATCAATGACAAATAGCCACGGTTTAAATAATATTGATTGAACTTTAATAATTAATTAAATAGCATATTTAAATTGTAGTGGACTAAAGCCTAACCCCACTTATTAGTAGAGGAAGCCCATGCCCAGCAGTGCGACAATGTTTAATACAGGGCTAGTATTATTTATTTTATTTGTATATGATATCATTAAATGCTCTTTTCAAGAAATTGTTAAAATCGTTTTACGCTAAAACATAATTTTTGGTAAGCGGATTTTACCATTTGCATTTTCAATATGTTATTAATAAAAGACCAAGGCAAGCTTAAATCTCTATTTCTATAACGTTTTTACATTTTAAATGCTAGTTTTATTCACGATTCCGCCCTCGTAACAATCTTTATCGGTAAACAAAAGTTTTCATATTCCTAAAATGTTATTTGATATTATAGTGAACCCCATTGAAATCCGTTCAGCCGTCTTTACCAAACGCGAACAAACTATCTGACATACAGCAGACACTATTTTATTACATTTATACACATGAAAGTAACAATTTCTTTTCAAACATGGAATTTTGGCACGCTTGCCACAAAATGCACGAGTAAGTTAAAAGATTAAAAAATGTCGCACCGAATCTAACGATTACAGAATATTTTAAATTTAAATTTTGATATGTGTTTATTGAAGTCCGTAACAGAATAAAGCAATAGCCTAATTGGAAGTGGTACACTGCTGAGTCGATAGGCGCGGATTCGAATGCCCAATTGGCAGAGGTATATTCAAGGGTACGCTTATATCCATTGTTATTGCTTATCGCTTGCTTAAACCATCAACAAAAACATCTCGGACGTAATTTAAAACATAATATTTGGTAAACTCACCCTTACATGTATTCAAGAGAAAAACGCTTTTAAATTCTTCTCTAAAATTTATAATTTTCCCAGTAAGCAAAGTTTATAACAAAATAATCAAAATATCTTAGCCATATTCTAAACTAAAAATATTTATTAATAAAATTATTTTTACAAATTTTCATAGTCTACTATACACAACCAATTTATTTTAAGTAGTATGAACCAGCGAGCGATTTTAAACATACTACGCCTTTTATAAAATGGGGCCTCATACAACCTTCCGACGATATTATTCATAATATGCCGTCTGTCTCATATTGACACTTAAATAATTTAAGTAGAACAAAATGGAACGGAAGAAAAAAATATTTTTTCTTACATTCTATTTTCTATTCCTCGGCAAATAAGATAACAAATATTTTTAACGTAAATTCGACTATAGTTATAGGACCAAATTTGTGTTATGATATGCCGGCGAGAATAGTACAAAAATCTGTTCTCTCTTTCATCTGATTTGTAATACTTATACACCTGTGTATTGGAGCAAAAATAGTCTTGTACTTTGGTCGAATTTTCACGTCGAAACCGACTTGATATGGGTCAGTTTGGTTTGTAGCTCATTATTATATAATAGGATTATTTTTTAACAGACTCTCCTCCGCCCATTCACATTCTGCTGAAACTCCATCTTAACCAAAAGTTGTCCAAAAGTAAATATTAAATTAAATGTTTTTAGACTCTCGCGATTTGAATACATATTATAAAATTAGGAACGGGTCTTAATCGCGCAATATTTTAATGGTATAAATACCACAATTATTTCCCGACGTTTCGACCGAGTTGCATCGGCCGTGGTCAAGGGCTAACTGAGTGAGAATTTAGTGCCGTCTTCGTAAGGTGGGCTTTCGTGTGGTGGGAGTATCGGTAACCAGTTTAGTGGGGGTTTTGATAACTACCTTCCCTTGGTTTTTATTTTTATTTTTATCACAAACACTGTCGGTACTTCGACAAACCACACTGACAGTATCCTCGCGCTGAAGAGTTGACTCATTCTGACGACGCGGTTTACATATACTTATGACAGGATTCCATGTTGTTGACAAACGGTATCCATCCTCTCGGTTGAAATTCTGATGTTTTTTGATTTCTACCACTTCACGTACTATTCTGGAGTAATAATGGCGATCGGTGGATAGAACCTGTGGTTGGTGTAGTTCTATCCAATGATTAGGTCCAGCCTCCAGCAAATGCTCAGCCACCGCTGATTTGTTGATCTGGCGGTTTTTTACAGCTGTAATGTGTTCCTTGACCCTTTCAGCGATCGTTCTTTTGGTCTGGCCGATGTAGGAACTACCACAACTGCAATTCACCTTATAAACACCAGGAGTTTGTAAGGGAATTACATCTTTTGGAGTACGCAAGTGGTTCGATATTTTTGCGAGCGGACTATATACAGTCTTAATGGAGTATTGTTTGAGTACTGTTCCAACTTTGTCCGTGACTCCTTTTATATATGGCATGTATGCTGGGGCTCTGCTGACCTCAGGAAGACGCTCCCTCTTCTTGGGACGGCGTATCTTTCCTTTGTATCCGTTACTCTTCAGTACGTTCTGAACATGTGTGTAGTTAGGTGCTGTCAGCTAGTGATTTTGACTTGTGTGATCGGGTATCTTACAAGCAAGCTAGCCGTATTTACGATCTGAGCATAACACAACATAATGCTAAATTTGACAAGTTGAAAAGCCGTGACCACAAGAGAACTGGTCCAATAGCACAGCCTACCAAACAAGAGACGGTGATCAATTTGTCAAATCAAAGTCTAGACAGTGCCACACAGAGCGTATTGGTAAAAGGGTTAAATTTTGCTTTAACACCTAAACGAATTCCATACGAAAATGTCATATGTGGCATCGAGGAGGTGATAGCGCGTAACAAGCTACCGTCTAATGATGCAGATACGCTTAGACAGGATGTTGCCGTTATTTTACGGAAATCAAAACCACCTAAACACAATATCACGACGGAAGAGCGTCTAGCATTAAAAACGCTACGTGATAACACGAAGATTTTGGTGCTAAAGGCCGACAAGGGAAACGCTACCGTGGTGTTAAACTCCAATGATTACGACAGAAAAGTAATGGATTTGTTAAGTGACACTTCAGTTTACAAACCAGTGTCTTATAACCCGACTGCCAGAGTAACAAAACGCATAAGAGCACTCATTAAGGACCATGAAGATTTATTCACAGAAGATGTGTTTCGGTACTTACACAGTCCTCAAATAGTACAATCGCCGAAGCTATATGGTTTGCCTAAAATCCACAAAGGCAATGTACCTTTACGTCCAATTGTGAGTCAAATCAATTCACCAACATATCATTTGGCGAAACACATAAGTAAGGTACTGCAACCATTAGTGGGCAAGACTACATCTTTTGTGAAAGATTCTCGCCATTTCGTGGACATCATCAAGAGTGTAACGGTGGGTCCAGACGAAGTGATTGTGAGTTTTGACGTAGAGTCATTATTCACCAACGTTCCCATTCAAGATTGTCTTGAGGTCATCGAGAGCAAGTTGGAGGAAAACGGTATGTCTAACGAATACATGGATCTATTAAAGAGCTGTTTAGAAGGTAATTACTTCTTATATCAAGGGCAACATTACCTTCAGATTGACGGAGTAGCTATGGGCAGCCCAGTAGCACCGGTAATGGCCAACATCTGGATGGAATATTTCGAGCAATCCATAGACACACAAACATATAATGTTAAATTGTGGAAGAGGTATGTCGATGATGTATTCTGCATCATGCATGGCAACAAGCATGAAGTAGAACAATTCGCGAACCGGTTGAACTCCATACATCCAAAGATCCGATTCAGTTATGAAATGGAGGTAGACAGAACGTTACCTTTTCTCGATGTGAAAGTAATGGTGAGAAAAGATGGTTCCATAGGACACACTGTATACAGAAAACCAACACACACTGACAGGTATCTCAATGCCTACTCGCACCACCATCCACGGCATTTGGAATCCGTTGTGACATCGTTGACAAATAGAGCATATGACCTCTGTGACTCTGAACATCTAGAAAGTGAGCTCACACATGTTCAGAACGTACTGAAGAGTAACGGATACAAAGGAAAGATACGCCGTCCCAAGAAGAGGGAGCGTCTTCCTGAGGTCAGCAGAGCCCCAGCATACATGCCATATATAAAAGGAGTCACGGACAAAGTTGGAACAGTACTCAAACAATACTCCATTAAGACTGTATATAGTCCGCTCGCAAAAATATCGAACCACTTGCGTACTCCAAAAGATGTAATTCCCTTACAAACTCCTGGTGTTTATATGGTGAATTGCAGTTGTGGTAGTTCCTACATCGGCCAGACCAAAAGAACGATCGCTGAAAGGGTCAAGGAACACATTACAGCTGTAAAAAACCGCCAGATCAACAAATCAGCGGTGGCTGAGCATTTGCTGGAGGCTGGACCTAATCATTGGATAGAACTACACCAACCACAGGTTCTATCCACCGATCGCCATTATTACTCCAGAATAGTACGTGAAGCGGTAGAAATCAAAAAACATCAGAATTTCAACCGAGAGGATGGATACCGTTTGTCAACAACATGGAATCCTGTCATAAGTATATGTAAACCGCGTCGTCAGAATGAGTCAACTCTTCAGCGCGAGGATACTGTCAGTGTGGTTTGTCGAAGCACCGACAGTGTTTGTGATAAAAATAAAAATAAAAACCAAGGGAAGGTAGTTATCAAAACCCCCACTAAACTGGTTGCCGATACTCCCACCACACGAAAGCCCACCTTACGAAGACGGCACTAAATTCTCACTCAGTTAGCCCGTGACCACGGCCGATGCAACTCGGTCGAAACGTCGGGAAATAATTGTGGTATTTATACCATTAAAATATTGCGCGATTAAGACCCGTTCCTAATTTTATAATAAATATTAAATTAAATGTTATTAAAAGTAAATTCTATAGGTAAACGAAATCACTAGCGTTGCACCGTTTTTGTGTAATGAATGTTTGTTCTTTTAATACCAAATTTAGCTTCACACGTTACCACTAGAGGCACTGTACCTTTGTCATATAAATATTTTAAGTCATATTTAAAAACACCGAGAAACGTAAAATAATGGCACGTATTTTTTTAACGCAGCAGTGAAGCTCGGCGAGTCAGGGAATTAACTGCCTTTATCCCACAACAAAATTAATCAAATAGAAACATGGAGTTGGGAAAATTGTTTAAGTTTTATTTTCTTTATTAATATTTGTTTTGCTTTGAGTAGAACTTATACCGATCAAATAAGTGATCTTCTCCTAAAAGGGCAAATCAGGAGTACCTACAACTGTCGAAAATGTGGAAGAGACGAAAGAAGTGTGTCAGGAACGTAGCTTGTGGCACTCAATAGTCTCTGCCTACCCTCATGGGGTACGGACGTGAGTGTATATGTATGTAATATTTATTTGTACTATACCTAATTATTATAAAGCAGGTACCGAATAAATAGGTCTTAAGATAAATGAAGCGTTACTGCTATTGGGTTTCTGGGACTCACAATAAAACTAACGACATTATATATTTATTTATTTATACACTTCATATACAATGTATATAGGCCTTAATCTCACAGTAAATTTGTTATTAGAAATGGTTTTCTATGTACCAATAACAATAAATTATTATTATATAAGGCGAACAAATACAGATATTGGATTGCGTGTGAGACGTAGAAAGACCAATGACGAAAGAAAATAAATAGGTTCGTTTGTCATTGAGAAATACCTATGTAGACCTTCTGCTTGATTCTAAAAAGGGCAAAGAAATAATGTCCTTAAGATCAATAAAGGATAAAAAAGACATGTCACAAATCAATCACTTAGTAAAAGTAAATTACATAATCTATACTTATAATAAATCTGTAGAGAGGTCAATTCTGTACATGAAATATATTTCCAAAATAACTATCAGCGGGTGATTAGTGATCGATACTGACGCCAAAAATGCAATCAGTGAAATTTTTGTCTGTCTGTCTGTCTGTCTGTATGTTCGTTATAGAAACAAAAACCACTCGACGGATTTCAACAAAACTTGGTACAATTGTTCTTCATATTCCTGGGCAGGTTATAGTATACTTTTCATCACGCTACGATCAATAGGAGCAGAGCAGTGAAGGGAAAGGTTAGGAAAACAGGAGAACTTACTCCATTTTTTAAGCTTCCGTCGCGTGTGCAGCCTTAATAGTTAAAGCTACACAGAAATCATGTATGACGGAAATGTTCTCCTTAAAATTGTATAAAAAATATTCCACGACAGCAAATGTCTATATTTTATGGTTGACTCACAATAACACGTGTAACTCCCGATAGCTTAGCAGTTCGGAGATTTCTGATTATATTTGTCTACTCTTACGTTCATAACACTCTCAATCATCCCTAATTAATAAATGTTAACATTATTACCTATTTAATTTAATAAAAAAAGAATTATTGAAATAGGTACAGAAACACCAGGCTATTTTACATATACATACATACATATACATATACACTCACGCCTATAATCCCCGAAGGGGTAGGCAGAGGTGTAACCAGTACACCCACTTTTCGCCAAATTTCGGTCCCATAATGTGATAGGGGGCGGGCCTATCGCCATACCGGGCACAGGTTCCAGACTCCGGGCTAATACTGAGAATTTCTAGATAGAAAAGACCCAATATCACTTTACCCGACCCGGGGATCGAACCCGAGACCTCAGCACAGCGGTTGTAACGCATGCGCAATTACAACTGCGCCACCAAGGCAGTCATGTCGTGTCGTGTATACTTCTGCTCCCGAAAATAACCTCCACGCGGGTGGAGCCGCGAGCAACAGCTAGTAATATATAATAATGTGATGTAATAATAATGCAATGTAATAATAATAATATAATAATAATACTAGCCCTGTATTAAACATTGTCCCACTGTTGCGCACAGGCCTTCTCTACTAATGAGAGGGGTTAGGCCTTAGTCCACCACGCTGGCCTAATGCGGGTTGGCAGACTTCTCATACCTTCGAAAAATTCTCAGGTATGCAGGTTTCCTCACGATGTTTTCCTTCACCGTTAAAGCAAGCGATAATTAACATTTTAATACACACATCCATACTAATGCTATAAAATACGAAAGTAACTCTGTTTGTTTGTTTGTTACCTCTTCACGACTAAACGGCTGAACGGATTGTAATGAAATTTGGTAAGGGAATAGATAATATCCTGGAGAAGGACATAGGCTATCTTTTTTCTCAAAAAACAACCTTAAAAGGGGTCAAATAGGAGTTCAAAATTTGTATGGGAAATCCGTAATTCCTCAACTTAGGGATCTGTAAATTCATATTTAGGCTTTTGGTAGGAAATAAAGAAATGCGTGTTTCCACGTTTTTTAAAAATCATCCCTAAAAGGGGTAAAGTCAGGTTAAACTTATGGGTTAAGTGAGGTTATACTTAACTTATTCTTTAGATGCAATCTCAATATTCAGGCACAACACCTGAGAGGCTGGACAATCGCTACAGGTGCAGAAGACAACTCCTTGGATTGTATTCTTCTGCTCCCGAATATAACCTCCACGCAGGCGGAGCCGCGAGCAACAGCTAGTAACTTTAGAAAAGTCAGAGGTGTATGCCACTTGGGTTTCGAACCTACGACTTTCGTCTTGACAGTCCGTACCGCAACCAACTAGGCTATCGCTGCTATTTAATTTAATATATAATTAATATATATTCTAATGTAATAATATAGTGCCACAATTCTTAGCTTTATCATAATCACAGGCGTTGAGACGTGCGACGTTTCTCTGAACTATTCGCAAATTCAGAAGTTGAATTGTGGCTCAGTGGTGCACAATCATTTCTACTCTAACGCTCATTCCCCTTTACTGTTATACAGGGTAAAAGCTTTAGATGGGTACGTAATAACTGACGGTATTTAGTTTTCTGTTCTCTTTTCAAATACGTAAAACCGTAGTACTTTACATTTATCAAGAAAGTAAATGAATGATGGAGCCATTATTAATTACTAGCTGTTGCAAAAAGATTAGATTGAGTAAATTTTTACTCTACCGTCAGTTCGGAATGCATTTTCGCTAGAGAAGAACGAGCAAGAAACTCTAAATAGTAATGGAATAAATGTTTTTAAATGTTTAGTGTAGGTTCGTTTTTTATCTTGTAAAGTAAATTTATGACTATGAATGACTAGCTGTTGCTCGCGGCTCCGCCCGCGTGGAGGTCATGTTTGGGAGAAAAAGTATACAATACAAAATACCAATATTCATGCGTTTAACTTAAAAATGACGGATTTTCATACAAACTTTCATTCCCTGTTTTACCCCTTTAGGGGCGGAATTTCCAAAAATCCTGAAACATATATTTTTTATTTTTAACTAAAATGCCAAATACTAATTTTTATGAATTTAACTTCAAAAATGACGGATTTTCATACAAACTTTCATGCCCTATTTTACCCCCTTAGGGGTGGTATTTCCAAAAACCCTTCCTTAGTGGATGCCTACGTGATAAAAGGTACCTACTGTCAAAATTTCAAGTCTCTAACCCCAGTCGTTTTGGCTGTGCGTTGATCGATCAGTCAGTCAGTCAGTCAGTCAGTCAGTTTCTTCTTTTATATATACAGATACATATACATAATACATATACAAAATTAAAATTTGACAGTAATTCTGTTTATTGCTTATTCCGATTCGTAAGTAAGCTATGTTTATGTATGTAGCAGAGGCTAGAACCGATCATGTGGACCACCTGATGGTCAATGATCTCCTCCACCCATAACAAATGAAGAACTACTAACTGTATGTCGGCCTTAAAGAAAATATATAGATCTTACGAAAGAAAATGGATTTGGACATCTAGATATTACAAGCGTATAAAACGTAACAGCAAACTTCACGCTGGTTTTATGTAACATAATTGTAGTGGACTGTACATTATAATTTAGCTTGCAGTACTTCTTCGATATATTTTGCTTGAGTAATGAAGTACAGGAAAACAACTACAATTTATTTTATAAAATGCACCCTTTTATACCATGTTTCACGCTTGCAACTATCACATGGAGCGATAGCGTGTAATTGCCATAGTCCTATATTATTTACAGTCTCAGGTAATTCAAAAAATCATCTGTCTCTTTCACGATGGTCTCTTCGGCATCCTCAACAATAATGGTAATAGCCCGACTGAGCGGACCCATTCATGTTATAAAGAAAACTGTCTACAACATATATCTACCACTTTAAAACATATATGCAACATCATAAGAATCCACATCTATGAGATCCCCATAGGAATTTCGAAAGTATGTGAAGTTACAATCACATATTAAGCTACTATGTGAAGTAAGGACGAACCTCTTTTATTAGAAGAGGCAGATGAGTCTAGAAATAGACGTATAAAAAGGGCTGATAATATTGTTTACCAAAATTTTTCATAGAATTAATAAGCAATATTTAATATAAACCAACTAGATGTTGCCCGCGTCGAGGTTGTTTCTGGAAGAAAAGGTATATAATCCATTGAGGCATCTTAAGCTATTACACCTTTCTATATTTTGCTATCCCATAGGAAGCTTGCATTTTTCCGAGATAAAAAGTGACCTGTGACATTTTCTGATCCCTAAACTGCCATTATGCAAAAGACCATGTCGATCCTTTGCTCTGTGAAAAACTAAATTATCCCACGGGAAATGTACATTATTCCAAGATAAAAGTGAGCCTATGTGCTATTCCAGACCATAATCTATCTCTGTGCCAAATTTCAACCAGATCCGTCCAGTCGTTGTAGCGTGATTGGGTAACAAACATCCATCCATCCAAACATCCGCAATAATCATATTAGTAGGATTAACGTTCCTAAATTACAATAAAAATACGTAACTTCAACATTTATTTATCTCCTCTAATTACGGAAAGACGATTTGTAATAAGACATCTAAATATCCCTACGGAGGAGAAACAATATCTGATCTCGGCTTGGAAATAGTTTAAGCATTTTTCCCTCGAGCGCGAGTTTAATATTTTTCAATTTACGACACAAAAGACGACTATGGCAAAAACATTTGAATCCAAGTAAAGAGCGCTCAAGAAACAAGCTGATGTTACGTTTCTCAAAGACTCGGAAATAGTATTTCAAAGACATCTTCAGATACATCTCTTCTGTTTGTATATACGTCTGCAAAAGGTAATGTTGCTCTCATTTTGTGTTCTCAGAAAATATCTTTGAAACATTTGCATATGAACTTTATCATTCATATTGCAGCTAACATTTACTCTATTCATATTATCTTCATCGAGTCTAATATATCACGTATTTTAATAAAAGGAAATACAAGTGTCTTTGTCCGGAATTAGCATACATGTAAAAATGTGTTGAAACACTCCAAAGCTACGTTTGTCAATTTGTAGCAATATTCTGTATCTGTTTTTTTCTTTCCTTCTTCTCACTTGTTTCTTATCTCTTTCATATAGTCTAGGGGTACGATTTTAATTTGCGTACATGCGCTGTAAATTAAAAGTCAATGGACTTTCGTGTAACAATTTACATCTACTTTTTTTTATGATCAGCTGGTACTTTTAGGCACCTTACAGCGGGGTTCGTTCGAACCAATGGTTATTTTTTTTCTCTTAAAAATTTTGCTTTATAGGTATGCTAGCTACATTAAGATATGATAGCAAAACGTTATGTATGTTAACCAAAAATATAAATAGAGCGGAATGTATAAACAAGTCAAGAAGCAAATAAGCATGTTGTTGGAAAAGGCTGGTTATTTACGAAAATAAATCAAATAATAGATTAATGTTTTAGATCAACGACCTTTGTTACACGTGTATTGCTCGAAGAAAAGAAAATTTGTTCAAGGTAATATAATATTGAGAGTAAGATCAAATAAAAATTGCGTTCAATAAGTCATTTGAATGTTTTCGTAACTTATCGAAATGATTGATGTAATCGTTATTAAATTGAACACTTCGATTTTTTTATAATATCTGTCAACATATTTTTATCAATAAGACCGGCTAATTGGGAGTGGGACTGACGCCTTCAGGGGTATCTTTACTAGTACATGAAATTGGTGTAGGTTTTTTTATATATATAGGGAATTAATGTACATATACTATAATAAAACTTTGGCACTTTCTTTGTACATTAAATATTTTTGCAAAATTTTGATTGTGTTACGTTATAATATCGTTATAGAAGCCAAAACATTTTTTAATAAAATTAAACTAAAGAGCATATTTCGAGGTAACATTTAGTCTTTATTTCATTAAATTTCTTCTTCTTTAATTCGGTTCATTAAATCAAAAGTTATGAGTATTTATAGTTCACAATAGCTATATTACGGCGATAAGGCGTGGTGAGATATGAAGTGATTAGTAAAAGCTGATAAGCTAGCTTCTAAAATAACATCCACTTGGGCGGAGCCGTGCTCAACAGCTAGTTATAAATAAAATGTTAATTTATAACATACGGCGGATATCCGGTATAATGTACGATTGCAGCGATGGGCCATCCATATTGTGAATGATGCAGACGTGATGAACAGCCTGGAGCCGCTACAGCTGCGTGCTACATCATTCCGCGCTTAGTCTGCCGTCTGTATTATGGCAAATGTTCTGAAGAACTGTTTGATCTTATTCCATCTCTCCCTTCCACACCATAACCACGCGTACTTGTTTGCGGAGCTACAGCTTCGTGGTGTCTCTACTACCCCGGCCCGAACCAAGAGGTTCGCAAATGGGTTTATTGCCGCACTATCAAGCTGTGGAATAGTTTGCCAACTACCCTGTTCCCTCCTTCCTATGATCCTGGGCCCGTTAGTCGTAGTTTGAAGGAACTACACAGCAGGCCGGCATGATTGTGTTGAGTAGCGGGAGATAGATTGTCTCTCGCTACTTGTTACATTAATTGGACTACACTGCGCTTACCATGAGGAGCAGTGTGGTCACTTTGCCGTGCCAGAATAATAAAAGATGTGGAAATATTATAATAATATGTAATATAATATAATAATACTAGCCCTGTATTAAACATTGTCCCACTGCTGGGCACGGGCCTCCTCTACTAATAAGAGGGGTTAGGCCTTAGTCCACCACTCTGGCCTACTGCGGGTTGGCAGACTTCTCATACCTTCGAAAAACTCTCAGATATGCAGGTTTCCTCACGATGTTTTCCTTCACCGTTAAAGCAAGCGATAATTAACATTTTAATACACACATAACTTTAGAAAAGTCAGAGGTGTATGCCACTTGGGTTTCGAACCTACGACTTTCGTCTTGACAGTCCGTACCGCAACCAACTAGGCTATCGCTGCAAATAATAAAAAAAAAATTTAATAATGGCAATATTATAAAATTTAATAATTAAATAAATAAAATATCGTTATCAACTCAATATCAACTTTGTTAATATAATTGCAAAGTTATGCACGTGTCTAGTGTTATAAATTATTTCCATTTGTATATTTAAAACGTTTTAACTTTTAAAATTAAATATTAAAAGCTCTTGACACGTTTTTCCTGTTCCCCGATGATACTGACAACGAAGTCTTCACCCCTTTCGGTGACCGTATTAAATTATTTCGCGTTAAAAATATATTCTTTAAAATGTTAATTAATTATGTATCACCCCAGCGGTCGGGACTTGGGGCGGGTGAAAATAGAATTTTATCATTATTTATTTATGAATGGAAAGTAACGATCGATTTGTATGCGGATTTTCTGTTAATATTCATAATATTAATAAGCGGCAGTAGCCTAATAGGTAACTCCTGAGATGTCGTGGTTTAGAATCTGATTTAACAGTGGAAGCGCATGTCCAACAGTGGGACAGCAAATATATATGAATAATAATATAAAGTAGTGTTTTTCGAGACGATAGTAATACATTATTATATATAGATTGTGTTGAGTATCAAGGTATAGATTGTCTTGCAACTTGATACTCTTATTGGCGGTACTGCGTTTAGCATCAGGTGCAGCGTGTTTAATAAATTCGGTGAAAAGTGCGTGTACTGGTTACACCTTCAGGGATTATAGACGTGAGTGTATATGTAACTATAATATATTTTCTTGTTTTTTGTCTCAAAACAGCATCAAAAGTACGACTCGATTTCAAATCAAGATCACATGATAAAAAAAATATATCTAAAATGTTCATATTTTTTTATTATCATGGTGCTCCTGGTTAGGATATAAGGCTAAAGTTATGAAAATATTCCTTGACACGGGTAGAACATTTCAAGTAAGCCAAACGTCTGGAAGGTGGTAGAAATAACGTTGAAAGATTCCATTACATGCAAATATACATACCTACATACATACATACACACATATGCACATAGATACATGGGAAACGAATATAAAGCTTGTGATAACACTCACTTAAAACTTGTAGATGTTTATCGATACGTTGCGTGACTTGAGTCACAGCGACGTCTGGCACAGTCCGTCAGAATCTATTTAGAGGATTACGAGGTGCATTCAGAAGACGAGGGTCGTATCCATGTCTCGTACGTGTTCGAGTCTACGTTTACACCGTAGCGAGCACACTGCACCTGATAGTAAGCGCAGTGTCGTCCAATTAAAGTATCGACTAACAAGAGACAATCTACCCCTGCTACTCCACACAATCTTGCCGACCTGTTTCTTCACACTACGCCATAGGCAAGAAGGTGAAGAAATGGTCGAGGGTCTAGTGTCAGAGTACTTAGAAGGCCGCAAAACGGCCAAACATCGTACCCCAACTCCAGACCCCGGAAAACCGAATGTACACTGGCTGATCCCGGAACGCGACACACTTGCGTGTGCCACTATGACGGGTTTTACACCCTGTGTACCGTATATCCTACCACCAGCAACCTAGTTTCTTGGATACTTAGAAACGTAGGTACTTAAAGTAACATTAAAAAAATATACCCTACTAGCTTTGGCTCATGTTTCTCCGTCCGCTTTAACGTTTTCTTGTATAAAAAAAGTATAGACCTTTTATATGCTTTTCCCCATCACTCACGTAGATCATAAAACTTTTCTCCCTTTACCTCAGGCAACATTTAATGAAACTTAAAATACGTGTTTAATCAAATGTACTAAAGATAATTCATACCAAGTTTGAAGTATTTTGATTGTAAAGTTTTTCATATTAAAGAAACATTAGATGATTAAGACTCTATTGTGTCAACCATTGTCAAGCTATGACTGTACTAAAATCTTTTTTCAAAGTTAAATATTATCATCATATCATCGTATAATCATATAAATAGCAGCGATAGCTTAGTTGGTTGCGGTACGGACTGTCAAGACGAAAGTCGTATGTTCGAAACCCAAGTCGCATACACCTCTGATTTTTCTAAAGCTATGTGTGTATTAAATTTTAATTATCGCTTGCTTTCTGGAAACCTGCATATCTGAGAATTCTTATACGAATTTCGAAGGTATGTGAAGTCTACCAACCCGCATTAGGCCAGCGTGGTGGACTAAGGCCTAACCCCTCTCATTAATAGAGGAGGCCCGTGCCCAGCAGTGGGACAATGCTTAATACAGGGCTAATATTATTATTATCATCGTATAAAAATCAACAATCAAGTTAAGTCCAGAAACAATGCGATGATCTTATTTTGACTATGATTTTTAAAACAATAGTTAAAATGTTCTACTGTTGTAACAAGACCGCCTTACCTAATTTAGATACAGATCGGTGTAAACGCATCCGCATCTAATCCACTGTCAGCTAAATAATTTATGCATTTAAAAGGATTTACTTTAATATGAGGTGTCGCTACACCGCGGTCACGATTTTCTCCGACGACTACGCTGAAAAGTTAGTTAGTCGTGCTATAATTAATGTTTATTTTGACTTTACCTCACATGATATCATAATATTTGAAAATTGAAAATAATTTAATTAAGGTTTCATAACAGAAGAGAGTAAATGAGTAGAAAGGGCATGTGGTGGTAATAGCCATAAGCAGCCTAAAATCTCAGAAGATTTGGCTTAGTTTTTGATGTGTTGAGCAAATCTTGGTGAAGGAGGGATAGCTAGAGGACATAGTAAAAAAACACGTACATCTAGCATCATTTAAATGATCAAGATGAATAATGCTTTAGATATTAGGCTAGATGGTATATCTCTTCTTTGCGAAATACCAATACTTTCAACCGTATTCAAG
This sequence comes from Laothoe populi, assembly GCA_905220505.1. NCBI lineage: Eukaryota > Metazoa > Arthropoda > Insecta > Lepidoptera > Sphingidae > Laothoe > Laothoe populi. The sequence continues at coordinate 6,867,737 of HG992152.1, forward strand.
GACGATGCTCAAGTGAATTCTGTGATTTCTCTGTAAGGTTGATATTCCACCAGTTTTGCTGTGTTCCAGCGTTTTGCTTGTACATTTATCATGCGCACCGCTAGAGAGTGGAACTCTTTGCCGGATTCTATATTTCCCGAAAATTATAACCTGGGTCTTTAAGTCAAGAGTGAATAGGTATCTTCTAGGCAAGCGTGCTCCACCGTAGACCACATCATCACTTACCATCAGGCGAGATAGTGGTCAAACGCAAGCCTATTTATGGTAAAAAAATGTCATTAGCTCATTTTCGGTATAAAACAAAAACTGACCAATCACGTATATAAATCAACACACAAAAAAGAGCTCGCTCGCTAATTTCCTTTTCATAAGGATGATCTATTTCTGCCGCTGCATAACAGTGAGCTTGCATTATTCCAACTTTGAATCTTTTGAATTTTGAATTTCAAATCTTTGCAATTGCTGGGCATTACTTTTAATTATTACTCAAATTATACGTCTTAAGATTACAAATGCAGAGCAGTGTTAAGCAGTTTTTATAATAAGGTTTTCAGTGATGTTGCCACTATTTACTTATGAGCAGGCAACTAAAATCAGATCAGACAAGAAAAAAAAACACAATTGAAAAAACTATTAGGCTGTATATATAAGTGAATGAAATTGAACGAGGGATCGTTTTTAATAACATCATTGCATGACCTGGCTATAATAGATATAGATGCTGATGAACACAGGATGAAAATAAACTAGAAAATCACTTATTATACACATATAATAAATACTAATTACATGGAAACCGGCGACAATTCAATACAAGTTTATGCACCGACGAGACAGCTCGCACCCGGAAATTGGTGTCGCGTTTTCCCTAAACACAATAACCCTCAGCTTTGTACTTTATAATATAACTAGCTGTTGCTCGCGGCTCCACCCGCGTGGAGGTTATTTTCGGGAGCGGAAGGATACAATTCAAGGAGTTATTTTTTCTTGCAATTAAAATAGCCTGGTGTTTCTGTACCTATTTCTATAATTCTTTTTTTATTAAATTAAATAGTTAATAATGGTAAAATTTATTAATTAGGGATGATTGAGAGTGTAAACGTAAGAGTAGACAAATATAATCAGAAATCTCCGAACTGCTAAGCTATCGGGAGTTACACGTGTTATTGTGAGTCAACCATAAAATATAGACATTTGCTGTCGTGGAATATTTTTTATATAATTTTAAGGAGAACATTTCCGTCATACATGATTTCTGTGTAGCTTTAACTATTAAGGCTGCACACGCGACGGAAGCTTAAAAAATGGAGTAAGTTCTCCTGTTTTCCTAACATTTCCCTTCACTGCTCTGCTCCTATTGATCGTAGCGTGATGAAAAATATACTATAACCTGCCCAGGAGTATGAAGAACAATTATACGAAGTTTTGTTGAAATCCGTCGAGGTGTTTTTGTTTCTATAACGAACATACAGACAGACAGACAGACAAAAATTTTACTGATTGCATTTTTGGAGTCAGTGTCGATCACTAATCACCCGCTGATAGTTATTTTGGAAATATATTTCATGTACAGAATTGACCTCTCTACAGATTTATTATAAGTATAGATAGTAAATGTATATTGTGGAACGTGGCTTTTATGGAACACTAGATGTTGCTCGCGGCTTCGCTCGCGTGGTAGTTATCTTTGAAAGAATATGTATAAAATCCATGGAGAGATCTTAAGCAAATACATCTTTTTATATCATGCTATGCCATAGGACCGTGCATTTTCCAGATAATAGTATAAAACATCTGTCATTCTCAGACCCCTCAACTAACCATATGCAAAAACGAAACTATCCCTCGGGAACCGTACACTTTTCCCGGATAAAAAGTAGCTTATGTGCTATTTCAGACTATAGTCTATCTCTGTGCCAAATTTTAACCAGATCCGCCAAGCCGTTGTAGAGTGATTGAGTAACAAATATCCATCCATCCATCCAAACATTCGCATTTATAATAGTAGTAAGATTAGAGAACTAGATATTTTCGTGACTTTGCTCATATATTAGAAGTTTATTGTTTATTCTTTGGAAGGGCACAGTGTTTGTTAAAAAATTCAGTCTCATATTCCCACCTTCGTTATCTTGGCAATAACTTTTCGTATGATATCACTACACCTTCGATTAAAAACAAGGTCCAAGAGAACCTGTATACTAGTAAAATCAGATAAATAATTTCTATTCTATTCTCCAGCCTAAGAACCTAAGAACCCTTAAGATTTCCGTTAAGAACCCTTAAGATCGATATTTTAAAAGATTATTTTCGCAAGCAAAATAAATTTAAAGTGAAATGCTGTCCCTCTTTCAGTCGCAGTATAAATGTGAGGTGTAGAATATTTGGAATATCAGAATCTATTGATTTCATGTATCCAGGCATCAAAGTCGTAGTATTACTGTAATTATTGAGGTAAACTCATTTATATTGACAGCCTCCGTGACGCAGTAGGAAAGTGGCTGGCTGTAAAACGAGAGGTCGTGGGTTCGATTCACAGACAGACATATATTTGTGTTGGGTCTGGGTGATGTGAGAACAAAAGTCTTTCGTAGTCCCTGATACCCACGACAGAAAACTCATATCTTAGTGTGGGATCGGGGCATTTTATGTGACTTTTGGGTGTTATTTATTTATTTTATACATAATAATATATACAATGTGAAATTCAAATTCAGAACAAATATGAAGGACTGGAATTCCCACAATCGTTTTGTTTGGCGAGCTCCGTCGCTTTTCCCATCTCATCTTTGTTAGTCACGTTAATAACTCACAATCGTGCCGACACCAATTATAAAGTTGGAACACCTTTCAGAATGGTAACATCGAGAGCACAAATTGACTTGTGTCACAAGGACTTTCCATTGATTGACGTGTTTTCGCGAGAACGTCGCAATTCTGTTTCCATTCGTATTGTTTGCTAAGCAGTTTGTGTTTAGCAATTTCCACGTCGACGTTACGTACTCAAACCGAATTAAAGTACCTACATCTTAATATTCATAATATTATTATTATATCACTGACTGCCTCGGTGGCGCAGTTGTAATTGCGCATGCGTTACGACTGCTGTGCTGAGGTCTCGGTTTCGATCCCCGGGTCGGGTAAAGTGATATTGGGTTTTTCTATCTAGAAATGCCTCAGTATTAGCCCGGAGTCTGAAAAATGTTCCCGGTATGGCGATAGGATCGCCCCCTATCACATTATGGGACCGAAATTCGGCGAAAAGTGGGTGTACTAGTTACACCTCTGCCTACCCCTTCGGGGATTACAGGCGTTGGGATTGAGTGTATATGTGTGTGTGTGTGTATTATTATATCATTCTTAATACTAGTGCCTACACCTAACTTCATCACAATAACTTGGTATTATGAGATCTAACCTCTTGCTTTTCGGATTATTAGTGCAGAGTATAGTGCCATGCAATACCTCCTTTATAATTTAAAGTTCGGGGTGATTGGCTATTGCTAGACATATCTGTCCAAAAAAAACTAACAACCTGCCATATATAATGTATTTTAATATACTAATGGTAATGGTTAATAATTTTACGTTATTATTTAAAAATAATACACCAACTTTAGTTTTGTTCCACTTAGCATAGTTTCCGACTTTATCTTACAAATCACAAGAAATGTTTCCAAGTTTAAAATAAATATTACTACAGTCTTGCAAGACCTGTCATTAGACTGCAGTATATAAAAGTACAAAAACATTTAATAACAAGACAACTGAGTAAAATATTATCAAATATTTTTTTTTTATATCATATTCCGACAAACGAGCCAGTGGGTCACCTGATGTTAAGTGATCTCCACCGCCCATGAACATCCACAATACTGAAAGTATCACGTATGCGCTGTCGGCCTTAAAGGACAGGAATAGGGATTAGGATTAGGGGGAATCTGGGCCTCCGGATACCTCACTTACCATACGAAACGCGACAGTGAACTGTCACTTTACGTTGGTTTTCTGTGAGACAGTGGTACTACCCCGGTCGAGCCGGCCCATTAATTCTGTAGACAAATATGTCTACAGCGTGGCTCTACCACTTTTTTTCATATATGAATTTGCAAAAGAAGAACACACAAAATGTACTTTGATGACATTTGCTATAACATCGCACCAATTTGAACAGCACGGAGGAAAGTTGTGTTTTCCAGAATTATTGAATAGCTATATATTTCACAGCTACCATTCCAATAATTTAGTGGATTTATCAACACATGGCAGGTTAAGTCGTTTGGCTGTAATTATTCATTGTCATGTATCTATCATTTAAATTTATATTCTAAAATTAATATTCTCTGTTACTAGTTCAGTTTTCCAAATCAATGATTAAACCTTTATTTTCAAGAAGTATTTACATCTCATCATGAACACATCATGAACATCGTGACATCAGGAACTTAAATTGACCAGTGGCCTTGACTCAAATTGAATAAGTTCCAATCGCTTAGGAACCAAATATTAAACTACATGTGCCTAACTTATACAAAAAACATACGATTCTGAACACGTAATGCACTTTGTTTTACACTATTGAGAATCCACTAACGTATAATAATAATAAAAAACTTGTATTATGCACTGTTCCCAGTAATCTGGGGACGGCATAATACTGGGTTAGGCCTTAGTCCAACACACTGGCCTAGTGCGGTTTGGTAGACTTTACATAGCTTTGAAACTACAGTAAACTCTCCGGAATGCAGGTTTCTTTTACTACCTCTACATTTTTCTGCACCGCAAAAGCAAGATAATAAAATTAATGATGAAAACATACTTAGCTTCGTAAAGTCAAGTGTGTATGCTATTTAAGATGGCTAGACAGGCGCCACGGGGCGCCTACGTTCCGACTGAAACAGGTATTAACGGACCATGGGTGTTTCGGTTCGTTCCTGTGTCGGATCGGAAAGGAGGTGTCCGCCGTGTGCCACCACTGTGGCAACTGCCGCGAGGACACGGCCCAACATACGTTGGAGGAGTGCCCAGCCTGGGACGAAGAGCGCAGCGCTCTCAGAGCAGTCGTTGGAGGAGACCTCTCGCGGCCGGCCGTGGTGTCGTCCATGGTCTCCAGCCAGAGGTCCTGGCGTGCCGTGGCCCACTTCTGCGAGAATGTCATCTCGCAGAAGGAGAGTGCTGAGAGGAATCGGGAACGATATGATGTCCCTCCCGCCATCCCTCCCGCCGCTAGAGAAGACGTAGGAGGCGCCGGGTGGACGACTGACCGGTTTCTCCCGCCCTGTGGAATGGGGGCGTTTGAATTCCACCTCGGTAACCCCAGCCTGTCATACGAGGCGACTAATAGGGGCCATCGGGGGTCGCGGGCGCGCAGCGGAGGGCTGTCAGCCCGTATCGATGCACTCCCAAATTCGGGGCATCGTGCGACCCCGAGATGGACGGCAACGCGGGTGGTAAGGCCTCGTTCGCTGTCGTTGTTTGGTGCGCGGGGGCTCCTTAGCCCTCCATGGAGATGGGCTGTTACGCAGCACCGCGCAGGGGCGATTCCGGCTGCAATTCTAGCACTCCTTAGAATACCCCGGGATCGCTCCGCAAGCGCCGAAGTAGGCCACCACGGGTTTTTAGCTGGTAGTGTCGGGTGGGGTGTACATAGGGGTTAGGGACTCGGCCCAGCGGCAGCACGGATAGCCATCATCCGTGCGAGGGGGATGCTGGGTCGTAAGACCGGCTAGTCCAGCATACCCGTTTTATTCTTAGCCCGCTTCCCTCCGGAGCGGGCGGCAGTAATAAAACGCTTTCCCCGCGACAACAAAAAAAAAGTGTGTATGCTATTTGGGCTGAATTCGTATTTCGATTCGAACTTTCGTCTCGACAAACCTAAACTCCTTGGCTGCCGCTGCTTTTTTAACTTAAGCAATACCATCATATTTTTTTTATTTAAATAAATCTTTGAATCCTATTATGAAATAAGATGTCTCCCAACCACAGAGACCACAAACGAAGTCATCTTCAAAACGTAAAGACATTGTGTATTTATAAAGGGTGACAGTATTTTTGATGCGGCCAGCGCGACCACAAGACTTAGCCAAGTTCCAAAGCCCGGGGGCTCAAAATCTAACGAATAACTTAAAAGTTTCACCACCGGATACAGGCACGTATTCAGTAATTTGCTAGGCAAGCACAAAATATTTTGTTAATAGTTTATTAAAAACAAACAAGTACCGCAATAGACACTTATTAAATATTGATCCCACACTAAGGTATGAGTACTGTGTCGTCAGTAACAAACAATATGTCAGGCTTTCATTCCTGCAACACTTAGACCAAAAATAGATATTTGTAAGGGATTAAACCTATGGCCGCTTTAATCACAGCTGGCTCATCACTTATTACACTACGGAGGCACTTTTCACTGATTAATTTCAATAAATATTGAAAATGAGAAAGACTGTAATGATAAACACAAATTCGTAACAACCTCACTGAATAAATTTTAGTATATAAAACATCACAGAGACAAGAGTTTTATTTCATAAAACGCATTGCTTCTTTTTTATTCAATTTTTAATAAAGAAATCTGTACCCGGTTATAGATTACAAAGCCGTACCTGTTTTAGCGCTTAACTTCGCCCCTCACGTCTTCGGATTGAAACAGGTACGTGGCCGGCTTTATTTTTAGAAGTAGGTAAAGTGGATTGTTATACTCGCCACTCGACAATCGATGTGTACATACATATGACAGCCTCCGTGGCGCAGTAGGCGAGTAGCCGGCTGTGGGTTCGATTCCCACACCGGGATAAAAGTTTGTGTGGCAGACAGACATTTGTGTCCGGGGTCTAGGTGTTGTGAGACCGAAAGTCTCTCGTAGTCCCCTATAGCCACAACACAAGACTCGTATCTTAGGGGGCGAGCCTATCGCCATACTGAGCACAATACTAAACTCTGCTTGCAACTGCACTGGGTGATCCAGTAAAGTTTGGTAGCTATCGGATCAACAGATTTTTTTTGTGGCTTTTTGGTAAATTTGAAAATAATCTCAGCGGATTAAATGTGCACGCTACAGCTATGCGTACCTCTTTGGGTTATTTGCAGGCATGAATTTTCAATATATGTATATGTTAAAAAATCGCTAAGGAATTGTTTTTACGCGTGTAATTTTACTTAGTTATAAGACAATGTTCAAACAGTTCTACAGAGTTCAAAATAATGCTAATACTAGCCCCGTATTATTCCCACTCTTCTTTGCCCACTATTTGCAACTGGTCTCCTCTATAGATGAGAGAGGTTAGGCCTCAATCCACGCTATTTAATCAAGCGGTAATGAATAATGATACAGACGTAACGAAAAGTCAGAGGTGAACTCATTTGAGCTGGTTTCGAACCCGGGACTTTTCTTGGCAGAGTCCAAAATATACAAATAAAGTTCGATACATCCTATCGGCAATTCATAAAATAATTTGGATATAAATATTTCTTTTGCAAATGTACACTAAAATCTTTCTAAGTATTTTATTGCTCCTAGCTTATATAAATGTTTTACAGCATAAGTTAACCCAACCCATCCCCTTATTCGATACCCAATCGTCGAGAGTATTTCCCAGTAGGGCCATTGTCTCCAACGCCCGTTCGATTCCCGCGCCGGACAGATCATACACATGTAATTGCTACTGAGAGATTTATTGCATCTTGTCTCACTGAATTTACTTCTGCAAACGTTTTATCTAATCTTCCCGCTCATTATTCCTTGATTGAGTGCTTTTGCGTTGTTTCGTTATTGGATAATATTGGGGTGAAGCATATTTTGGACGCTCTGTAATTATATTTGTTGTAATAAATACAGAATATGTTTGAATATATTTTGATATGTGACTTATTGTTTCTAATAGTATATAACTTTCTGTATAAAATTATTAAATGAAAAATGATTTGAGGTATTATTTGTGTATAAAAACATCAAAAACATTCCATCCAGATTTTAATGTGTGGTTTCCATACTTTGTGCAATATAATTGGATACTAAAATAACTCTTGTATACCAGCCCTTTATTGAATAATGTCCCACTGCTGGGCACGAGCCTCCTCTACGATAGGGGTTAGGCCTTAGTCCGCCACGCTGGCCTAATGCGTGTTGGGAGACCTCACAACCTTGGAAATTCTTATGAATATTTTCAGGTATAGTTCCCTCATAATGTTTTCCTTCACCGTTAAAGCCAACAATAGTTGACAATGAATATACTCGTACCTTTAGAAATAGGTGTACTATGTCATTTGGTCTGGTTTCAAACCTACGATATTCTTCTTGGCAGTCTGTACCTCTCCCATCTAAGTTACCATTGCTTTTTACTATTTTAATACATACATAATGCACTCACGCCTGTAATCCACGAAGGGGTAGGCAGAGGTGTAACTGTCCCATGATGTGATAGGGGGCGATCCTATCACCATACCGGGCATAATTACGGGCTGATACTGTGCATCTTGTCATTGAAAAACCCAATATCACTTTTACCTGATCCGGGAATCGAACCCTAGACCTCAGCACAGCAGTCAGTCGCGTATGCAATTACAACTGCGCCACCGAGGCAGTTCAATTACTAATTTAATGTTCAGTTATAAGTAGATATTCGAAATATCGATTCACTAACTGCAACACGGTAGCACGTTGCTATCATATTAAATTCCCTTAACCCTGTTACGTATTACAAATCGCTTCAATGAATCTCTAACAAAGCCACGGTACTCCTATAGTAGATATATTTAAATATTGTATAGAAGATTGATTTTTATTATTCCATTATGAAAGTTATTTTTCATGAAGTTTTGATTATTCAACTGACTATATTGGATTTGTTGAATTTACTGTTATTATGCATTGAAATTGAAAAACCCCTCTCATTGGTAGAAGAGGCCCGTGCCCAGCAGTGGGACAATGTTTAATACAGGGCTAGTATTATTTATGCATTGAAAAAAAACTAATATGATATCCTTTAGCTCAATATTTCTATATGGGATTGTTTTAAAATGTATCACTAAAACTCATTATAGAAAAATAAAATATCAATACGGTTGTTGAACACAACGCTTGATTGAGTAATTAACGACAATAGTTTAATGCTCCATTTTATGTGAAAATATATTTCTTAGCTAATTAGAGCACGCTATAATAATAAGTAAGAAAAGAAATCTTCAATAACAATCCCCGAGAGCAAGAAAAACAAACCGTTTCAACGTAATTTAGTTTCACGGGAGGCGTACAAAACAAGGATATTTTACGCGATAAATCATATTACCACTTATCAAGGAGTAAATACGCACAAAAGGAATCATAATAAATCCGCTCTCGAATAAATGAACTAATCAGGAAGGGCAGAACAGAAAAATTCCCCGCCAATAAAAACAACACTTTTCTGTTCGTAAAAAAAATCTCATTTTCGTTTATTGCAGTAAGGCTAATTTGAATCGAGTGCTATGCAGTTATGATTCAAGAGAGTGGATAATTTTAAGTAGCCTGTAGGGAACGACGAGGACGTAAACAAAAGCTTTTTTTCTGTTCAACTTAGAATTTATTTGTGTTTATCGATTATATTTACTTTGTTAAGATTTAAATTCAAGGGCTTCTTATTTTCAGGCAATTATATCTAAAATACTACGATTCACTGCTAATACCACATAAATATTGTATGTTCGGAATATATTATATTTATTTTTCTGACTGCCTCGATGGCGGAGTTGTATTTACGCATCGGTTGAGGTCTCGGGTTCGATCCCCGGGTCGGGTAAAGTGATATTGGGTTTTTCTATCTAGAAATTCTCAGTAGTAGCCCAAAGTCTGAAATATGTGCCCGGTATGGCGATAGGCTCGCCCCCTATCACATTATGGGACCGAAATTTGGCGAAAAGTGGGTGTACTGGTTGCACCTCTGCCTACCTTGCGGGGATTACAGGCGTGACTGTATATGTGTATGTAATTCCATATAAGTATACCAAGATTGAAACATTTGTGTCAATTTCCAACAAAACATTTAATGGTGATAAATTTTGCTTTCTTACGACCACTTGTTCTTTTACAGCATCTATCACACGTGAATTATTCTTGTGATGTTATAGTGAGGCATGCATATAAACTACTAAGAAACATCGTGTGCCATCAAAGACACCCACATTTCGCCGGACAATAACGTCTCAGACTAAAACACATGTCACCTGTCCACTTTCCACACAATAGGGACTAAAATACATTGTACTTGAATAATACATACTACCTCTATGCCTAAGTTGAGGTGTCAATTGAGAATACCAGGATAATTTATTTTAGGTTCTTTAGAGCAAATAATTGCTGGTGGTAGGATTCATATCCGCCCGGATAGCGACCACCGTACACAGGGTGAAAAACCCACCATAGTGGCACACGCAAGTGTGTCGCGTTCCGGGATCAGCCAGTGTACATCCGGTTTTTTGGGGGTCTAGAGTTGGGGTATAATGTTTGGCCATTTTGCGGCCTTCTGAGTACTCTGACAATAGACCCTCGACCGCTTCTTCACCTTCTTGCCCATGGCGTAGTGTGAAGAAGCAGGCCGGCATGATTGTGTTGAGTAGCGGGGGATAGATCGTCTCTCGCTACTCGATACTCTAATTGGACCGTACTGCGCTTACCATCAGGTGAAGTGCGGTCACTTTACCGTGCTAGAATAAAAAAAATATATTATCTTTTTACTTCAGTACCTACTTTTGCCTCAGATTCGATAGAACAAACTTATAAAAAATATACCTAAGTAATATTGTTTGTAAACATGATAATCTATGAGTTATTTTATAGCTCCAGTTTTAAACCATGTATAAAAACTTAAAATGAAAGGTTATTTATATCATAATTGAAATAAAACTAGTTTTACTCGTTTTATCACAGTTTTATTTATTTTTTTACTCCCAACGTTTCGAAAACTTTACAGCCTTCATGGTCACGGGTTGGACTCAGAGTGAGATTTATTTCAATGTGTTATATTCTCGTAAACTTAAGAAACCATTAGGTATTTGAACCATTCGACAGCCTGTGTGGAGCAGGGGGCGAGTAGGCGGTTGTAAAACGATCGGCCGTGGGTCCGATTGCTGGACCGAGACAAATGTTTACGTGATTTCTTTCTTCTCGATACCCACGATACAGATTCGACTTAGTGTGTGGTCTGGACTATATGTGTGACTGTTGGGTGTATATACTATTATTAAAAGTCTTCAAATTATAGATTAAAATAGTAATAAAATTTGTAAAATGTAGATGCGTCCTGTGTATTAATAATTCAACATACCTTATTATTTATTAGTAAACAGAGCACCAACCGAAGACACCCACGCACCTCAGGGCGACATCTCCAACTCTTGTTCGTGCCTTAATTTATGCGTACTAAGATAAGGCGTAATAAATAGGCAGCAGGAATAACGTTTTAAAATAATCACCCTTAAATTGTTCTTTGAACTGAACAAATGCGATATAGAGACGGTAATTATACGAAAATTCCATTGTGATATTGTTTTATAAAATGGAAAAATAATTATAATAAATTATTAATAATCCAGGTCTAATTTTTTCAACCAGCACACTAATTAATTATCTTTAATTTTATAAATACACAACAATAGCATGTAGGTATATGTGATAAGTGTAATTGTCATAGTAGTTTAAAGATTCTGAGGCTTAATAAATAATAATATAAATAACACCCAACAGTTACACACATAGCCCTGATTCCACACTAAGATACGGGTCTTGTTTTGTAGGTATCAGGGACTACGAGAGACTTTCGATCTCACAACAGCCAGACCCCGGACACAAATATCTGTCTATGACATAAACATTGGTCCCGGTGTGGGAATTGAACCCACATCCTCTCGTTTCACAGCCGGCTACTCCATGCTGAAATAAAGGAAGAATATTAAGTAAAATAATTTATACATCTCCATACATTTCTCTATGACGATTTTCTCAGTTTTAAGAAAAGAGTGGCTCTCGCCGCAGTCGCCGGAGGCATAATACCGTTCTGTTGTGTTTCTACCGAAAATTATGTAGGTATAACGTATACAATATAGAAATATTGAGCAAAATGTTACACAAAATACGCGTTTATTTTATAGAAGAAATATTGAAGGTACTCTGCAAGATTACTTGTGTTTTTAGTATACAATACGTTTTTTAATCATAGTCTAATACACTCATGAATAGAATAGTCTGGAAATGGTTTATTCAAAACTAGGGGCACTTTTTACATATCATAATAACTGGCTGTTGCTCGCGGCTCCGCCCGCGTGGAGGTCATATTTGAGACAAAAAGTATATACTACAAAATACAAATTTTCATCCATTTAAATTCAAAAATGAAGGATTTTCATACAAACTTTCTTAGCCTATTTAACCCCCTTAGGGGTGGAATTTCCAAAAACCCTGAAATATGTGTTTTTAATTTTTAACTGTAAGGCCAAATACCAAATTTCATGCATTTAACTGCAAAAATGACAGATTTTTATACTTTCTAAACTTTACTTTCTTCCCCTATTTTACCCCCTTCGGGGTGGAATTTCCAAAAATCCTGAAATATATATTTTTTATTTTTGACTAAAAGGCCAAATACTAATTTTCATAAACTTAACTTCAAAAATGACGGATTTTCATACAAACTATCATCCCCTATTTTACCCCCTTAGGGGTGGTATTTCCAAAAACCCTTCCTTAGTGGATGCCTACGTTATAAAAGGTACCTACTGTCAAAATTTCAAGTCTCTAACCCCAGCCGTTTTAGCTGTGCGTTGATCGATCAGTCAGTCAGTTTCTTCTTTTATAAATACAGATAATAAATGTAGTTATTACTAAAGCAACTGAATAAGGGCAAATGAATAAGGGTCACTAGGTGGTGAATGATCAGTTTCTTCTTTTATATATACAGATAACAAGAGCAAGAGAAATATGTAATATAAGAAACGGGAGAATTTAAAACAGCTCGATAAACAAGTGATGGCAATTAAAGCGAAAACAAACAAACTTTAAGAAAGTTTAAACTAATCAAAGAAAAAGGACACCAATATAGACGCGCGGAATGGAGAAACTTTCTTCAATCTTTCGCAGGCGAGGAATTTAATTAACGGAATAGGGTGAGCGCACCCTGGCTGGACACCGGACCGCTTCCTAATTGCGGGCTGTCAGCAACAGCTACGGTCACCCTACTCGCTTATACAGTACCAATGTCAAAACATTTTACACAACTTTAAACTGTGGTGCTATTTCAATATCAGATTAAAATAAAATAAACACAGCATTCACATGTCATAGTCCATACACTACAGTAAAAATGCCATTGTAGTTTGCTTTCTGTAAAGCGATAAGACCTTTTGGAAAATAATATTTTTCGTTCTGGAAGTTTGTGCCGAAAGAAATTATAATAATTTAAAAGTGGTAGAGCCACGCTGTAGACATATTTGTCCACAGCATGAATGGGCCGACTCGACCGGGGTAGTACCACTGTCTCACAGAAAACCAACGTAAAGTGACAGTTTACTGTCGCGTTTTGTATGGTAAGTGAGATCTCCGGAGGCTCAGATTCCCCCTTCCCTTCCCTAATCCCTATTCCTGTCCTTCAAGGTCGACAGCGCATACATGACACTTTTGGTATTGTGGATGTTCATGGGCGGTGGAGATCACTTAACATCAGGTGACCCACTGGTTTTTCGGACTATCCTATAAAAAAATAAAATATTCCGCAAAATGCAAAGAATCCAAGGATACGTTTACTTTTAAACTATTGTGACTCGGTAGCATATAAAGTGTCTGTACATAAGTACACTCATAAAGCGGCCGACATAATCACTGGGGGAACATAAAAACGTTGGATAGCGGGCCGCGGTGGCTTTTAAAAAGTAGTAAAAACTCTCAGACATTAATCCGGTAACAGTTGGCAGGTGAGACCGGATCGATAACGCTCTCGTCTTATATTAAAATAATTAAGAAGTTTTTGCGCTCGTTTTATTCAAATTATAAATTTTTAGGCCTTGTACATAATCATCTACCTGAGCACTGTCATATTCAAGTCGTTTTATCCTTAGGGAAGAATACTAGCATTATAGTAGATAGTTTACATTTATCATGCGCACCGTTAGAGAGTGGAACTCTTTGCCGGAGTCTATATTTCCCGAAAATTATGACCTGGGTATCTTCAGGTCAAGAGTGAATAGGTATCTTCTAGGCAAGCGTGCTCCACCGTAGACCACATCATCACTTTCCATCAGACGAGATAGTGGTCAAAAGCAAGCCTATTTCGCTTAAAAAAAACTTGCCATATCATTTTGTAAGAATGTAGATTTCATACACAGCATAAATCGGTTGGTTTGAACGGGGCGTAATATTAACAAAAAATACATGTGTTATGGATCTTTACGGACGCTAAAGTTCACTTACCTACTGGTAAGCAACATAGTCCCTGTTAAGGTTAATTGTAGTACTTGAAAACTTTGCACATCTTATATTATACTGGATGAAAAAGTTAAGCGTTAGGAAATAAAGAAATTGATTATTAACCTATCGTTGTTCAAATGTCAAAATCATTTCACGTCAAAATTCAAGCATTCCTTTGCCTTAGTAAAAAATATAATACCCTTAAGACTGAATTTAAGTACAATCAAGGGGCAAAAAAACGTTGGAGTTTTTTTGAGTTTCATTGTCTACCATACGTATATTACTCATCATAATAACCGTGTACAATATCACTAATTTCGTTTAAAAATATGTACTTAAACAGTATTTGATGAGACTTTTTATTATTCATCGCGTTATCAGACTTGTGCGCGTTAAACCTCCGCCGTTCGAAATTATCTACAGCCCTAAAAGCAAGGTTTATTAAACAGTCGTAAACTGCAGGGGTCAGGGGTATCCAGGCGCGGTGCAGTGTTGACGAAACCTTTATCTGATGCGTTACTTATTTCGATAATGATTAAAATTTTGGGTTCACATATTGTATGTATATAATAGCAGCGATAGCTGGACGTAAGTCGTATGTCCGAAACCCAAATGGCATACGCCTCTGACTTTCCTAAGTAACGTGTGTATTAAATGTTAATTATCTCTTGCTTTAACGGTGAAGGTAAACATAGTGAGGAAACCTGCATACCTGAGAATTTTGAAGGTATGCGAAGTCTACCAACCCGCATTAGGCCAGCGTGATGAACTAAGGCCTAACCCCTCTCATTAGTAGAGGAGCCCGTGCCCAGCAGTGGGATATTTAATAGTAGCTAGTATTATTATTATTATTATTATTTATACTGTATAGTATTGTCATCACAAATTAGAACCCCTTACAGAATTGACATTATTTTGTTAAAATTTGACATTGCACTCATCTTTTTGGCACTATAGAATCTATAGATACAAATTGTTGGAAATCAATTATCATCAAATAACCTACTTGATCATCTACCGCTCTCGGCTATTATAGAGTACCTAAGCATGCTGATTATATGTTCAGTATTTATTCATTTTTAAAAGACAATCGCTCAACGACTTCACCGTGGCAGTCGAATTTATTTCCATACCATGATATGAGAGTAAGATGATAAATCGCCGAATGAGGTTTAATTTTCATTTCACAATCTATTAATTCTATTCCAATTATTGAAATTGCTTTTCAGTTAGCTTCTATTCTATTCCGACATTTAAGGCAGAGGGCTCATTATTCATCCAGTAAAATTTTCCGTTCGGGGTAAATCTAGGAAATACCTTTGGTTTTGCGGTCGGTAATTCATTAATAATTTTAATAAGAAAATATCACATTGGACCGATGAGTGGACTGTTGAGTAGAATTAGTAAGAATTGAGTCGTTCCGTTCCGTTCGTTTTGCCTTTTAATAATTATAATTATCTAATCACATTAGTACTCTTTTTAAATATTGCCACTTATTCGAGGCAGACAGCTGGATCAATAAAAAACTGTAAAGTGGAATTTGTGAAAAGAGGGCAAATTAGTACTAGGAAAGTAGGTAAAGATTAAGAAATTATAGAAAACATAAGCAATCATGGGGACCACCAACAGAAGTGAAATCTTAAAACTTTTGAATGACTGTTCTTTTTTGAATCAGCGCCTATTTTGTTTATGACTGCATGAAAATAATTATAGAACTTCATAGGCGTGCTTATGTCAAAAGTAAAATAATCTGAGCGTGATGGTCACGCGAGTTTAGTCCTTTTTCACCATCCCAAAAGTGCCGAACGTGCCTAAAGAAGTTTTCACTTCAAAAAGCACACAATGCAGTAGCTACTAGTCATTTATGAAGTTTCAACATAATTATATCCGTTAACAACATAATCTCATTTTTTTGTGCATTCGGATAAAATACAGAACAAACTCGACACTGACTACATAGACAAATTAGTCGTATAATAATAGGTCAGTGTGCACACTTCCTATCTTTTGTATCAACATAATGGTAAAACACTATCGATTCTCTTTCTGCACCCTTAAGCTGTATTTCGAATTGAACTTTAAGGATCTCAATTCCCGTTTGTAATTAGAAGTTACGTTTGTGATTTCAGGCGTCTACTGGAATTTGTTCAACATTCGGGATTTATAATTAGGAGTAGGTTGAACTATAGATAATAATACTATTTACGTAAACGAAATAAATATATAACGCGTATATTTGAAATTATGTATGATACCGAAGGACAGCCCCTGTGGCACAGCGGAGGAGCTGGATGTGCAATGAAAATTTGGAAGTGGTATAGCCACGCTGTAGGCATATTTGTCTACAGCATGAATGGGCCGGCTCGACCGGGGTAGTACCACTGTCTCACAGAAAAACAACCTAAAGTGACAGTTTACTGTCGCGTTTCGTAAGGTAAGTGAGATATCCGGAGGCCCAGATTCCCCTTTCCCTCCCCCAATCCCTATTCCTGTCCTTTAAGGCCGATAGCGCATATATGATACTTTCGGTATTGTGGATGTTCATGGGCGGTGGAGATCACTTAACATCAGGTGACCCACTGGCTCGTTTGTCGGACTATACTATAAAAAAAACTACTTCTAATATAATTACGTAGATATGTAACCATCAAGGTATATATACCATTTAACCTCTCGTTCACCTCTTTTATCCATATAATTGCTATTAACAATGCCTTTTGTATAAGAGAAAGAAAAATTTCTTTGGCAAAGAATTCAATCTACTGTTTTATTGTTGGAATAATGAAAAAGTTCCAGCGATTCCAGTAACCGAGTAGCGGCAGTACAATCTAGTGGTTATATAAAGAAGTGAAACATTTTCTACTGGTATTTAGTAAACAAAAATTTATTCCGGAATATATTACATGTTTACTGACTGCCTCGGTGGCGTAGTTGTAATTGCGTATGCGTTACGATTGCTGTGCTGAGGTCTCGGGTTCGATCCCCGGGTCGGGTAAAGTGATATTGGGTTTTTCTACCTAGAAATACTCAGTATTAACCCGGAGTCTGGAATGGTGCCCGGTGTGGCGATAGGCTCGCCCCCTATCACATTATGGGACCGAAATTCGGCGAAAAGTGGGTGTACTGGTTACACCTCTGCCTACCCGTTCGGGGATTACAGGCGTGAGTGTATATGTATGTATATTACATGTTTACATATAAAAGATAAATAAAATAACCTTGTTTAAATTAAATTAAATCAAGATGTATAGACGTTGTTTCAAAAACGTATAAAACGAAGGTACCGTGGTGTGGAATGTATATACACAAAATATTTAATTAATAAAAATGACTACACTCACACCTCAGTACAAAACACCCTTACAAAATTTGTGTCCACTTATGCTAAGATTTCTTTTAAATTGAGTACGTAGTTTATGAGTGTTATATAAATAAATATGACAAACGAGATGAAAATGCAGGTTTCCGCTCGATGTATTCCTTCGCAGTTAGCAAGCGATAATTAAAAATTGAATACACAGGTTACTTTAGAAATGTTAAAGGTGTACGCCACTTCGGGCTGGTTTTGAACCTTCGTAATTCTTATGAGAATTCTCAGGTATGCAGGTTTCCTAACAATGTTTTCCTTCACCGTTAAAGCAAGCGATAATTAATAATAATAAAGACACGTAACTTTAGAAAAGTCAGAGGTGTATGCCATTGGACTGGTTTCGAACATACGACTTTCATATGCAACCAACTATGCTATGCCGCTGCTGCTAGACTTAATAAAATATCAGATATAATAAATCTCTAAATTTGTCGCATCTCTCTGTCATTATCGATGAATCCCACAACATTAGAACTTAGCATGAGTGTAGAGGCAGCTACGTCGATGAGAAAAGTAAAAAACAAGTTCAAATAATTAACCAAGTTAAATAAAATTGTTGGATGAATATTATCAATGCAACATCTGTATGCGCTCCACGTTTATAATTGTAACTCTTTCAATTATCTTTATAGCTAGCAAAAAATATTATCACAGAATTTCAGAAACATCTGTTAGTAATTTTTTTTTCTTATAAAATTTGCATCTTTTTTATAATGATAATAGCAATAAACCCAAATATATTCATTACCGTATATAATTTTCGAGTTGTCAGTCGCATTAACAATGAATAATAGAATACAACTCATATTTAAGTTCACGAACAGTAATTATCGTCAACAGTTCACTCCTAACAAATTACAGGTTATGTGTAATGTATAGCTGAGTATAAATCCCTTCTTATACAGGTGGTGTGTTTATTAATAAACCAAAATTACATTTTAAATTTTGTTCCTTAGCCCTTAAAAAGAAAAAAATAAGATATTTTTACTTTATTTTCACTTGCATGCCGTGACACCGCCCGTAACGTAAGGACTGCAAAAGTGAGGTGCTAATTTTAAAATACAGGACCTTATTAGGGCGCTTTAAAACTGCTTATCTTATATTTTATTTATATATATGTTATCTTGTTAGCTGTGGTTGCCTGTAACTGGGTAGTATGGACCAAAAAAAATTGTTTAATTATAATACAATATGTACCACCCACTGGCGATCCATTTAA
Source organism: Laothoe populi (assembly GCA_905220505.1). Classification (NCBI taxonomy): domain Eukaryota; kingdom Metazoa; phylum Arthropoda; class Insecta; order Lepidoptera; family Sphingidae; genus Laothoe; species Laothoe populi. Next base: position 6,886,754 of record HG992152.1, read on the forward strand.
ATAAATAAATGTCCTGGGAAAACAGGACGGTAGGCGAGTCTATGTTAGACTGAACTGCATTATGTGTATAAATAATGAATTCTTCATCACTTTTCAACAGTTTCGTAGTTCTATAAATCTCCGTTTATAACTCATATCTTTTGAAATAAACCCATATTTTTTATGATAACAATGGATATATAAATAAATACAATGTTTCGACGCAAAATAATGATAACGCAACAAAAGAGGAAAGCAGAATACAAGCGGACGCTTTTACTTTATTTGAATAAATGAGATGTGTGAATGAAAAGCGAGTTACAAAGAAGATACATGTCCGAGATTAGATAGAGGCGCGGCTGAGTGCTGAAGCTAACACATGGAATCATAAGTAGGTACTTTACCTTCAAAAGGCTCACGTAATATGTTGGAACACGTTAGGAACAAAAATGTATATTAATGAATAAGTTTCAGGCTTTGTAGCTGATTAAAAACTTTACAGTGATTAATAAAATTTAAAAATGTGCTTTTGAAAATGTGAGATATTTTTATAATAGGAAGTAGTTGCTAGTTTAGAATTTTAAGTAAATCTTTATTAATTTAAAATTAAATTTAACATAAGAAAATAATTTTCCTATATAGAACTATTTTTATACAAAATTATGTTCTGAAAAGATCAAGGAAATATTAAGTTTTTTTTAATGAATAGCGGCTGTCAGGATTGAATGAATGTCAGGTTTAAATAAGGATTGATGGATTATAAAAATCCGTTTATTATTTACAAACATCAAGTCAAAATACACTGCGATAAAATCCGTAAAATTAGTTTATTGTAGGCAGCGATAGCCTAGTTGGTTGCGGTACGGACTGCCAAGACGAAAGTCGTATGTTCGAAACCCAAGTCGCATATACCTCTGACTTTTCTAATAGAGGAAGAGCCCGTGAACCCCAGACCTACGTTATTTTATAAAAGCTGAAAGTTTGTCAGCGCATGCTCCCAACACAGGTAAGAACGATGGACCATTATGAAGTTTGGGTTACAGTGGCTTTGGCAGGTAAGAGTCACTAAAGGTGTGTAAAATACCGATCTAAATACATCAAATAATAAAGTGCGATTTTTTGGTATTACCTTTAGAATATTATTAAAAATCACGTTATTCATCGCCAGACACTTAACATCGTGGCAACCCCTTGCCAGACACCCTTAATGGTCATGTAATTATAATATTACTTACGTTATAGTATAAAAGCTGATTTTTATAAATAATACTTGGGTAATAAATAGATGATGTTTCCTCATTAGCCAGACACTTTTGATAGTTCCAACCCCTTGCCAGACAAGCATGTAGGGTAGCTGTAGGAGAGCGCGAGTATGGATTGTACAGTCTTACTATTTTGTAGTTTATGATGGTATCAACCAGTCAACAAAGACAGGCCAATAACTGATTTAAAATTCACAATTATTTTCAGTTTAATTATTAATTGTCAGTTTATGATCTAGGAACACATAAGTACTAACAATCACAATGTTATTGAAATAAACTATTATTTAAACTGCAATATAATTTACAAAGTGTTACAACATAATTAACTTTCTGTATTGACTAAGAGTAGTTATTAAGATTTGTTTTATATTGTAAATTTGAGAAAATTTTAAACTTTTTTGTGGTTACAGCAACACTTAATCTCTTACCATAATATCACTGACTAATTAGCAGTTAAACAAAAACTTCAAATATTAATTAAAGTACCATCAGTTTTTATAAAACTAAAAGATGAATAACCATCAGATTTTAACACCAGAAATTAAAACAAAAATGATTAAGGTAGGAAATAGAACATGGTATTTTTAACTTAATGAATTGTTTAGTTTATCAGAATGAACAAAATTAAAACTCATCCTGTAAATTTTAAAACCAGAAGCGACTCACCAAATTTTAAATATATCCATAGGAACATGACCTATGTAGGTAGGCAGGCAAACAACCAGCTATCTCAGTACTTGCACTACCAGAGAACCGCCTCAACAACTCAACAGCGCCAGGGGACACCATCCACAGCAAATTTTAACACCAAAATCATTAACACAGTAAACATTGACACTTAATTTTGATTATCGTTTAAACGATTTAGTTTGGAACATAAAATAAATCAAAATGATTTACAAAACTTAAGGGACTTACTATAATTTATAAACATAGCACATCCAAATGATTCTCTACATTCGCAACCTAGAAATTTACTGGAGACTAGCAAATTTACAGTACCATTGAGCACATTTTACCACGTGTAAAGCGGTAGCATATTACACTTTACCATCACTATTTTATTTCGGATGATAGAATTTCAATAATATATAAATTTTATAATACACAACCCAAAAAAGTGCATAAAACTAATGATTAATGTTTTCCGAACTCTCAAACAACAAAAATAACATGTTACGAGACTGTAGAATTCACATCACCTGATTTACGATAGTGGATGTCGAGTTCAATCCCACTTCTGATATCCGGGTTCTATGTGTTGTGGTCAGAATGGCTGAGGTCATGACGTCATCATAGGTCATGACTATGAGAGTTATTCATCCTTCTTTGATCTTCAGATAACCAGGATGCATAGCGTACGATAGTTCAGTAGAAATAACACACTTTCTGTTCATTGTTTATTAAGCTACACCGGTTCGGAATGCAGTTATCCACTAGGAAAGAAGCCGGCAATAAAACCTGTAGTTGCTCTTTTAAACATATCACTTTTACATCAGTTGACAATTACACTTTTTACTTATTCAGTCCAATAATTAACAAAAACGACAACCGGCCTTCAATAATAATATTTTTACATTGTATTTTAACCTGTTATTGAAATAATAAATTAATTTTTTTAACAATTTAAGGTAGTTGTAGCATCGAATGTATTTTCTTAAAATGTTTTTAAAATTTACATAGACTATCAGTAGAAATAACAACTGCGCAGTGAGGGACCGCGGTAGACTTAACTCGCTATCTCACCCATATGCATACTGCCTCGCGCTCTCCTACAGCTACCTTACATGCTTGTCTGGCAAGGGGTTGGAACTATCAAAAGTGTCTGGCTAATGAGGAAACATCATCTATTTATTACCCAAGTATTATTTATAAAAATCAGCTTTTATACTATAACGTAAGTAAAATTATAATTTCATGACCATTATGGGTGTCTGGCAAGGGGTTGCCACGATGTTAAGTGTCTGGCGATGAATAACGTGATTTTTAATAATATTCTAAAGGTAATACCAAAAAATCGCACTTTATTATTTGATGTATTTAGATCGGTATTTTACACACCTTTAGTGACGTTTACCTGCCAAAGCCACTATAACCCAAACTTCATAATGGTCCATCGTTCTTACCTGTGTTGGGAGCATGCGCTGACAAACTTTCAGCTTTTATAAAATAACGTAGGTCTGGGGTGCACGGGCTCTTAGACCATAAAGTTATGTGTGTATTAAATGTGAATTATCGCTTCCTTTAACGGTGAAGGAAAACTTCGTGAGGAAACCTGCATACCTGAGAATTCTTATAATAATTTCGAAGGTATGTGAAGTCTACCAACTCGCATTAGGCCAGCGTGGTGGACTAAGGCCTAACCCCTCTCATTAGTAGAGGAAGCCCGTGCCCAGCAGTGGGACATTTTTAAATATAGGGCTAGTATTATGTGTCCGTATGAACTGAGGAGCCACTCCTGATTTTTAAAGGAGTCTCATACCATTATTTAGTAGCAAATCAGGTGATTTTGTAGGCGAAATTCTGGAATTTGTAGTAAAATATATCAAAAGTTATAGCAATGTAAAAGTGGCTCCTCAAACTAAATGTTTAGACTGAGGAGCCACCGTATAACTCGAAAAGTAGTAGACGTACATTTATGAAATTTTTGTATGATTTAGTAGTCATTGTGTATAGTATCTACTAAAAATATGGGTCCACTACAATTACTATAGGCATTGGTATGGCTCCACAATTGCTAAATATATAAGAACACGAGTTTCTGTGAAAGTGATCGGTCAATCGGCATATTTGACTTAATGATAATTTAGTAGTAAGTGTGTTCTAATTTGTAGCATAGGAATGAAATATAAACACTGAGCGAATTTGGAAAATCAACGTATTTTATTTGGCTCCTCAATCCAGACGTTTTGCAAATAAATAATCGACTGTAGGTACCTCAGATCACAACGGATTCGTAAGCTAGATACACCAATATTTAGTAGAAATTTCTACTAAATAAGTACATACATTTCAGCGCTCTACATATTCGGAAACGGAGACAGTAAATACTTTCGTAATTTTTTGTAAAATTCACCATTAAGGGTGACCATGTTACCTATGAGTTAAACCAGGATAACTAGTAGTTGAATATTAGTTTAAAAAAATAAATGAAGTACTGTAGTATTGTTCGTTGGATTTGTAGTATTGAATTTATTAAGTATATTTTTTTGCGTTAACGAAATGAAACCGTTTCCTATAAACGGTCAACTAGTTGAAAGACCAGTTGACGTTTTTAACTGGTTTGCAGAAACGTTCACAGATCTATCCGTTAATTTCCCATTTTTTAGCGTCTGTCGTTGATTCAACGACGTTGAATAAAACAGGTTAATAAATTCAACTAGTTTAACTGTGCGCCCCTTTTGTTCGCGTTTGTTGTTGATTCAACGACGTTGAATGAAAGAGGTTGATAAATTCAACTATACTCTGATTTTTAATTAGGCAGACTAAAGTGACAGCTGCGATCGACCTTTTCTTTTTTGAATGTTGCGAACGTAGAGCATAATGCTGTAGTATGAATTTATGAATTATTACCGATTATGAATGATTCATCGACCAGCCGTGACATGAACTTTCGATTTATTTTTACTCTTGTTGTTATTAAATGTTTTATAGGAAATCAGGTTATAGGAGAGAAATAAAATAAGAGATGTGAATTACTATCACTTGTATTTCAAGTATGGGAATGTAACAAGGAAAGGCTGCGTCTGTAGTCTAGCACGACAAAATATGTAAATTAAATAAAGGGATATAGACATTTTTAAATAATACACTCTTCTATATTCTATTGACATAAATCATCAAGACTATGTGACCAGTACAATTACCACTAGATTATTTTTTGCATCTACACTGCTCAACAAAGTCTAGGGAACAAGGGAAAAATAGTGTTTATTTTAAATTCAATATTTTTTTGTCTTAGATGTTATACATCAATAGAAGCGTAATTTAATATTCATTTTAATTTTGCAATTTAATAAAGGGCTTGTTAGTGACAAAATATTTTTTTTTTACAACCAACATAGTGCTGGAACCAAAAAAAAAACCACACTCATCACCAGCCTTGCGGTGTGTGCACGTGCATTATTATGCATGAACATGAAAGTTTGGCCGAGTTGCTGTCGATGAGGGATGACCATAGAGTGCACAATCTCGTCACGGTATTTCTCCGCATTTAAATTGCCTCTTATCCAAACGAGATCTGTTCTTCCACCTAGGCGAATTCCTGCCCAAACCATTATTGTTCCGCCTTGATAAGGATGAACTACCGGAGGATTCTGGAGTGAACTCTGGCGACTAGGAACTCACCAAACACGCACTCTCCTTGAATCGAGATGAAATCCGAATCGAGACTCATTCGAAAACAGAACATGAGCCCACTGATTGTTGGTCCATCGCAAATGTGTGTTAGCCCACAATAAACGATGACCTGGTGTATCTGGTCAATATATTAATACATGTACTCAAATCTGGTCGAGTACATAACATTACGTACATTAACACCCAATAAGATTGCGACAAGAAGCATTATACTCACTATTTATATTTGAATCTTCATAATCAAGTTTATTTTCTAAGGGAGTACTTATAGGGTTGCAATTGGACATACTAAACTTATCCAATATTGTGTTAATGTAAACACTTTGGTCTAATGTGATTTTATCATAATATCTAGTTATTTTAATACTAATAAATAAATTTATTTCATTTAAATCATGCATTGTACTCATAAGATAACTTTTAAATGAATTCATTTTATGAATATATTAAAATAAAACATACTAAAACCAAATCATCTACATATAGCAGCACATAAATATTTTTACCAATATCAATATTATCTAAAACATATATACACCGATCCACTAATAAGTTTTGAAACCCCTTTTCTTTCTATAAGAGATTGCTCAAATATCTCGAACCAATATCTAGCTGGTTTAACCCATATAAGGCTTTATTTAATTTAGACATAATTATTTTTATGAACAACACCTTCGGGAACTCTTATATAAATTTCTTCTTTTAGTACACAAAATAAAAGCAGTTTTAAAATCCATGTGAAGCGTTTGTATTACATCACTGAGGCAAGGCGATTGACAGGCATGGTGAGGCTCTGGCTGTGAGTCTCGACATACCCAAGGCGTTTGATAGAGTCTGGCATCGTGGCCTTCTCTCCTACCTAAGCGAATACGGTCTGCCCGACAACATGCGCAAGTGGATTTCCAGGTTTCTCCATGAGCGAAGTATACGTGTCCTCGTTGATGGACACGCTTCGTAGATCATGTCAGTAAATGCTGGAGTACCACAAGGCTCTGTGCATTTGCGGTTCATGAGCGTTATTGCTGCAAGTCTCCTGGTTGCCGGATGGATAGTGAGAGTATATGCGAGGATCTTGTCATTGAGCTCAACATGACCTTGGATCTCATTTTAACATGGGGTATCAGAAATTGCGTTTGGTTTAAAGTCAACAAAACTCAGGTGTGCTAGTTCTCCTGCAACAAATCCCCGTTTTCAACCAATACCAGCACCGACCAACCAATACTCATTCATTATTTTAATTATGCCGAAATTAACTACTTAATTAAAACATAAAAAATACACATTATATACTATTTTCATGTTGTCGGTCTTATTCTTTTCAAAAATAATATTCAACTACTAGTTATCCTGGTTTAACTCATAGGTAACATGGTCACCCTTAATGGTGAATTTTACAAAAAATTACGAAAGTATTTACTGTCTCCGTTTCCGAATATGTAGAGCGCTGAAATGTATGTACTTATTTAGTAGAAATTTCTACTAAATATTGGTGTATCTAGCTTACGAATCCGTTGTGATCTGAGGTACCTACAGTCGATTATTTATTTGCAAAACGTCTGGATTGAGGAGCCAAATAAAATACGTTGATTTTCCAAATTCGCTCAGTGTTTATATTTAATTCCTATGCTACAAATTAGAACACACTTACTACTAAATTATCATTAAGTCAAATATGATGCCGATTGACCGATCACTTTCACAGAAACTCGTGTTCTTATATATTTAGCAATTGTGGAGCCATACCAATGCCTATAATAATTGTAGTGGACCCATATTTTTAGTAGATACTATACACAATGACTACTAAATCATACAAAAATTTCATAAATGTACGTCTACTACTTTTCGAGTTATACGGTGGCTCCTCAGTCTAAACATTTAGTTTGAGGAGCCACTTTTACATTGCTATAACTTTTGATATATTTTACTACAAATTCCAGAATTTCGCCTACAAAATCACCTGATTTGCTACTAAATAATGGTATGAGACTCCTTTAAAAATCAGGAGTGGCTCCTCAGTTCATACGGACACAGTATTATTATAGTTTTATTGTAACATTACTGACACAAGGACGAGTACCTATATAAAAAAAATTTAAGTGACTATTTGCGAACACTCTGTGTAGTGTGGCCGTCTTGTCGATCAAACATCAACCTTAATTACTGTCGATGGTCACATGGGAAAAGACCGAAAACCATTTAGCCGCTATCAAATATGAATGAGTAAATTTCTTGATTGCCGGGTACGTACTGTGATTTGGGGACTTCCGTGGATTCACCTTTGCCGCATTCTAGTGTTGTTTTGTGTTGATTTTATTGTCGATAATATTTTATGAGAAATTATTTAGTCAGGTATAATCAGATTCTCAAGAGAATTTTTAGCGTATTTATAATGAAAATACTTGTTATTAAGATTATGAAATTAAATATGTTCTGTTCGATACGTCGCAGAAAAACAATATTCAGACACATAGAGTACTGACCCCTTAGATATAGGAGGTTCCTGAGGTTCCTGATTCGTACTACACATTAGTATAGTACGCATCAGGAACTACGAGATACCTTCAGTCTAACAACATCCAGATCCGAAATAAGTATTTGTAGACCACAAAAACATTTGACTTGGTGCGTGAATCAAACCCGCGCCTCTTGTTTCACAACTCTCGGTTCAACCTCGGAGCCACAGAGGCTGTCAAAATTTATTCTAAAGTAAAGGTTAAACAAATAGTATTTATCAACTCTTCAATTAATGCTTCAGATTTCCCAAGGAACTTAGGCAATCATGAATTAGATTTAGAAACTACGAGTCATCGTTTCACTGCTCCCTCAGCGCGATTACAAGGCAAAACTATTTTACCTATAACCAGCCGATGCGACGTCAAAGTTAGCGCAAGATTAGTGCCGCATGCCTCGGTCTAAGTCCTAATTGTGCATAATAACGGTCGGGACAAAGGTGGGGAACTTGTGTCGCGGTCTGCGGTCACACCTAGCTTCGCTAACAATTTGCGGCCTAGCAGACTTATGTTGTCGTCTTTCGCTGATGCGAGGGCGTTTTGGAATGTGTGGTTGGGAATGTACTAGAAATTTCCAGGAAATAGGGATGTAGGTATAAATTATAGATGTTAGCGATTACAGATTTGCTTGGTTTAAAGTGGACCAATTTTATGTGAGAGTTTATTTTAATGTGAAGATTTTGTTTTTGTATTGCGCTGTTGACATTGCTCTCCATAAATTCTTTGCCGATATTACTATATGATTTTATCAGAACATTGGAACAGTGCCCTAACCACCATAAATTCCACAGTACTGAGGTCTCGGGTTCGATCCCCGGGTCGGGTAAAGTGATATTGGGTTTTTCTACCTAGACATACTCAGTATTAACCCGGAGTCTGGGTACCTTCTAAAATTGGTCACCTGCCTACCACAGCCATGACGAACCGAGCATCACTAAAAATATAGTTTTAGTCGCTTTTTAACCGACTTCACAAAAAGGAGAAGGTTCTCAATTCGTCGGAATCTTTTTTTTTACCGACTTCAAAAAAAGGAGGTTCTCAATTCGACGTGTATTTTTTTATGTTTGTTACCTCAGAACTCAGTCATTTATTGACCGATTTGGAAAATTCTTCTTTTATTAGAGAGAATATGCTTTCAGATTGGTCCCATAGAATTTTTATTAAAATCGGTTGAGTAGTTTGGTTTTAAAACCAAAATAACTTGAAAAAATATGTTGTCCGAATATACGAAACTGCGAATTTTGCTTCTCTGTGACGTTTTCAGTGGTGTTCCTTTTGGTACTCTATCCAACGTACCTATTTTATATTTGTACCACTAAAATGCAAAAAATAAATTATTTCTTTTTAAATAAAAATAAAACCGCCTTCAAAAAAAACCCAGACACCACTAAAAAGCAAAAAATAATTGTTTACATTAACATCAATTAAATACATACAATTGAAATCAATTATTTGGAGTCGGTGCCAGACAAAACAAGGAAAAAACAGAATAATCAGGCATACAAAAAAATATAAAATAGATCCATACTTGGTTTTTATGAATCTAAAAGTAAAGAAAACAACACCGGCACCGACTCCAAAAATAATTGTTTTAAATTGTATGAATTAATTGATGTAAATGTAAACAATTATTTTTTGCTTTTAAGTTGTGTCTGGGTTTTTTTGAAGGCGGTTTTATTTTTAGAAAGAAAGAAAGAAATATTTTATTTGTTACAAGCATTTACATAGGTACAAACTAAAAGAAATTATAATAAAACGATAATTATACTAAACATGTAAAAACACAGGGGAAAAAATAAATACCTTGTGTTTATACAAAATAAGTTTAAAATAAGATAAATTACTAAATAATTATTTAAAAAGTAATAATTTTTTACGTCATGTATTTTCCCCGATTACTCGAAGACGCCTGGACCGATTCGAGAAATTCTTTTTTCGTTTAAAAGGGTACACAGGTGGTCCCATTAGCACCAAGTCAGGATCTGATGATGGGATCTCAGAAAAATCGAGGACAACCCTCAAATCTTATAGGGACGCATAATTTGTTTTTTATTGAAGTCTGTGTAGGTACTTTTTATGAATTAAAAAACTTTTACTTATCTTTGCACGATTCTAATAATTGTGGCAAATGAATATTTTTCTTTCTGTCATTAATATTTTTTTAGCGCCAAGATAGGCAGACGAGCAGACGGGCCACCTGATAGTAAGTAGTCACCGCCGCCCATAGACTTCTGCAATGCCAGAGCACAGCAGAGCCGCTGCCTACCTACCGTAAGCCGCTACTGCCGTTGCTATTAATACGTTTTATCTACAGCAGATATTTATATAAAGTATTTGGATAATTAACTTTCAAAACAGCGTAGTAGTGCAGTGTGGTCGAAGATATAAGAATGTTATGACGATCTATTGCCACAACTGAATGTTCTTCCATCTGTAATTTTAGACCTAGGTATTGATTGAAGGATAAAACTGACTGGTTTCTGTTTTTTCAACATGGAAAGTATAACATAATATTAGTTCTCATATTAATACTAGCTGTTGCTCGCGGCTCAATCCGCGTGGAGTTTATTTTCGGGAGCAGAAGTATACAATCCAAGGAGTTGTCTAGCCTATATTAATCAGTGATAATGTAGCATGCAAATGGTGAAAGCATTTTTAAAATCGATCCAGTACTTTTTGAGCCAATTCGTTACAAACATACTTATAAAAGCTTCGGGGGTGTTATTTCTTTAAAATCCAGCAGAGTTTCATTGAAATACTGTTTCTTCATTGTATAAGTTTTATTGCTCGTATCTCTTACTCTGTTAATACTATAATAACACGAGAACCGCCTACTGCTCACTTTTTATACAATTCAATGACGGTTCCCCTTCTTCATTTTACTTTCCAATAAGTCAATAAAGCAACATAATTATTTAAAGTTATCAAATGCAATATTGAATAATTCTAAACATACTATTAACATTCAACAAACATATGCAATGCGAAATCGATGAGGTCTTGCATTCGATTGTCAGACCAAGGGAATTTGTTTTATAGAGAAATTTTCAATTCAATAAACACGTGTGAATAGACTTGATGTTTCCGATATGGATATAGAATTACCACATGGGACAAACAAATATAAATAACCATTATATTTTTTAATTTTAGTCATATCGGACATAGGGGGAGTCCTGGAGACTTGCCTTTTTTTTTTTAGTGCCTCTATAGGCAGACGAGCAGACGGGCCACCTGATGGTAAGTAGTCGCCGCCGCCCATAGACTTCTGCAATACCAGGGCACAGCAAAGCCGCTGCCTACCGTTAATGCCTAGATGGGAGAGTTGAACCATGTTTCAAAATTCAATTACAATTTGGTGCTAATCATATATTTTTAGAGATTGAAAAAGTATCAATAATAAAAATAGTAGGTAGGTACTTACCTAAATAAATACGAATATCTTTTTCCGTGAAAGATTTATTACTTAATCAAACAGAACACGGCCTTTTCATTAAATTTATCGTAACACACATAGGTCATTCATTCGTCAAATTGATTCCATCGACGATAAAAGAGCGCGATTTAATAAAGCGACGGTTACGTATTGGAAACGTCTTTTAGATTTTTATTAGTGTATTTGTGACGTTATAAATTTGCTTTAATGAATAAATTGTAGATTTATTGCTTATAATACAACTAGATGTTGCTCGAGGCTCCGACCGCGTGGAGGTTATCTTTGGAAGAAAAGGTATACAATCCATGGAGGCATCTTAAGCTATTTATTACACCTCTCTATATTTTGCTATGCCATAGAAAGCGTGCATTTTTCCGGGATAAAAAGTGGCTTTGTCATTTTCTGATCCCTAAACTGCAACTATTATTAGGGTATAATAAAATAATAATACTAGCCCTGTATTAAACATTGTCCCACTGCTGGGCACGGGCCTCCTCTACTAATGAGAGGGGTTAGGCCTTATTAGGGTATTTCCTATTATTAGAAATACCGAAGGTACATAGGAGACTAGTTGGGGGTAGATTAATAATGACAACCTAAGTGGGAGTAGTAAATGTTTAATATAAAACGGAGTGCTTTCCGCGCTCCGGTGTTGAGTTCAGTTGTTTTGTGAAGTAGACTAGGTGATAGCCAGGATATTCGTGGTTCGTTCGCGGGGTTGTAAGTGTAAACAGTTCAATGGCCGCGTTGTTCAGCTTAGAGGGTAATGCTCGTAGATTAATTATAAAGAGAAGCCTTAAGTGAATCCTGACATGCGTTTACATAAGCACTGATATGTGTAACAGTGTCGTGTAAATTAATCAATAAATTATAAACATTGTATTTATATGACGAAATGAAGAGTGCCTCTACGGGTTACGTGAGAAACTAAACTCTGTAGTATAAGAACGACACATTCCATACATAAAAACAACGCTGTAAAGCTAGCGACAACGTTTACCTATCGTAATTTTTTGACATAGGTAACTCATGGTTGAGATACTGAACTGTGCGTATTTATTTAGTAGAAATGTTTAGTAAATGTTACGCCCAAATACTGAAACGCTACTCAACTGGCCGACCGTCTGTCTTAACGGCTACTTGTTTAGTAATACGCCATACAATTATGACAAACAAGACGGTATCAAATGTTTAACACGATCTTAAATCCTTTAGTTGCGTTTGAGTATTCGGGCGTTAGTGTACCTGACTTGAGTATCCGTTAATCAGGTAGGTAAAATCAATTTATTTGCAGAACGTCTGGATTGAGTAGAATAAAATGCGTTGATTTACGAAACCGTAAACTTAGGTTTCGTAAATTTACATTGATATAACTTTCGATATAATTTACTACAAATTCCAAAATCCGGCCTACAAAATAAGTTGTTTTGCTACTAAATAAGGGTGTGTGAGATTCGATTATAAATCAGGAGTGGCTCCTCAATTGGACATGTTCCTGTCCTCCTGGCATGGCAGTGACCACACTGCACCTGATGGTAAGCGCAGTACAGTCCAGGAAGAGTATCAAGACAATGATCCTTTGCTACTCGACCACCATGCCGGCCTGCTGTGTAACCTCATCACACTAGGTAGGTAGGCAGCGGCTTTGCTGTGCGCTGGCATTGCAGAAGTCTATGGGCGGCGGTGACTACTTACCATCAGGTGGCCCGTCTGCTCGTATGTCTATCCAAACAGTAAAAAAAACCAACCTCTTCAACTTTACTTGGAATTCATCGACGCGTTCAATGCATGGTATTTTGTGTATTTCTGTGATATAGGGAAAGTAGGAAATAAAAACACAATTTGTTTAAATTTACTTTATTATCCACGAATGGACACATAAGTCGTACTTTAGCAATGTCCTCGTAAACCGATCAATACAAAAACATTGATAAAATCGATCGATATATCAAATTGAAAAAAATATATACGAAGTTCCTAGAGGACAATTTACGTAAAATTATTATAAACCCTAAAGCTAAACGATTACATTATTTCTCTAAAAGATGCATTCTATGTAGATAATAGTGCATTTACTACCCATGTGATTACTGCATGAAAAAAACATTACTGCTTACCAGATAAACCGATACAAAACAGTTAATACAATTACTATTTCATACTAAAACGGTTACATTGAAAGTTTGGAGTGATAACTGGAAATTATGTTAATACATTCTGTTCATTACTCATATTCTTAAGCTAAAACTACGTGAGAATCGAAACCACGCTCTCTGTAACAAACTTAAATCTAAAACAAACTCGATGGCTAATTTCAAATTTCCCCCTCGCATTGAGGTCACATAGTAAATGGCAGTCAATAAAATAAACTTTAAATACATTCCTCACTCGACCGAACAGTCTTATACATTTAAATTATGATACTAGTAAATGTAACAAAAATGCGTCGTTTTTTTTTCATTTCTAACTTAAATACGAATTCAAACACGAAGGTTACATACAAACTACGATATACGATTTTTAAAGCCTATAAAAAATCTTAAATAAACATAGGTACCCTATTCTCCGATTATACGCGTTTTAGAACACGTATAAACACGATATAATCAATACAGAGCTCTCACGCCGGCTCGACCTTACAATACATTTCGGTTATAAATTTGGAACTTTCAGGCGGCCTGCCACAGCCTCTCAGCAGTATTATTCTAATGTTACAATGCGAATTCATGGTACAATTTACATTGTAATATTAACAAGACTGCTCTAAGAAGTGGTGGCATTTTAATGTTTCAAGTTGAGAAGCAACTTTGTTAAATGCGTTTTTGTAGCACCGAATTTTCAATTGTACAAACAATTTCAGTGTAGGTAACATCGTTATATAAATCAATCACTTCGCAAACGAAGGTTTTTAAGCTGCATGTATCACAGGTAAATTATGAGTACATTATGAAAATTGTTGATGATCCATGCCAATAAGAATCAATCAATTAATGCTTTACCCGTAAGTTCTCTATCAAGCCATAATTTTAGTAAAAAAACTCACTTTTATTCTATCTCCGAGCTAAATTAAGGCAATGCTTAGCGTAGCCCGGAAACGTAAAGTCGAATTAAGTCTGAATTTAGCTGCATTTAGTACAATTAGGCTTAGCTTACATGGTCATCATTGTAAAAATGACTATGTAAGACACTACCACAAAATCTAATAGCTAATGAGTTGTTGGCTATTATTGTGTTAAGATTTGCAGTACTCTTATAAATTAGTAGGAAATGAATAGCCTAGCAGTACGGTTAAGTAGGTACGACAAAGAAAATATAAAATTCAGAACATTCCACCTACAGACTGCAAACACCAACCGGAAGGAAGTGACCCTTGTTTTATGTAACTTTTGTCATCACTAACTTTGTAATTTATAAAGCTAATGAGTACAAAGTGCAAAAAAAAAAGTTTTGTTGAAAGTAATAAATAAGTTTTCACATTGCACTTTCTGGTATGTGATATTTACTTTGCAAGGTTTGATCTACAGATTATAAAATGTTTACATTCAAAGTAGCACTGAAAAGTGTACATCAAACAGGGCCTAGGCCTGTAAGGTTTAATATGAAAAATAAATTGAAAGACACAGTCGCCTTCGTGATTGCAGTCTGCAGATACAGTATGACATATATTTCCCTTACACGGCTTAAGCCAACGAGAACTAAAACGGAGATTGGACATGTTTGTGTGTGTGTGTGTGTGTATTTGCGCGTGTGCGTGTGTATGTTAGTGCGTGCGAGCGCGTGTACGTGTGTATGTATATGTGTGGGCGTGTGTGTGTATGTGTGTGTGGGTGTGTGTGTATGTATGTGAGCGGGTGTGTGTGTCTGTAAGTGTCTACTGTTGGTGTGTGTATGTGCCTACAGGTCGGTGTCGTACCACGCGGCGACGTTGTTGTTGTCGTGCGGCGGCTCTGGGAAGGCGAGGTCCGCGGAGGCGGCGCCGGCGCCCTCGGTGTCGCCGATGTCCATGTCCATGCCGAATCCTGAGCCGATCTCCAAGCCTTGCATCGAGTCTATCGGTATTTGATCATAGCCTGTCAAATGTATAATGTTTAATAGTGAGCGTTTTATGTCATGTTTCACTTGTCTGTTGTACTGTAACAAGCTTTGGTTAGCGGTCTCCCCCGTGATTTCTCTTCCACATAAAAAGCGAATTTTCGCATAATTCTTAGTAGATGCCTATACCCTATAGAGACCCAACCTAACAAATATTTCAGTTGTACAGTTCATTCATTTAATTTTAACTGAATGGAGTAGACAGTACTTAAATTTTGTAAAATTACTTAATACATATTTAATTCATTTGTCGAAGACTATTAACACGAATAAATGTAACTAGAAACTGCTCCTTCCCAATCTTCAAAAGGTGAATTTTGAATACAAACTTAGCAATTCTTTTTACGGGTCTAATTCGAGTTATAAAGGTGTTTAAATGTGGCAGTAAAAAGGAAATTTCTAATACCAATAGCCTTTATCAAACAGTAGTTGAGTTCAATAATTGTGTCATGTCATGTCAAAAATAGAATCATTGTGATGCAAAAAACTACACATAAACTTGCTATAATATGCTATAATACGCATTTTATCAAACAAAAAAACCTGTACTAAACGAGTTAACAAGCGAGCTGCCAATTTGAATGCATTGCAGCCATATTAATGTTCGTGTTAGCCACAATATTTAAATTAAATTTAATACATCACAAACTGTATTGAGGACATGACT
The DNA here is from genome assembly GCA_905220505.1 of Laothoe populi. Classification (NCBI taxonomy): domain Eukaryota; kingdom Metazoa; phylum Arthropoda; class Insecta; order Lepidoptera; family Sphingidae; genus Laothoe; species Laothoe populi. The sequence continues at coordinate 6,903,065 of HG992152.1, forward strand.
TCATGTCTCACTCAATTTATTAAAAGCTTAATATCTCACTTCTCGACAAATATCCACTCAATAAAATAACTTAAACACATCTATGTCTATTGTTAGTTGTTAATTATTAATAACAATGTTATTATAAATAAACATACGAAACGCCAAAACAACCATAATAAAACAATTCCCATCACCTGTGTTTAGTGATAAATAGGTCCCGGGTTAAGCTGCGTGTAAAAGAAGAGAGAAATCCATATTTATACAGACATTTTATCAAATGATATATACATTATGATACACTCAAACGGTATAATGTGTGATTTAGAAACTTTTTTTATAAATAATTTATAGGAAGATATAAAAAACATAGTTCTGAGAAATATAGATATGTGTTGCGACCTATTTACAAAATTCATTGAAAAATGTGTCAGGATAGAAAGTACAAAGCCTAAAAATAATATAGCTTGTTTTACGTAAAAATTTACCGAAAATTTATCAGTGATTATACATAAGTCTGACATAATCTCTCATATAACCCTACTAAATTGAAATAATCATTGTTCATACTACTGGGTATGTTCAGATATACACTGCGAGCACTATTCAGTGCTCTTACTGGAGAGAAATTCATTCTGTTATGGACTGACAGTATACTGCCGCAGAATCCTAAGGAAATAAATGACGTCATAAATCGTCGCCATTTTTTTACTCTTTGCACTGGCGTTTTCGAGGTATGGTGCTCTCAATGCTTTGATCACGTGATCAACAGCGTCCAGAAATTTTAAAAAACAAAAATTATCTTTTAATTAAAAATATACATACTTTTATTATGCAATTAATTCAATTGTCAATTAACTTGAATATTCAATTTTTAATTATAACTACATTAAACAGATAACTCGTACATTTATAATTATTTTCATGTGAAAACAGCTCCAAAAAACATGTCAGTATACTGGACTGCGTTCCGTTTTAAACAGTAACCAGTATAGCTATAGCTATAAAGGAACGGCTTTGCAGTACACTAAAATGACGTCACACCTTACAGTGCTCGCAGTGCATATTGGAACATACCCCACATATCCATGCTCTACGGAGTATATAGTGCTAAATACGTGTTGCCAGGTTATGTCGTGTGAATGTGCTACATCTAGCCGGTGTTAGTCGACCAAACTGTATGAAACCGGTCACATATCTTACCTTGCTGGTGAAACGACGGTCGTGTGCCGTAAAGTCCCTCATATCCCTGCTCTGGCCCGAGCATGTCCTAATGAAATGGGATTTTCGGATCAAAATCAAAATATAAAGCAGGGTAAATTGTAAAATAAAAATGCAAAAATAAACGAAGCCAAAAGTCTGCTGAAATTATTATGTAAAAAAAGAATCACATATAAGGAATCGACAAACACGGCTAATTTATTAACAACTTTTTTGCATATTACGTAGCAACGAAATTAAGCTAAATAGTTCAGGTAATGTTTTATCATTAAGTAGTGTATTATTTTTTATTATACAGAACAAGAACCTAATTTTTTTTGTACTTTCAATACAAAATATTTAAATTTAAATCAGCCAAACAACGTTGCTAAACATCAAATTCATATCAGTATGAACTGAAAGGTAATTCGACGGTTGGCAGACTATTCAATTTAAGCGATTTTTTTTAAAAGTTGCACGAGATTAAATTTTTTTTTTCTTAAAAAATTCACAATAAAAAGCTATTGCGTGGTATTTAGTAGAATTAAGATATTACTTGTGGAAGCACGTATTGCATCTTTATGACTTAATTTCATGCATTTATGAGCATTATTTACTAACAAATGTATACTGAAAAAAAAAATTGCCGTATTTTACCAGTTAATTTGAGCGCTACAAAAGTGCACAAAAATTTTAAACTAGGCTCAAAAGATACAGAAAAATTCGTTAACCCGAATATGTATAACTTAATATTGCAAAAAATGTCGCTTAAACCAGTCATGTATCAATGGTATGCCGGCGAACCGACAACCACTGGCAACCTCGCCGGTATTACATGCGATTTTTAACTTTAATAATATGAAAATAAAATTGTTTTTGGCTTGTATTTACTCCCTACTTATTACCTTCTTCCGAACATTATTATCCATTATCCTGTCAAATAGACCGCCAACCATCGTTATAATTTTTTTTGTAAGTATAACAATTGAAATAATATTACAAACACCGTACCTGTATATCAGATTGTATGGCGAGATCGTTGGACCACATCTGATGGTCGTCGCGGAACAGCGAGTTGGTGAGTTCCATAGAGAGTCTCTTCTTGTAATCCTGCGGCTTGTCCTCGGACATGCGGAATAACACCGCAGCCGCATATGTTGCTACACCTGATAATTAAACGGGATTTAATCATTGTTCTCGACAGGCGATAGGGCAGCTACTGTTCGCAGAGCTTAAGTCATATTGATCACAATATCCACATTATGTTTACGCGAATATTATACAATACAATCTTTTGTTTCAGAGCAAAGGCTAGATGTATGGTAGTCACCTTCATTCCTCGAATGCAGTAGTTCAGTGAGCGGGGCCGTGGCTCCTTCAGCCTCTATCATCTCGGCGCCTTCCTTCTCCACCGCCAGTTCACACAGTACCCCCGCTGCCACACGCTAACATTACACAAAAATCACGATTACTGCCACTGTACTCGCTTAACCTTAAAATACGATGTAACTATATTTTTGATACTTGTATTACATGGAACATGGAATTCTCCTACCTGAGAATAATTATACGAATTTCTTAGGTGTGTGAAGTCTGTCAACCTGCATTAGGCCAGCGTGGTTAACTAAGGCCTAACTACTTTGGATTAGTAGAGGTGGCCCAGCTATATTATTAATACATGGAAAATGGTTTCAAAGTATGTTCTATGTATGTATGTATATAGTATAGGGTAGGATCTGTACTCAATTGCATGTTTTTTTATAATTTAAAAATGTACAGAAGACAAATAGTATTAAAATTTATTAAGTATTGGCAGGTACTTAGAGCTAACTCTTAAAATAATAGTCTTCAATATTAAAACATGTGTGATGTTTATTATTTGGATTCTGTTATAGCTGATTTGCAGTAGTTTTAATATGTATTATTGTTCTAATGGTTTCTTATGGTTAGGCAATATGCAAATTGTAATTAAAGTTTACGGATTTTATCGTGGTTTCTTTTTACTTTTTATACCTGACGTTTCGAAAACTTTACAGTCTTGATGATCATGCGGCAGTCTGTCCCTATCTAAAATTAGTTTTATTTTTCTGTGTAACAGTCATTAACAATTAATCACAAATCCAGTAAGACATAATTGAGAAAATTCCAGTATGGTTCTCAATACTGCCTAACTTCATAACGTTATTAATTGTTACACTTTCTCTTTTTATAACAGAGACGGCAAAGGTTCTCCAACATGCAGCCTTATCTTTTTTTTGTGCCTAGATAGGCAGTCGAGCAGACGGGCCAGCTGATGGTAAGCAGTCACCGCCGCCCATATACTTCTGCAATGCACAGTAAAGCCGCTGTCTATCTGTCATTACTCTTGAACTCATATTTTTGTGCAACAGTCCCACGCACCTGTATGTTCTCAATCTCGTTGAACAGCAGCTGCACGAAGATGGGTATGACGTTCTGTTGCCGTATGAGCTGCCTGTTGTGGCTCTCCCTTGCGAGTATGTGCAGCGCGCCGACGGCTCCCTCCACTATCTCCTCCATGCGCACGCCATCTGCGTACGCGCCGGCCGCGCCGCCCGCACCCCCTCCACCCGCGCCCGCGCCCACACCAGTGCCGCCAGACGACGTGCGTTGCTGACAGAACAACCGACATTACTTATTCAGCTTATTTAGCAGGACAAGACCCCAAGTCTACTGCAATAGTCAATGATATTGTGGATTTTGACAGTTTTTATCATCTACTATGTTTGATCTCTGTAATCTAGTGAAACGAATATAATAAATAAATATCTCTATATATTATTTCTCAAAGGTGTTTTTTGTCAGTGCACCATAATTCTTCAACAAACACAATTTTAAAGCTTATGATTCCGGCTATTATAATTAAAAATTAAAAGTGCCATTGTTGACAGCATAATTAACTAATTTACTGTTAATTTAGGATTACGCAGATAGACAATTTTCGGAAGAGTGTGTCCTATAATCGTATAAGATAAATTTTGTATGTAATAAATATTTACATTTACCTATTTATACTTTATTATATGTGTATGACTGTATTTAATCAGTAATAAGTGTACCCGTTGTGTGTCGTTGAATGCGCGCATGAGCAGCCGCACGAGGTGGTGCACGGCGCCGTGCTCCCGGAGCGGCGCGTAGTTGGCGGGGCACAGCGCCAGGTTGCGCACCAGCCCCACCACCGCCTTCACCAGCGGCCAGCGCGACGGCGGCTGCAGCAGCTTCACTATCACCTGCACACAACACAACAACACCAAACTTATTCAAAACTCAATACTGTGCAAACTGTACAAAGCGTGCATGCCTCCTTCCTATGATCCCGGGTCCTTTAGGTGTAGTGTGAAGAAGCTACACAGCAGGCCGGCATGATTGCGTTTAGTAGCGACGGATAGACTGTCTCTCGCTACTTGATACGCTATCTGGACGGAACTGCGCTTAAAATCAGGTGCAGTGCGGTCACGTTGCCGCGCCAGAATAAAAAATAAAAAAAATCATTTTAATGTTTCCATTTGGCAGACAAACAAAAATAAAAAGAAATGCCTAAATGAGTTTGTTTCACAATCGACAATGTATAATAGTTTTGCCACTTATTATAAAACTGTGCTAAATATCTCAGTCAACAATGTTCACAATGATCAACTTCAAGACAATTCCACTATCAACAATGCTTACATACATCAATCTCACAGGGTTTCTACTGTTAACAAAGCTTACATACAGTCATTGACTCCAAGTCCACTGTCAACAATGCTGACAATCATCAACTCCACCAACACTGTTGACTCATACTGACATTGACATTTAACGAGAAAACGAGAGGCTGTGGGGTCGATTCCCACACCAGGACAAATGTTAGTGTGACAGACAGATATTTGTGTCCAGGGTCTGGGGGTTGCGAGACCGTGCGTCTCTCTTAGTCCCTGATACCCACAACACAAGACTCGTATCTTAGTGTGGGGTCGGGGCTATGTAACTGTTGAGTGTTATTTTCAAGGGTAGGCAGCGGCTTTGCTGTGCCCTGGCATTGCCGAAGTCTATGGGCGGCGGTGACTACTTACCATCAGGTGGCCCGTCTGCTGGTATACCTATTGAGGCACTAAAAATATTTATAGTATATATATAGTAATAGCAGCGATAGCCTAGTTGGTTGCGGTATGTACAGTGAAGATGAAAGTCGTATGCTCAAAACCCACATGGCACACCTCTGATTTTTCTAAAGTTACGTGTGTATTAAATATTAATTATCGCTTGCTTTAACGGTGAACATAAACATTGTGAGGAAACCTGCATACCTGAGAATTTCGAAGGTATGTGAAGTCTACCAACTTGCATTAGGCCAGTGTGGTGGACTAAGGCCTAGCCCTTGTCATTAGTAGAGGAGGCCCCGCAGTGGGACAATATTTAATACAGGCTTATATTATTTATTATTATTTTTATATGTAAAGTGTGATATACTAACGGGCAGTCCGTAGTGCAGACGCACGGCGTTCTGCGCCATCTCGCTCTCGACGTGCCTGGAGGTGAGATGCCTGAGCGCGCACACGGCGGGCTCGGTGATCTCCTCGCGGTCGCCGGCCGACACCACCGTGCGCACGAGCGCGTCCACTCCGCCGGCCTGGCACACTACCACCTGCCAAACAACACGCTAGTTGAAATATTATTTAGTAACTAGCTTTTGCCCGCGTTGTATTTATTTTTTAAAAGAAAAGGTATGAAATACATATGGACACATTTTAAGCTATTACCATCTTTCTTTATTATGCTATCCCATAGGAACAGTGCATTTTCCCGGGATAAAAAGTTGCCGATGTCATTCGAAGACCCTCACTAACACTATGCAAAAAATAATGTCTATAAAAAGGCGTTTTCTCGCGGTCGCGGGTATGACGTTATTACTGAATTACACGAATAAACATAATATAAAATTTGTTTAAACCTCAATAAAAGAGTTTACAACTTTTAAACGGCGGAACTGATTTTCATGTAATTTACAGTTTGTACACGCATGCTCATTTATTTGATACCCCCCCTTGAGTATATTTGAAAATATTCGATTGTTCATCCCCACTTCAACCCCCCATATCCCCTTATGACGGGTGTTCCAAATACATAAAAAAAACCGTTGAAGGGGGTTGTATTTCGTGTCACAATTTGAGCTCATCGATGCAGAAGTTTTTGAGTTTTTGAAGCATACACAAAGCAACATAAATAACATCTTTATATAATTATATAGATTCATTCTATTCATTTTACATAATCTATTATCGAAAGAATTTTATGAATCCGAACAAAAATAAGTAAATTAGACGTTATTCAAATCAGCTGGATCGGGTAATTGTCAAATGACAGTAAAAGGATGCATGATATGTACCGTGACATCAGGGTTCTCAGTATCGCCATTACTTTGCCGTTGTGCGAGGGAGATAGCAATATGTTCCCAATATGCAACCATTTTCGCTCATGCCTGTGAGTATTTGCTCCTACCAATATTTAAAATAAATATTGTGACCTCATTTTTCAAGCAATTTTGATTCTGTTTTCGCAAAAGAAAGTTTTTGCATATTATATTCAGTTGCATATAGAATAATGTACAAAATTAAACACAGGAACCTACCCTATTGTCAAATGACAGACAATGGATGCACAATATGATTTATGACTTCACCACTCGCAATGGCCATTATTGTGCAGCCATATTCACAACATTATCGTGAAATTAATAAATACATAAAATCCCACACCAAGGAGAATCCAAGATTTAAGCACACACCATATTATACTACTATTTTGCGCTCCCATGACTTTGTGATCAAGTGACTATATATAATTGCTACACTTTATTTACATGAAGATTGGAGTACTCACTATGTATGGGAGCATAGTACACTATAGAGTAATGTACTATGCTTCCATAATAAAGGTAATTTCTATAAGAATCTGCATATTATATTATTTTAACACTAATATTTTTTACGTAAATAACTAAAACGCAACTGCATTTTGCAACTGATATTTCTTAATATAAAAAAAAATGTAATAAAAATGCACCAACATCTACCTTGTTGCGTTGGTTGTTGCACGTCAAGTTGGAGAGTATGCCGGCAGCGCAGGTGACAATGTTCACATCAGTAGAGGCTAGAACTTGCACCAGGCTCTGCAGGAGTCCCTCCAAACCTTCAACCTGTGGATATAACACAAGAGGAAACATGTAACTTTTATCTGATGCATGTTAAGTGATATAACAATAGGAATTATTACTTTTCGATAAATAAACATTTGATGCCCCCTGAACACCCCACCCTACACCAAGCTTGAGGAATGATCTCATATTTTTGGGTCTTATCAATTATTATACCTTAACATATGCCTGACACCGTGTTAGTTTAACTATATGCCTATATTAGGCCTCCGTGGAGCAGCAGGCAAGTAGCCGGCTAAACGCGAGGAAGTGGGTTCGATTCCCGCACCGAGACAAATGTATGTGTGAGAGAGATATTTGTTTCACGTCTGGGTGTTGTGGGACCATAGTCCCTCATAGTTTTTGATACCCACAATACAGGTTTATTTTAATTTATTTATTAAACACAAAACAGGTTGTTATCAGTTAGGTTTACATTGGTTTGACCTAGTGTGGAGTCAGAACTATGTGTGTGACTGACTATTGGGTGTATTTGTTTTCAGACAAACTTTGTGTGTCAGTTGATTGTAGAGTGTTTACATGTGATTTGACTTATGTACATAATAAATAGCATTACACACTAAAAATTTTGTCTCATGTAAAGCTTTACTTAGCTTACCTTGGTAGCAGCGTCAGAAAGATTCCTCAATGTCCAAAGACAATTCTGCACGAGACGACCACTCGGGTTGCCGAGATGCATGGCCAAGGCCTGCATGCCGCCGGCTTCCACGATCGCCGGCTTGTTGCTAGAGCACACAGACAGTACCTACGAAGAATAATCATTCATTATAATAGTTTTCAGTATCATGTTAGTCAAAAAATCTCAGCACTAATTTAACCATATAGCCAATTTAAAAACAGAACTATATAAATTTGAGGAATCGCTTTTCAAAATAACTTAATTTAATGCAATTTCTCAAAATAAAAATAATATTGTTATTTTCGGAAATTGCATAAAACTTATTGCTTACTTAGTTTTTGTTACACACTTATGAAATCTAAATAGATTTTTGCCAGTAAATAAGTAGTTTGAATGATAAAGTTTAATAAAGGCAATCAGAATCAAAACACATTAACAATATAAGAAATTCAGTAATAGTAATAAATGTTTTTAGACTCTCGATTTGAATACATATTATAAAATTACTTCACCGCCCGTGACCACGGCTGATGCAACTCGGTCGAAATGTCGGGAAATAATTGTGGTATTTATACCATTACAATATTGCGCGATTAAGACCCGTTCCTAATTTTATAATAGTAATAAAATTATTAGTTTCACAACTTTTTGGATTTATACTAATACTTACTTTCAAAACCCTTGAGGTGGTCCACAGCAACTTTTCGTAATCGTAAGAACGCATGATACGAACTAGCTCGATGGGTCCTTGTGAAGCCAGGATAATCAGTTTCGATTCCTGATTGCCATATGCCAAAATCTGAAGGCAGTCAGTCACAATTGCCAGAAACTTCACATTGTTCCTTTGGAGCAGAGCCACCATCTTCTGCAAACCTCCAGCAAGACGAACCGCCATTTTAGAACCATCCTGGTGTAATAGAAGGTTGTGAAGGGTGGTAATTGCGTAGAACAAGACTGACTCCACTGGAGAGCTAAGGAGTTTCACCAAGGCCGGGATTCCACCACTTTTGAAGATGGCAAGCAGACCTTGACGATGGTGAGACAAGTTGTGCAAGGTCCCGACTGCTCCCTTAGTAGTCTCAAGATCATTGCTGTTGGAAATCGCTCGGACTAAAGCAGCAACCATCTGCGGCGAGTTCATGATGGCATGACGGGATGCCTCCTTCTTGGACAGCTGATGAACCATCATGGCAGCTTGGGACACAACCACCTGATCTTCATCATTGAGTAACTTGATCAATTCTGGGATAGCCCTAGAATTACCAAATATTTGATGTATTTTTAAAAAGATGATACATATTTCTTTTGTTTTATCTAAGAGCCATCTGAAGCAGATTACCTTCAATTTACATGCATATTATGGAATCAATCAAATATTTCATTTTCTAGAACTAGATCATTATAATAGTTGGAGTATAAGACAATTTCAGCTGAATTGGAGTTTCTGCAATTAAATCCTTTTAAGCAATCTTAGAGCCGATTTCACCATTGAAAGTGAACGCGATCAATTCAAGCTAAACTCAGGTTACGCGTTAAACAGAGTTCAAAATTCCGAATTGCATTTCAACAACATAAACTGAACGGAGTTCAAGCTAAAACTCGTTTAAGCACTGAACCGCACATTTTCGTCGTTTAGCTCCGCTAAACGCGTTCAAGAGCTGTCGCTGTCATCAATAATATGAAATATTGTTTTGTTTACCACAGTGGCATATTTTTTATTGGTACTTCGGTTTGATTTTGTTGTTATTATTATACTTGTTGTCGTTTTAAAGAGGGTACCACAAAATCCGGTAGGCAAAGCAGGGTCAGAAAAAAATCAAATAAAAGTAAAAATAAAACGCAACGCATTTTGTAAAAACACGAAAATTTTGTGTTGAAAACTTATTTTCCCACTTTAGACAGAAACGAAACTTATAAACTCTTATAAAATGATAGTATTAATGGTTGCGTTTAAAAATTATGAAATATTTTGTTAATAAAATCACATTAGGTCGCACTCACATATTGCAAATACTAAACGCGTCACATTCATCTCACGATATTTTGCATGTATGGCAGTTGAACTCAGTTTTCGTAATCGCGATTAAAATAGATCAGGTGAAATCAGTTTGACGTAAACTGAGATCAAGATCGATAATTGAACTCGATTAGTCTGAACTAAGTTTTACTAAACTCGGTTCTTATTGTGAATGGTTAAATCGGCCCTTAGTGTCAAGGATCTTGCTATGAACAGCTAGAATCAAAATACAAGCACTTTGAAACAGGAATCAAACCTGCAAACTCATAACAGCTATTCACTGCTTCATATAGGCTAATAAACAAGGCTTTACCTGGTAGCCAAATCAGCATCATCTTGATAGTTGATCAAATTGACGACGGCATGTTTCAACATCTGCGAGGGTTCCGCGAGTCGCTGAACGGCAGTCGGTTGAGCAGGGTCCAGCTGAGTGGAGGGGATCTCTATACCCTCCTCCAGAGTTTCAGGGAACATGGCCGCACGGACACGCTGCGAACGCGTCTGCGACAGTTGTTGATTCATGTCTGCAAATATGGAATATAAATTTATTTTATTTGACACAGCTTCTGAAAAAGACTGGCTCCAGTTTTTTTATATGCTAAAAATACCAACAAAAAGGCTTACCATCAACTTGCTCCTGAGAGAACCCCTGGGCGAACCCTTGGTCGAGATCAAACATCAGCTGATCTCCTTCCATCTCGTCATCTTCTTTGCCAGTGAGTGATGGCACCTGAAATTCAGTGTCAGTTTAATACTTATGATGATGGTATGACCGATAAACAATGGTTTACCTGAAGAAATGTTCTTATGCAGATGCAATGTCCATTTGGACATAAAAATGACGAAAGTAGTGCAGTTGCCAGCTTTGTAACATAAGTTTTAAAATAACCATATAGGGCAAAGTAAATAAAAAAAGACTTTTATAAGGTGATAACGCCATGCCGTGAACAGTTTTGGCTACAATATCAATGTGTTGGGTCTTCTTCTTGTTTGGTTTTATATGGATGGTATGTAAGATTAGAACTCTACTATGAAGAAGACAATACAAAGTATTTATGTACCTGAGTAGCGGCTCCGGAGTTGATACCAGAATCAACCAAGTAGGAGTTCTGCTGCCACATGAGGGTCTGCTGTTCCTTACTTGGTGCCATTGGAACATCAGACCCACCATAGTTGCTATGAGACACTGAAATTTACATAGTTACATTTTTTCTTATGTACCTTCATAGCATATCTTGATAGCTTTGTTAGCAAAATGTGTCATTGTATTTTAAATTGTAACAAAACAATAAAATTATTTTATGTAGATAATTTTGTATTTATTAGGCCCCTTGCAATCTTAAGGTATGAAGGGGTATATTTTTTAAGTTTGGAATGCCTCCAAATATATATTGATGTGATTGAACTTTGGATTTTAAATTATCAGATATAAAACCCTCAACTCAGTTAACACAATACAAAGAGTGAAGAGGTGTTCTAAATACAACCTATATATTATAATTACTAATACCTAATAAGAAAGAATTTAATTTCTTCATTGTATCGTAATTTTTTGTACCTGACAGTACAAGATTCATAACCACCAAATTAGACCATAACCAGAAAATTGTACTGAAAAAACAATATACTGGTTAAAAATCTTAACTGTTAAATTTTATCATACATATTTGCTTACAATAAACATTGGTTAGGTGACAATTTTGATTTATTTGCTTTGTATTTTAGTCATTTGTTCATAATGGCCAATTTAAATAAACAATATCAATTAACACATATCAATACTAAAAATGAAATAATCAAGTTATGTTATTTGTAAGTGTGGAATGCAAACTTTATTTTTATTAGCTTATTGCAGAGAATTATATGTAGATCTGGATGATTGTTTACAGAAACTAGTTAGTTTACAAACTGTCCAGTTTGCAATATGGGAATATAATGTTTAATTTTAGTTAGGATTATGGCTTAACACCTAGTTTAACTAGTAGAGGAGGCTTACTGCTGGGCATGGACCAGCAGTGGGACAATGTTTAATACAGGGCTACTACATCCTGTATATGGTGATCGCTATCCGGGCGGATATGAATATCCTACCACCAGCAATTATTTTATTGTTATCTCTTTTTGGATACAATAGTAGACATAGACACACTAAAGTAATAAAACATAACTGTAGTAGCATCTGACTCAAAGACACTTAAAGCATGTTTTCTGTTGTCAAAGTAAATTACAGTAAGTAATAATATCCATACAAAAATATCTGTATGATTTTATCTGGGACAATTCTACACGGGGCTAGTATTATTAATAGTTTTATCTACAGTAAAGTTCTAACAATGATTTTGACCTCAATTTCACATTGTTGATGGAAAAACTGAACAAGACTTCCCAAGAGCATATTAAGTAATATAGGTGTTGCCAAATAACATTTATTGTGTGCAAATGAATAATATAACCTGACATCTTTATCCCCAAAGAGGTAAGCAGATTAGCTGACTTGAAATTATAAAATGTTTGTCAAGTTAATTTCCGAGATGTAGGTGTAGGTAGGTTGACATCATCTAGGAGGGAAACACCAATCCTGTGCAACTAACACGACTTTGTATATTGAATAATCATACACAAATATTCATTGTCCAGCTTGGCATTTAAACCAGGAACTAAATATCTGGTGTTTTATCAAAAAACATCAATTTTATTTCTAAAATATTGTCAATGAAGTAAAAGATCCACTACTGCAATTATTAATAAGACAACATAAGTTTCTCAGTAGGTACACAAATAAAAACGGTATTTCTAAGTTAATAAAATAAAAGCTAGCTATCTATGCACCATATTTTAAATGAGTTGCTCTAAAATTTGAGTTAAAGTTCAGAAAATTATTGTCCACATAAAATAGATTTGTCATCAATTTAAGTCTACCTTCTAATCAAGAGCACCATATTTATTTAATTTATTAATTAATAGATGCATATTAGCTTAGTTTAAGAAGGTTTAATTATGTACTGATGTAGCTAATTTATCTCATCTAGGCATTAGTCAATTCTTTTGTCGTGAGTCATAATCAGTTCAACAAAAATATGTACACTTTATATCAATAGACAATAGATACATAGACATAATATATTGATTGGTTTTCTAAGATACACAATTCATTACTTACTTGTTCGACTCTGTGAAGAAGGAATCTGATAGCTCATGTTTCAGAGGATGCGATGAAGCACCCGCGCCTGTCATAAAAAATACCATGAATGTATGGTTCCTCTACTCAGTGCATTATCGATCGCTTTCCAAGCGTTTCGGCTAACTGGCATAAATCGCCCATTTCACATAAATATTTCAGTTCGACATTATTTTATAAGATCAAAGGGCTTAGGTATCGTGTATAGCAAAACAAACAAGTACACCATGGTCTAAATACCAACACCACACCCGACCCCATAAAATGATAATAGACTGCTTGAAGTTCCTAGTTCTTAAACAGTTATTAATACACAAGAAAAGGCACCAGGCTCTCACCTTAGCTTGGTAAGCCGCTCGCAATTCACAATTACTATGTTACGGCAATTTTCACAAAAATAAATAAATGCACAAGGAACCCACCCCCGTTACAAAATTGACATGACAATATGGCGGCGGTTCAACTTCATAGTAATTTGGTTCGCAACGCTCACTCTGTTGTTGTCTTCTTCATACAAATAGAGAAATTATATCGTCATCTTTTTTTCACAACTAGTACCAACATAAGGAAAAAGTAATAATCCATGGTTCTTTACACGCAGTACTATTCAGATTTTAACCATAAAAGTAATGTTTATGGGTAAATAAAATGCTAAGATAAAATGATATTACGCCCAGCCTCTGTCTGTACTATACTGTGCTGTCAAAGCGCTGGATACGAACTTCCATTATTATTCAGAGGTGTTAGGCCTTAATCCACCTCACTGATCTGACCTACGGGTTTGTACTCTGTAGAGTAAAACTGTTCAGTACTATTTACTTAATTCATTTACACTCACGTCTGTAATCTCCGAAGGGCTAACCAGTACACCCACTGTCCGCCGAATTTATTACGGTCCCATAATGTGATAAGGGGGCGAGCCTGACGCCATACCAGGCACAATTCCAGACTGATACAAAGTATTTCTAAATAGAAAAACTCAATATAACTTGATCTAACCCGGGGGATTGAACCCGAGACATCAGTCATAAGGCTTGCGCAATTACAATTGCGCCACCGAGGCAGTGTGGTTTCCTCGTCGTCTAAGTAATGTAAAGTTTATATTAATACTTGATGAATGTTATTTGGGTGTCAGGTAATGTTTGAATATTAGGTAGGTACTTATATATTGGCGTTGGTGGTGTTCATTCGAAACGGACTTCGTATCACTAATAAACACTTTTAAACTAATGTACGAACGTGTAAACGGTTATCTATGACTCCTAAAACAGATTAATACTAAGTGATTAGTACCATGATAAGTACTAAGTCCGTATAAACGAGGCATAATACCTAAATGTCTTCTGATTAGAACAATACCTACATATTCTAAGTTTTTTTTACAATGACAATGACAGTTTTAATGTCACTCTTTGTCTTAAATGGTCTGATTTAAACTTAGAGTAGGCAACCAAAAGGAGACGCCATTACGCTCGAATCTTGAACAAAAAACTCTAAGGATTTAAACATGGTTTAAATGCCACCGATTTGTCTATTTCTACCACCAAGCAAAAGTATACACTGTTGGTTTCCTGTTTGAACGACATTGAGGCTAGTGAAATTACTAGGTAATAAAAGACTTATTATCTTATGTCTTGGGATGGTCAAGTGTACCGCCATACAGAAGATGCATTGTAACTACTGTACTGTTTCGCGAGCGAACTTCCGGGCTACCATCTCTAAGAGCAGTCTCGTTGTAATATTACAATGCGATTTTGTACCAAGAATTCGCATTGTAATATTGCAACAATACCTACCTACCTACTGCTCTAGAAGGTGGTCGTAGGCCGCCTGCTCATCTCGTCGTTTAATATTAAAAAAAACATCGTATCAAATATGTTCCAATCAGTTTTCTATCTATCTTTTTACTTTTACCAGGATTTACCAACACAATAATTTCCATAGTAAAATGACGACGAGTATCTACAACATATCTACGTACAGCCGTTTCAATTTATCCGAAAGCGAATCTGATATAAATGTGTTCGTGAAAGAATATAGGGAACGCATAAAAAAGCAATTGGCCCGCGAAGAGGAGGGCGGCAAAACTTCATTTGTATCTTTTGCTCAGAAAAGGTTCAGCGTATCAGACGTAACTTGGTTACAAGACAATCGCCATAGATTTCTCAAGGACACTAGGAATGAGACACTGCTTAAGTTGGACTATTTGTCAGAATGTGGATTTATTTGTTGCATGGAGTATTCTCCGGAGGGTGACAGTATTATCGTTGGCCATTCCACAGGTTTGATACAGGTACATAACGAAACTATTGCATAGATTTAATAAAATGTAGGTACCTATATTGTTCACGTTGCTATATTTAGTTGTTTTTGGTTTAATCATCGTTGTAATTTGTAACTGTGTAAATTTTTTTACGATGTCAGACTCCTTGGCGGTGTGGGGAAGTAGCCGACTTCGAAACGGGATATCGCGGGATCTATTACTACACCGAGGCAAAATTAAATATTTGTACAATTTACAAATTTTTAAATCTGCATATCTGAGAATTTTTCGAAGGTATGAGAAGTCTGCCAATCCGCATTAGGCCAGCATGGTGGACTAAGGCCTAACCCCTCTCATTAGTAGAGGAGGCCCGTGCCCAGCAGTGGGACAATGTTTAATACAGGGTTAGTTTTTTTTATACAATTTACAAATATTTCCTGAATTTTGGTGGGGTGAACCTGTAAATACCTCATAGTTTCTTGTAGCAATAATGAATGTTATCCTGTTGTTAGGCCAATAGGTATAAATTGCACTAGTAGGTTTCGGAGTGTTCCATTTAAAGGTCCCGGAACTCTTCTATAAAAGATATGGAGATTCGAGCTTATAAAGGAGCTCCTTTTAAGCTCTTATTTACTTTATTTCCTTGGCTTCATTAAAACCGTAGTCGTGAATTCAAAAAATAAGGCAAGAAACAATAAATGCGGCCTTACATTAAAGTAACTCATTCTAATATATTACGCATATTTCTGAAACTTATCACGCAATTTATATGCGTTAACGGTAGGTACTATGAGTAAAAATGAACTAACTCATATTATTTCATTTTATTGTTATGATTTACCGTTTTGCATCGTAGGTTAGATCACTCAATTTATATGCGTTAATAGGTTTAACTAAGGCATTTTATTTCATTTTTTTTATGATTTCTGTATTGCATGGTTTGTAGGATCCAGAGAGTGTTTAAAAATGACGAAAGTAGGTTCCTTCCTCGTTTAAAAGTTATTACTTTAAAATTATTAGTAACTAGGCTTTTCCCGCGGCCCGTCCACGGCTTTATTCCAACAGTCACTAAGCAATTTTTAAAATGAAATGCAGCCTATGTACTTCGCCAGGATTCATGCTTCTCCGGCCCACATTCCTTCAAATCAGTTCAGTGGTTTAGATGAGAAATATTACATTTATAGATAACAGAGAAATATTTTACCAAAACGCTGAAACACGTGATGTTCTTCCTAAAGTAGGTATTCAAGCTTTCTTCGTAACAAATGTCATCAAAAATGGGTTAGAGGTTTATCCGTGAAAATATAATATAAACAGACAGACAGAGTTATTTTCACATTTATAAGTTTATTATTAGGGATTATTACGAGGACCGATTCGTTAGAGCTAATCTCTTAACAGTTATTATAAGCCAAATTGTTAAATAATTACGTAGAGGTATAAGAAAGTCATGAGAAACCTAGTAATCTAATCGATATACATTATGGAGATATAATATAGATTCATTAATAATAATAATACATCTTCTCCAAAAAGCCACAATACTCAACACGTGCCGTATCACTCGAAAATTCTTATCATCATCATCTATATCATCCACATACAACATATAAAACCTTCAGTGCTTGGCCTCGGCCCGCACTGCTGGTCATTTCACCCCTTCACAGGGAGATAAGATAAAATATAAATATAATAATAAAAACCATAGAAACAGAACAAATTAACATTAAAAGGGGTATTTTCCAAGGGGACTCTTTAAGTCCCTTATGGTTTTGCCTATCACTTAACCCCTTATCAACCTTGCTAAATAAAACTAAAAAAGGCTTTAAGATTAAATTTGATAATAATTACCACATTCTCTCACATCTACTATACATGGATGACATTAAACTGTTTGGTACCACTCTCTCTGAGATTCACGCGCTAGCAGATATAACACAAACTTTCTCCACAGACATACAAATGGATTTTGGTATTGATAAATGTAAGATTCTTTCTGTAAGAAGAGGTCAAATAGACCATAACTCATATACATTGAATGATGATAGACAAATAGAACCAGTAGATGCAATAGAAGGATACAAATATTTAGGTTATCGACAGAGTATACAAATACATCACAAGCACACTAAGAAAACTCTCGCAGAAAGATTTAGGTCCAGATTGCACAAAATTTTAAATACACATTTAAACGCCCGAAACACAGTTAAGGCTATAAATACCTAGTCAGGTCATAAGTATTGTCACACAGTAAAAACTTTTATTTTAGAATGCTGGCCACAAAAAAGTTTATTGAATTCGAATTTCAAATTGTTCATGAAAAAAAAAAATGTATACTTTTTAGAATTTTACTCATTTTTAAATATGGAGTGGACGCTTAAAGAAGACCGTGTTGTAGTAATTGCGTTGCATCGCTGCGGTTACGCGCCAATTCAAATTTTTGACATACTGAAAAATTTGAATATAACCAAAAGATTCGTTTATCGTACCATCAAACGATACAATGAAGACTCTAGTGTAGATGACAGGTCAAGAAGTGGTCGCCCTCGGTCTGTTAGGACTCCAGCAGTGATAAAAGCTGTGAAGGCGCGAATTCAAAGAAATCCCAAACGTAAGCAGAAACTGTTGGCCCTTCAGATGGGGTTAAGCAGAACCACGGTGAAAAGGGTGTTAAATGAAGACTTAGGGCTTCGGGCATATCGAAGACAAACAGGACATCGTTTGAATGCTCGTCTAATGGACCTGAGGCTGAAGAGATGCCGCGCTCTGTTGAAGCGGTACGCGGGAAAAAAATATCGGGAAATTCTTTTTTCAGATGAAAAAATTTTTACCGTAGAAGAGAGCTACAACAAACAAAATGATAAGGTGTACGCACACAGTAGTGAAGAAGCGAGCAACCGTATTCCGCGTGTCCAACGAGGTCATTTTCCATCCTCGCTCATGGTATGGTTGGGAGTTTCTTATTGGGGCTTAACAGAGGTACATTTTTGTGAGAAAGGTGTAAAAACGAATGCAGTTGTGTATCAAAATACAGTCCTGACGAACCTTGTGGAACCTGTTTCTCATACCATGTTCAATAACAGGCACTGGGTATTCCAACAAGATTCGGCGCCAGCTCATAGAGCGAAGAGCACACAAGACTGGCTGGCGGCGTGTGAAATCGACTTCATCCGGCACGAAGACTGGCCCTCCTCCAGTCCAGATTTGAATCCGTTAGAGTACAAGATATGGCAACACTTGGAGGAAAAGGCGTGCTCAAAGCCTCATCCCAATTTGGAGTCACTCAAGACATCCTTGATTAAGGAAGCCGCCGATATTGACATGGACCTCGTTCGTGCTGCGATAGACAACTGGCCGCGCAGATTGAAGGCCTGTATTCAAAATCACGGAGGTCATTTTGAATAAACTTTAGTGTCATAAGAATCTATGTTTTGTTAAGTTCATTTTGGTATATAAATGGTTACATAATGAATAAACTTGTTTCAATTATTTTATATTAAACATGTGACCGAATTTATGACCTGACTAGGTACATATGCAATACCCATCCTTACCTTCTCTTTCGGAATAATTAAATGGTCACAGACAGATCTAAAAAACCTACAGAGAAATATAAACACGGCTTTGACTAAATACCGTAAACACCACCCAAGAGCCTGTGTACAACGGCAAACACTACCTAGGGCTGAGGGCGGACGAGGTCTCATCGACCTACATAATAGACAGATTCAAACACTCCGAGCCTTCTTTCACTCTAAATCACACCAGTCATCCCTTCACCGAGCCACAGTCCTAGCTGATAGAAAACACACACCACTGAATCTGATAGATCTAAACATGCAACTCAACCAGATTACCACTACAGAGAAACTGGATGCTTGGTCACAAAAATCGCTCCACGGGAGACATCACCTCGACTTAACTAACCCGAACGTTGACAAGATTGCGTCAAACGCGTGGCTTAAGCGAGGGGAGCTGTTCCCAGAAACGGAAGGGTTTATGATCGCCATACAGGATCAGACCATTGACACAAGAAATTACAGACGATACATAATCCGAGACCCCACTGCGCAAAATGATCTGCGTCGCCATTGTCATAGTAGTCCTGAAACAATCCAGCACATAACCGGAGCTTGTAGATCAATCACGCAAACTGATTATAAACATAGACACGACCAGGTAGCTGCCATAATTCACCAGTATCTAGCTTACAAGTATAAATTGATTACAGAAAAATATCCGTACTATAAATACACTCCAGAAATTATTTTAGAGTCTGATTATTATAAAATGTATTGGGACAGGACCATTATGACCGACAAAACGATTCATTACAATAGGCCTGACATCACAGTTCATGATAAGAAAAATAAAACCGTATTTCTGATCGATATTGCAGTACCCAACACGCACAACTTGCAGACTACGTACACAGAAAAAATAGCAAAGTATACCGATCTCGCTATTGAACTAAAAACTCAATGGCGAGTAGATTCCGTCCGCACCACTCCTATTGTTGCGTCAACTACTGGCGTCATACCTAAATACCTGCACAATAGCCTCAAAACACTTCAAATACATCCGCTCACATACATACTCATTCAAAAAGCTGTTATTCTAAATACCTGCCGACTAGTCCGTAAATTCCTCTCAATAGATATTTGTATATTGTATATATTTTCTCCATTGCCGCAAAGCAAATTAATAATCATGACCATTTCGACTATCATCACAATTTCGACTATCATCACAATCATTTATTCATTAAACATTTGTTTCGTTTTGGCCACAAGCCTGCGAAATTGATTACTTCGCCAGAAATGGTAGAAAAAATAACAAAATGTACATAAATAATAATAATAATATTTTATTGGCATAAGAAAGTTTTTACAAAGAATAATTGAAGCCCTGACTCCTGAGCTAGGTAAAAACCTGTGTTACAGGAGTCGTCATTGAAGGAACTTTCCAAAAAAAGTTGAATTTGTATAACAACGTTCAACTTATGTTAAAAAGTTATTTTTAATTTCTGAATTCTTATTGATTTAAAAGATTAAAAAACACTCTTGTCATCGAATAAGAGAGTTTAAATTATTATTTTATAATATTTTAGAAAGCTAAAACAAATTAAAAACTACGGCTACGCAGTCTCAGTCGCTTGATATCTTTGCGTCCTGAAAAGTTTTGTATCACAAAGTCAAGTTCTAATCAAATCTAGTTGGTCGATGGAAGTATGAATGTTGAAAAAGAAATTCTTAGTGAATATGCGAATAACATTGAGCTTTCTTACGAAAATGAAGAGACTCGCAAAGCATGGTACCCGATGTACTACCACGGTATATTAAGAGAGAGAAACCGCCACGCTTGGGTTCAAGATAATCACGATAAATTCTTGAAAGGCACACCGAATAGAATACTTTATAATAGATGGTATTTCTCCGAGTCGGGGTTCATAACCGCGTTGCAGTATTCTCCCAACGGAGCCCATGTTATTGTTGGACATTCATCAGGCATGATTCAGGTACCTAATATTTAATTTCCTCATCATCACATTAACCCAATGCACCCAGCATAGGCCTTCCACAATGCACGCAATTTCTCGCGATCTTGAGCTACTAGCATTCTAGACTTTTTGCTGTTCTGCCTCGTGCATTGCATCTCGTTGCATCTTCTCGTGGCCACCATTAGGCTATATCCTTTGTCCACCGATTGTATTTTATCGCCAAGTGACCCTTTTGTTTAATGAGTTGTTGAAATTAAGTACGTACATTTTTTTTAAATTTTTCTCGTCATATTTTGCGATGTTGGTAACTGTGACGTTATTAATTTGCGGCATATATAAAATAAAACATATACCCGAGGAATTTCATAATTATGCTCATAGTAAAGTTTACGACGAAATTTAAATTTATTGTACTTAGTGCAAACATGATTCGCATTTAATTAGTGCTTATTTTAATATATTCATTTTAATTTCTTTTCATTACGTAACTAATAATAACCATTTTGAATACAAATATCTTTGTCTTATTTTCTTATAAAAAGAATGTCGATGGTTTCTTTCACAAACTTTCCACCATCTAATGAAATTGTTCGCAATTTTAGAAGGATAATGTCTCTGTCGAGTCTTCTCAATGTAGGTGTAGAATATATAACAATGGAATTTGCTAATATCCTCAATTTCCTGAGCGTTCATGCCTCCTCAGGCTTTATTGAGTCTATAATAACTACAGCAAGTAGCTATACATATGTATTAAGTAGATATATATTATTATCTGTAAGAGGTAAATTTGGTATCATTTATAAACGGTTGCGTTTAGCTTGCTCTGGTTGTTTTTTGTTTGTTTGGGTCTACAAATTGAATTTTTACCCCAATCCAGTTGACAATTTGATTTGATATTTTGTACACACCTATAGATCTGATGGCAACACAATTTAATATATTTTATTTATTTATACACTTTACATCCGACACCGCACTGCCATTATTTTGCTTCATGCTACTTAGGTAATCACACCACAATGCATCTTTCAGTGTTGAATGAATTATAATTATTTGTAGCAACATTCCCGAACAAATCTGCCTTAAATTGAATTACAATGAAACTGTTAATAGTATATAAGTTAAATAACATAATTGTTTAGAACGTAATATCAATAAATATTAATTAATTTCAATTCTGAATATGGGAAAGTCTATTTTCACAACAAAATTGGGCATTAGTTTGTCCCATTTTGGCGCGCGGAAGGTCCCGTTCGAAAAAAAGGGACGGAGTTATTACGCTTCTAACAGTCATGAATAAATCGATCAGAGGGTACCAAATAGGAACTTCATGGATGCATTGTATTATTGTAGGTATAGTTAGAGATAAATTTGTTGTAAGGTGTTTTATAAATATCTGTATCGGTAGATTGTGAGGGTGGGACTTATTTATTAAACATGTCGAGGGTATTTCATCAATATCTGTGGGATAATAATACTAGCCCTGTATTTAACATTGTCCCACTGCTGGGCACGGGCCTCCTCTACTAATGAAAGGGGTTAGGCCTTAGTCCACCACGCTGGCCTAATGCGTGTTGGTAGACATCACATACCTTCGAAATTCTTATAAGAATTCTCAGGTATGCAGGTTTCCTCACGATGTTTTCCTTCACCGTTAAAGCAAGCGATAATTAACATTTTAATACACACATAACTTTAGAAAAGTCAGAGGTGTATGCCACTTGGGTTTCGAACCTACGACTTTCGTCTTGGCAGTCCGTACCGCAACCAACTAGGCTATCGCTGCTTCTGTGGGATAGATTGACGATAATTACCAACTGAGTGGGGTGAAGTTGCTATAAAAGACAGCTCTCTAGCGCTCCAGACTACAGTCCGTTCTGGGACTGTCTACTGTGCAGACGTATTGTGAGCATGTAGCCAAGCATGTATCCATCCAAGTTTCCAAGCATGTATCCAAGCAAGTAGCCAAGCATGTAGCCAAGCATGTAGCCAAGCATGTAGCCAAGCATGTAGCCAAGCATGTAGCCAAGAATGTAGCCATCCAAGTATCCAAGCACTATCCATCCATGTATCCAAGCATAGATCCAAGCATGTAGCCAAGCATGTAGCCATTCACGTAGCCATTCACGTATCAAAGCATGTATCCAAGCATCTACGCATTGAGTATATAAGCATATAGCCAAGCATGTATCCATCCAAGTATCCAAGCACTATCCATCCATGTATCCAAGCATAGATCCAAGCATGTAGCCAAGCATGTAGCCAAGCATAGATCCAAGCATGTAGCTAAGCATGTAGCCAAGCATGTAGCCAAGCATGTAGCCATTCACGTATCAAAGCATGTATCCAAGCATCTACGCATTGAGTATATAAGCATATAGCCAAGCATGTATCCATCCAAGTATCCAAGCACTATCCATCCATGTATCCAAGCATAGATCCAAGCATGTAGCTAAGCATGTAGCCAAGCATGTAGCCAAGCATGTAGCCAAGAATGTAGCCAAGCATGTAGCCAAGCATGTAGCCAAGCATGTAGCCAAGCATGTAGCCAAGCATGTAGCCAAGAATGTAGCCAAGCATGTAGCCAAGCATGTAGCCAAGCATGTAGCCAAGCATGTAGCCAAGCATGTAGCCAAGCATGTAGCCAAGCATGTAGCCAAGAATGTAGCCATCCAAGTATCCAAGCACCATGTAGCCAAGCATGTAGCCAAGCATGTAGCCAAGCATGTAGCCAAGCATGTAGCCATCCAAGTATCCAAGCACTATCCATCCATGTATCCAAGCATAGATCCAAGCATGTAGCCAAGCATGTAGCCAAGCATAGATCCAAGCATGTAGCTAAGCATGTAGCCAAGCATGTAGCCAAGCATGTAGCCAAGCATGTAGCCAAGCATGTAGCCATCCAAGTATCCAAGCACTATCCATCCATGTATCCAAGCATAGATCCAAGCACTATCCAAGCATGTAGCCAAGCATCTAGCCAAGCATCTAGCCAAGCATGTAGCCATCCAAGTATCCAAGCACTATCCATTCTTGTATCCAAGCATAGATCCAAGCATGTATCCAAGCATGTAGCCAAGCATGTAGCCAAGCATGTAGCCAAGCATGTAGCCAAGCATGTAGCCATCCAAGTATCCTAGCACTATCCATCCATGTATCCAAGCACTATCCAAGCATGTAGCCAAGCATCTAGCCAAGCATCTAGCCAAGCATGTAGCCAAGCATGTAGCCAAGCATGTAGCCATCCAAGTATCCAAGCACTATCCATCCTTGTATCCAAGCATAGATCCAAGCATGTAGCCAAGCATGTAGCCAAGCATGTAGCCAAGCATGTAGCCAAGCATGTAGACAAGCATGTAGCCAAGCATGTAGCCATCCAAGCATCCAAGCACTATCCAAGCATGTAGCCAAGCATGTAGCCAAGCATGTAGCCAAGCATGTAGCCAAGCATGTAGCCAAGCATGTAGCCAAGCATGTAGACAAGCATGTAGCCAAGCATGTAGCCAAGCATGTAGCCAAGCATGTAGCCAAGTATGTAGCCAAGCATGTAGCCATCCAAGTATCCAAGCACTATCCATCCATGTATCCAAGCATAGATCCAAGCATGTAGCCAAGCATAGATCCAAGCATGTAGCCAAGCATGTAGACAAGCATGTAGCCAAGCATGTAGCCAAGCATGTAGCCATCCAAGTATCCAAGCACTATCCATCCATGTATCCAAGCATAGATCCAAGCATGTAGCCAAGCATGTAGCCAAGCATAGATCCAAGCATGTAGCTAAGCATTTAGCCAAGCATGTAGCCAAGCATGTAGCCAAGCATGTAGCCAAGCATGTAGCCATCCAAGTATCCAAGCACTATCCATCCATGTATCCAAGCATAGATCCAAGCACTATCCAAGCATGTAGCCAAGCATCTAGCCAAGCATCTAGCCAAGCATGTAGCCATCCAAGTATCCAAGCACTATCCATTCTTGTATCCAAGCATAGATCCAAGCATGTAGCCAAGCATGTAGCCAAGCATGTAGCCAAGCATGTAGCCAAGCATGTAGCCAAGCATGTAGCCAAGCATGTAGCCAAGCATGTAGCCAAGCATGTAGCCAAGCATGTAGCCAAGCATGTAGCCATCCAAGTATCCTAGCACTATCCATCCATGTATCCAAGCACTATCCAAGCATGTAGCCAAGCATCTAGCCAAGCATCTAGCCAAGCATGTAGCCAAGCATGTAGCCAAGCATGTAGCCATCCAAGTATCCAAGCACTATCCATCCTTGTATCCAAGCATAGATCCAAGCATGTAGCCAAGAATGTAGCCATCCAAGTATCCAAGCACTATCCATCCATGTATCCAAGCATAGATCCAAGCATGTAGCCAAGCATGTAGCCAAGCATAGATCCAAGCATGTAGCTAAGCATGTAGCCAAGCATGTAGCCAAGCATGTAGCCATTCACGTATCAAAGCATGTATCCAAGCATCTACGCATTGAGTATATAAGCATATAGCCAAGCATGTATCCATCCAAGTATCCAAGCACTATCCATCCATGTATCCAAGCATGTAGCCAAGCATGTAGCCAAGCATGTAGCCAAGCATGTAGCCAAGAATGTAGCCAAGCATGTAGCCATCCAAGTATCCAAGCACTATCCATCCTTGTATCCAAGCATAGATCCAAGCATGTAGCAAAGCATGTAGCCAAGCATGTAGCCAAGAATGTAGCCAAGCATGTAGCCAAGCATGTAGCCAAGCATGTAGCCAAGCATGTAGCCAAGCATGTAGCCAAGCATGTAGCCAAGCATGTAGCCAAGCATGTAGCCAAGCATGTAGCCAAGAATGTAGCCAAGCATGTAGCCATCCAAGTATCCAAGCACTATCCATCCTTGTATCCAAGCATAGATCCAAGCATGTAGCCAAGCATGTAGCCAAGCATGTAGCCAAGAATGTAGCCAAGCATGTAGCCAAGCATGTAGCCAAGCATGTAGCCAAGCATGTAGCCAAGCATGTAGCCAAGCATGTAGCCAAGCATGTAGCCAAGCATGTAGCCAAGAATGTAGCCATCCAAGTATCCAAGCACCATGTAGCCAAGCATGTAGCCAAGCATGTAGCCATCCAAGTATCCAAGCACTATCCATCCATGTATCCAAGCACTATCCATCCATGTATCCAAGCATAGATCCAAGCATGTAGCCAAGCATGTAGCCATTCACGTAGCCATTCACGTATCAAAGCATGTATCCAAGCATCTACGCATTGAGTATATAAGCATATAGCCAAGCATGTAGCCAAGCATGTAGCCAAGCATGTAGCCAAGAATGTAGCCATCCAAGTATCCAAGCACCATGTAGCCAAGCATGTAGCCAAGCATGTAGCCATCCAAGTATCCAAGCACTATCCATCCATGTATCCAAGCACTATCCATCCATGTATCCAAGCATAGATCCAAGCATGTAGCCAAGCATGTAGCCAAGCATAGATCCAAGCATGTAGCTAAGCATGTAGCCAAGCATGTAGCCAAGCATGTAGCCAAGCATGTAGCCAAGCATGTAGCCATCCAAGTATCCAAGCACTATCCATCCATGTATCCAAGCATAGATCCAAGCACTATCCAAGCATGTAGCCAAGCATCTAGCCAAGCATCTAGCCAAGCATGTAGCCATCCAAGTATCCAAGCACTATCCATTCTTGTATCCAAGCATAGATCCAAGCATGTATCCAAGCATGTAGCCAAGCATGTAGCCAAGCATGTAGCCAAGCATGTAGCCAAGCATGTAGCCATCCAAGTATCCTAGCACTATCCATCCATGTATCCAAGCACTATCCAAGCATGTAGCCAAGCATCTAGCCAAGCATCTAGCCAAGCATGTAGCCAAGCATGTAGCCAAGCATGTAGCCATCCAAGTATCCAAGCACTATCCATCCTTGTATCCAAGCATAGATCCAAGCATGTAGCCATCCAAGTATCCAAGCACTATCCATCCTTGTATCCAAGCATAGATCCAAGCATGTAGCCAAGCATGTAGCCATCCAAGTATCCAAGCACTATCCATCCATGTATCCAAGCATAGATCCAAGCATGTAGCCAAGCATGTAGCCATCCAAGCATCCAAGCACTATCCATCCATGTATCCAAGCATAGATCCAAGCATGTAGCCAAGCATGTAGCCAGACATGTAGCCAAGCATGTAGCCAAGCATGTAGCCATCCAAGTATCCAAGCACTATCCATCCTTGTATCCAAGCATAGATCCAAGCATGTAGCCAAGCATGTAGCCATCCAAGTATCCAAGCACACCAAGCTCGTAGCCAAGCATGTAGCCATCCAAGTATCCAAGCACTATCCATCCATGTATCCAAGCATAGATCCAAGCATGTAGCCAAGCATGTAGCCAAGCATGTAGCCAAGCATGTAGCCAAGCATGTAGCCAAGCATGTAGCCAAGCATGTAGCCAAGCATGTAGCCAAGCATGTAGCCAAGCATGTAGTCAAGCATGTAGCCAAGCATGTAGCCAAGCATGTAGCCAAGCATGTAGCCAAGCATGTTATCATGCAAGTATCCAAGCACTATCCATCCATGTATCCAAGCATAGATCCAAGCATGTAGCCAAGCATGTAGCCATTCACGTATCAAAGCATGCAGACACCCAAGTATTCAAGCATGTATCCAAGCATCTACGCATTGAGTATATAAGCATATAGCCAAGCATGTATCCATCCAAGTATCCAAGCACTATCCATCCATGTATCCAAGCATAGATCCAAGCATGTAGCCAAGCATGTAGCCAAGCATGTAGCCAAGCATGTAGCCAAGCATGTAG
Source organism: Laothoe populi (assembly GCA_905220505.1). Classification (NCBI taxonomy): domain Eukaryota; kingdom Metazoa; phylum Arthropoda; class Insecta; order Lepidoptera; family Sphingidae; genus Laothoe; species Laothoe populi. Next base: position 6,930,845 of record HG992152.1, read on the forward strand.
CCAAGCATGTAGCCAAGCATGTAGCCAAGCATGTAGCCAAGCATGTAGCCAAGCATGTAGCCAAGCATGTATCCATGCAAGTATCCAAGCACTATCCATCCATGTATCCAAGCATGTAGCCAAGCATGTAGCCATTCACCTATCAAAGCATGCAGCCATCCAAGTATTCAAGCATGTATCCAAGCATCTACGCATTGAGTATATAAGCATATAGCCAAGCATGTATCCATCCAAGTATCCAAGCACTATCCATCCATGTATCCAAGCATAGATCCAAGCATGTAGCTAAGCATGTAGCCAAGCATGTAGCCAAGCATGTAGCCAAGCATGTAGCCAAGCATGTAGCCAAGCATGTAGCCAAGCATGTAGCCAAGCATGTATCCATGCAAGTATCCAAGCACTATTCATCCATGTATCCAAGCATGTAGCCAAGCATGTAGCCATTCACGTATCAAAGCATGCAGCCATCCAAGTATTCAAGCATGTATCCAAGCATCTACGCATTGAGTATATAAGCATATAGCCAAGCATGTATCCATCCAAGTATCCAAGCACTATCCATCCATGTATCCAAGCATAGATCCAAGCATGTAGCTAAGCATGTAGCCAAGCATGTAGCCAAGCATGTAGCCAAGCATGTAGCCAAGCATGTAGCCAAGCATGTAGCCAAGCATGTAGCCATTCACGTAGCCATTCACGTATCAAAGCATGTATCCAAGCATCTACGCATTGAGTATATAAGCATATAGCCAAGCATGTATCCATCCAAGTATCCAAGCACTATCCATCCATGTATCCAAGCATAGATCCAAGCATGTAGCCAAGCATGTAGCCAAGCATAGATCCAAGCATGTAGCTAAGCATGTAGCCAAGCATGTAGCCAAGCATGTAGCCATTCACGTATCAAAGCATGTATCCAAGCATCTACGCATTGAGTATATAAGCATATACCCAAGCATGTATCCATCCAAGTATCCAAGCACTATCCATCCATGTATCCAAGCATGTAGCTAAGCATGTAGCCAAGCATGTAGCCAAGCATGTAGCCAAGCATGTAGCCAAGCATGTAGCCAAGCATGTAGCCAAGCATGTAGCCAAGAATGTAGCCAAGCATGTAGCCAAGCATGTAGCCAAGCATGTAGCCAAGCATGTAGCCAAGCATGTAGCCAAGCTTGTAGCCAAGCATGTAGCCAAGCATGTAGCCAAGCATGTAGCCAAGCATGTAGCCAAGCATGTAGCCAAGAATGTAGCCAAGAATGTAGCCAAGCATGTAGCCAAGCATGTAGCCAAGCATGTAGCCAAGAATGTAGCCAAGCATGTATCCATGCAAGTATCCAAGCACTATTCATCCATGTATCCAAGCATGTAGCCAAGCATGTAGCCATTCACGTATCAAAGCATGCAGCCATCCAAGTATTCAAGCATGTATCCAAGCATCTACGCATTGAGTATATAAGCATATAGCCAAGCATGTATCCATCCAAGTATCCAAGCACTATCCATCCATGTATCCAAGCATAGATCCAAGCATGTAGCTAAGCATGTAGCCAAGCATGTAGCCAAGCATGTAGCCAAGCATGTAGCCAAGCATGTAGCCAAGCATGTAGCCAAGCATGTAGCCATTCACGTAGCCATTCACGTATCAAAGCATGTATCCAAGCATCTACGCATTGAGTATATAAGCATATAGCCAAGCATGTATCCATCCAAGTATCCAAGCACTATCCATCCATGTATCCAAGCATAGATCCAAGCATGTAGCCAAGCATGTAGCCAAGCATAGATCCAAGCATGTAGCTAAGCATGTAGCCAAGCATGTAGCCAAGCATGTAGCCATTCACGTATCAAAGCATGTATCCAAGCATCTACGCATTGAGTACATAAGCATATACCCAAGCATGTATCCATCCAAGTATCCAAGCACTATCCATCCATGTATCCAAGCATGTAGCTAAGCATGTAGCCAAGCATGTAGCCAAGCATGTAGCCAAGCATGTAGCCAAGCATGTAGCCAAGCATGTAGCCAAGCATGTAGCCAAGAATGTAGCCAAGCATGTAGCCAAGCATGTAGCCAAGCATGTAGCCAAGCATGTAGCCAAGCATGTAGCCAAGCTTGTAGCCAAGCTTGTAGCCAAGCATGTAGCCAAGCATGTAGCCAAGCATGTAGCCAAGCATGTAGCCAAGCATGTAGCCAAGAATGTAGCCAAGAATGTAGCCAAGCATGTAGCCAAGCATGTAGCCAAGCATGTAGCCAAGAATGTAGCCAAGCATGTAGCCAAGCATGTAGCCAAGCATGTAGCCAAGCATGTAGCCAAGCATGTAGCCAAGCATGTAGCCAAGCATGTAGCCAAGAATGTAGCCATCCAAGTATCCAAGCACTATCCATCCATGTATCCAAGCATGTAGACAAGCATGTAGCCAAGCATGTAGCCATCCAAGTATCCAAGCACTATCCATCCATGTATCCAAGCATAGATCCAAGCATGTAGCCAAGCATGTAGCCAAGCATGTAGCCAAGTATGTAGCCAAGCATGTAGCCAAGCATGTAGCCAACAAGTATCCAAGCACTATCCATCCATGTATCCAAGCATAGATCCAAGCATGTAGCCAAGCATGTAGCCAAGCATGTAGCCAAGCATGTAGCCAAGCATGTAGCCAAGCATGTAGCCAAGCATGTAGCCAAGCATGTAGCCAAGCATGTAGCCAAGCATGTAGCCAAGCATGTATCCATGCAAGTATCCAAGCACTATCCATCCATGTATCCAAGCATAGATCCAAGCATGTAGCCAAGCATGCAGCCAAGCATGTATCCATCCAAGTATCCAAGCACTATTCATCCATGTATCCAAGCATGTAGCCAAGCATGTAGCCATTCACGTATCAAAGCATGCAGCCATCCAAGTATTCAAGCATGTATCCAAGCATCTACGCATTGAGTATATAAGCATATAGCCAAGCATGTATCCATCCAAGTATCCAAGCACTATCCATCCATGTATCCAAGCATAGATCCAAGCATGTAGCCAAGCATGTAGCCAAGCATAGATCCAAGCATGTAGCTAAGCATGTAGCCAAGCATGTAGCCAAGCATGTAGCCAAGCATGTAGCCAAGCATGTAGCCAAGCATGTAGCCAAGCTCGCAGCCAAGCTCGTAGCCAAGCATGTAGCTAAGCATGTAGCCAAGCATGTATACATCCAATTATCCAGGCATCTTTGCATTTAGTATCCAAGTATGTATCCATCCAAGTATCCAGGCATCTACGCATTTAATGTCCAAGCATGTAGCCAAGCATGTAGCTAAGCACGTAGCCAAGCATGAAGCCAAGCATGTACCCAAGCATGTAGCCAAGCATGTAGCCAAGCTAGTAGCCAAGCTCGTAGCCAAGCATGTAGCCATCCAAGTATCCAAGCACTATCCATCCATGTGTCCAAGCATAGATCCAAGCATGTAGCCAAGCATGTAGCCAAGCATGTATCCAAGCATGTAGCCAAGCATGTAGCCAAGCATGTAGCCGAGCATGTAGCCAAGCATGTAGCCAAGCATGTAGCCAAGCTAGTAGCCAAGCTCGTAGCCAAGCATGTAGCCATCCAAGTATCCAAGCACTATCCATCCATGTATCCAAGCATAGATCCAAGCATGTAGCCAAGCATGTAGCCAAGCATGTAGCCAAGCATGTAGCCATCCAAGTATCCAAGCACTATCCATCCATGTATCCAAGCATAGATCCAAGCATGTAGCCAAGCATGTAGCCAAGCATGTAGCCAAGCATGTAGCCAAGCATGTAGCCAAGCATGTTGCCAAGCATGTAGCCAAGCTCGCAGCCAAGCATGTAGCCATCCAAGTATCTAAGCACTATCCATCCATGTATCCAAGCGTGGATCCAAGCATGTAGCCAAGCATGTAGCCAAGCATGTAGCCAAGCATGTAGCCAAGCATGTAGCCAAGCATGTAGCCAAGCATGTAGTCAAGCATGTAGCCAAGCATGTAGCCATCCAAGTATCCAAGCACTATCCATCCATGTATCTAAGCATAGATCCAAGCATGTAGCCAAGCATGTAGCCAAGCATGTAGCCAAGCATGTAGCCAAGCATGTAGCCAAGCATGTAGCCAAGCATGTAGCTAAGCATGTAGCCATCCAAGTATCCAAGCACTATCCATCCATGTATCCAAGCATGTATACATTCAATTATCCAGGCATCTTTGCATTTAGTATCCAAGTATGTATCCATCCAAGTATCCAGGCATCTACGCATTTAATGTCCAAGCATGTAGCCAAGCACGTAGCCAAGCATGAAGCCAAGCATGTAGCCAAGCATGTAGCCAAGCATGTATTCAAGCATGTAGCCAAGCATGTAGCCAAGCTCGCAGCCAAGCATGTAGCCATCCAAGTATCCAAGCACTATCCATCCATGTATCCAAGCATAGATCCAAGCATGTAGCCAAGCATGTAACCATTCATGTATCAAAGCATGCAGCCATCCAAGTATCCAAGCATAGATCCAAGCATGCAGCCAAGCATGTAGCCAAGCATAGATCCAAGCATGTAGCTAAGCATGTAGCCAAGCATGTAGCCAAGCTCGCAGCCAAGCTCGTAGCCAAGCATGTAGCCAAGCATGTAGCCAAGCATGTATACATCCAATTATCCAGGCATCTTTGCATTTAGTATCCAAGTATGTATCCATCCAAGTATCCAGGCATCTACGCATTTAATGTCCAAGCATGTAGCCAACATGTAGCCAAGCATGTAGCCAAGCACGTAGCCAAGCATGAAGCCAAGCATGTACCCAAGCATGTAGCCAAGCATGTAGCCAAGCTAGTAGCCAAGCTCGTAGCCAAGCATGTAGCCATCCAAGTATCCAAGCACTATCCATCCATGTATCCAAGCATAGATCCAAGCATGTAGCCAAGCATGTAGCCAAGCGTTGATCCAAGCATGTAGCCAAGCATGTAGCCAAGCTCGCAGCCAAGCATGTAGCCATCCAAGTATCCAAGCACTATCCATCCATGTATCCAAGCGTTGATCCAAGCATGTAGCCAAGCATGTAGCCAAGCATGTAGCCAAGCATGTAGCCAAGCATGTAGCCAAGCATGTAGTCAAGCATGTAGCCAAGCATGTAGCCAAGCATGTAGCCATCCAAGTATCCAAGCACTATCCATCCATGTATCTAAGCATAGATCCAAGCATGTAGCCAAGCATGTAGCCAAGCATGTAGCTAAGCATGTAGCCATCCAAGTATCCAAGCACTATCCATCCATTTATCCAAGCATGTATACATCCAATTATCCAGGCATCTTTGCATTTAGTATCCAAGTATGTATCCATCCAAGTATCCAGGCATCTACGCATTTAATGTCCAAGCATGTAGCCAAGCACTTAGCCAAGCATGAAGCCAAGCATTTAGCCAAGCATGTTGCCAAGCATGTAGCCAAGCATGTATTCAAGCATGTAGCCAAGCATGTAGCCAAGCTCGCAGCCAAGCATGTAGCCATCCAAGTATCCAAGCACTATCCATCCATGTATCCAAGCATAGATCCAAGCATGTAGCCAAGCATGTAGCCAAGCATGTAGCCAAGCATGTAGCCAAGCATGTAGCCAAGCATGTAGCCATTCACGTATCAAAGCATGCAGCCATCCAAGTATTCAAGCATGTATCCAAGCATCTACGCATTGAGTATATAGGCATATAGCCAAGCATGTATCCATGCAAGTATCCAAGCACTATCCACACATGTATCCAAGCATAGATTCAAGCATGTAGCCAAGCATAGATCCAAGCATGTAGCCAAGCATGTAGCCAAGCTAGTAGCCAAGCTCGTAGCCAAGCATGTAGCCATTCATGTATCAAAGCATGCAGCCATCCAAGTATTCAAGCATGTATCCAAGCATCTACGCATTGAGTATATAAGCATATAGCCAAGCATGTATCCATCCAAGTATCCAAGCACTATCCACACATGTATCCAAGCATAGATCCAATCATGTAGCCAAGCATGTAGCCAAGCATAGATCCAAGCATGTAGCCAAGCATGTAGCCAAGCATGTAGCCAAGCATGTATCCAAGCATAGATCCAAGCATGTAGCCAAGCATGTAGCCAAGCATGTATACATCCAATTATCCAGGCATCTTTGCATTTAGTATCCAAGTATGTATCCATCCAAGTATCCAGGCATCTACGCATTTAATGTCCAAGCATGTAGCCAACATGTAGCCAAGCATGTAGCCAAGCATGTATCCAAGCATCTACGCATTTAGTATCCAAGCATGTAGCCAAGCATGTATTCATCCAAGTATCCAAGCACTATCCATCCATGTATCCAAGCATGATTCTTCTTGCAGTTATCGTCACAAATTAAATTACAGGAATATAACATATTCCATGGAGTAGGAAATCGAAAAACTAAGCAATATTCACAAAGACATAAAAATTGCAAGCTAAACCGGGGGACGCCGTAAAGATACACCACATGCATGACGCCAAATGCGTAGTAGGATGTAAATATATATATATAACGGAGCGCGACATTATTGAATAATGAAAATCAGTCAATTTTGAGAATTATCCATTAACTTTATTATTTCTAAGGAATTATGGTTTTGTATTCGATTAAATACTATTTGTCATTAAGAGCGGGTAACCCCGAATGGAGTTGCGTCTGTCATTACGTGCAAATGGCTGGTCAGTTGATTCTCTGGTTGACAGCGGTTGTGCGTGGTGGTGATACGCAAACTCATTGGCTCTAAATCGCTAATTATTATTGTAATCCCTAATTGTCTAAGTTATTTAAATGTCTGTATTATTAAAATATTGTAAAGTCAAGGCCATAGTCCACTTATTTAAACGATTCCTGAAGTTTAACGCCTACAATGGAATTTCGTGATACAAATTCACGAATAAGCAAGATGGAGCAGATCGGCTATCCCGACGTCCCGACATATATATATATATATACTAGCGGACCGTGCAGACGTCCTCCTGCCCGTAAAAGCAGCGCCACACCGATTGCAGCGCCATCTGCCGGGCTGATTTGTGAAACCATCCAGGGCACCACCCAATCGCATACCAAAAAAATTCATTCGAATCGGTCCATCTGTTTAGGAGGAGTTCAGTGACATACACACGTACAGTAGAATTATATATGTCTGCGGCAAGTCCACAGCCCGGGGTTGTGAGAGGGCTTACACGTCACTCTCTGATCACCAGATATAGTTAGGGTTAAGAACTTCCTTTTGACTATCTATCTATGAACTAAACCACTTGAAAAAAATGCAAATTCAAAATGGCCGCCAACAAAATGGCAGATTACTTTTTTTTCACAACCCCCTAAAAATAGTTATCAAATGAAAGGGCTTGCCTACTGTAAACCACGAGAAATTTTAAATCTAAAATGGCCGACTATGAATTATGAGAAAAAATTATGGATCACGTTACACTTTGAAGTGCACTTGCATTTAGAATCCACATTGCCGTGACAGAATAAAGTCCATCCATACTCGAGTTAAGTACGAGTAATGCAATTCAATATGATTGTTTATTCCAGATGCGTCACGGGAGCACTGGAACAGTGCTTTGCACGCTTCGCAACATCCAGTTTCCGCCAAAACCAATATACTCTATTGAATACAGCACGTCTGAGGACAGAGTGTGCTACGCTTCTTGTATGGATGGTGTTGTATACAGAATTGAAATACCAAATGTATGATTTTCTCCTTTTTATTGAGCTTGTGTTGAAGATTTTTAATGAAATGAAATGGAATCGTTTATTAATCATTTGGGCAACTACATAGCTCATATAACAAGTCAGTAGGTATATTAAAAGCGAAAAAACACAGAAAGCATATGTATACATAACATACATAAGATCATCAATACACTAGGAATTTCCTTATTAATTTATAATTATTTTTAGGTTTAATAACTAAATTAAAATTTGCAAGCTATTCGTTATCAAACATGCAATTGGAATAAATTAGTCCATCCCGTTGTGGGACATATTTAATTTAAATATAGTTGGTAAAATAAAGGCTTCTACCGGCCTATTCCGTAGATCCTAAAATAGACTTATCGACATAGTTCGTCGAATTTGATCCAATAAAGCCTTTGTTCTATTCCTGATCTGAATCCATTAACATAGTACATATCATATGTTATCATATGTACGTACGTATAATATAATAATAGTTGTTACAGTAGCTTTACAATATAAAATACAATGACGCAAACAAGTTTTGTAATGTTTCAAACTATTTTACATAAAGATAGATGCACCTCTAGACGACCCGCCGGCGTATTGTATCAAAACGGACCCCGCGTTGGAAACTCTAAATATGCAGTTCTACGGAAGCCCTGGAATTTCCTCCTACTCGACGCCATTTATCACACGTAAGTATTTCATGATAAATATGTGAAATTTTCATGCATACAACATTTTTACTGTAAACGGATAAAGCAAGCGACAACCTAATTGTTTGTGATGCGGACTGTCAAGACGAAAGTCGTATGTTCAAAACCCAAATGGCATACACCTCTGACCTTTCTAAAGTTACGTGTGTATTAAATGATAATTATCGCTAGCTTTAACGGTGAAGGAAAACATCGTGAGGAAATTTGCATACTTAGAATTCTCATACGAATTTCGAAGATATGTGAAGGCCTAACCCCTTGTTACTAAAGGAGGCCAAGCAGAGGGATAATGCTTAATACAGGGCTGGTATTTTGTATTACTATTATTATAATTTTTTTTCAATATCTACCCGACAGACCAAAGCCTCTTATAGTTAACTCTAGGGAAGGGAAATCTGGAGTTCAATCATGTGTTTATTTAAACATGTTATGATAGGTAAACGCAGCGTTGCAGCGTTGTTTTTTATGCATGGAATGTTTCGTTCATATAGTACCAAATTTAGTTTCTCACGTAACCGCTAGAGGCGCTGTATAGCATGTCATATAAATATTTTACGTTTTCGCTAGAGAATATACGTGAGAAAAACTTATGGTTGAGCTACTGACTGGTATAGGCCGCTCTCTTGTATACAATAGAAATTGCTGTATTCATCATGATATTCATTATATGATCTATGTTTACGCCATTGGGTAAAATCTAGAATCAAAATTGCTTTATGTACGCACAGGGTGGTGTGGGGTGGGTAGCGGATGGAGGGAAAGGCACTTATGACATAATATATAATATACTATGATCAGACAGTGAGCATCAAGATAACATAAAAAAGCATATCAATGTTTGACTGGCTTCGCCCTGAATTTCGCTCATTTTACTGTACTGTGTGCGCACAGTGGGAAAATGTTTTTGTGTTACCTTTTCATATATTTCGTTGTCTGACCAGCATCCACTCTTCATTTAGACTTATTTGTAACTGACTTTTGCATGTAACTTCGTAAGAGATTGACATTCCATAGAAAAAGCACTTTCAAATGAATTGTATAATTTGCAGCAATATTTTCAGCTTGTCTTTTTAAAAATATTTAACAAAATGCGATATCAGTTCGGCCTTTCTCAAGTGATACGCTAACCAACAAACATTTAATTTTTATCTATATATATATCTATTTATATAGCTACTAGTTGTTGCTCGCACCTCCGCCCGCGTGGAGGTCATGTTTGGGAGAAAAAGTATATTATACAAAATACGAACTTTCATGCGTTTAACTTAAAAAATGAAGGATTTTCATACAAACTTTCATCCCCTATTTTACCCCCTTAGGGATGATTTTGAAAAAAATGTGAAACACGTATTTCTTTATTTTCTACCAAAAGCCTAAATATGATTTTCCAAATCCCTAGGTCAAGGAATTATGGATTTCCTATACAAATTTTGAACTCCTATTTGACCCCTTTTAAGGTTGTTTTTTGAGAAAAAAGATAGTCATGTCCTTCTCAAGGATATATTCTAGCTCCTTGCCAAATTTCATCACAATCTAGTCAGCCGTTTAGTCGTGAAAAGGTAACAAACAAACAAACAGAGTTACTTTCGCATTTATAGTATTAGTATGGATGTAGTATGTGCTTGCTATATCTTGTATCTATAAATACTTTTCTCTGCCATTTTAAACCAGCCAGAACCTCATTAAAAATGTCAGGACTGGAGGACATTTTAATTAGAGTTCTAAGAAGTTCTATAATTTAATGTTTTCACACAATACTAGACAGTGGATAATGTTGTCTAAAGAATTTTTTTTTGGAATTTGTTCGTATATTTTGTGATATATTTGTAAATAATTTTTACTGTATATTTTAGTAGGTAGTATAATAGGGTGGATCCCCCGGGATCGTCCCACATGTGCTGCAGCAGGCTACCGCGGGGTTTTTAGTCGGTACACCGGCGTAGGAAAATTGGTTAGGGTCCCGACCTAGTAGTCCTTAGGGCGATCTGGGTCGGAAGGTCGGTGAGTCCGGCATAACCATCTTTCCTCCCCCGAGGACCAGAAGGTATCCGTAAGAAGGATTTTCCCCGCGGGAAAAAAAATGGTAGTATAATAGGGTGCTAGTTCAATTATATATGTCGGAGGCTGTTTGGTTATTGAATGTCATTGTTACAATCTTCATTTTTACGTGAAATATCCAACACTCTTTTTGAAATGTTGATAGAGTTCACGAACTTATGAGTTTCTTTGTCCTACCACAAACTTCTAAACATTTTAAATTTGTGCAATATAACTGGATCCAATTCTCTTAATTGTCACTATGCTAGTAATTTTCAATAAAAAGTCAACATATTTACCCGATACGCTTGAAATGTAATTTGATTCTTTACCAAGTATACTCTTCAGCTATAACAGTAATGGTTTCTTATGTTTATTCGATTATTACACATTGAAATAAAACTGATTTTATCGTTGTTTATTTTTACTTTTTAGTCCCGACGTTTCGATGTATGTAGTCACTAAAGTATAGTATAACGTTGCTACCCTCAACATAGATCTTCCTTATGTAGCCCCGATAAAATCCGTAAAATTAGTTTTATTTCAAAATATAATAATAATACTATTTAAAAATATAGAAATATTTTCTAAAACATACGCGTATACCTCAAGTAACCTAACATTCGCAAGAATTTACAAAATCTATTGAAAGTTTTAAAGTGTGTTATGTGTTGGTAACACAATTTTTGTAACAATAAACTGGTTCAGAAAGTAGTTACATAAGTTTTTATTTTACATCGCAGAGCGGTCGCCGGCGTTATCCCTGGGATTGTCCTACGATCAAACCAAGATGATAGTCGGATACGACGACACATCTATAAAAGTTTACGATATGGAGACTCAAGAGGTTTGTGTTTTAATCTATCTATTGAGATCTAATAAGAAATGACGTCACTATGGGTAATGAGTTATGTAACGTATTCCTTGTTTTTTTAATTCATTTCATCCTAGTAATATTTATGTTCCCTCTCTTTTCTCTCTTCTTAGCTTAAATCCTATATAGTGATGAGATCAGCTTTCCTCGTTTTTCTCTCCACTTCCTGATAAGGACATCTTTCTCGAAGACTCCGCCCTACCGGAGACCCTATTATCTTCTTCACTTTTTTTATTGCCTGGTTAGACAGACAGCAGACAGACTGATGGTAAGTAGACAGTGCCGCCCATAGACTTCTGCAATGCCAGGGCACAGCAAAGCCGCTGTCTACCGTTAACTACCCGCACACTACTTTATTTACCTTTTAATAATCACTAGAATTTGCGTCATACGTTAATTCTAGTAATTTTTATGTTGCTTGTAATTACTACATTACTTGATTTTTTTACAACGATACATTACGTTTAACTAAATATGTTCAGCTTCTGCATCATGATAAACTATTTTTCTTTAATATATTGTATACGTAAATATAAACATTTATATAGTTTCTAACAAAATTATTAATGGGTAATAAAACGTACATAGTAATGTTCTGAAAAGATATAAGAGTGCATCATTATACGTTGAATATGCATGTACTGCAAAAATGCTATAAAAATAGTAACTACATATGTATAAAGTGATTTAGGGTTTACACAGCAAGGATCACGAAATTTATGCTCATTGGATACTTTATTACATTTTAGACACGTTTGTTTATGTGCCAATAAAATTTATCGTAATGCCAGGGAATTTATTTTAACCTCGATAGTTTACTTTTCAGTAATGGACGAATGAAGTTCAGTATAGGCACATACCAAATTATGGATAGGTATGTCTATTGCATTGGTATTAAGGAGAGCTCTATGCGAAACAATTTTAACAATAAAGTTTTTTTATCCAGACACGGCAGTGACCACACTGAACTTTTTTTTATCCTGGCACGGCATAGTGACCACACTACACCTGATGGTAAGCGCAGTGCCGTCCAGGTATCAATTAGCGAGAAACAATCTAGCACTCGCTACTCAACACAATCATGCCGGCCTGTGTAGCTTCTTTACTCTACGCCATGGGACAAGGAGGTAAAGAAGCGGTCGAGGATCTAGTGCCAGAAGGTCTCTAGACCCCCGACAAAAACCCGATGTACACTGGCTGACCCCGGATCGCGACACACTTGCGTGTGCAACTATGTACACCCTGTGTACGGTGGTTGCTATCCGGGCGGATATGAATATCCTACCACCAGCAAAAGCTGATGGTATGTTCGTTTTTTTTTGTTTATGCAGTACATTCTAGCCACTGAAATTAGCGTATTTTAACTAGCCCTAGGTAACAATTAGACATGAAATGTTTCAGGTAACGGTCACTATTACAGATGGAATTTGATTGAAGACAGATGATTAAGATTTGAGTTGCAATTATTAAATTTTTACTACGATTAAGATCCATTACTCAGGGTAAAGTGGTTGAGTTAAGCTGACTTTCCTAATCAGTGTATTTTAATTGACATCAGCACTTTTGAATTTGTATTGCAACTTAATAGATAATAAAAAAATACCATACCTACTGCAACCATAATAAAAATTGTCACAATAAACCTTCCAGTGGATAACCCTTGGAAAGTTCATATTAAATAAGAAGTCGATAGCTTTATTATACGTCAAGCGAACTCGTGAAATATGTTTTGTAGCCTAAGTACCTCCATAGCCCTTTGGTAAAGTAAAGGTCAAGGGTCAACATACGACATTGTTGATAAACATATTTATATAAGAAGTTCAATCAGTAGTTTCCTTCAATATTGTAGGCATATACCTAGCCAACAACAGAATTTCCGGAGGATGTTTCCCAATTCTGTTCCTTTTCTTTAACACAATACAATGATTCAATTAGTATTTTGGACGATCATAGGCAGTGCAAATCATTAATTAAGGGAACCACTTGCTCGTTTGTCGACCGTTAAATAAATATACCCAACAGTCACACACATAGTTCAGTACCCACACTAGGTAAAACCTGTATCATGGGTATTAAGAACTACGAAGAACCACGGTCCCACAACACCCAGACCTGAAACAAATATTTGACTAATATAAAAAACTATTGTTGTAAATATATAATATGACAGCCTCCGTGGCGCAGTTGGCGAGTAGCCGGCTGTGAAACGAGTGGCCGTGGGTTCGATTCCCACACCGGGACAAATGTTTGTGTGACAGACAGATATTTGTGTCCGGAGTCTGGGTGTTGTGAGACCGAAAGTCTCTTGTAGTCCCTGATACCCACAACACAAGACTCGTATCTTAGTGTGGGGACGGGGCTATGTGTGTGACTGTTGGGTGTTATTTATTTATTCATTTATTTATTACTAATATTTTTGGATGATGTATCGATCGTTCGATATTAAAAATATGTATACTGACAAATTATAACATATATATGACGGCAGCGTAATGGCCATTCCAAGAGTTGATGACATGAATCTTATCGTGCATCTTTTTTCTGTCTTTTGACGAATGTCAAGACCGAAGGGGTGAATACGCCTTTCACCTAATTTGAGTATCTTGTAACATACTTATTTTTGAGCTGATTTATAAATTTTTTTCAATAATAGGTTTAAAGCAACTACCTCGACTGCCTCGGTGGCGCAGTTGTAATTGCGCATGCGTTACGACTGCTGTGCTGAGATCTCGGGTTCGATTCCCAGGTCGAGTAAAGTGATATTGGGTTTTTCTATTTATAAATTCTTGTATGGTATGGCGAAAGGCTCACTCCCACTATCACATTATGGTACCGAAATAAATTCGGCGAAAAGTAGGTGTAGGTACTGGTTGCACCTCTGCCTACCCCATTGGGGTTTACAGGCGTGAGCGCAGCACGCAGCAAAGCAATGTAACTTATTGTTCAATATTATAAAAATATCGTGTTAACTACCCTATTTCTATGTACTATACCACTACTAAGTACCTACCTATATAATATTTAGAACATAGCAATGGGTAAAACATGCAAGCAAAAATATAAATGTATAATAAGAGATGCAGCTTGGACTGTGCTTTTACTAGTCACGTTTCATTCGGAAACCGGTGTCCGGACAAACAAGCTGACAATACTCGCCCTTATTAACGTGTGTATTCAGCGTATTTGTAACGTTAATGTTATGGACATAAAATTGATTTTGGCTTGTATTTTGACTCACTACATATTACCTTTTTCCGAACAGCGGTGGCCTTGTGATACTTGAAAGGTTAAAATAAAGTTATAATTGTAATCAATATTATTAAGGTTGAATATTAAAATTAATAGTTCAGTGTAATTCGACTGTAAATAGCACGGCTCGATGGTCAATCCCCGTTTGGTGGATGATTTTCAACATCGGATGACCTGTAGACGTTCGCGAATCAAATCACCATCCCAGACATTTAATAGCTGTATTACCTTACATCTCGTATATAATCCATAGAAACACGATAGCAATCGGCTTTGTGTAACAGCGAGACCGTTCGAAAGCTAAATGTAAATAATTTGAAACCGCATACGACTGGTTGTAGATGTGCGTGGAGCGTTCCTAACCTCTAATAAAATGTTACGGCCTAATCTCGGTTTATTGCTGTAATAAATTTTACATTGCTGCATCGGTTTTATGAGATGCCTTGTAGTCCTTGATCCTTTAAATGTGGGTTTTTGGTCAAGGCTCGCGTGATTTCACGAGCTGTGGCACGATTGTTTGAATTTGGTTTAGATGGTTTCGCTTCTATTTTATTGACAGACGTGTGATTTTATAAATGGGAATAGTTTAATTTCGCACATATTGGGTGAATATGTAAATTTCATTGAAAATAATAAGTTAATCCATCCATGCGTCTTATAAATATTCCTGACCCCTCATATGGTTAACCTGACATATGAATCAGAAATACTGTAGAACTTCGGTTGCACAACACGCAGACCAAAAAAAAGTGCCTATAGTTCCTACCTGCCTGCTCTGAATGGAACCCGTGGCCAGTCGTTTCAGAGCAGACTAATAGTCCACTGAACCACGGAGGCTGCCATAGAGATTAAAGTACAGGAGCATAGAGATTAAAGTAAAGTACAAGTAAGAACAATTTAAACTTGGTAGTAAATTACTGAACCTTTATAATCGGTGTTGATAGTTTTATTAAGTGCTGTAAGGAAAAGCAAGAATAAAAATTCTAAATGGATGTTCTTTGAGTCAAAATAAAAAAAGAAATTATGAAATAAGTTTACATTTCATCACATAAGTATTTCAAATACCTATAAATCAAACCCCTCTAATCTGCACAGTGAGATAGATAGAGATGTTATCGATTTACCTTCAAAGTATAAGGAAATAAATTCAATATTATGTACCTTTCACAAAACATTTTTACCACTAGGAAACATTTTTGGGAACAAATTGAGCAAAATAAATTTATATTGACAGTTTGCGTTAGGCATATCTATAATACCTTTTCAAATATAAGTTGGCAGCCGGCAAAGCTAGAAGACATCGCCACAATAATGAAAACAAAAGTGCCTACTAAGGGCCTTTATAACCCAACGCGCGTTTAAGCTAGTTTTTACATCGCCTTTCACTCACATGATGGCGACACGCGTCGCTTGTCAATCTCTTGCCATGGGCTACGCGCTTATTCGTGAATTCGCTTTTACATGCTTGCGCGCCTCTATAAAGCGCGTACCAGAAGTATACAAGACAATTTCTTCTAGCTTCCCTTTATATGTTTGTTAAAAATTACTATTCTCGTATTATTGTATTCGTACGTTCGTTTGAACTAACAAAGCTAAGAAATCTTAATTCTTAATGATCATAGGTTTATAGAAGGTTACTCTGTCTTACGTTATCTGACATCACAATAGGACCTTCGGGAGTTAAGCCAATTGCTTTCAAATGGGTGATGCCACGAAAAAATGTATAAATGAATTAACGCCGTTAAGCCTTTTGACAAATAATAAAATGCCGATCTAACACTCATCTATCTTTCTACATTTATATAAAACACAAAAATGTATCCTTTTTTGTTTTATAGTATAGTCCGACAAACGAGCCAGTGGGTCACCTGATGTTAAGTGATCTCCACCGCCCATGAACATCCACAATACCGAAAGTATCATGTATGCGCTGTCGGCCTTAAAGGACAGGAATAGGGATTAGGGAATGGAAGGGGGAATCTGGGCCTCCGGATATCTCACTTACCATACGAAACGCGACAGTAAACTGTCACTTTACGTTGGTTTTCTGTGAGACAGTGGTACTACCCCGGTCGAGCCGGCCCATTTATGCTATGACGTTGTCCTGCCATAAATATATTCATGCTATATATTTATGGCAGGACAACGTCTGCCCGGGACCCCTAGTAATCTATAAGCGTGGTTAGCCACAATAGTCACAAAAGACAGTCTATTATAGAATATAGCTGTTACTCGCGGCTCCGCCCGCGTGGAGAGAGTTTTTGGGAGAAAAAGTATACGATACAAAATAAAAATGTTCGTGCATTTAACTTCAAAAATGACGGATTTTCATACAAACTTTCTTCCCCTATTATACCCCCTTAGGGGTGGTATTTCCAAAAACCCTTCCTTAGTGGATGCCTACGTCATAAAAGGTACCTACTGTCATAATTTCAAGTCTCTAACCCCAGCCGTTTTGGCTGTGCGTTGATCGTCAGTCAGTCAGTCAGCTTCTTCTTTTATATATACAGATATGATATGTTATAGATATGTTTATTCGAATGAAGGGGAGAACTGTGAGCCTGAAATGGGTTTCATTTGTGAAATTATCATAAAAGATAAAAGGCTTGCTGGTAAACATTGTGTTCCCGTTTCACGTTGATGAATGTGGTAGTTGGATGAGATTTGTGGCAATGCGAAGTGGCAATCTCTTTATTCTGCAGCTATTCAGGAATATTGTCTTAGTAACATGCATTTATATACATAGTTAGTTTATATTCAAATAAATAAAATCAATTTTACTACGTCATAATATATTACAAAAGAAGAGAAATAAATAAAGTTTATACTTATATATATTTATTATTGCTTTTTAGAGCTAATGTGTAATATTTCCTTTCTAACTAATTTTGCAAGAAATAAAAGGTTTTTTATTTAACATGCTAACATAATATGTTTATATAGACATAAATAGATCGTTTTGTATTACTTGTTAAGTTTGAACTTATTTAGTCTATGAAATATTGAAATAAAATTAATTTTTAGATAGTTTCGGACAGTCCTCTCCGTGACCATGAAGGCTGTAAAGCTTTCCGTAAACATAAGAAACCATTCTGTGGAATATATTATATTTGTTACTCATGTTTGAAGTTCCGTATATATAAATAAATAAAAACCAAGCTTCGTAAGAGTACATTCAATTCCACAGTAAGATACAATTTTCTTGTGTCAAGGGTATCAGGAACTACGAGAAACTATCGATTGCATAACACCCAGACCTGAAAAAAATATTCCCGAATCACAATAGATAATATTAATCTCAGTGAGTGAATTGAATTCACGGCCTCTCGTTTCACAGGGTACTCGCCCTTTATTTCATGGAGGCTCAATGTTCATTTATTTAAAAAATACATATACAGTCACGCCTGTAATCCCCGAAGGGGTAGGCAGAGGTGTAACCAGTACACCCACTTTTCGCCGAATTTCGGTCCCATAATGTGATAGGGGGCGAGCCTATCGCCACACCGGGTACCATTCCAGACTCCGGGTTAATACCGAGTATTTCTAGGTAGAAAAACACAATATCACTTTACCCGACCCGGGGATCGAACCCGAGACCTCAGCACAGCAATCGTAACGCATGCGCAATTACAACTGCGCCACCGAGGCAGTAAAAAAATACTTAATTTACCTGTAACTGAAGTAGTACATATTTTATCTGTCGAATAAATGTCTTAGTTCCTATCTATTGTTGTTAACCTTTTATTTCTACTCTACAAGAGTTGTTCACGTTCATCTTATTTGCAGGCGTGTTCAACGTACAAAGTGCACAAACTTCGGCTACAGTTTATACCGAAAAAGTTGCAACGTATGCACTTTGGGCCAGTGTGCGCGCTCCGGTGTCACAAACAGAGGCCGTACATGTTTGCGAGTGCTGCTTGGGATAACACGTTGAGAGTAAGTATTTTACTAATCGATTGTATTCATATTTACTGTATTTATTATCTAGACTGCTGTTGTAGTTGTAATTGTGCATGCGTTACGACTGCAGTGCTGAGGTCTCGGGTTCGATCCCCGGGTCGGGTAAAGTGATATTGGGTTTTTCTGTCTAGAAATTCTTAGTATTACCCCGGAGTCTGGAATTTGTGCCCGGTATGGCGATAGGCTCGCCCCCTATCACATTATGGGACCGAATTTCGGCGAAATGTGGGTGTACTGGTTACACCTCTGTCTATTCCTCCGGGAATTACAGGCGTTAGTGTATACGCATTATTAATTAATTAATATAATTTGCAAAATTATAAAAAAATATTACCCATCGTTTGCTTTAACGGTAGGCAGCGGCTTTATAGTGCCCTGACATTGCAAAAGTCTATGGGCGCTGGTGACTACTTACCATCAGGTGGTCTTTCTGATCGTCTGCCTATCGAGGAACTAAAAAATAAATGCTTTTACAAGTGGCCAATGCAGTCAGTATTTTTTTTTAAATTGGGATAATACGCACTTTAATCTTGTTTACGTCTCATAAAAGCGGGTAGGTTTATTGTCTGTATTCATCCTTAGGTTAGCATTTGTCAAGTGAACAGCTCCAAATAAATAACGTTCCGTATCCTCGGAGTGTATTTTACTCCGAACAATGGATGTTTCAACACACATATATCTTATGAGGGACAAAACCAAATCCAATAATATTATACAATAGAGTAGTTTCCCGTGTTAAAGTTTGTAATAAGTTTGTTTGTGTATAGTAGCTAAAAATCAATTTTAATAGGTACTATAAAAATATCCACAGAATCAGATTCTTAAAAATTGCGATCACAATTATTATTTTCAATATTAATAAGAACAAAAGTGGGCGTGGTGCGAACATCTCGCTATCCCCTTCGCACGACTGCAACATAATGGCCATTTTGCGTGGTGACGTCATAAATCACATCATGCATCCTTTTTGTGTCATTTGACAATTACATCTATCAGACCTAAATGGCTTCTAACTTACATTTATTGAGATTTGTAAAATTCTTTTGATTATCAGGTTCCGGATACTTATATATTAAAATAATAATAAATATCTTGTCAATTAACGTAATGAAATAGTTTCTTGTCAGACACACATGTGTAAAGGCGTACTTAATGCCATAGGCATACTTTACCAGTCTACTTGTGGATGATGCAGAGACGAAACAATGTGGGTATATATACATCACGGAAAAGAAAATATTAACAAGAGTGTACTCGACAAGACTTATAAATACGTATTACTGTATTGATTTTATTTAAATACATACGTCCGTGTCAGAGGGGTCCAACGTTAAAAAATTGTATTAGATAATCAAAAATTCAAAATAAAAAAATATAGGAACTATAGGTGAACTTTAGGAGTTGTAAAGCTCCTCATGCCTACTTTCACTAGTTTAAGGAGGTGATCACTTAGTACAACTACCATTTTGCGTAATTTTGTACCATACTCAGAATATATTATAATATTCATGCATAATAACAATAGAGGATGAAATTTGATATTAGCGTACAAACTGGGCTTCGATGAACAGACTGATAGCTCCTAGGTATAGGAAAATTAACGACCTTGTTAGTGTAAACCTCGTTCGTTGTTTACTGTTTATATAAGTAAATCTATATTTATAGTAAGGTAATTATATATGTAGGGAGTAATATGGAACTATTTAAACTAATTTAAAACTACAATAATCCTAAGTAGCAGAAGCTATAATTTTTAATTTACGTTAATTTTCAAAATTTTGCCTTAGACTTCTTTAAGTATACTTCGCTATCTCTCATAGTTTAGGATTTGGCCATCCACGCCCACTAGAAAAAATCACCTGTATACCAAGTAACTAGTTAGCAATTTTTGTTCCTATTACATAATTTGATAAAAGATGACACAGATCTTGACAATATGAGCAACTAAATACCTTTCCACTGAATAATATTAGTATAGTGACATATTACTTTTTATACTACCTGCCATAAATATTTAAGTTTTTAACGCTGCACTGTAAAGCAGCAAGTAAGCTTATATTCTTTGCAGAATTAAACTCTTAAAAAAACGAACAAAAAGCAGTGGCAATGCGCTTAGCCACCTTTGTCAGAGGTAATGTTCTAAAAAAGTACTGCAAAACATTTGACAAAACACAGAGCTTCGTGTAGTTTAGTTGCCGTCACGCCTATTAAGGCTTTGTCAGCTCTGGGCTGTGGTATGATTGAGGGGGTGAGATGCGACGGGTGGTAGTGGCGTGCGCGGGGGCTCCCCCCCCAACGAGTAGCGATAGGCGCTCATATAAAGGATGTTCATTATTTAAAACAGTGAAATGAGCAAATGTCAAATAATTCAGATTAAATAGAACGTAAAAAATAAAATAAATAAATTTATATTTTTTTAAAACCCTCGATTAATATGTTATTTTATTGAAATTAAACCCTATATGACAGCCTCGGCCTCAAACGGGAGGCTGTGGGTTTGATTCTCGCACCAAAGTTAGCGAATGTTATTGTTACAGACTAATGTTTGTTTCGGGTCTGGATGTTATGGGACTATATTCCCTCGTAGTTCTCGATACCCACGATATAGGTTTGACGTAGCGTGGG
The DNA here is from genome assembly GCA_905220505.1 of Laothoe populi. Classification (NCBI taxonomy): domain Eukaryota; kingdom Metazoa; phylum Arthropoda; class Insecta; order Lepidoptera; family Sphingidae; genus Laothoe; species Laothoe populi. The sequence goes on from HG992152.1 coordinate 6,951,994, forward strand.
GTCAGAAATATATGTGTGACATTTTGGTGTATTTATTTACTATTTTATTTATATGTACCTATATTATTACAAACCATAATGATAACAATGTCAATTATTACTCAGTTGCAATATGAGTGAAAGTTATCACGTCTTTTATATACTACTCGCTGTTGCTCGCGGCTCCGCCCGCGTGGAGGTTATTTCGGGAGCAAAAGTATACAACCATCATATCATATCATCAGTCATACATGATTGTTGCGTAAATTTAACCGTTTGCGCAGCGCACGCAAAACAATCTCTCAAAATGAATATATTTTCCCGTTTTTGCAACATTTTTCATTGCTGCGCTCCTAATGGTCATAGCGAGATGTTATATAGCCTATAGCGTTCCTAGATAAATGGTTTATCCAACACTAAAATAAATTTTCTGTTAGAAACAGTACTTCGTTCTATTAGCGCGTTCAAACAATCATATAAACGTACACGTATTTAGCCGTTTTTCAAAATGTAGCTTTTAAAATAGTGAATTAGTGGTTAAAATTTTTCTGTCTATTACATTTTCACGCCTGAACTGAAAACACTGAACCGATTTTTATGAAAATATTTTTATATTTATATTTTATACGGCACGGCAAGGTGTCCACACTGCATCTGATGGTAAACGTATTGCCATCCAATTAGAGTATCAAGAAGCTAGACACAATCTATCCCCCATTACTCAAAACAATTATGCCGGCCTGCTGTGTAGACACCACAAAGCTGTGGCTTCGCAAACCAGTACGTGTGATTCTAGTGTGGAACGGAGAGGATGGGATAAGATTAAATTCTTCGGAGTATTCGACATGACATACAGACGGCAGAGCTAGCTAAGCGAGGAAATATTCCTTCGCAGCTGTAGCCGCTCCACATCTGCATCTTTCACAATGCGGTTGGCCCGCCGCTGCAACCCATCCAAGGCATCGAGGTATACATATACGTATTTAGCGAAACCGTCCCAGAAGTGCGAGCAGTATTCCATTCCAGCAGCTGTGCTGTATAAAAGCGGTAGAGCGGACCGGGCGTGAAAAACCGCCGTACGCCACCGTTGTTCAGGATTCAGAGCCTGTGTGAAGTGGCGGATATTACGCCCTCCATGTGACTCATTGGATTAAGATCACAGTGTATATGGATACCTAACAGACTCAGGTCAGGGATTTCTTGCACGAGAACACGATCACCTAGGTTTCTTGCTATTGATCTCAACCCGATTCCTGAGAAAAAAAAACATGCCATCTAGGGTCTAGTTGAGCTGAATGATCCTATCCTTATCAAGAGATAAGATCCTCGCATTTTCTCACGGTATCCGCTCGGCAACGGTTACTAGACATATTCAGATAGATGTAGTAGGTTAAGCTAGCTAAGCTAAGCTTGACCAGGGATTACACCCATCCCTTCCATATCCCGTCCAGTTTCCTTTTGATTTTACCCTCCCATTCCTTACCCTTCACTCCCGTTACTTCCTTTACCGAAGATCAAGATTTTACCCTCCTTTCGATATTCGATTTCGGGATCAAACTTGAGACCTCTTATTTCACAACCGACTACACGTCCACTACACAATGCAGACCGTAAATTATGAAATGTCATAAATCCGTTGAATTTTGAGTTCTATTATCAAAATATTAGAACTCAATATATTGTTAATTGAATTAATAATGTTAGTATAATATTTCGTTGTGGAATAAAAACTTTTTTGTTGGTATGAATGAATTTTATTCTTAGAGTAGGCAACCAAAAGGAGACGGCATTACGCTCGAATCTTGAACAAAAAATTCAGCAATGTCGGTGGGGGGCTTCGTACACCTACAAATAAACATGTGCACACAAATGCAAAATGTAATCACGTCGCTACGCACGCACACTACACCATTTCATACAACACTGGCAAATTTATGCACACAGTTACAAATTTATCTTGTTGTGAAATATATTTACAGTGTCATATATTGACAACTGTGTAAAAACAGTAGAGCGTAGCAATGTCGACACGAGGTATAGATAGCGTTGTCCTTATCTATCGATAGATAAAATAAAACAATTATAATTTATTAAATGTTTTAAGATATTTTTTTATGTGTATCATCTTTTCTATCGCTTTCTTGCAATCTCTGGGTATGATTTCGTGAAAAGGGACGGAAGTAGAGAGGTATAGTTAAAAATAGTGTAAATTAATATTTCTAATTTAATCGAAATACTGTAAAGATAATAAAGGTAATGAGTACTGAGAAAAATACAAGCCAAATAAGCAAAAATAAAATCTTTATTTTTTAGATTTTTTTTAAAATAATACGCCTTTAATTTATTTAATCTATACTATTATATAAAGCTGAAGAGTTTGTTTGTTTATTTGAACGGGCTAATCTCAGGAACTACTGGTTCGAATTGAAAAAATCTTTTAGTTTTGGATAGCCCATTTATCGAGGAGCGCTATAGGGTATATAACATCACGCTATCGCCAATAGGAGCGGAGCAGCAATGAAAAATGTTGCAAAAACGGGGAAAATTGATTCCTTTTGAGAGCTTCCGTTGCGTACGCTGCGTTAACGGTTAAAGTTACATAACAATCATGTACTACGAAATTGTTCCTCTTAAAAAGTTCTAAAAAAAGTCCGCGATAGCATATGTCTATCTATTTCGGTTGGCTCACTATAACCTTTTTAATGGTTATCGAATTTGTTCTGAAACAATGTATTATTTGGAAAGGGGTTTTTATAAACATGGTATTAATCCTTATCCAAATAAATACTTTATTCATCACAAGTATTTAATTTTGAACAAAGTTGCCCTTTACGTCATTTGATTTCAATGAATATCTTAGGAGATGTTACAGTTTTAAAATATCTCCGCAGCAAAATTAATATTGTTGTTTGTATGTCTGTTTCTTACCTTTTCATGACTAAACGGGTGAAAAAATCCTAATGAAATTCAGTAGAGGGATAGATTATATCCTAGGGAAGGACATAGGGTATCTTTTGTCTCAAAAAATATCTTGAAAGGGGTAAAATAGAGGTTAAAAGTTTGTATGGGCAATCAGTAATACTTCAACTTAGGGATCTGAAAATTCATATTTAGGCTTTAGGTAAAAAATAAAGAAATACGTGTTTCAACGTTTTTACCAAATCATCCCTTAAAGGGCGAAGTGAGGAGTTAACTTATGAGGTATTCTTTAAATGTAATCTCAAGCTTCAGGCACAACACTTTTTTTTTGTCGCGGGGAAAGCATTTTATTACTGCCGTCCGCTCCGGGTGGAAGCGGAATGAGAATAAAACGGTTATGCTGGACTAGCCGGTCTTACGACCCAGCACCCCCTCGCCCGGATGATGTCCGAGTCCCTACTACTTATGTACACCCAACCGGACACTACCAGCTAAAACCCCGCGGTGGCCTTCTTCGACACTTACGAAGTGATCCCGGGGTATTATAAGGAGTGCTAGAAGTTTAAGTTAGGAGTTGTGCCTGTCTAGCCATCTAGACAGTCACAACACCTGAGATTCAGGACGATCGCTATAGGCGTCTCAGTGCAGAAGACAACTCCTTGCATTGATACTTCTGCTCCCGAAAATAAACTCCACGGGGGCGGAGCCGCGAGCAACAGCTAGTATGGATATGGCAGAGAATTGTTTTAGGTCGGTTCTGGTCTCTTGGTTTCTTATATAAGTAAACTCGTCTTCTTCTGTTTTCCTAATGAAAACACGACCTTGCTTAATCTACACGAATTTGTACTCTTTTTCTTTGACGATCTGGCGAGCCGCTGCGTGTAATTTGTTTTTAGGTGAAAGGTGCTCAACAATGTAAAGCGGCGATTTATTACCTCCAATGCCTATGTGAGCAGTACTGAGCTTGTCGTTTAGATTTGCCTTATTAAAATTTATTGTTTTCGCTAAAATGTATCCCGAAGCCTAGAGGTAGCCAATTTAACAATGATTGAGCGAGGTCTCTTGTCGTCTCTGTTACTTTTTACCACACGAGTGCAATGATGAATGTCGGATTCTTTCAAGTTGCAGGATACCTTAGACAGCTGAGTAATTATAGATAGCAAGTTTTACTGATTGTGCTCGGGTACACACTCTATCTCAAGATTGTTAGAACGGTTATGCTGCTCAGCAACCTGAAGCCTGATTTGCAGATCCTGTAACGTATATGTTAACTGAACGTTCTATTTCTTTAGCTCTCCCAGTGTGTCTTGGTATTTGGCGATGGCGGATTTGGTGGTTTCATAGTTTTCATTCAGAAACAAACATTATTATCCAAAACCAAAAGTTATTTCCTGTTTTGTGAATTGATTTTCGAGATTGAAATTCGGTTCTCACCATCTGCTTAAGTGTTTGGTTAAGCTCCTGTGCTAAAGCCAATTTCATGACATTGAATTCTTCTCTTATTATTTCCCTAGCGTCTTTCTTTGTAATTACTGACGCGGAAGAGTTTAAGCCGGAACTTCCACTAATTGCGCTAGTATCAACAGTGACTTTTTTCGATGCGTAATATTGTCATTAAAAGGTAGCGAGTCATTATTGTTCCTCGACTTCCCGGGTGAGTCAATGGGACGTAAAGGTGTATTACTGTTATTAGTTTTTGGTTGCTTTGCACATCATCCGTGACACTTCCATTTTTTTTTGGTCAACACTAATTGTAGAGTAGCGTTTTTCAGGTATGTCAGCACATGCAACACAACAATAACGGCCATTGCAAATTATTTTAAAATGTTGATTACTCACTCGTTTTGAGGTATTCCGATTATACCTCAGCAAATATACCACCGGAAAGTACACAACACGACCTTTCCAATGGTATATAGTTTGTAAGAAAATGGAGTGTTCTGTAATTCCATAAAATTTCAAATTAAATAAGCGGAGCCAAGAAATACAGTGTTACTGGTAACGAATGCGATTAGCAAATGCTGTGAATGAAATTATTGTATGTCATTGAGAGCGATTATCGCCTGTTTTGGTGTGGTAGCCGGCTAACGGCTATCTATTATGAAGAGCATTTAAAAAGGGCTTGAGATCTCGACATGAATACAGGGTGTCCCAAAAGTCGACGTCAAGCCGGAACCGGGTGAAAAGGCAAGTCATACCGGTTAACAAAAAAATTTAAAAAAATCTAAGTTGCTTGTTTTTAAAATTATAGGCATGGCCCGCGTTTTTTCAAAGTATAATCCTAACTTTGCGCATTTGTGTGATCTTACGTAAGAACTATTAAGACTCCCTCCCACCCCTTGTAAGAAAAAATAAGAAATGATCGACTTCCCCCCTACATCATCTTACGTAATAAATGAATGGCGCCAAAATTCATACCAAAATATTTTTTAAATATACCGGATACAATTTTAGGATCACTTTTTTTGACAAAAACTTTATTCTGGTTTTGTCATATTTTGTGACATTCCTAGTGTGTTAGAACTATTTACATTAAAAGTATGTGTTTAGAAGACAGTCCAGATGGATTAGTAATTTTATCGATAACCTTTATAAGTTTATCTACAACACTATTTGAGTCTTGCATAAACGACAGTGTTACCACATAAACCACCCAAAATGCTACACTGGCATAAAGTTTATGAAATTGTAAACTTAGTCGATATGTCAACTCTCCTAATATTTTTAAATTATAAATTAAGAAGCATAAATAAAGTAATCCTACTAATATTATAAATGCGTATGTTTGGATGGATGCATGGTTGTTTGATATCCAATCACGCTACAACGGCTGGACGGATCTACTGAAAATTTGGCACAGAGATAGATTATAGTCTGGAAAAGCACATAGGCTACTTTTTATCCCGGAGAAATGTACAGTTCCCATGGGATAGTTTAGTTTTTCACAGAGCAAAGGATCGACATGATTTTTTGCATAGTGGCAGTTTAGGGATCAGAAAATGACAGAGACCACTTTTAACTCGAAAAAATGCACGCTTCTTATGGGATAGCAAAATATAGAAGGTTAAAATGCTCCAAGACCTACACGCGGGCGGAGCCGCGGGCAACATTAGTTAAAAATGAATATTAAAAAACAACTTGCGTTTAAGATATTGAATGCAAATAAATTTTGCACTACTGTGGCTAAAAGTTTAACATGGCAACATTTATTACCCGATGATAATTTTTGGAGATTATATGTTTTGTTGCTTTTAATGATAATATTACTTTAAACAAATATGTCCAGGTGAAAAATAATTTTGTATTTTTGTAAGTTTGATGTGTCAGATCTATTTTTACATGTTAATACCGCTACAGGCTCGCGTTTTCAGGGAGCTCCATTCGCACGTGATGTCACTTTTTTAGTGGCGGATCACGAAGCGCAACTCGTTTTATAGAACGTGTATGAGCACCGTGCTCTTACATTTGTCATACGGGGTAAGCGCTCAATGGCGTCTCCAGTGTTAAATACTCTAAGATTTTATTAGAAAAATATTCTGTCAAAACAAAAAGTAATATCAATTGTCATTAGAAAATCGATATTAAGAATTTCCAAAAAATAATCTGTTTGTCTATTTACTATTTTGTCAGGGTTGCTCCGATGATGATGGAATGTGGTATTTTTTTTATCCTCGCACGGCACTGTGACCACACTGCACCTGATGGTAAGCGCAGTGTCGTCCAGTTAGAGTACCAACTAGCGATAGACAATCTATCCCTCGCTACTCAACACAATCATGGTGGCCTGATGTTCAGTTTTTCATACTACGCCATGGCAAGGAGGTGAAGAAGCGGTTGAGGGTCTAGTGTCAGAGTACTCAGAAGGCCACAACTCGGCCAAACATCGTACCCCAACTCTAGACCCCCGACAAAAACCAGACACTGGTACACTGGCTGACCCCGGAACGCGACATACTTGCGTGTGCCACTATAGAGGGTTTTACACCCTGTGTACGGTAGTCGCTATCCTGGTGGACATGAATATCCTACCACCAGCAGGTATCGAGATAAGTGAAAAGGAATAGGCTAATTTTTATACGAAAAAATAACAGCGATATTATAGGATACAAATTGTCTATGCAAATTATAATAGTAACTTATTGTCGTAAACAAGTGAAATAATGTATAGATAAAATTTTACAGGGGTGAAGCCGCGTAAAAAAATTATATCTTCGGTTGATGCATTTTCAGAAATCTAAATTTGGCAAAATGTTTTCTTCTGACAGTTAAAATTGACAACCATCTCTGACGTCATGCACGAAATGACAAGAATAGTTATATATTATTTCTCTTTTACTGACACGAACACAATAACGTATAATAATCGATCGTCCACCGAAAACATACGAGTTAAAACGTATTGTGTCAAACTGTTTAATTAATAAAATTATTATAATACTGAACCTTGTAGTCGCTCGCTTAAGATTGACTTAGATTTTTATTATGGTATTTTATTCTTGTGCAATCAGTATAAAATAAATATAGCAGAACTCATGATTACATAATTTAAATAAACTCAAAGTGCTGTATCCAAAGCAGTTATTAACGATTATAGTCTTCGAGCTCTAGCGATCTGCTAATGGAAAATAGTAAATAGTAAAATCCTAGTGGAAAATAGTATGAGCCCCCTGATGACGGTTTTCATTTCCAATAAAATAATAATCAAATTTGGACATAAGTTAGTCCTTTCTTGACAGGTGATGGTCAGCGGGCGATTAGTAAGTTATGAAACGAGAGGCCGAGGGTCCGATTCCCACACCGAGTCAAATGTTTGTGTGACAGACAGACATTTGTTTGGGATCTGGGTGTTGTGTGACAATTCTTGATACCCAGGATACAAGTTTGACCTAGTGTGGGGTCAGCACTATGTGTGTGTCGGTTGGTTGTATTTATTTTATATTTCTAGATCTATTTAGGACATAAACTGTTGGTTCCTCTGATCTCGCGAACACCAACATTTTAATAATGATATTGATTAAATAATACACGTGTTAATTTTTATCGATTATTATCAAAAAAGTTAATCGGTTTAACCATGTAACCTTCCAAACTGGAAGACTCACTTTTGCAATTATAATATTAGTTTATTTTAGTTGTATAATACCATAATTTTATTCTCAAATAGTTTGTTTAAATCACTCAACCCTTCACTCAACCTGTATTCACCACTTTTGATAAGAATTGTCTGTCATTATGATAAATAAAATATATCTAAAATATATATCGTTTGAAATTATTATGATAAGTTTAATATATTTGATTATATTCAATATATTATCTTTAGTTAGTGCTATTTGTGAACACTTTATGTCATATTCATCATGTTTTCACAAAAAATATTTTTACAGCGCGAGCGAAAAATCGCGTACACGTCTGCTCTCAACACGGCCCAATTGCCGTCTGACAAGTCTCGCACATGCGCATCATGTTTAAAAATTATTTCAATATGGAGACAACGGCCATTTCATGTTTCGTAATTTTAAAACATTTATTTCTTTGTATTTATAAATGAAATGTGATAAAGTATTCACATACTCGTTTAATGCAGTTCATTGAAAATTTTATAGAAAAATTTCGTTTCAATATTTTTCTTTATAACCGTATACTAAGGATTCATTTGAGGTCGTGTGGATTGAAATTTTCAAATTTCGATGCATCTTTGCGAATATTTTCTATCGAGCCAACTTTAATTAATCGTGTATCGAGAAGCACAATCGTTTTGTAAATATGTTCATCTTTCATGGCAAATTTTTATATTGTTCATATTTTTAGTTTTTCACATCGAATAATTAGTTTAAAAATGTAGTCTGAACTGAACTGTCTGAGCCTACCTCACCTTAACTGAGAACTACATGTGTAATGCTTTGTTTACATGGGACAGTCGTTATATCGACACTATTATCTGTATAAAAGTAAATATGATTGAATAAAATTTAAATTCTATTCTATACATGTCCGCATAATTTTAAACAGCTTGATATGTAATACAGCTCTATACTGTCTTAATGCTGGACACCAGGCTCTTCATAAGAAAGTTAGTCTTAAAGTCAACCTACTGGCCTATTCTCTCAGTCTAAAGTCTCAGATATTCAGACTGTCTCTTGATATATTTCTTCGCCGTTAGAAAATAAAATATTACAAGAGAATTAGTACTTGTTACTACAAAAATTCAAGAACTACAGTGGTCGTTAACGAGTTCATAAAAATAATTTAAGGGCGCAAAATTATCTGAGTTTACTTTTGTATTTCGGGAAGTTATTTGTGTGTCCAAAGCTAAATCCTTTCCTTGCCACAAAATGTTCAAAATCAGGTGTACTAAAGATAAACCTTTACTTTAAGAAAAGTCGTTATATACACCATTATACAATAAAATGTTATTGTAGTGTCGTATTATATTGTGTTCACAGCAATGACTTTAATTACAATTGCACCGACAGAAAATATGAAAAACAATTCCAGCTCTAGAGAACAAGCACCGCTGTATCTCACTGCAGAATTCCATTCCACTAATACAAAACGTAACCGAACAGTGCTGTAACACTGTTATGTGGCCACAAATAACAGTCGGCGACCTATAAATGTCTACGTATCCGCTGACAGTGCGAGTACGTGGGGCGAGTAACTAAACACGCTACTTGTAAACACGTTTTGAATAAAACATTGCGGACAACGACCGCGAACAGACACAAAGCATCTCTGTCGAGATTAAAATATTTCGCTCAGCGGTTAAACTGCTCAAATTATTTATCAAACGGTCCTTTTTACAGCGTGCCCACAAAGAACACTAGCTCGTGTGTAATGGATATTATGAGGTACAGTGCATTCTCGCATAGTTCTGATAATTGTTCAGTTTGCAGTGAGGTTTTGAGATACTTTGTGCCTTTAATATTCAAATTATGAATATGAACGCGATTTCATGTTACACTACAAGTATGAATGTAAAAGTTTATAATATAGCTGACTGTAACATCGTATAATAATTGCGTTTAGTTACATGAATACCAATGAGATGTCGCTTGGAAATTAGGAGAACAAACTACATTAAAGTGAGACTCGAAACATGTAATTCGGGAGCTGAATAGCGGAAAGGAATTCAAAGCAACGTTTATTTTCAGATTTGGGACATAAGATGTCAAGTTGGTTGTGTGATGACTTTCGAAGGAGTCGACATTTGCAGCGACAGCATTGACCTTAATGTGAGTTCAAATAGCTTTTCATTTTCAGCTTTGATACAGTCGGAACGATTTTAAGTAGAATTCTTTTAATATGTATTTTTAATGTTAATGAAAAAGTCAAGGTACTTTTTTCGTAACACGGTAAAGTGACCACACTGCACCTGATGGTAAGCGTAGTGCCGTCTAGTAAGAATATCAAGTAGCGAGAAATAATCTATCCCTCGCTACTCAACACAATCATGCCGGCCTGATGTATAGCTTCTTCACACTACGCCATGGGGTACAGAGGTGAAGAAGCGGTCGAAGGTCTAGCGTCAGAGTAATAAGAAGGTCGCAACACGGCGAAATCGTATCCTAACTTTAGAACCCCGACAGGATGTACACTCACTGATCCCGGAACGTGACACACTTGCGTGCACACGCAAGTGTGTCACGCCATTGTTGCACAACAATGGCGTGTTTTACAGCCTGTGTACGGTGGTCACTATCCAGGTGGATATGAATATCCTACCACCAGCAACAGGAGGCTTTCTTTGTATCAACGTCAACAACTTTAAACGATTCTAATACTAATTTAGATTTGAACTGCCATTAATATTATTTAATCTAAAATATTCGAAATTCCAATATTTTCATAAACACATCGGTACATTCACTACTGCAACTGGCGCCTGCATAATAACTACGAAATGAATAGAGACGGAAAATTTAAACAGTAAAAAAAGGCACCCATGAACGACAGCTTTTATAATTTGACATGCCAAGGTCGTATGAAGCAAGCCATATACAGCAGTTTTTAATTAAAAACTTTGTCGTACTGGAACTTAGTGTTTCATCTGCAACTAAGTCGTGCCTCGTACCTCGTTGCAAAGTTGGATGTTCGTCCATAGTTTGTTCTTTGCCTTTGAAGAATATTATTATTGTGCACTAAGTGTTTTTAGTTTCTGAAATATTATATAATATTATATAACTCTGCGGTTGGACTTTTGTGGTGATGTCTATTGCATTCCAAAGTCTGTGGTCGATTTAATAAATTTAATATAATTTACAAATATAATAAGTTGAATGGTAAAATAATCTACGAATAAAGTGGTTAGAGTAAGGAAAAACAAGAGGGAAGAATATGAAATGGCTGTAAAGTAAAAAAAATGGCGATAAAATTAGTTTTATTATGAGGATAGAGTAGTTAAGAAAAAAGCATAAATTATAATGCTCATTGACGTCTAAGCAAGTAACGAAAATACCACATGATTAATAAACTCACGCATATTCCTAAAAGCGTAGGCAGAGGTGCAATTCCATTAACCATGGTTCGCTGAATTTCATTTCGTCCGCTAACGTGTGAATCTATACATATAATATATTTGTAACTGATCCCTGTCTGTACATGGAAGATAAATGAGAAAAACTATGGTTAGGGGCTTTATTAACGCAATAGAACTCAAATCAATGATTTTTAGAAGTTTTGTCTGTTTGTCTGTTTGTCGGTGCCTTTGTTCACGCTAATCTCAGAAACGACTGAACCGATTCGATTGTGGTTTTCACTATTGTATTGTGGTAAGTTTCAATAAAAAATTTGGGTATTTATTTTTTTTATTCGAATCCGTTCATAAATAAAAAAGTTATATCAATTTAAAGAATCACGCCCGAACATTTGTTCGAAAAATATGGTATTAGTGTAAGATAAGATTGTCTCGGTAGCTTAGTTGAATCTGCATGCGCGGTATGACTTCTGTGCGTGAAGTCACGGGTTCGATACTACGGTCGGGTAAAATTATATTAGATTTTTCATCTCTAATCTCAGTATCAGCCCCGCGCCTGGAATAGTACCCGGTGTGGCGATAGATTCGCTCCCATCACTTTATGTGACGGTAATAAACTCGCCGAAATGTGGGTGTACTGATTACACCTCTACCCGCCGCTTCGGAGGTTACAGGTGTGAGTGCTTACGTATGTATGCATACTATATTAATATAATCTTAATATCATAATACCATCGGGTGCAGTGTGGTCACTTAGAGGTGCCAGGATAACAAAAAATCTAAATCGACATGTCAAGAATCTCCGCGAGTTAATAAAATCTAAATCTAATACATTTAGATCTGCCTCACTAATATTAGATTGCCTCGGTGGCGCAGTTGTAATTGGCCATGCGTTACGACTGCTGTGTTGAGGTCTCGGGTTCGATCCCCGAGTCGGGTAAAGTGATATTGGGTTTTTTCTATTTAGAAATACTCAGTTTCAGACCGGAGTCTGGAATTGTGCCCGGTATGGCGATAGGCACGCCCCCTATCACATTATGGGACCGTAATAACTTCGGCGAAATGTGGGTGTACTGGATACACCTTTGCCTACCCCTTCGCGGATTACAGGCGTGAGTGTATATGTATGTAGATTTAGATTTCGGTTGCAGGCCAAAATTAGATTGTAGGCTTTAGCTGTAAAATTAGCACTCATTTGATGTGAATTGTTGTTTGCAATAGAGGACGCCATGCGTGCCCAGCAGTGGGTTGATCAATATATATACATAGTGTACGTATACATCACTACATTATTTTTATTATTATTATTATTAAGGTGCTTGCGTAATATTCGATGTTATTTTAATTTTTTTTTATCCTGCGCGACATAGTGACCACACTGCACCTGATGGTAAGCACAGTGCCGTCCAGATAGAGTATCAAGTAGCGAGAGACAGTCTATCACCCAACAATTTCGCTCTATATGAGTACAACTAAAACGATTTTTTATCCTGGCACGTCAAAGTGATCACATTGCATCCGATAGTAAGCGCAGTACTGTCCAAGTAGACTATCAAGTAGCGAGAACAAACAAAGTGACACAATCATTTCAGTCAGTCAGAAGCTTCTTCACAGTACGCTTAATAAACCAGAGAATACAGGAAGTAGGGAACACGTGCGCTGGTAAACTTATCCACGACTTCATCGTACGGCTAAGATACAAATTCGCGAACCTCTTGGCTCAGGCCAGGGTAATAGACACCATGCTATTGTAGCTCCGCAAGCCGTAGGCGATACGTGTAGTTCTGGTGTGTGTAAAGGAGGATGGGATAAGACCAAACAATTCTTCGAAGCATTCGCCATGATACGGATGGTAGAACATGCTAAGCGAAGAAATGTCCCTGGGCAGCTGTAGCAGCTCTAAGCTGTTGGTCACGTCTGCATCATTCATAATGCGGATGGCCCGTCGCTGCAATCCATATCAATCTTCGAGCAAACAATTATCGGAACCATGACAGAGCTGGAAGCATTCATGTTCAAGTGGAAGTATTCCATTCCCGGCTGCACCTGCATTTTATATTAGCAGCACGCGAATATACGCTGACCGGGCGTTAGATATCGCCGCCGCAAAATTAAATCCGATATCTACACCTACAATCCTAACATCATTCTGCATTGTCAATGGAATACCCTGAAAGTGGCGACTGGATAAAAGAGGGATTTGTGGCATGAAAACGGGCAAACCTATGTTTTGCTTGGCATTGAATTCAATCCTATTCCTGATATCCTGCGAAAATATGAGATCTAGGGTCTGGTTGAGCTCAAATACAAGATCCTCGCGTGTCCGCATAGTGTCCGCCCGGCACCCGGCTACTAGGCAGATGCTAGAGGGATTTAATAGCGTAATATGCCTCTAATATGCCTCCATGGATTGTATGTCTTTTCTCTTAAAAACAACTTCCACGCGGGCGGAGCCGCGGGCAAAAGCTAGTGTATAAATAAATCCAAAAAATTCCTGACAACACACTAAGATACTAGTCTTGTGAGTTAGTGAGTGTTATGAATAGTGAGACATTTTAATTCGCCGTATTCAGTTAAATCGTGCGCTGGTGTTGCGTTCAAAAGTGCCAATTGTACAGTTTTCGAACCCAATCCCAATTTTAAATTGGAATCGAGTGTCAAGAGTAACCCTCCAGGACCCTAATTTTCCTACGCCGGTGTACTGAAACCCCGCGGAGGCCTTCGGCAGCTCATGTGGGATGGTCCCGGACAACCTCCGTGGCGCAGCGGGCGAGTAGCCGGCTGTGAAACGAGAGGCCGTGGGTTCAATTCCCACACCGAGACAAATATTAAATAAATTAAATATTTGTGTGACTGATAGATATTTGTTTCAGGTCTGGGTCATGTGGGACCGTAGTCACTCGTAGTTCTTAATACCACGATACAGGTTTTACCTAGTGTGGGGTCAGAACTGTGTGTGTGACTGTTGGGTGTATTTATTTATTATCCTGAGAGTACTCTGGATTGCTGCCGGAACGATCCCTGCGCGGTGCCTTTACGGCCCGTCTCTTCTAGGGCTAGTTGCCCTCACATTCTATAGCAGCACGATACTTAGTGCCGCCACTCGTCTCGGGGTCTACTACGAAAATAAGTATATTTATAAAGGCCTTACATCCCCCGCTATTTAGCCGCATCCCCCGTGACCCCATTTTTTAGTCGCCTCTTACGACAGGCTGGGTATACCGTGGTAGAATTCTTCAAAGCCCCCAATCCACAGGGTGCAGCATATCACGATAGCGGACACAAATTCTAATCCTGGACAACTCATGTATGTTTAGTTCAAATCAAATCTCAAACATAGATTGTAATTGTCCGATCCGTGATTCGCACTCAGTATCTCACTGATAAGACAACCATTACAACTATCAAAACATTTGAACTTATTTGTTAATTCTTGAGCACCAACATATTAAGTCTAAAATTTACGTAACAAATATTGGCTTATTATTTTTCTTATATAAGAGCTACATAGCAGCGATAGCCTAGTTGGTTGTAGTACTAATACTCCGGGAGGTAGTGTCAAAATTTCATGGGTCATTTCAGCATAAGGTACCTTTATTGAATATGGTAGATTTTACTTAAGAAACAAAGAATAAAATTGTCAGCTGACGCGACTCTGTGGCGTTTGGGCGTGGCAGATCAAAAAACTCTCAAGAAAAACTTATTTTTGTAGTCATTTCAGCAAAGCTGAAACTTCGTAGATTATTTATTTATATTATTTCTGTCATGATAAAATGTGTCAGCTGCACGGGATAGGTGGAAAACTTTGTCAGTTTCCCATTTTAAAATGTATGAAAAATAAGGAAAATCGGGTGATTTCAGCAAAGCTGAAAATCATTTGTAAAATAGTTTACGACCTAAATATTGTATTTATAAGTGTCAGCTGGTATTAAAATGTGGCAAAACCTGTTAGCTACCATTTCAAAGCGCAGCGTAGCGTTCAGGCCCGCGCGGTCCAATACATAATGTAACATCGTAGCTAACACATTTTTCCACTTTTTATTGGCAGCTGACAAATCGTTTCGTATTCTTTATATAATAAACTGGGGGTGTTATCATTTATATAGTTGCTGATATCACATTACTAACTAAATGTGGTTAAAATTGAATGCAGGAGTAAAACGGCACGAAACATGATATTATAATGTTACAAATAATGGATAGCAGTATCTTTTATAATTTGAAAATGTATCTTATATGAAAATATGATTTCAAGCAGCAAAGACTATGTTTTCTAATGGTACACAGCTACCAATGAAAAAGACAGTTATTAAGCATTCCCAGAGACTCGCCGAGTTTCATTACTCGGTGTCGAAAAAATGCGTGCCATTGTTGATCCTGGCTAAACAGGAGTTACAATGGCGGGTGTTTGGGCGGGATAGTCAAAGCTACCAATGAAGTATTTGTAACATATGATATCAAGCACTCCACGATCTTTTACAATCAAATTAAACGAATTCTTTTCTACTCTTTAGTTTTTTTTCGCAAGATGGCAACACTGAGCGGAGCATTGGCTCAATTTCTTGACTATTCCCCAAACGAACAATCATAAACGAAAATAATTTAAGGAAGTGTTGTATTATACGAAAATGACGAAGCCTTACATTGAGCTAATATTACTACGTATAGAGAAGCTATGCTATGCAAAGGTCATGTTCCATTTTGCTAAAATTTTAAACTAAAATTCGCTGCAGCGCGGCAACAATAAACAGTTGTCTAACCACACAGTATAAACACGCAGCGCTAGAACGCTTCTAAGGTATAGTTTTCTCGCGACCAAAAGATCGAAAGCGCCGTGAATTTTATGGCGCTTACGCGTTTTGTTCAACGTTGTAAAACAACTTGTCGCTTCACATGGCGTCCGCTAAATATTTTGTTCTAATTAAATTTAAAAATGTTTATCTACTTACTTACCGATGGAAAGTTATTCCTTTGCACTTTGCCACATTACTTGAATTATTCGTGAAATATCGTAACACACACGAGGGCATACTTGATGCGTTTGAACCTTTTTTCTTATAAACACAAACAACACTTCAGCGCTCAAGAGCTAGAAAGCAACTGAGTGAAGTGCGGCCGGCCGGCCGCACTTTAGCGGAACACGGTAGTAATGTGCGGCGTCTTCTCTATACGTAGTAATATTAGCTCAATGAAGCCTTATTGTAATTTTTGTTTACAAAGCAAGCCAAAGTTGACGGCACTCTCAGAAATTACTTTTAAAAAGACTAAAATAGTTTTAGCAATTCGCGAGAAAAACAATTTATCCTTGAAAGATGTCGTATTACCATCAGCAACATTAACTAGCAACCATTTGTATCATCGCTCGTGCTACCAGCGTTTTACAGCATTGCCACAAAAATATAGATCATTTCTAGAATCATCAAATATTTCAACGTCATCCACAGAAAATTCAGAAGCTAATGTTGAAGCATCAACATTAGCCGCGCAAAGGTAATTATATATCATTTTTAAAGTGTCGATTGAAGCCTCGTTTCATACATTTGCATCAAGCAATACATTATAATTAGAACTGTATTTCTTAGAAAAATATATTGTTTTTCGAAAGATTTTCATATATATTTTTTTATTTTTAAATTGCACAAATACATATTTTATTTAAATATTTTCTCGGAATTCTTTTTATACATTTATCGACTATTTTTCATCAGATGGACCATATCAGTGACTTTTATCTGTATATATAAAAGAAGAAGCTGACTGACTGACTGACTGACTGACTGACTGACTGACTGACTGATCGATCAACGCACAGCCAAAACGGCTGGGGTTAGAGACTTGAAATTTTGACAGTAGGTACCTTTTATCACGTAGGCATCCACTAAGGAAGGGTTTTTGGAAATACCACCCCTAAGGGGGTAAAATAGGGGATGAAAGTTTGTATGAAAATCCGTCATTTTTGAAGTTAAATTCATGAAAATTAGTATTTGGCATTTTAGTAAAAAATAAAAAATATATGTTTCTGGATTTTTGGAAATTCGGCCCCTAAGGGGGTAAAATAGGGGATGAAAGTTTGTATGAAAATCCGCCATTTTTAAGTTAAACGCATGAATATTGGTATTTTGTATTGTATACTTTTTCCCCCAAAAATGACCTCCACGCGGGCGGAGCCGCGAGCAACAGCTAGTTTTATATAAATTACTTTAACAAGCAGTCATAGCCTAGTTGGTTGCGGTACAGACTGTGAATACAAAAGTCTTATGTTTGAAACCCTCTAAACCTAAACACCTCTGACTTTTCTAAACTGATGTGTGTATTAAAATGTTAATTATCGCTTCCTTTAACGGTGAAGGAAAGCATCGTGAGGAAATCTGGCATACCTGAGAATTCTCATACGAGTTTCGAAAGCTGCGAAGATACATTGTTCATTGTACCGCGCGCGCTTGATCGCTACGCTGCGCTTTGAAATGGTAGCTAACAGGTTTTGCCACATTTTAATACCAGCTGACACTTATAAATACAATATTTAGGTCGTAAACTATTTTAC
Source organism: Laothoe populi (assembly GCA_905220505.1). Taxonomy (NCBI): domain Eukaryota; kingdom Metazoa; phylum Arthropoda; class Insecta; order Lepidoptera; family Sphingidae; genus Laothoe; species Laothoe populi. The sequence goes on from HG992152.1 coordinate 6,969,912, forward strand.
AAATGATTTTCAGCTTTGCTGAAATCACCCGATTTTCCTTATTTTTCATACATTTGAACATGGGAAACTGACAAAGTTTTCCACCTATTCCGTGCAGCTGACACATTTTTTCATGACATAAATAATATAAATAAATAATCTACGAAGTTTCAGCTTTGCTGAAATGACTACAAAAATAAGTTTTTCTTAAGAGTTTTCCGATCTGCCACACCCAAATGCCACAGAGTTGGGTCAGCTGACAATTTTTTTCTTTGTTTATAAAGCAAAAACTATCATCTAAAATTGAAATAAATTGTGCTGAAATGGTCCGGGTAAATTTGACATTACCCCCCGGACCATAAGTAATGACTGTCAAAACGAAAATTGAATGTTCGAAACCCAAATGGCATTTACCTCTGACTTTTCTAAAGTTACGTGTATATTAATTGTTAATTATCGTTTGCTTTAACGGTGAAGAAAAACATTGTGAGGAAACCTGTATATCTGTGAATTCTCGTAGGTATTTTTTTTATACCATAGTCCGACAAACGAGCTAGTGGGTCACCTGATGGTCAAGTATTTCGAAGGTACATGAAGTTTACCAACCCGCATTAAGCCAGCGTGTTGGATCAAAGCCTGACCCCTTTCATTAGTAGAGGAGGTCCGTGCCCAGCAGGAGACAATGTTTAATACGGGGCTAGTATTATTTTAAGAAGCATATAATATAGACAACATTCCAATTGCATCAAATAAATATTGACTCATACCGCTAAAGCCTTTATATTCATAATTTCCATGCATAATGCAGTAGTTAATTCATTAGACATGTCAAATAAATCTGCTTGGAAATCAATTACAATATTGTTTATTTACCCAAATAAATATTCATACTGCAATAACATACATAATTAAATAAATTAAATAATCGTGTATAAAATCAATTGAAATCGTTGTGTTATGGAAAGATATTTTTCCGTAAGTTTTCATTTATGTTGCTCTCGGCAAAGTACGTTTGTGTGCCTTATTGTTTACATATATTTCATAGAAATATTATACCAAGGGTATCTTTTCTCGGAATGAATAAATTATTTTGCTTTAAGCAACCTTTCCTTTTTGGGATCTCTTTCGTAATTTGTAATATTGTTGAGAGCTTGTAACAGTTCTTTCTAAATCAAGTTTGGCGCTTAAAAGGTCATATTTCTTTTTATGTTACGTTTGTAGATAAGTAATGAAATAAATAAAAATAATTTTTTTTGTTGGTAAAAAAAAACAATAAAAAATGGCTGCGCCGATTTAGCTTTTTTATTCATAGATTGCTTTAAGTTTTAAAGGAAAGCAATTTTGAAAAATATATATATATGCTTATGTCTATGGGGTTTTAGTGTCTTAAGGTGAGGTGGACTCAGACAGTTCAGTTCAGACTACATTTTTAAACTAATTATTCGATGTTAAAAACTAAAAATATTAACAATATAAAAATTAGTCATGAAAGATGAACATATTTACAAAACGATTGTGCTTCTCGATACACGATTCATTAAAGTTGGCTCGATAGAAAATATTCGCAAAGATGCATCGAAATTTTAAAATTTCAACCCACACGACTCCAAATGAATCCGTAGTATACGGTTATAAAGAAAAATATTGAAACGAAATTTTTCTATAAAATTTTCAATGAACTGCATTAAACGAGTGTGTGAATATTTTATCACATTTCATTTATAAATACAAATAAATAAATGTTTTAAAATTACGAAACATGAAATGGCAGTTGTCTCCATGTTGAAATGTATTTTAAACATGATGCGCATGTGCGAGACTTGTCAGACGGCAATTGGGCCGTGTTGAGAGCAGACGTATACGCGATTTTTCGCTCGCGCTGTCAAAAATATTTTTTGTGAAAACATGATGAATATGACATAAAGTGTTCACAAATAACACTAACTCATGATAATATATTGAATATAATCAAATATATTTAACTTATCATAATAATTTAAAACGATATATATTTTATTTATCATAATGACTGTCAATTCTTATCAAAAGTCGTGAATACAGGTTGAGTGATTTGAACAAACTATTTGAGAATAAAATTATGGTATGATACTTGATATAACAAAAATATACTAATATTATAATTACGAAAGTGAGTCTTCCAGTTTAGAAGGTTGCATGGTTAAACCGCTGAACTGTTTTTGATAATAATCGATAAAAATTTACAATAGTATTATTTAATTTAATACCATTATTAAAATGTTGCTGTTCGCGAGACGAGAGGAACCAACAGTTTATGTCCTAAATATATGTAGAAATATAAAATAAATACAACCAACCGACACACACATAGTCCTGACCCCACACCAGGTCAAACTTGTATCCTGGGTATCAAGAACTACGAGGGACAATGGTCACACAACACCCAGATCCTAAACAAATGTCAGTCTGTCACACATACATTTGACTCGGTGCGGGAATCGGACCTCCTTTCACAACTTACTAATCGCCCGCTGCGCCAGGAGGCTGTCGAGAAATGACTAACTTATGTCCAAATTTGATTATTATTTTGTTGGTAATGAAAACGGTCATCAGCGGGTTCATACTATTTCCCACTACGATTGCGACTGATTACCAGATCCCTAGAGCTCTAAGACTATAATCGTAAATAACTGCTTTGGATACAGCACTTTGAATTTCTTTCAATTATATATCATAAGTTCTGCTATATTTATTTTATACTGATTGCGCAAGACTAAAATACGATAATAACAATTCAATGTCAACCTAAGGCGGGCGACTGCAAAGTTCATTATTATAATAATTTTATTAATTTAGCAGTTTGACACACAATACGTTTTAAAGTACTCGTTTGTTTTCGGCGGACGATCGATTATACGTTATTGTGTTCGTGTCGATAAAAGAGAAATAATATATAACTATTCTTGTCATTTCGTGCATGACGTCAGATATGGATGACAATATTAATTGTCAGAAGAATAGATCTTGCAAAATTTATGATTTTGGAAAATGCATCAACTGAAGATATATACTTTTTACCCGGTTCCACCCCTATCAAATATTATCTATATATTTTCTCACTTGTTTACGGCAATGAGTTACTATTATAATTTCCATAGCCAATTTTTATCATATGATGTCGCTGTTACTTTTTCGTATAAAAATTACCCTATTCAGTTTCACTTATCTCGATACCTGCTGGTGGTAGGATCTTCATATCCGGCAGGATAGCGACCACCGTACTCAGAGTATAAAACCTGCTATAGTGGCACACGCAAGTGTGTCGCCTTCCGGGGTCAGCCAGTGTACCTCTGGTTTTTGTCGGGGTCTAGAGTTGGGGTATGATGTTTTGCCGTGTTGTTCTGAGTACTCTGACACCTAGACCCTCAACCGCTTCTTCACCTCCTTGCCCCATGGCGTAGTATGAAAAACTGAACATCAGGCCGACATGTTTGTCTTTAGTAGCGAGGCATAGATTGTCTCTCGCTAGTTGGTACTTTAACTGGACGACACTGCGCTTACCATCAGATGCAGTGTCGTCACTTTGTCAGGATAAAAAAATATCAGATTCCATCATCATCGGAGCCACCCTGACAAAATAGTAAATAGACAAACAGATATTTTTTTTGTAAATTCTAATATCGATTTTCTATTACTATGACATTTGATATTACTTTTTGTTTTGACAGAATATTTGTTTCTAATAATATTCATTCATACCAACGAAAAAGTTTTTATTCCACAACGAAATATTATATTAACATTATTAATTCAATTAACAATATATTGAGTTATTATTTTGATAATAGAACTCAAAATTCAACGGATTTATGACAATTCATACTTGACGGTCTGCATTGTGCAGTGGACGTTTAGTCGGTTGTGAAATAAGAAGTCCAAGTTGGATCCCGAAATCGAATATCGAAAGGATACAATTCCTCTACCGAAGATCAAGATAAGTGACGGGAGATGATGATCGGGAGAAGGGTAAAGAATGGGAGGGTAAAATCAAAAGGAAACTGGACGGATTTGGCAGAGATGGGTGTAATCCCTAGTCTAGCTTAGCTTAGCTAGCTTAAGCTATTCCATCTATATGAATATGTCTAGTAACCTTTGCCGAGCGGATACCGTGAGAAAACGCGAGGATCTTATCATTCAGCTCAATCAGACCCTAGATCTCATGTTTATTTTTCTTAGGAATCGGGTTGAGATCTATAGCAAGAAAACCTAGGTGATCGTGTTCTCGTGCAAGAAATCCCTGTTTCCTCACGTCCCCGTTCTTACAGGTGTTCCACTCCAAACGCACAGGATAAAAAAAATATTTTCATAAAAATCGGTTCAGTGTTTTCAGTTCAGTCGTGAAAATGTAACAGACAGAAAACTTTCAACCACTACTAATTCACAATTTTAGAGGCTACATTTAAAAAAATACCTGTACGTTTATTTGTTTGTTTGAACGCGCTAATCTCAAGAAGTACTGTTTCTAATTGAAAAATTATTTTAGTGTTGGATAACCCATTTATTTGGGAACGCTATAGGCTATATAACATCACGCTATGACTAATAGGAGCCGAGCAGCAATGAAAAATGTTGCAAAAGCGGGAAAATATATTCCTTTTGAGAGCATGTTTTGCGTGCGCTGCGTATACTGTTAAAGTTACGCAACAATCATGTATGAATTGTTCCTCTTAAAAAGTTATAAAACAAGTCCGCGATAGCATATATCTATCTTTTTCGGTTAGCTCACCTTAAACCTATTTGTCCTAAAACAATACATTATTTGCGAAGGGGTTTTTATAAAGTTGGTATTTATTGTATACTTTTGCTCCCGAAAATGACCTCCACGCGGGCGAAGCCTCGAGCAGCAGCGAGTAGTACATAAAAGACGTGATTACTTTCATTCATATTGCAACTTATTTCACTGAACGTTAAAAATGAGTAATAATTGACATTGTTATCATTATAATTTGTAATAATATAGGTACATATAAATAATACACCAAAAAGTCACACACATATTTCTGACCCCACACTACGTCAAACCTATATCGTGGGTATCGAGAACTACGAGGGAATATGGTCCCACACCATCCAGACCCGAAACAAACATTAGTCTGTAACGATAACATTCGGTAACTTTGTTACGAGAATCGAGCGCACTGCCTCCCGTTTGAGACTGAGGCTGTCATATAGGTTTTAATTTTAATAAAATAACATAATAGTTGAGGGTTTTTAAAAAATAAAAATTTATGGTATTTTACGTTCTATTTAATCTGATTTATTTGACATTTGCTCATTTCACTGTTTTAAATAATGAACATCCTTTATATGAGCGCCTATCGCTACTCGTTGGGGGGGGAGCCCCCGCGCACGCCGCCTCCACCCGTCGCATCTCACCCCCTCAATCATACCACAGCCCAGAGCTGACAAAGCCTTAAGGTACTAATAAACATAATCACACATGCCAAGTTACGGTCAAAAGTTAGTTAAATATAAATAATATTACCCTTAAAAAAATATACCAAGTGAAACACGCTCAAACTCCAGCAATAGCTATTAGCTTCTATTTCGCGTATAAAGCTTCGAAACGAACTTTCCGGTTCAGCAATTTCATTTCAATCCATTCACCATCGGATGCGGATTAAAACCGTGTTCTATTTTTGACGTTTGATAGACGAGCTTTGATACAAGGTTTGGTAAAGCCTATACTATAGTTCAATACATATGTATGTAGGCATTATATATAAGTAGAACTATAAGCGGCTCGCCTAAATCAATCTTCGCTACAGAGGCTTGTGTGGTTTTAACTAAAGGAAAAAAATATATTTTTAAATGTCTAAAAGTAACAAACTTGCGTTTTGACACAATTTTGCTTGTTTATCTGTAATGACTGTTGTGGTTATTGTATTTACTAAGTAAGGTTAAAGGAATGGTTTGGAGCAGCGATCCCATCACGCTGGTTGAATTCGATTCATAGGTCGTTTGTAGGGCGAAACCTATGTCATATATGTGCATAATATGTTGAGAGAAATATCCTTTATTTTTTTCGACTACTTTAATGGCACAGTTATAATTGCGCATGCATTACGAGTGCTGTGCTGAGGTCTCGGGTTCGATCCCCGGGTTGGGTAAAGTGATATTGGGTTTTTCTATTTAGAAATACTCAGTGTCAGCCCGGCGTCAAGAATTGTGCCCGGTATGGAGATAGGCTCGCCCCCTATCACATATCACAAATTCGGCGAATAGTTAGTGTACTGGTTACACCTCTCGCTGCCCTTTGGAGATTCCAGGCGTGAGTGTATATGTGGGTATCCTTTATTGATATATAGCCTATCATTGGCGCGACCGAATGATCTAACTGTATTAAACATTTCAGGATTTCAAGCACTTTTTTGAGTTAGAACCGGACGCATCAATTCATTCCTAACGTTCACTAAAGTTTATTAAGAGATATCTCGTTTATGTAAGACTAGCTGTTGCTCGCGGCTCGCGTGGAGGTCATATTTGGGAGAAAAAGTATACAATACAAAATACCAATATTCATGTGTTTAACTTAAAAATTACGGATTTACATACAAACTTTCATTCCCTATTTTACCCCCTTAGGGGCGGAATTCCCAAATATCCTGGAACATTTATTTTTAACTAAAATGCCAAATTCTAATTTTCATGTATTTAACTTCAAAAATGACGGATTTTCATACAAACTTTCATCCCCTATTTTACCCCCTTAGGGGTGGTATTTCCAAAAACCCTTCCTTAGTGGATGCCTACGTGATAAAAGGTACCTACTGTCAAAATTTCAAGTCTCTAACCCCAGCCGTTTAGGCTGTGCGTTGATCGATCAGTCAGTCAGTTTCTTCTTTTATATATACAGATAAATGATGAGAATAATATCTAGTTGCTTTGCATTAAAGTAGCTATTTATTCAACAGAGAGACCACTGCATCGCTGGCAGTTGGAAACCCACAGAAGCGCTGACTTTGTGGGATTTGGTGGCGCGGAAGAAGCTGAGCGTCGTAAGGGTGCAGAACCGACGGCCTGACATAGACGGAGAATATATATACGCGTGTAGATATTGGCGTTCAACTGATGTAAGCTATTTACAATCGTATTCTATTAATATATATTGTTAATAGGCGTATATACCATACACAGGTACATACAGTCTCTATATATCGTTGGCCTAGTTATCAAAATTCGTAACTCCTTTTGAGAAAGTTTTGTTTGTTTATTTTTAGATATAATCAATTTTGATTTTATTTGTTGTTTCCGAGAAATATGAACTACTCATTTGGCATTTAAACCAAATAACGAATTTTTTGGAGTTACGAATTTTGATAATAAGGCCGACGATATATTACTTTAAAATATTTTCAGATGTAAAAAATTACAGTGCTAAAAATTATGCTAAAAACAAATAAATCACGCAGCGTACAGTTTTAGTCACTCTTACTACAATGCGATACGATAAAAAAATACTCGTTATTAAGATTTTTGAATAATTATTAACGATATTAAAAATTGTAGATAAAACAGTATATTTATATGATCTCATTCAGCCATTATACCTTACAAATGCTGAAATCTTTAAAACTTAGTAAGGATATTTCACCGCGGGCAAGATACATTTGTAAGTCCACTGCATTCTATTATCCTCAATTCGCTGAAGTACTAATCCACGAGCCAGTCGTCTCGAAACAATTGCTCGTTTGCTGGCTCACCGCAGATTATATTCAATGTATTATCATTTTAACGATACCCCATCGCACACAGCTGCAACGAAATTCACATATTTGGTTAGAAAACACAATTACTGCAAAGTAAACCTCTGTATTATTAGAGAGCAATGTTCCGTGGCTGTCAGGAATAAATGTGATCTATATGATACTAGCTGTTGCCCGCGACTTCGACCGAGTTGATGTTATTTTTGGGAGAAAAATAATACATTGAACCTCATAGGAGTAACATTTTGAAAAACGTCCGATATACGTGTAGATTTATTTCTAACCAGAAGTTTTTTTTCGTATAAGATTCGTAAAATAATATATGAACGGTTGTATGGAAGTCCGTTGTATTCAAATTAAAAAGCTGAAAATTTCATATACTTTTTATCCTTGCACGGCAAAGTCCACACACTAGACACTGCACCTGATGGTATGTGTAGTGCCGTCCAGTTAAAGTATCAATTAGCGAGAGACAATCCATCCCTCGCTCAAAACAATCATGCCGGACTGCTGTGTAGCTTCTTCACACTACGCCTAAAGGACCCTATCACATTAAGGGACCGACATTCGGCGAATAGTGGGTGTACTGGTTACACCTATGCCTTCCCCTTCAGGGATTAACAGGCGTGAGTGTTCATGTATGTGTATGATTGTGAGTGTACAAATGTAAGTAATTTTAATGACAATTTGTAGATATTAAAGTTTAATGAACGTTAAAGCTCTTTATAGTACTCAGGATTAGGTTGTTTGTTTTTCGCAAATACGAAACGAAAAGGTCACAGGTAATTTCGGCTTGTTTCGGGTCGCGTTGTAAAGTTTTAGATGTTGGGGCCTCTTGTTTGTTTTATCAGTACTTAAACGCGTTATCTTACTTAGTTAGACATGCTTATCTACTGTAGGCACATTGTAACTGATTTCATGTAATACAGAAAATTAAAACCAGCTTTCCACTCACTTTAGACAACATTTTCTACCCAACTTTGCTTTCTCGAAAAACGTGGTTTCTTAAATGGTTTCAAGGGAAATGATACCCAGTTTTGAGCATGTGCAAGATAAATATTATTTCACATAAAAACAATCCTGCCTCTGCCTGACTGCCTCTGTGGCGCAGTTGTAATTGCGCATGCGTTACGACTGCTGCTGTCCTGAGGTCTCGGGTTCGATCCCCGGGTCGGGTAAAGTGTTATTGGGTTTTTCTATCTAGAAATTCTCAGTATTAGTCCGGAGTCTGGAAACTGTGCCCGGTATGGTAATAGGCTCGCCCCCTATCACATTATGGAACTGAAATTCGGCGAAAAGTGGGTGTACTGGTTACACCTCTGCCTACCCCTTGGTACCCATTATAGGCGTGAGTGTATATGTATGTATGTATAAAAACAATACCACTTCTTTTAATTAGTTACCCATAGATGCTACTAGTGTTTCAGAATTTAATCACATTTATTTTATATCCTCATAACACAACAAATAGGACCGTCAAATACACTTTAGATATATGGATTCCCCATTAGTATATACCTACGTATGGCAATAACTTAATGAATAATTTATATGTAACGTATCATTTTTCCATATCTTGACGCTAATGTAAATGCGCGGCTGGATTCATTAGGAGTAACATGAACGATTGATTAACGGTGTGATGTCCATATTTATGTTGGACTAGTGGTCCCGGGAAGACGTTATTCCTGCCATAAACAGCCTTTTCTGTAGACCAAATTTTCTTTGAAAACATAATTAAGTCATCTCGACAACAGCGCCACTATGGGATCTTATATTATTCTATCTTTTAAGTTGGACCCAACCACACACATACACAAAATTTCTTTGAAATCGGTTGTTTCAAAGTCTATAACGGACATTAGTAGAAACAATACATTTTTGTGTTTTATATACATAGATACGAATTCGCGATGTTTTGCCTTAAAGTTGTGAACTAGTTAGCAAAACTAATGATAGGTTTATCTATAATGACACACTTTTTACAAGAGCTTACGTCAGATATAAGGTTATACACCGCTGGACTGAAAGAGCTGAAAGTATACTTATTATGATTTAGATAACTACATAGAAAGCCTTTTTGAAATTTCATTCCTTAACGGCGAAAATATTTGCAAAGTTTGTATTGAAATTTAGGTTATAATTTACTAAAACCTTGGCAGTTATAGTCTTCGGGGCAATAAATGAAACATGCATATCATCGTTTTTCAAAAAACAATTAATTCGTAAGGAGAGAACGGGCGTGGACAATTTTGATAAAACCATTCTGACAATTCGACAGAGCCACGAGCAAAAGCAAGTTTTTTATACACCATTAAATAATAAAAATCGAGTAAAATTGTGACCTTTATTTAGCAACCTAACAATGTTTTATCAAATATTTTGGGCCTCAGAAATTCCATACCGAACATCCTATTTAATTAAGTTCCCTATTTACTCGACAAACATAATTGTCACAACATATTTGCTTTCAGCACAACCGTAAAGGTAAATACGGCATAATTGGCGGCAGCGGAACCAACTGCGTTGAGGTTATCAATCTCCATAACAGGTACATATCGTGCTCTTACCCGGCTACGGGCACAGTCCTAGCTGTTACAAGCCACCAACATCGCATCGCTTTCGGTGGGACAGCGCCCACTTTCACAATAGTCTCCTTCCACGATCCAAAACATGAGAAAGAAAAGTATGAAAAAGAACAAGAGCTAGAATTCGATTACACGAAACCCGAAGTAACTGTATATGAAGATGAATATGATGTAGTCAATTCCCCAGAACATGTTGGTGAAATATAAATACCAACAGACACCTCGAAATAAATGTGACTGTAATGTTCCGTTGTTTGTAAAGACTTATTAATGATATTATAATTACTGTTTTAATGAGTTTAGCTCATTAATGTTTGGAAACAAAATAAAGTACTGTAATCTAACAACGACAAAATGTAAATTATTATGTTCTCTCGAATTACATCGTCACGCGAACGGCCCATCAGTATAAACAGTAATCCGTTTCAATTTTACTGTAGAGACGTCTGAGCTCATTTCACATCGACGCCCCCGCCGGTTAGGCACATCGTTTTCATTGCAATAATAATTTGCAAAGCTTGTTTCAACCAAATTGGACCTCAACTGCAATAACAATAAAACCGTCCAAATAAACGTGTTGAAATGTAACAACGGTCAAATTGAAATCCAGAAAAACAATTTTACAAGTTTTCGAAACGAGAAGGGAAAAAATTCGCCTGGGCAACATTGAAAAATTAGAGTCGGCATTGCGAATTCAGCCGAGACTACAATGGCGAACAAGTTGCAATAGAATTTAAATAAAGAAGCGTTCCCTAACAGCGCGAACTCGTGTGCGGGGCGTTGGTGAACTTTCAACATTTACCCGCTTATGTAGCGCGAGTATCTGCCACCTCGACGCCCCGCACCCACACCGCCTGAGAGGGGGAGGCGGGAAGCTCCCCCGTTCCGTACTTGGACCGAATATTTACAGCGCAACCTAAATATAGCGTGCCGCTGCTCAGCTGGCACGGTCGGTGTAGAAAGAGGGTAAACATACCCCCTCCTCCCGTTCAGTAGCTGCCACCGCGTGAAAGGCCATTCGGCCGCTGGCTTCAGTGGTAAGCGGACATCTCACACACGAAGCGAGGTCGGGCCGCGACCATGACCGCTGAGAGCGTCGAAGGTAGACGCTCGCACCGCCGATAAACGCTTCAAGGCCGTCAAATAAGACATGCATGCTTCAGTGGACCGCTTCCTTAATTCGAGGCGTATTATTATGGAAATGACGTACGTAGCTAGTACTTTTGTTTGGGTATTTGGTTATAAAATATTTAAACTGCCCCCACGAATACTTGCGGGGAACACGCGTACGTAATTTGCATGGGTAATTCACGCTTGTGAGACATTCATAAACACCGTGGGTGGGTGTACATATTAATATTGGAGGACGTTAAGATAAAGTAAATATATCGCTTGCACGAGAATGGAACCTGATGACATAATATAGGACTTAAAGTGGTTATTTACAAAAGTAATTTAGAAATACCGGTTACATAAAAGAAGGGGCGTCTAATTGAACTCGAATTTTATATTTTTATAACTTGTACATAAAATCATAGTACTTCTCAACTATTCATCACAAACCTAAAACAACAGTAATTACAGATTGTTGTGACAGGTTAATATTAATGATACCCGACAGTTCTACTCACAGTCCTGACTTTACAATGATACAAGCAAGTATAGTGTCTCGTGGGTATCAGACTAGCGACTACGAATCTAGCTACGAGCGACTTCGATACAAAACTTGAGACTCGAAATAAATTTGCGGCTCACACAAACATGCCTCTGTGCGGGAATCAAATCCGCGAACGCTTGTTTCAGAACCCGTTCCTAGCCAATGTGCTTCATTGAGATTGTCTCGCATAGTAACACTTCGCCATTATAACAATTATAATGTTGTTTTATTCTACGAGAATGAATAGAACCAGTAGGTGCGCTTTTCCTTGCTTAAAAATCATAACTAGCAAATTCACCTCGTACTTAGTCTAAAAAAAATCGTATGTTCGAAACCCAAATGGCATTCACCTCTGACTTTTCTAAAGTTGTGTGTATTCATTGTTAATTATCGCTTGCTTTAACGGTGAAGGAAAACATCGTGAGGAAACCTGCATACCTGAGAATTTCGAAGGTATGTGAAGTCTACCAACCTGCATTAAGCCAACGTGGTGGCCTAAGGCCTAACCCCTCTCATTAGTAGAAGATGCCCGTGCCCAGCAGTGAGACAATGTTTAATACAGGGCTAGTATTATTACTTAGTCTAAATACTGGTGAGGCTTTGGGTGATATGAAATTTGCCCGGGGTTTGTGTTCAATATGGTGATAGGTTCGATATCTATCACCTTATGTGACGAAAATAAGCTCAACGAAATGTACTCCTTACTAACCCCGTCGGGGCCACAGGCGTGAACTTAGAAGGGCCTATAATAGGAACATCAATATTTGCGTGACAAATAAAATATCGGTAAGTATGCAGCATATGATGTAAATGAAAACGTACAAAACTAATGTTTCATTTATTAATAAACTATAATATTTATGTACACTGTGTAATTAGAATAAAACTGATCGAGGTTGCGTGAACGGCTGTTGCATTTTTAACAAAGCCAAAATAGCGGGTTAGCTAACTTCACCAAAATAAATTATTCAATTCAATCTGGCGTAAATACTAAACGAGATTAAAGTCTGACAAAACATCTGACGGCTTGTTTGTGAACGCAAATACGTTGTGAAGGCGTTGATTTATTATTTAGGCACATTTGTTTTTAATTCGCAATTGTTATGAAGCTCGTTTGTTAGTCAAATGCCATGTCTGTTAAATGATTAAAATCATTTTGTACGTTTATTGTTTTACCTCCTATTTATTTATTTATTAAGGCACACCAACAATATACAAATTACATTATTTATAAATAAATATACAAAAAGAATCTAAAACTAATGTTTACATATATGACAGATGTGCACAACATTTTTATTCATACTTATACAACTTAATAATTTATAATTAGACCCTAAAATACATACACATGTATACACGAAGAAACACATACATACATACTATGAATGTGTATGTATATAATACTGTCCTAGAAACTCTATGTTCCACAAAGAGTTTTAGGACAGTATTTACTTTTTTTTATTGAAGTGAAAACTTCTTTAGGCACGTTGGGCACTTTTGGGATGGGTAAAAAGCACTGAACTCGCGTGATCATCACGCTCAGATTATTTTACTTTTGACATAAGCACGCCTATAAAGTTCTATAATTATTGACAAGCAATCATAAACAAAAAAGTTTCTACTTCATGGCCGCTGTTTCAAAAAAGAACATAGCAATTCCAAAGTTTTAAGTTTTCACTTCCGTCGGTTTTTATGGCTTATTATAAAATGTTACTTAAAGTTTCGCGATAACAGTCAAATCTGCATCGACTTTCTATCAAATGTTTTAGTTTAATGAGCAAAAATATTTTAGTCTGCCTCGGTGTCGCAGTTGTAATTACGCATGCGTTACGACTGCTGTGCTGAGGTCTTGGATTCGATCCCGGGTCGCGTAAAGTGATATTGGGTTTTTCTATTAAGAAATACTCACTATCAGCCCGGAGTCTGGAATTGTGCTCAGTATGGCGATAGGCTATTATGCTAGGTTACTAGCCGTGTATTATAAACTGTTTGCACTGCGGGGCACGGGCCTCCTTTACTAATGAAATGAGGTAAGAGGTAAGGTAAGTCCTTAGTCTACGAAGCAGGCCTACTGTTGGTTGGCAGACTTACCTTCAAACATCAAGCATATATATTAAGACACTTATTATTACTGATTTAATTAAACTAGCATCTTTATTTAACTTTTCAAATTGGCGACTCTGATATTAACATAAAGTATGTTCCAGTTTGTAACAGGTTGTTATAAAGAATTTGTTAGGTATTTTTATTATCGAAAGTGGACCACAAATCGGCAACCGTGGATACCTACTCTGAACAATTTATCGATCTTTGTTGTTTCGCGTGTTTCGTATAAAGCCATTAGTTATTTTGTATTACTTTTTGTTTACCAGAAGCCTTTCACGTAATGGGCCCATATATAAGGAACTTTTCCTAATTCCGTATTAGCTACGGGGTAAGTAACATTGTTTTCTTGGTTTTGTTCAGTATCAATTTGCTGATATTTATTTTTCTTACATATTTAAATTACAGCCTGCGTGGCTCAGCGGGTGAGTAGCCGGTTGTGAAACGAGAGGCCGTGGGTTCTATTCCGGCACCGAGACAAATGTGTGGGTGACAGATATATGTTTGTTTCGGGTCTGGGTGTTGGGGCCCGTAGTCCCTCGTAGTTCTTGATACCTACGATACAGGTTTTACCTAGTGTGGGGTCAATACGATGTAGTTTTGCAACACAGATAAATAAAATAATGTAATGTAAGTATGCGTAAGATATATGGGTAGAAATTATGTCGAATGATGACTCAAATAATCAAATCAAATTTATTTTGGTGATTGTATTGATCATTCGAGTTGCTTATTTTTATTAATTTGCTGTGTTTAATAACACAAAGAGCGTAAATGATTATTCTCGTTGTAATTTATTTACCGCTCCGTATTGTTAGCCAAATAACAAAGATTTATACATGTTGCCCTGATTGAACGAACTACTTCAATTTCTCTCACATAATTTTGACAAATACGTAAGTATCGTACAATCAAATATGAAATATTCATATAAAAAATACGGTACCATCGAAACTCTATACGCGTTGACGTCATAGCGCGAAACAAATCCAGGTTGGAAATTAAAAAGCGTCGAGCCAACTTTGCGGATTTGAAGATTCGGGCGTAGCGCGGCGTAGCGGGGCGTGGGCGGCGTAGCGGGGCGTAGCTCGGGCGTCGTAGCTGCATCGATCCGCGGGCCGTGACCTTGACCCGACCGCGTTCCCGGATGTGCCAGCACTCGCCTAGTTGCGCCATTGTCGCTTTATTCAGCTTCTGCTGGCTTTTATTAGCCCGGATTTTATATCGCTTACCTCGTATAACCTTAACGAACATGTAGGTGTGTCTAGACGATTCTGTTCGTCTCATAAATAAGCATCAGGAATCAAGGTTACTTTAGGCTGGTAAGTGTGACTCGCTTGTATTTATATTTTTAAAATGAGTAGATATTTCTGAAACGTTTTACGTAGATTGCTTTGGATAATTATCTAGCAGTGCTACGGCAGCTATGTTGTTTAAAAGATTAACGTTAATTCCAATTCTGTAATTTGTTATAACTTTATCCGTAAAACACTTTGTGTAATATGGGTCACGGGATTCCCGTGATAATAATTATCCTTAATGGGATATTCTTAAGAAAAAATTGTGTCATATTTTATTTCCAGTCTATTTGAGGGGACGGCCAGTTTGATGAATAATTTATGAGTCGAATATAAATTTTAAATTACAGACGAGTCGTTAGGTTTTGTATTTTTAGTTGGCTATTTATATACGAATGTGAAATTATTGAAGGACCAGAAATGTCAGCTAAGAATATAACATGAATTTATTTAACAGGTCGGCATAATTGTTTTGAGTACCGAGGAATAGGTTGTCTCTCGCTACTTGATATTTTAACTGGACGGCACTGCACTTACCATCAGGTGCAGTGTGGTCACTTTGCCGAGCCAAGATAAAAAAAATGAAAAATAGCATAAATGTTGGTGTTCGCAAATATATGTGGTGCCGCAACCGGCATGATCATCATCATCATCGATCAACATCATATCATTCGTATGTACTAGGCTGATTCCTCTCTGAATTAGATCTGTATGTCACCGATATTCCCAGTATTTCGTTCCCTAAAGAGAGTATTAGTAGGTTTACTCAGTAGGTTAGGCAGATGGCCGGTCGTAAGAACTAAGTTAAATTATTTGTGCTTGTAATGTCTAATATAAAAATGCTAGGTGCATCACGATGAATTGGAATAAGAGTGAGGTGGTGATTTATTTATTATTAGTCACATTATCGCTTTACTAAAAATTATATAATATTTGTATATTATTTTTATTCTAAGTGACAAATCTTTACATATATATTCGACATTCATTTGTTATATGTCGAATATATATGTAAAAATGTACCAACACGCATTAGGCCAGCGTGGTGGACTAAAGCCTAACCCCTCTCATTAGTAAAGGAGGCCCGTGCCCAGCAGTGAGACAATGTTTAATACAGGGCTAGTATAAACTTAATGACCTGCAAAAAGTGCCCCTAGTGGCCTAATTTACTAAATAAACGGTTTGATTTGATATGATTTATTATATTTATTTTTTAAATTATAACAGAATGATATAAATACAAATAGCCAACGGTGTATTTAATTATGACTATAGTTCAGTAAATTAGTATTTATACAGTCTAAATGTCAACGTGGAGTTGTTAAGCCTATTATTTCAGTCACGCGAGACGCTCATGTGCTCCTATAGAACAAGAGTTTCAATGTGTCTCAACGGACGTTAAATTAGCCGTTAACTTTACGCTTGAGGCTAATAAAATGTGGACAGCTCTATCCTATTAATATTATATCAGTAATAGTAGAAATATTGGCAAGTCAATAATCATGATTTTTAGTTGTATGATAAACAACATGAAATATCTATCACTGTTGGAAAAAATATGTCTCGAGATGATTATTGGATCTGGATAATTTATGAATTACTATCATAATTGATAGTTATCCGTAGCGAAAATTGGGAAAAGTTGCATAATCAATTGTCTGTAATTAATTACAGTAAAATAAAATTGCTCTGTATTTCTGATAAGTAAGTATTTGTAATAAAACCTGGTAAAATGAAATCCACATTCTTAGACAACAGCTTAAGGAGTTATTAAGGAGTCATGCATCATGACGTAAGTATTTAACGACCTATCCTGGTACACCTGTTTACGGATAACAAAATTCAACCATAACAGTCCTATTATACATCCCAGTGGTCGTGTTTGTTACAATCAACGGCACCGCGTGGACTCGTCTAAACAAAATTATGTAAATAGATGCAATCTGGTCGCCCGCGCCGGATGGACCCTGGTGCGGTCGGGCATAACAATGTATGCTAATCAAAAGATAGCTCCTTCATGATTTAAGAGAACTGCAGAGTTCAGTTTAGGCTGACAAATGATTTTTCTGTGAATTGTTAGGGCTTTTCTGCTTTTTTGATGTATCTAGTACGTTGTGTATGGAACAAATTAATGTCAAATGCCTAGCAATGTAGGTTTGAATCATTATTACTGCGAAAATGAATCACTTATGATCCACAATAATTCGTTTCGAGTATGGATGTTGTGGGACTGTAATGTGAAAATAAATAATATATGATCCACAATCATTTGTTTCGAGTAAGGGTGTTGTGGGACTGTAATGAGAAAATGAATCACTTATGATCCACAATAATTCGTTTCGAGTATGGATGTTGTGGGACTGTAATGTGAAAATAAATAATATATGATCCACAATCATTTGTTTCGAGTAAGGGTGTTGTGGTACTGTAATGTGAAAATGAATCACTTATGATCCACAATAATTCGTTTCGAGTATGGATGTTGTGGGACTGTAATGTGAAAATGAATAATATATGATCCACAATCATTTGTTTCGAGTAAGGGTGTTGTGGGACTGTAATGAGAAAATGAATCACTTATGATCCACAATAATTCGTTTCGAGTATGGATGTTGTGGGACTGTAATGTGAAAATAAATAATATATGATCCACAATCATTTGTTTCGAGTAAGGGTGTTGTGGTACTGTAATGTGAAAATGAATCACTTATGATCCACAATAATTCGTTTCGAGTATGGATGTTGTGGGACTGTAATGTGAAAATGAATCACTTATGATCCACAATAATTCGTTTCGAGTGTGGATGTTGTGGGACTGTAATGTGAAAATAAATAATTTATGATCCACGATAATTCGTTTCGAGTATGGATGTTGTGAGACTGTAATGTGAAAATAAATCATTTATGATCCACATTAATTTGTTTCGAGTATGGGTGTTGTGAGACTGTAGTTCTTGATAACCACAATTAAGGTTTGACCTCCGTGGGGTCAGAACTATGTTTGTGCTTATTGAATGTATTTATTTATGTTTGTATAACGTTTTAGTTATTTATAACATTTTCTCCAAATAGAGAGATTCGAATTTCTTGTGACGAGTGCATTTGATTTTAGTTATCGTTTCCTTAACCGTAAAGAAAAACATCCCGAATTACTGTAAGTACCTGGGGATTCTTTATAAGAAGTTTAAAGGTATGTTAAGTTTGTTAACCCACATTGGACCAGTAAGGTTTGGTAAACCGAACCTATAATAATTAGTGGATAAAGCCCATAGCCAGCATTTGGGCGTTGTATTTACATAGTGGTGATGTTCACTTTTAAATGTTTAAATTTGGTTGTTTTTTATCCTGGCACGGCAAAGTGACCATACTACGCCTGATGGGAAGCGCAGTGCCGTCCATTTAGAGTATCGAGTAGTAGAGTAGTATTGTCTCTCGACAATCTATCCCCCGCTACTCAACACAATTATGCCAGCCTGCTTCTTCTTCCTTCTTGCCCATATGGTGTATTCGCCATGGACAAGAAGGTGACGAAGCGGTCGAGGGTCTAGTGTCAGAGTACTCAGAAGGCCGCAAAACAGCCAAACATCGTACCCCAATTCTAGATCCCCGACAAAAACCGGATGTACACTAGCTGATCCCGGAACGCGACGCACTTGCATGTGCCACTATGGCGGGATTTACATCAGTGTACGTACGTGTGTGTACGGTGGTCCCTATGTGTATGAATATCCTACCACCAGCCACTATTGTAACTTTCTTTAGATAAATATATTTTTAAAATCGTCTCAGTACCTAATATATTATCTCCTAACATACAAAACAAACTTATTTGAATGATATATATTTATTGAATGTATATTATAATATCTACAAAGTCAAATCGTTCATAATAATAAAGCTTTTCTCTATTATAGCTGTGCAAACAAGTTACGACTATAAACCTAAAAACATACCAAAAGGTCTAGACGACCAAATGTATGTTTGGCAACAATTTTAGGCCTTTGCATAATTTATTTAATGCTTCGTGTTGGGATCGATATCACATAAAGAACTAGCCGATGACGTGAGCTAGGTTTATAACTGTGAGACGCTTAAACTCCTCCGCCCACAAGACCTTTTTAAATTCTGCTCGTATCTGCTGCGGTTGAAGTTGACAATTTGTTATGTAGTTGTATATATCTCACACGAGTATCATAATAAGGGTATTTCAATGCGAATTTTATTATCAACTGTTAGCTGCGGCTCCGCCCGCGTGGAAGTTATCTTATACTATTTATAAAATTTCATCTCTCACAACTAATCTTTGCATAATACAGATAGTCGTTCAACAGGTATAACTTTTGATAGAATGCACCGATTTAAATGAAATAAATACTAAATGTTACCTAGAGATTCACTCTATGGTTTTATTGTCGATTCTTTTGTCGTAATACAATACTTTGGACGTGATATCTAAACAAACAGACAGAGACAATAATTCTAAAAACAATTGTTTTGGGTTCTATATCGATAATATAACACGTTATAATCAAAATGTTGCAAAAATATTATATATATGTACAGACAAAGTGCCTCTTCAGCGTTATTATAAATGGCAATGAAATTCCTGTATGTATACACCTGTTAATGAAAAGTCGTCTAGTGTGAAAGTCGAGCCAAACCCACGTGCGGGAAATCGATATGACTTAAAAACGCCCTCAAAGTATAAAAAGGCAACCATTAGCTTGGGTGGAATGTATTTATATTTATAAAAAATGTCTGGAAGGTTTTATTTGTAATGACGCCAAAAAGTCTACTAATCATTCAAATAACAAGGTATATGTGACTTAAAGAAAATATTACGTTTGAACACGTGAAATTAAAACCTCTTCATTTATATATGATAACCCAATTATGCATTTAATTGAATCGGACCCCAAAATCCAACTGCCATACCTCAAACAGTGTGAGCTCTTTGTTAGTAAATCAGACTAACCATAAATTACATTAAAATTGAAGGTTAAAAACGTTATAGTATATTTTCGTGACGACATACAACTCAGTCTACCCCGTGACTATGAAGGCTCTAAAGTTTTGAACGCCAGGGCTAAAAAAGTAAGAGGCGACTAATTGGGGCCATCGGGGGTCGCGGGCTCGCAGCGGGGGGCTGTCAGCCCGAATCGATGCACTCCCAGTTTCGGAGCATCGTGCGACCCCGAGATGGACGGCAGCGCGTGTGGTAAGGCCTCGTTCGCTGTCGTTGTTCGGTGCGCGGGGGCTCCTAAGCCCTCCCATGGAGATGGGCTGCAACGCAGCACCGCGCAGGGGCGGTTCCGGCAGCAATTCTAGCACTCCTTAGAATACCCCGGGATCGCTCCGTAAGCGCCGAAGAAGGCCACCGCGGGGTTTTAGCTGGTAGTGTCGGGTGGGGTGTACATAGGGGGTAGGGACTCGGCCCAGCGGCTGCCCGGATAGCCATCATCCGGGCGAGGGGGATGCTGGGTCGTAAGACCGGCTAGTCCAGCATAACCGTTTTATTCTTATTCCGCTTCCCCCCGGAGCGGGCGGTAGTAATAAAACGCTTTCCCCGCGACACCAAAAAAAAAAAAAAAAAAAAAAAAAAAGCTAAAAAAGTAAAATAAACCGCGATGAAATTGAGTAAAATTATTTTAATAGATATGAGATAGTAAATAATTTCCCAAATAATTTATATTACAGAATAGATTTTATTTCAAATAGTAGAAACCAAGTTTGTTAATTTTAAATCAAGATATATCTTAATGAACATGAACTTTATCACCATCGGTGGTTTGATAGCCTTTGTGGCGTAGTGGGTGAGCAACTCTTTGTTAAACAAGAAGCTATAAGTTCAAAATCAAAATCAAAATCAAATATTTATTGAATCCATGAAATGTTATACATTATTTAGATTCAGTCAATTTTTTACTCTACCGCCAGTTCGGAATGCAGTTTCGCTAGAGAAGAACGGGCAAGAAACTTTAGCGTTGCTCTTTTTCAACATTGGTTAACAATATTTGGTAATACAATTTTAATTTAATTACATTAGATTAGAGCAGCTCAATGTGTGTTAAGCTGCCTTATTGCAAGTATTGTTCGATCCCCGTACCAATATGTATCTGTGCCGTGATACCGACGATATATATTCATACCTGATGTAGTCAGGATATGAGTTTTTTTTACTGCCTGGATAGACAGATGAGCAGACGGGCCATCTGATTGTAAGTAATCACCGCCGCCCATAGACTTCAGCAATGCCAGGGCACAGCAAAGCCGCTGCCTAACGTTAATGTGATTGCAGTGAGATATTTATTTATTTCTTTCTCGTATTATTGAGCTAACATCCTCTGCTAAGCGTAAAGTTTGATATCAGATTAAATTTGCAATGATTACTAACGCATAATTCAGTTGTCGTTAATACCACGTGTAATACACGATAAACTTGGCATTCATTTATTTAATTACTCCATAACTCCATAACATTATTATAGTAGGTACTAGATTTTTGACCGCAGCTTCGGATGCGTGGTTATTTTTTCATATTTTACTAGTTTGGATCTACTAAAAATCACTTTCAATTATTACCAAATTTCCCAATTTTCTGGGCATGCTTTCAGATGTTTATTTCCCCATAAACTATATTCGGTATATAAAAAACATAAAAAATTCCAAGTTGTTCTCGACTGATGTGATGAGTGTTTGTTATGTTTTCTAACTTCCAACGAAGCGAAAGCACAAGTATTTTAAACTCCCACTAAAATGTTTTACCCAAATATTATACTAACTTGTTTTCGACTTTAACAGCAACGTATCTATATAAATAACAATCAAGGTCGTCTGGATTTCAAATCTTTATACAAGGGCGCGTAACAAATATTTTTGTGTCGAGTTTAGACAGAGATAAATAGTTAATTTTAACAAGTTTACACTATTAAAATGTTAAAACATATTTTGAGAAAGCTTCATAAATCATAAAAGTGTTTTAAGAGCATGCTTAGTGTACAGTTGCTCGGTTATTTGGCTTATTATCTAAACAAGAGTATGCAAAATGATATTCGAGCCTACCGGATTACTTTTCGAACTCAATATTTGAAAGTGCTTTGATGCCTCTTGGTATTTTTGGAGTTATTTATATAAAGAATAAAGATTTTTTTAAAGATAAACGTTTTTTATCATTTCGGAATAATAAATACCTCTAAAAGGATAGGATAAGGAATGAGTATGTAAGGGGAAGCCTTAAAGTAGCACCAATTGTGGAAAAGATGAGGAGTGCTAGGTTAGCTTGGTATGTGCATGTGATGAAAGGCATGTGATAAGACTGGTTGTCAATATGAATGTGGATGGAAGAAAGAGTCGTGGGAGACCAAAAAAGAGGTGGATGGATTGCGTGAATGAGGACATGCGCATGAAAGGGGTGAATGCAGATTTGACGCATGATAGGGCTGCGTGGAGGGTTCAAACCGTTTGTGCCGACCCCACTTAGTGTGGAATAAGGGCAGGTAGATGATGAAATACCTCTAAAAAAAAAACGATAATAATAATGCAATCTCAAAGGAAAACTGTGTCAACTGATTTTTATTGCGTTAAGAAATTTTGGTAGTCGCTACTTATTGTCACGTAAATAAGTACATCTTGCGAGTTTTTGACAGTATATACTGAAAAATAATAATACTACGATTGAAATATACTCTTAAAAACTATGTTATAAAACTCTTTTAATATATACATTATGCTTGAATCAAAATCTTAAGTTTCTTGTAACTACGTTAGCAAAATTATTTAGTAAAAACAAGTTGTTTTGTGGTTAACGATCCGCAAATATTTAATAACGTACTTCTGAAGAACACTTGGAGATTTTAAACAATATTCTTGATCAAAGAGAATATAACCCGCGTTCCATAACTACCGTGGTTAGATATATATTTACGAACTAGTTATATATTATATCATTTTAAAAACATCTAGGGTCTAGAGTTGGGGTACAATGTTTGGCCGTATTGCGCCCTTCCGAGTGGCGTGGTGCGAAGAAGCTACACAGCAGGCAGGCAAGATTGTGTTGAGCAGCAACTGATACATTGTTTCTCGCTACTTGATACTCTAACTGGATGGCACTGCGCTTATCATCAGGTGAAGTGTGCAGTTGCCGTGCCAGGATAAAACAAAACAATATTCAATATATCCATAACATTTCATCTGCATGTAATCAACAAATTCGTCGATATGTTGACTGATGAATTAATGAATTGATGAACCATGTGAAAGAATAAAAATAGCTGTATGAAATTCTGTGATTGTAAACTACGAGATTTTTGCCCCCATGCCGTGGATATGAAATTACATTCTCGTCCTATTGACTACTAATAAATATATATTATTAGTGTCCTTAATAAAATGCTGCACATGTTAATGAAATACAAATATCGTTGAGTATTGTTTGTGCTTTTTAATATGTTGGAAAAAGAAATAATTACATAAGCATTTTTTTTCATATTTATTCCGAAAAAAATTAGGATTATATTATCAAGATAGAAAAGCGATGTATCTTGAGATTAATAATTCCAATATTAAACTTTAATATTCATGTTAAACTAGTCAAGTCATTCTTCAAAAACAGGCGTTCTCAATCAGGCTTTACGTAACCTTCAAAAGGCGAAGGTCGTAGACACCTTGAAAAAACAAAGAGGTTTAGTTTTTGTTTGACAACACTCAATTTATTTCAGGATACTTTGTTTTAAGCTGGCAGCATCGGGCCTTTTTCCAGGTAGTGAGCAATCCCTTTTTCAATTTGCTAAACAACAAGTTATATTTGCCAAACCCGTGGGTACCCGCTGCGTAAATCTGCTCTCATTCTGGGCACGCACCAACAAACTAAAGTTTAAATCCTATTGTTCACGTACAGAATTATTTGTATACAATTATAAGAATGGCATATCTTTGGTATAATGTCGTTGATGAAAAGTTTGTAACGACTTATTTCACTAAACAATCTTAATCCGCAGATACATATTAATTCTGATTGATTATGCCTTGGAGGTGTTGCGCTTGAGACGTCTTATAAGCTCATTTATGTGAGAACCATCTGTAGACACTTATTAAGATTGTTTCTTAGAACTGGTCATAAGTTATACATAAAATATATTTAATAGATATTTGACTCATGTATGGCACGCCTTGCCCATTCTTATAAATATATAGTTTTAATTTGGCTAGTGGTAGCTTGTCAGCCGAAGTCCTATTGACACGCACACAAAGACAGTATATCGCTACAAAGCTCGTAACGCACAAAATCAACGAGTGTACAAATTAGTTGAACTATTATTATATAAATAAGTCTGTCATTATAATATTTTGTTAATAATAATAAATAAAATAAATACACCGAACAGTTATACACATAGTTCCCCACACTAGGTAAAAACTGTATCGTGGGTATCAAGACCCTAAACAAATATCTACCTGTCACACAAATATTTGTGTCGGTGCGGGACTCAAACCCACGGCCTCTCGTTTCACAGCCGGCTACTCGCCCGCTGCGCCACGGAGGCTGTCAATGTATGTAGATGGTGCATAAATCATAAAAGATAATTAATAGATAAGATATTTAAGTTCTCTTCCTCTATCGCCCTACTTCCGTTGCTATGGCTAAATTCAAAAGCATTTTTTTTAATTAACCTGGCACGGCAAAGTGACCACACTGCACCTGATGGTAAGTGTAGTGCCGTCCAGTTAGAGTATCAAGTAGCGAGAGACTATCTTCCCTTGCTAAACAATGCAATCATACCAGCCTGCTGTATAGCTTCTTCACACTACGCCTAAAGGACCTAAGTACATGTTGGCAACCCAACATGTCAATTTTGGTTTATATATTTTTCTGTAAGTTGGCAACATTAAAATAAATAAAGCCGGCGCTCTCTTCCTCCCGTGTCGCCATTGCGCTTACAACCTGATGTATTTTATTTTACATTATATACAAACCAGTGATATAATACAGTCTACATTCCAGGCCTACATATTATTTCAGTACATACCTTGTCAAGGCGTTGTCCAATAATTTGCAAAAGCAAAATCTAAAGGCCAAATAACTCGTGTCCTTCAACCCAAACATGTAGTGTGTTTGATTGAAAAATTCTAACATAGGTAAAATCAAATGAAATGGCTCACGCAAAACGTTTTACATACTTGAAATTTCACACGCGTTATGTCAAGCGTGCACGGAATTTGTGGCATGTGCATAGCGCGTTTCAGCAAGCAGAAAAATTGTTAAATTCAAATTATAGTTTGGTTTAACATGTATGTTGTATGGATAAAAGATTTAAGAGGTCTTACAATGTTTAGGAAATCATTTTTCTCCTCAGATCAGTATTTAGAGACTAAACTTGTGGATTATAACAACGGCATAATTAATTAAAAATTTATATAAGAGATCCATGATGTATATTCACGTTACGCTACGTTGAAATCTATCAATGGAATGAAATATTTAAAAGATTTTTTTTACATTTTACGAAAGTATAAAACTTTTTGTATTGTACTTATATATAAACATAAGCTAGCGCCAATACCTGTCTTCGAAGGGTAGGCATAGATGCAGCTAGTTATTTCGTTTCTATCTATCTAAACTACAGTCATCGCACAAATTCTAATCAAACATAAATTGTGATTACCGAACTGACATTTGAACTTGAAACCTCACCTGCGTATCCTATGTATCTACCACTGAGGCCTTTATTGAACCTATCTATGGAGATTTCTACAAAATAAAGGACATGTTGACAAATTTAGTGTACATCAGAAAGGCTTTCAGCCAGGGACGTTTGGGTCCGAGCCAAGTAGGTTTATTTAGTGGAATAGTTCGTGTGTGTAACATACATCGCTGGTCCGTGTATTTGTATGATAATTTGCCCAATTTCGCTCCTTTCAAAACGGCAATGTGTGCTACGCCGCTCCTTTTCATAAAGCTACATAAATAAAGTCCCTAGCCGCCTCGCGAGGTTCTTAAAAATCTTATTTCAATCGCTCCCTATATTCTTATTACGATAAAATATCTATTCTTCTTTCCTTTACATTTTATACAAAGATAAAATAAGTACCTAAGAAAAATATATTTTAGGCTAAACAACCCTCCATATTTCCCTACTTTTTACGCAAGAAAAAAAAAAGATTTACGACAACAGCGCTGTGCGGTGGAGATTTCATTAAAAATCTAGATCTTCGAATTGTAGTGTGACACAGAGACCTTAAAAGTAATACTTGAAGTTGTTCTATTTGTATTGCTCTATTTGGAACATAAGGCTGAATTATTTTGGTAAAGTAATTCAAAATGGAATATAATATGTAGAATGTTGGCATTGTATTACTCTTTTGTCGGCAAACATATATTTGTACATTAAATGTACTCATACATTTGCGATGTGTTTATAAGATAATATAGAACAAGTACAAGAACAAACACAATAATGAAAACAGAACTAATTTTATGGTTTTCATCCATTTTACTTTTTTGTGGTCAAGAAGGCTGTAAAGTTTTCAAAATATTAGGACTAAAAAAGTAAAATAAACCACGATAAAGTCTGTAAAATTACTTTCCTTCCAATGTTTAATATTTCTGTAAACATAAGAAACCAATTCGGTGAACTCAATACTTAGGCTGTTAAGGTTTCGTTCAATCAATAATATCATTCGATTGATGCCTCATCGGCCGCTGTATTCCGCCCGCGCAATTATATTTCTCTCACAACCGTGGCCGCGAACTCCCAATCGATTTGCCTATACAGACATATTTGGAGCATCGCCAAGTGTTATTGCATCGGGTCCGGGGTGGATTCGTATTCCATGCCGGTTGCAGACATACTGAAAACTATGTAGGGCAGTATCATAAATATTTGTACTTGTATACTTTGAAATAAAACGAAGTTTACGGATTGTATCGCGGTTTATTTTGCTTTTTTATCCCGACGTTTCGAAGACTTTACAGCCTTCATGGTCACGGGGAAGACTGAGTTGTATGTCATCTCGAAAGTGTAGTGCAATGTTCCTACCCTCAATGTAGTTGATATCACATTTTTATTTTGATGTAGTTCGATCTACGCAGAAAGAGCTCACAGTGTCATGAGGTCTGGCAGTTGGTCTTTTGGGTTCCGATTTAATTAAATGAATAATTGGATCCCAGGCTGGTGCTAGCTTCCAACCATCTTCTCTATTGAAATTAGGATGTTTTTTTAATAATATTCGCGTAAATATAAGAAACTTGTATAATTTGTCTATTTTTCCCGTTTTTTTGCTTAGTTGACGAAAATAAATACAGAAATGTTAAATCTGTAAAGGTAAACAAATGAGAATGAATTGCTAAGAGTAATCACTATGTAGAGCTACTACCATA
The DNA here is from genome assembly GCA_905220505.1 of Laothoe populi. Taxonomy (NCBI): domain Eukaryota; kingdom Metazoa; phylum Arthropoda; class Insecta; order Lepidoptera; family Sphingidae; genus Laothoe; species Laothoe populi. The sequence continues at coordinate 6,997,661 of HG992152.1, forward strand.
ATGTGAAAGGGTGTTGCAGAAAGATGGTAAATATAATAAGTTGACAAGGGAATATGATTGGTATGAAATATGATTAAAATAAAGAGGGGTATCCCTTTATTATATTAGCTTTAGCTATAGCATGGCTGTATGTATCCAATTGAATATTTTAATTTGTTATCTAGCGAATAATTATCTATACAAACGTCAAGATATGCTGTCAGCAGTCATAGGATTAAACAAAGTGCAAAGACGTGATTCCAACACTTATTCTTGCCTTCAAAACGTCTATATTAAATCATGAGTCATAAAAAACATTTTTCATAAAAAAGGAATAAGTTTTCCACGACAATAACTTGGATATTCGACCATTACCCGGCCCGAAAAGTGCGAGTGCTTGATTAAATTCGGTGTAAGCAATTTTTTAGATCAATCTCGATTTCGCGTTTATTAAGGGGTCTTGAAGAATAAAGCTTTGACAACAATAGAGTTTTTGAGTGCGGCTCGAAATTGACATCATTTATCAAAGACTTACTTAACAGGCTTTAACGTTTTAATGTCTGCATCATTATGGATATCATATGATATATTAAATAATACATATACATTTTAAAATGAGTATTTGAATTCATTTTAATTAGGTATTATGTTATATTTTATTGTTTAACCCGCATTGCGCCAATAGACGTTCTGAACTAATATCACTTAGGGAACTAACGCACTAAGAATAGGGTGACTATTGCAGAATTCTGTTCGATAATATTCTGTTTAGTAATCAGCAGACACCCACGCGTGTAGATAGGTGTATAGCCAGTGACGTCAGACTATCCTCTATGCTGCCGTAGGTGCTACTCTAATCTATTTAACACATATCAACTGGCCTTAAGATAGCCATGTCCTATAAGCCTCGCTAAATATATTAATGTCAAGCTATTATCGATACTTGTATATTGTGATAGATGTGTTATTTAGATTCATGTGAGTTTTACAAGTTTTAAAAGATTTACAGAATCTAACTAATATATAACAATTGCTAGATTTGATAAATATTTTGATTTTATTTAACTATGTTTGTTGGAGAGGGGGAAAATGACCACGTGTTTAACAAGTGATGTGTAGTGATTACCGCCGCCTTTGACGCTTAGAATAGCGGAGGACTGGTTGCCAATCTTTATGGAAATATCATTGTCTTTTCTTGAAAGTTCCTATGCCATATCGATAATAAGGCAAAAACTAATTCCACAATTGCAAAAAAAAAATATCCAAAGAAGACACAATCCATACAGATAATTACAACTTACGGCGACGGCTTTCGAGGGCTGGTATCATTCGAATTGATTACTCAAAACACGTTTCATTATTATTCCTTAGGTATTACAAAATTAAGTAAGTAAGACTATTTAGTTAGTTCACAAAATAACTCGTTTCGATTTCTTGCTTTTGTTCTTGTTTACCTAATTCTATACGTGGTGGGGAATGAGGAAATCCGAACAAATTTAAACTACCACAAATAAAAAATCATAAGATATTTCTCTATATTGGTTTCGTATACTTCTTTCAACTCCGGCATAGCAACATAAAGCAACATAAACTCTTAAACAACACTTCATCAACATGTCTGGGATCGCTTAATGTGTCAATTATCGAATTAAATATTCAAACTCCTTCATAATATTCCAAGAATATCTTTGCGAGTCTTTATTGATAAATAAATTTTAGCGTTACAAGAACAGTTATTATAAGTTAAAGTTATTAAGGTATAATAAGTGGTTTTATTTATATTCAGACATGTAGAGTGGTTCTCAAGGTTTTTAGGCAGCTATATTTAGGTTACACTGAATTTATAGTAAGAGCTTGTTGAGGCAAGATGGACTATACCTAATAAAAAAATTAATATCAATATAAAATGAGAGGGGAACTGCGGGGTCAGGTCTATGTTTGTCATTGTTGTGTGTCAATGTATTTAAAGTACCACAAAATTCCTTTCAGTGCGGGCACATTATGGGGTTGTCAAAGCATTGTTAGAAACAGAGCATTGTGGGGCAAATGGAAGGCAGACGTGCTCGAGGAAGGTGGTGGGCTCAAAACCGCACACAGTGGAGAATGACGCGTGGTCGCGATCCTCAGCGTTGACGGAACAAGGAAGAAGAAGTATACACTGACCCACTCTTGGGCACAGTCCTCAATAATGAGAGAGGTTAGGCTTTAGTCCACAACGCTAGCCTAGTGTGAGTTTTTATGTATCTTCACGATATTATCCTTAAATGTAAAGCAAGCAATAATTAAAGGAATGAATACAAAACAAAGAAGTAAAAAAGGCAAGAGGTGTGCCATTTGGCTTGTTTCTAACCTACAAGATTGCCAGAGCAGTCTTTAATACCCCCAGCTCGGCTATTCCGGCTATAATCGAATGTACATATACATATACACTCACGCCTATAATCCCCGAAGGGGTAGGCAGAGGTGTAACCAGTACACCCACTTTTCGCCGAATTTCGGTTGCATAATGTGATAGGGGGCGAGCCTATCGCCATATCGAGCACAGGTTCCAGACTCCGGGCTAATACTGAGAATTTCTAGATAGAAAAACCCAATATCACTTTACCCGACCCGGGAATCGAACCCGAGACCTCAGCACAGCGGTTGTAACGCTTGCGCAATTACAACTGCGCCACCAAGGCAGTCGATTGGTAGGTAGGTATAATCGAATGTATTTATAATTATTTTTCTGTGAACTGAAATCAATATTTAAAATATATGGTAACTATGAATTTATTACAAAACTTTCTGTCTAAATAAATTACTATGAGTGTTTTCAAATAATATACCAAAAATATGAAAAAGTTGTTAGTACCGTTTGAAATTTGAATTGTTTTGAAAACTAAATCTATTTACGTGAGTGTTATGAGATCCTAAAAACGGGTTTACCTACGTTTTGAACTTTCCTAGCGAAAAATTAAATAACAAATAAATACCTAAAAAAACGAGCAAGCGGTGATTGTTTAACCCTTAACAGATATTTAAACAGTAATAGATGCCAATTCTATAGTTGAAAGTTTGTAATTTATATCAGAAGTGGCTGCCAGTTCCTTGTCAGATGAAGGTAAATGGGCCTAGCGACCTTCTAAGTTTTGTTTTAGAGTGTGATCATTAATAATATTTTTACATTTATCAATATCCACTTAAACAGTTTATATTTATTGCTTTAAGTTATATTGTCAGCTGTAGAATTATTATTTTTATTGGTGTTAGTCCTTCGAGGCAATATTTTGCAGTGGTGCAAAATTGTATAGACTGGTTATATGGATTAACTAGTTGTTGCTCGCGGCTCCGCCCGCGTGGAGGTCATGTTTGGGAGAAAAAGTATACAATACTAAATACCAATATTCATGCGTTTAACTTAAAAATGACGGATTTTCATACAATCTTTCATTCCCTATTTTACCCCCTTAGGGGTGGTATTTCCAAAAACCCTTCCTTAGTGGATGCCTACGTGATAAAAGGTACCTACTGTCAAAATTTCAAGTCTCTAACCCCAGCCGTTTAGGCTGTGCGTTGATCGATCAGTCAGTCAGTCAGTCAGTCAGTCAGTCAGTCAGTTTCTTCTTTTATATATACAGATGAATATATTTTGTCATAAGGCTATATTGGGTGATAGCTCCCAAAAAAAACTCAAAGATTAGGTTCACTGGTGTGTTTTAAAATTGCCTAACGAATAAAGGTGGAGAAGAAAAATAAAATTCTTAACATAATGTTTTTTGTTTAGAAACATAATTCTTAAGATAATGTTTTATTTTCTGATGACTTTAATTTTAATATGCTATACATAAGCATGGATAGCTTGGCTGGGAATGGTACTTTCTGCAGAGATGAAAATCGTCGATTCTCAACCTGCCCAAATGACATACTGGATTTTCGATTTAATGTGTGATTTAATTATCACTGGCTTTAATAATGAAATACAGCCTGAGAAAACCTAAATACCCGATTTATCAAAAGAATTTCGAAGGTATGTGAAGTCTACCAACCTTTTTTTTTTGTTATCGCGGGGAAAGCGTTTTATTACTGCCGCCCGCTCCGGAGGGAAGCGGATTAAGAATAAAACGGGTATGCTGGACTAGCCGGTCTTACGACCCAGCATCCCCCTCGCACGGATGATGGCTATCCGTGCTGTCGCTGGGCCGAGTCCCTAACCCCTATGTACACCCCACCCGACACTACCAGCTAAAACCCCGCGGTGGCCTTCTTCGGCGCTTGCGGAGCGATCCCGGGGTATTCTAAGGAGTGCTAGAATTGCAGCCGGAATCGCCCCTGCGCGGTGCTGCGTAGCAGCCCATCTCCATGGGAGGCTAAGGAGCCCCCGCGCACCGAGCAACGACAGCGAACGAGGCCTTACCACCTGCGATGTGAAGTCTACCAACCTGCACTAGGCCAACGTAGACTATGGCCTAACTCCTCACATTAGGATCTCCTAATGTTCCATTGCTGGGTCGGGTCATCTGACCCGACCCAGCAATGGAACAATCTATAATACAGGGTTATTATAAATTTCAGGAGATATCTAGAAACTGCGATAATTTCGCAGTTACAAAATTACACTGTTTTTCTATTTCATTTTCTCCAATCTCAATATTATGTGCTACATCAGACTACTAGTAAGTTTTTTCAAGGTTTCAATAAAACAAGCGGCGATACAAAAGGGCTATCGGGGTGTGATCGCGAGTGTTACTGGCATCCCGCCAGAATCCGGACCTAGATGAAGTCGTTATACAATATAAAGGAAAACTACGCGGTCATTTACTTGAGTGCTGAATGTGCAGTAACATTTGGAGCGAAAATCTTCATTGTATTTAGGTCTGTAGTCCATGTAAGGAAGTATTAAAATACCTCTTTTGTATATAAATATTTATTGAAGTGAAGACTACTCTATTTCTTTTGGCACTATTGGGATGAGGAAAAAGCACAGAACTCGCGTGACCACACGCTCAGATTATTTTACTTTTGACACAACGCTTATGAAGTTCCATAATTATAGTTACTACTTCATGGACGCAGTTTCAAAAAAGTTAATTCCAAAGTTTTAAGTTTTACTTCTGTCGGTATTATAATAAATAAATAAATAAATAACACCCAACAGTCACACACATAGCCACGATCCCACGCTAAGATACGAGTCTTGTGTTGTGGGTATCAGGATACAATAATAGATCCAACATACATAGTCACAACCCATACTAGATCAAACTTGAATTGTAGTCATATTGACAGCCTCCGTGGCGCAGTTGGCGAGTCGCCGGCTGAGAAACGAGAGGCCGTGGGTTCGATTCCCACACCGGGACAAATGTTGGGTGACAGACAGATATTTGTATCCGGGGTCTGGGTGTTTTGTTAGACCGAAAGTCTCTCGTATTCCCTGATGCCCACAACACAAGACTCGTATCTTAGTGTGGGGTTGGGGCTATATGTGTGACCGTTGGGTGTTATTTATTATATAAAAAAAAAGATTACAATGGACTTCGATACCATAACTCCTGTACCAGAAACAAATATTTGAGGTACAAGCTTTCGTTTAAATATACTGAAATGAAACGATTAACCGTTTCAAATGTTCTTAAAACACCAGGTAACAGATACTACAAATTAAAGCACCAATTTCGTGTTATTCGAAACCTTTGAACAAAAAGCTTTAACAATTACAATAGTAACATTTTGAACCCACTGTTAATTAATTTCCGTGTAACGTACACTTTGTGCGAGTCAATTTAAATCTCTAAGTGAAGTCATTACACAAAAGATATTCTATTATACTAAGAAATAACAAAGCCCTAAAATAGCATTTACCTCAGTGGCTGACGGAATACCAAATATGTGAGTGTTTGTGTATAATTATTCCATAGAGATACACCCTGTATTTCCTTCGAAATTAAGACTGTAATCACGTGTCAACATCACTTTGTCTAATCTCATCGTGAACTAGATATTAGTTTATATATTATCTAGATATTAACTAGATAATTTATGCTCATATTTTCTCAATTACGTGTCTGAATCTGTCAACAATTTTTATGGTTTTTTTTATAGCATAGTCCGAAAAACGAGCCAGTGGGTCACCTGATGTTAAGTGATCTCCACCGCCCATGAACATCTACAATACCGAAAGTATCATGTATGCGCTGTCGGCCTTAAAGACAGGAATAGGGATTAGGGAAGGGAAGGGGGCATCTGGGCCTCCGGATATCTCACTTACCATACAAAACGCGACAGTAAACTGTCACTTTACGTTGGTTTTCTGTGAGACAGTGGTACTACCCCGGTCGAGCCGGCCCATTCATGCTGTAGACAAATATGTCTTCAGCGTGGCTCTACCACTATAAAAATTATTATATTAGGTTGACGATTTAAAAAATCAATGATCAATACTCATTGGCAGATTTTATCGGCTACAGCTTACATTAGAATGAAATAAATATTTGTGTTTTGAAGAAACTTTTGACATTAAACCGTGCCTCATTGGGAAATGGTCACCCACAGATTAAACTCTTAAATTTATTTCATAATAACATTATCTGTGTTCTGTCAGACGTTATTTTGTTACGTATTTACACATACGTATTAAATACATAAAGGAAATGTATTTCCCTGCAAAATGTTAAAGGCGTTCCACACTGTTACTAAGCTGATTATTTTATTCAAAACGCAGTTGTAGTAGCAGACCTCCTTTTTACTTAATTAAAACTTTAACATCAGAAACAGTGCTACATGCATGTGAAACCATTTCCTGAACTGCTAAGTCATTGTAAGAATAAGGCCGTATGTTTGGCATTGTGCCAAAGATTCACTTTGTGTATACACATTGAAAGGCCCATCGCTCGGCGCTGTTGACGTGACTGTTTCGTTCATAGTTATTTTTCTAAGTTAATTTAACAAAACAGATGGTAGTGAGGGTTGAGGAAAATGAATACGTGTTTTCTGCCTGAAATAAAATGAATGTATTCAAATCAAATTGAATTAAGACTTAGGACGAGTTTTTTTAAATGTAGTCAATTGTAACTATTGTTGAAGGCATAGCCAAATATTTATACCATTAAATATTGTGCATTTATAATATGTATAGAAATAGCGAAATTCTAAAATCATTGGCAGCCTCCTTGGCCTTGTTGGCGAGTAGCCGGCTGTGAAACGAGAGGCCGTGGGTTCGATTCCTACAACGGGACAAATGTTTGTGTGACAGACAGATATTTGTGTCCGCGGTCTGTGTGTTGTGAGACTGAAAGTGTCTCGTAGTCCCTGATACCCACAACACAAGACTCGTATCTTAGTGCCGACCCCACACTATGTGGCTATGTGTGTGACTGTTGGGTGTTATTTATTTATTTATTATTTATAGAAAAAATCTTTGGCAATATTGACAACTTGACCTTATTAAAGTAATCTAACAAGCCTTTGTATAAAAAACTATTATTTAGTTGATTGACCTATTATTGATTTAGTCTTTATTACTATACAACCATAGATTTATTTATATTAATTTTATTTATTTAATAAACACAAAACAGGTTACAATCTAGTATGCAATAAATTATAAGAACACATGCAACATATTAGTGATCGATAGATACAATCAATAGTTAATTATAAATTTTAGGCCCTATCCCCATTTGAATCTTAATCAACGTCAATTAATGCTCTCTACAATTTGCTTTCGCAGCCCACAAAAGCTCTGTTAAAATGATGAAAGAAATATCTAGTTTAGAATTAATAAGCGGATGTAGAAATAGTATTATATCGCATAGAGTTCTGTAGTAGTGAGATCAATGTATATTTGACGTTAATAATAATAACACCGGACCTGTATTAAACGCTATCATACTGCTGGGTAAGGGCCACAGTAACCACGTTGATCTGATGCGGGTTGGTAGACTTCACCTACCTTTGGATTCTTATGAATGGATTTGGATTCTCATGTATGCCGGTTTCCTCTCGATGTTTTCCTTAATCTTTAAAGCAAGTTATAATTAACAGTGAATGCTCACTTGACTTTAGAAGAGTCAGAGGTGTATGCCATTTGGGCTGGTATCGAATGTATTACTCTCGTCTTCTAAGTATGTACAAAGTTGTGCAGTAATCAATTAATATAAATTAATTACTGCACAACTGTGATTGCTAATGCAATTTCAGAGAGTTGCTATATCATTTTTAATTAGTCTAACAATTTTAATTTAGTCCGTACATTATCTTAGAATGCTGTAATAATGAGATGCGTTCTTATTAATTCAAAATTTAATGAAATATGTCATGTTCAATTACTTGTTTTATAATTACTTTTTTCGCAATCATATATTTCAGATTATTGATTTATAGACGTAATTTTAGTAACCATTCAAAATCATACTTGTTGGTTTCTTTTTTATGTCTACATAAATTAATTATCATTAGGTAAAATCTTTTTAATCAGTAATTGTAAAAAGTACTAAAATATACATAATATTATATTACTTAAAATAAAAAAACTATTCACACATGTCATGTTTTGATATTCGTATTATGAAATGCCCCTATCATGTAATAGTTTTAAAGTCAACTAATACCAAATTAATTGGGAACGAACTAATATAGATATACTATATTTTACTACTAATTGGCTAAGTATTATAGTTTTTGTATTTTTGGTCAAATAAATTGTATTTTATTAAAGTACAAAAAAATACTGATATATAAATACAGTAATAGTGTTCTAAGACGTAGTATCTAATATATTATGTGAAATGAAAAATGTATTGAATCCTACTGATATTATAAATGCGAATGTTTGGATGGATGGATGGATGTTTGTTACTCAATCACGCTACAGCGACTGGACAGATATGGTTGAATAGCACATAGACTAATTTTTATCCCGGAAAAATGCACACATAATGGGATAGCAAAATATATAAAGGTGTAATAGCTTAAGATACCTACATGGATTGTATTCCTTTTCTTCCAAAAATAACATCCACGCGGGCGGAGCCGCGAGCAACATCTAGTATAGCATAATTTCATATTAGTGTATGTCATATCAAATGTGAAAAGTCCGGAGTTGTTATAAAGGCTTCAATGCGGAATTGAAGAAAATATGATTCAAGTCAAGAAATCCACTTATTACCACTTTATTGAATTTCCTGACATTTTACCTTGAAGAGAAACTTCTAGGGTGAAAATCTTTTCTCCCTGGTAACGATATTATTCACATAAAAAAGGTTTTTGAACAAAATTGACTTAACGCGAAAGCATCCGAAATAGGATCTCCTTACTTTCTCCTTACGTATATAAGCTGGTGTTTCTGTAGATTTTCCAAATCTGTACTTTATTAATTCAGCGCCGGTCGGCAGGAGGTAATAAAAATTAATAAAGGCACGAACAAAAGCGTTGATAATTAAAACCTCTGCGTATCTATAGCCGCCTTTTTAAAAGTTTAATTGACCTTATAAAAATATCTTTTGTTTGAGAAAAATTACCGCTCCGCCTACCAAGTAGATCCGCTTTCAGGGATCTAAAAAAGAGAAAGCTTTCGTTAGGTACTTTGAGTTTTTCCATTGTTTCAAAGGTATTATTTTCTCAATTATTTACGTGAGGTTGTTGAAAGTAATTCCTTCCGTATTTAAAATTGGTTTGGATTTTATTTTCTCGCGTTGTTTTCTCAAATTACAACGCTGATATAAAAACAGAACCAATTGTGGAATAATTGAAATTCGCTGGCTAAAAGATCGTGTACAGAAAGTTGATATATTAGAGAGATATTCACGTAAACGCTCTTGTCGGCTGAATATCCATTCATACATACATATACACTCACGCCTGTAATCCCCGAAGGGGTAGGCAGAGGCGTAACCAGTACACCCACTTTTCGCCGAATTTATTACGGTCCCATAATGTGATAGGGGGCGAGCCTATCGCCATACCGGGCACTATTCTAGACTCCGGGCTGACACAGTGTTTCTAAATAGAAAAACCCAATATCACTTTACCCGACCCGGGGATCGAACCCGAGACCTCGGCACAGCAGTTGTAACGCATGCGCAATTACAACTGCGCCACCGAGGCAGTCCACTATCCATTCATGTCCCGAGATAATTCAATATTTATTACTTGATGTGCTCCATTAATAGCAAACCGTGTTATAATTACGTGATTTTCCTCTAGGGCGATAGCCTACGTAACGTATCCCAGGGCGTTATGTATGCGACCCTCGTTATGTCTCACTTCTACTATACGGGTAAAGTAGGTTACTGCTAATATTAGTCCATTTAATTTTATATTTCATCTACATTCCATAACTACGTTTGATGAAAATTTATATACATACATACATATACACTCACGCCTATAATCCCCGAAGGGGTAAGCAGAGGTGTAACCTGTACACCCACTTTTCGCCGAATTTATTACCTTCCCATAATGTGATATGGGGGCGAGCCTATCGCCATACCGGGCACAGGTTCCAGACTCCGGGCTTAATACTAAAAATTTCTAGATAGAAAAACCCAATATCACTTTACCCGACCCGGGGATCGAACCCGAGACCTCAGCACAGCAGTCGTAACGTATGCGCAATTACAACTGCGCCACCGAGGCAGTCCGAGAAAATTTATATTGACACTAGTAATAACAAATACATAATATATATGTCGGAGGAAGCCATGAGCCGGGTCGATTGCTGTTTGCATCCACAATGCAGAATATTATTTGTTACATTTTTCTATAACTTAAATCCTCCTTACTGATCTAATAACATTTATGAATATTGTAATTCAAATAACGACCAATCAGAGCAGGACACGTGCCTCGAGCGGAGTCGAGGTGCCATGTTTACTTTTGACAGAGAATGAACGTTTTTGACATATATTATGGAGAGATAGCAACGGATCGAGTTGGATCGTTGGCTAAGAGCATTATGTCGTTGGAGAAAGTAAGATCGGTGCCTTGAACCCGCTGCTCTGTCCTAACCAAATACAATATTGTTTAATGTAAATTAAAATAGTAATCAAAACTGTGATCATTGTGTTTTGTGCTCGCATTTTACCCCAATGACGCCCACTAAACCCGCAACCACGATTTCTGATGTCGATGGGAATAATGATTCTCCGACATCAGAAGTGGGATCGGTGCAGGCACAAAACGTGAGCGAACGGACAGCAGCATATGATGGATGGCGTACATTATTTGAAGCGCAAAAAAGCATGAGGCTACTCGTGGAGACGCTAACCAACCCACTGAATATCGAGGATAAGAGAGAGCATCACACTGCCTATACAGACACTGACGCCCGGGCCTGGCTGGCAACGGCGGACATCTGCCTATCGGATCGCGATATACAGGGAAGTAAATTAATTCTTATACTTAGTAAGGCCATGAGAGTCTTGGCCGCAACATGGTTCCCTTAGAAAGCGTTTCCTAATATGAAGTGGCTTTGATAGTTAATACGTTATTAAAAATGCTTAGATACTGCTAAACCGCAAGAAGGTGAATGTCTTGCTGCATATACAAACTTTTGATTTACTTTACTCAAGTCACTATGGAGTAACTTAGGCAAGGAAGTAATGGTGGTATCCTTTATACTTGCACACATGGGGCAAATTGAGCCACGGTTACAACGCAATAATATTACTGAACAAATGATTACCCGCTGTAAAGTGTAAGCTAATAAGTGGCTTTTCCTTTACGCAAACGGAGTTACCATGAGATAAAAAAAACCGTTGTGAGCAATTCGCAAGATAGTAAACGTCCTAGGTTAAGTTCTGTTTTCACAAAATGTTACGCTTACGGAAAGCTAGGTCATAAATCTTTTGAATGTTTCAGTCAATCTCATGAAAAACAGCAGACAACTCCGATCTCTGAGCGCCCCAACAAGGCGGTTGCTACGTGGGTGCCTGTGACTTGCTACAAGTGTGGTGTTGAGGGTCATGTGGCATCGCGTTGCTCAAAAACATGGCCAGCTGCGACCAGCAATGCACAGTCCGCCGCCGCACCCAGCGTTGTGAAGCGAGTGGGCGTGTGTGGTGGTCACCGGGATAATTACGCAATTTGGTGAGCAGTTCTCATTTTGTTTTGATTCCGGTGCTGATTGTTCTTTAATCAAAGAGAGCGTCTCTCGCAAGCTTATTGGTACGTTGCAGCATGCAATTGTTACCTTGACTGGTGTAGGAAAATCTAGTGTATTATGTGACTCACAAATTTTGTCTAGGGTCGCTCTTAGTGGTCGTGAGGTACAAATTTTATTTCACATTATACCTGATGATTACCTGAATAACGATGTTTTGATTGGACGCGATTTGTTGGCCTTATGGTTGTCAGTACATATATCAAGTGATAAACTTACTATATTTGAGAGGCCCACTCTAGTTAATATTTGCAACATAGGTAACGCGTTGGCTGACTTTCATGACGTGGATACCGATATACCTGATGATCTTAAACCACAACTAATAGAACTCATTAGCTGCTTTAAGAACTCTTTTGTTGAAGGCACGCCTACTAGTAGAGTAAAGACAGGAGAATTAGAAATTAATTTAGTAGATCCTAGCAAAATCGTGCAACGGCGACCTTATCACTTAAGCCCTGAAGAGCGAGTGATAGTACGTAATAAGTGTAGTGAACTATTATCTGCTGGAGTTATTAGACCAAGCAAATCGAGAAAACCGCATTTATTACTCCGGAAGCTCATTACGAGTTTACTGCCATGCCGTTTGGTTTACAAAATGCTCCCTCTGTGTATCAGCGGGCTATTAATACAGCTCTAGGTGACCTAGCGCACTCTTACGCAATTGTCTACATGGATGATCTAGTTATAACCGCGAATAATGTAGAGCAAGGGCTGGAACGGTTACGCGTAGTACTAAAAACTCTTAGTGATGCTGGATTTTCATTCAATATGAAAAAATGTGTCTTTCTAAAGAAACAGGTCCAGTTTTTGGGGTATAAAATATTAGAGGGTGAAATCAGGCCTAACCTAACCCCCCCGCAAAATAACCGCGTTGACTAGTTCCCTACCACCACAGACCACCACTCAGCTCAGACAATTTTTGGGTTTAGCGTCCTATTTTAGGCAGTTTGTCAATAACTTTTCGCTTAAAATGGCATCGCTTTACCGTCTGTTAGCTAAAAATAATTCTAAAATAATATGGACCACAGAGTACGAAACAATCAGACAGGATATAATATCGGTATTGACTTCATCCCCGGTTTTGATGCTTTTCGATCCAGAATTACCTATAGAGTTACATACGGACGCTAGCGAAGGTTATGGCGCGATTCTCTTCCAAAGAGTTGGTACAAAATTACATCCGGTAGAGTACTATAGTAAACGCACTAATTATGCGGAGTCTCGATACCACTCTTACGAATTAGAGACACTAGCAGTTGTTAACTCAGTTAAGCATTTCCGTCATTATTTGTATGGCAGGACTTTCACAGTCGTTACTGACTGCAATTCTCTGAAAGCCTCGAGAACTAAAGTAGACTTGACCCCTAGAGTGCGCCGGTGGTGGGCTTTCCTCCAGGCTTTTGATTTTGATATACAGTACAGGGAAGGTAAGAGAATGGCCCACGTTGACTTTTTCTCGAGAAATCACTTACCCGAGGTGAACAGTACCGCCACTAGCGATACTCATAGTTTGGGTAGAGAAAATTATGTAGGAGAAAAATGCGTTAATATAGCTGAGTTATCTTCGAATTGGTTACAAACGGAGCAACGACGAGACCCCGAATACAATGACATTATTAGTAAACTCGAAAGCGATGACCTGGACTTAGAGGGTTGTAGAATCTATGAATTGCGATCTAATGTGCTGTACAGAAAAATTCAAAGGAACAATCGCAATATTTGGCTACCAATTGTACCTAGAGCTTTTCGTTGGTCGGTTATAAATCATATTCACGAGTCAATTCTCCATTTGGGATGGGATAAAACTTTAGAGAGGACATATCAACATTATTGGTTTCCCAATATGTCAAAATACGTCAGAAAATTCGTTGAAAATTGCATAACATGTAGAGTAGCTAAGTCGCGAAGTGGTAAACAACAGATAGAGTTACACCCCATACCGAAAGCTAATATTCCTTGGCATACAATCCACATCGACGCCACAGGTAAGCTCAGTGGCAAAAATGATCAAAAGGAATACGTTTTTGTTCTTGTAGACGCTTTTACCAAATATGTGTTACTCAGGCGTTCCACAAGAATTAATACTGACAGTGCGATCAGCGCTCTCAAAGCGTAACCATATCTCTTTTCGCGGGACCCCTGTGCGTGTTATCGCAGATCAAGGTAGATGTTTTGCGAACAAAGATTGTAAAGACTTTTGTGCCAGTCACAATATCCAACTACATTTAATAGCAACAGGCGCTTGTCGTTCTAATGGTCAAGTAGAGCGTATAATGAGTACACTTAAAAACATGTTAACTGTTGTAGAAACAAGCCAATAGGTTAATGAAAAATAACGCATGTCTTGATAAAGTACGGTTTGATAAAAGTAAGGCAAAAGTCACTTCCTTTTCTGTAGGGGATTAAGTTTTAATCGAAAATCACGAACGGAATCAAACAAAATTGGATCCCAAATATAAAGGACTTTATGAGGTCATCGAAATACTAGACGGTGACAGGTATCGTCTCAAGAGTTTGAATTGTAATCGTACATACAAGTATGCGAGAGACCGCTTACGTCCACTCCCCCAATCTTATGTCCCAACAGAGCAGGATCCGTGTCTGTCTGATGACAATGATGGGTGAGATCTTTGTACGAATTTTCTTTTGTTTAAATTATTAGTTATCGGAGTGTGTGTGTGTGTGTGGCAAATAAAGTCTCACTATAAGATATCTTAGCAGCGTGGTGCTAAGGCGTAGCTAAGATTTGTGAAAGGCGAGGTGGCCATTCACTATCAGTAGGGTCAGAGGCGAGGTGGCCATTCATTAGTGGAATCAGAGGCGAGGTGGCCACTGAAAGGCGAGGTGGCCATTCACTATACGTAGAGTCAGAGGCGAGGTGGCCACTGGTAGGCGAGTTGGCCACTGACAGGCGTGTTGGCCATTGGGAGGCGAGGAGGCCACTTAGAGGCGAGGAGGCCACTGAGAGATGAATTGGTCATTCACTATCAGGTGAAAATATCAGGGCTTATAGTCTATACCGATGGTTCTTAAGATTGTTGATAGCTTGCGTCCGTAGCCTGGTTATTGTCTACTCAATATATCTTGAGTGACCACGGGTGACCGGTCCGCGCTTAAGGTATCTGATAATCTTAGGGAACGTGGTACATAAAATTCCCTAATTTAGGAGAGTTATTTGTGGTGACGGCCGGATGGAGATTGGTCAGAGATTGGCCGAGCGGATGAACGGATTTACTGTGTGAGCCCTTTTCTTTTTCAGGTACCTCACACAGGGACGTGTGAGATGTCAGGAAGGCCGTGTCGGAGGAAGCCATGAGCCGGGTCGATTGCTGTTTGCATCCACAATGCAGAATATTATTTGTTACATTTTTCTATAACTTAAATCCTCCTTACTGATCTAATAACATTTATGAATATTGTAATTCAAATAACGACCAATCAGAGCAGGACACGTGCCTCGAGCGGAGTCGAGGTGCCATGTTTACTTTTGACAGAGAATGAACGTTTTTGACATATATTATGGAGAGATAGCAACGGATCGAGTTGGATCGTTGGCTAAGAGCATTATGTCGTTGGAGAAAGTAAGATCGGTGCCTTGAACCCGCTGCTCTGACCTAACCAAATACAATATTGTTTAATGTAAATTAAAATAGTAATCAAAACTGTGATCATTGTGTTTTGTGCTCGCATTTTACCCCAATGACGCCCACTAAACCCGCAACCACGATTTCTGATGTCGATGGGAATAATGATTCTCCGACATATATATATATATTTTAATCCATGTCCATTAGTCTACAAGAAACTTACTGGAACAGTATCCTACATAAACAAATTATGACATCATATATTTGCAAAGATATTCTAAAAATTACAACCTTTACTAGAAAATATCCCGCCCACACACCCGCCATTGTAACTCCTGTTTAGCCAGGATCGACAATGGCACGCATTTTTTAGACACCGAATAATGGAAATCGGCGAGTCTCTGGGAATTCTTATCTGTCTTTTATCCCGCAACGAAATTAATGAAATAGAAATATAGGGAGGAGTTGGAAATATTAAATTACCCCTTCCCCTAATAGCAAAGCGGGAGACAAAAAATGAAAGCCAGACGTCATATCATGCGATCTGTTAAACTTGATTCCAATAATAGAAACCACGGAAATTCCTTTTAGTCTCCACAAGATCCATATAGTATGCATATTGTATTGCATAATGTTGCGATCATTTTGCCAGACTATAGACTACACTCCCAAAGATAATGATGCGCGGACTGTTCGTACTCACAGTTTGGTGTAGAACATGGGCACGCAGGCGGATCAACCAACCTAAATAATAAGATATTGCTCTTAAAGTTGCCATGACCGGTGAGAAATTGTGAAACACAGTCATCAATTTTTAGCCAAGTTTTTGTTAGACGATCGCGAACCGAAGTAAAATACTGATATAAATGTCGCCATTTAATAAATTACCCCATTGACATAGCCATTTGTTTAGCAGTTCATTGCATATTTCGGAGCGCTCTTTAATCTACCGATTCTCAAGAGCTCAGGCGACGTAAAAAGTTTTTGTCCATATCCTCTCTCGTAGAGTAATACATAGCGGCGCGACGGACAGGTAAAGCTTGAGTGCTAACGGTTCTATACGCCTTACACAAGAATAGTCAATTACACATGAAAACCCTTACTAGAAAGGGGGGTTATAGGTATAACCGGTTATATCCTATTTATACCTAATGTTGTAGGTATTATAGTACAGGTACATACATATTACAAGATAGATATTTCTTACAAAAAAGTACAACAAGGATAATTTACCATAAAGGGAATTAGCTTATTCCCGGCACAACGAGAAGTAGGTAAGAATAACAGAGAGATTACAGAGTACAAAGACACTTTCCTATGTTCGCGATTGCGGAACAAAAGGCAAGATAAATGAATCGCTGTGAGTGAAGTTCCAACGTTTTTATTCAATGGAACCCACCTGCTGTCTGACGTTTATACAATGTTATTTTATTTGCGACTCCGAAGATAAGGACCGTCGTCGATAGAGGAAGATGAAAGACACAAAAGCTCACATTTTAAAAGCAATGTAGGTCGTACTTAGTAACCTAGTTTACGAGAGATCGTTAAGAAAGTTTTTTTGCGCAAACGTTTCACGGTATGAACTAATTATTTTTAAGATTTTTATATTTTATTACACTCTAGACTCGCAAAGTCTCCAATTACAAAATCATAATTATATCCGTCGCTGTTCGGTCATTTCAATATATTTTGTAGTAGAGCTGAAAATGTTAGTTATTACCAAATTGTTTTCGACTAACTGACACAGTCCATAATTATAACGCCATTAAGAAACTCTGGCTGTTATAAGTTACACTGTCCATAACAAACAAGCGAATTTGTCCCTAAGCTCGTAACAAGGGGAAGTTGAACGCGATGATTTTCAGCTGCTGGACTGTGATTTATTTGTTTACGCCCACAAAACGTTTCGTAATTTAAGAAGTGGCACGGTTTGGTCGGACGAAGAGAGCAAACTTAAAAGGACATCCAATTAAAAGCAAGAGACGCAAATTAATGAGTTCTTAAAATTTTATGCGAAACTCAGTTTTTCGAGTAACGTCTGGGATACACTGATAAAGCGTGCAGACCTATCTAATGCGTCTGTTTATATCTTCGCCTTACAAATGGCCATTATTTAAAACTTGAAGGTTTAATTAAAAATCTTAAAACAATAAACTATATAAAATTGTTTTGCGAAACTTAAATTATTTTGCAACCGAGAGAAGAGAGGGTTGAACGGGTCAGCTTTTGTTTAAATTCAAGCAATAAATTTGGCTTAGATTCTAGTGGAAGGGTATTGCGACACAGTATTAGCTACAGTTACATAATGTCATTTAAAAATAAAATTAGAGAAGTGTACAAATCTTTAATATACGCTGCGGTAAAATAACAAGAGCAATATAATGATATAACACTTATCATAACATTAAAATGTCTGAATTGTTCTTTGTCTCTAGACAAAATTTAAATATTCATGGTTTTGACCCTCATTATTCTTTAATTAATATCATAATTAATTTATCTTCTAAAAATTATATGTGAGTAATTTTTGAGACTATTTTGTATAAGTAGTCAGTATAATATCGGATAGATAGCAGCAAGAAACTCAAATAAATGTTTGGAATCTCTCGGATACTTCCCGAACTAATATGTGGAATCAATGTTATGAGGTCGTTGTGTCACCTCATAGTAATTTGCGTCATTGCTTCAGACTTAAGAAGACGATAATAACATATAATGAAAATTAATTATGTTGTAACAGTTACATATTAGACTCTGATCAAATATTGCCAATTTGCGTAGCTACAGATTTTCGCTTTTCGGAAGGAATTTGCGTTGGCAAGAATTTGAATAATTCACTACTAGCGCCATTTCGCGATAGATATCGGCAAACGCGAAATGGTGTTCAGTCTATTTGTTAGATAATTTTTCTCACTATGGTTATTAATTAATACATTAATATTATGAGAATTTTTGTTTTTTTTTTATATAACTGTAGCATCTGATAGTAGGTGATCTTTACCGTCTATGAATAACCACAATATCAGAAGATTTAAGAATTATTTACTGAAGACTTAACCCCATTGGCTTGGTGATGTAAGAGCTGACCGCACCATACAAATGGTGACTAAAGTGGAGGTTTCGGGCGTTTGAGATGTAGCGTTTTAATGGTTTCTATTTGTTGTTAGCAGCAATAACCTAGTCGGTTGCGGTGCTAACTGTCAAGACGATAGTCGTATGTTAGAAACCAGCCGATATGGCAAACATCTCCGACTTTTCCAAAGTTACGAATGTATTCATTGTTAATTATCGCTTGTTATAACTATGAAGAAAAACATCGTGAAGAAGCTTGCGTACCCGAGAAATTCCCGTACGAATTTCGAAGTTCTGTGAAGTCTATCAACCCGCATTAGGCCAGCGTGGTGGAATAAGGGCTAACTCCTCTCATTACTAGAGTAGGTGCCCAGCATTGGGACAATGTTTAATACATCTAATATTTATCATCTAATATTAAATTTAATACTGATTTGTCGAGCGCAATTCTCATCTGTCATCCAGTTCATCCCTAATTTTATTTTATTAGAATTGTTAGCGCCGAATTTCGTCAAAATTTTAGTGCCGAATGCCGATCTACTAGGAAGGCATAGTTACAAGAAGTTGCAGAAACGTTGGTCGCTCCTAATTAGTGTGAACCGCGTCAGTCCCTTGTTAACCTAGTTAGAAATGCCGGAGGCGCCCTCTGCTCGCTCGCCAGTTTCTTTCAAATACTTTTTGATTTTAATGAATAGGTTACCAAGTCATATTTTTCCGGCAATTTCGAGAAAATACAGGTTTAATTATGTTGAAAGTGTGTGAAATTTGGTTCAATTAGTCCAGTCCAGAAATTATTTTGCGTCAGTGTTAATATATAAAATGATGGTCGTGATCTTTAAGTTAAAGTGATAATAATCAGTTGGTCATGGGTTCAATTTATGCGTAGGGACAACCTCGTATGCCCTAATTATGGAAAAGAAACAACGAAGTTTAAAAACTTAGAAAGAGTAGAGCACGTATGGGATAAACCTATAAATTGTTTCTCATAATATGAGCTGTAAATAAAAAGTATGTTAAAAACGAACCCTACGAGCGAAAACCTATATTAAATGGTTAAAATGTCTAACCAATTTACGTAATACTGAAAAAATATATCTTTGCTTTCGCTCTCGGCTTGATCTTAGTTGTAGTAATAGATCGTGACAAATTACCAGGATATTATATGCTATATGTATATATTTATGAAGTTTGTTTTGTTTTATGCCATAGCCATTCTGATACTAAAATGGTTGTTAACATACCTGGCCTGAAAGTCCGAGGTTTTCGCTTTTAGATTAATTCCCATGTTATTTGATTGTTATAATTCTGTGGTCTTCTCACCAGGGGCAATTCAAACTAACTTAATACTGAAACTAAAATTATAATAAAATCTGCTATCTTCTGAACAAGAAAAGAAGCATTCATAAGTTTTATTACAAAGATGAAATCCAATCATCCATTTCTTTAACACCCCACATTCGTTAAAATGAAAATGTACTGAAACCAAAATAAGAAATTTCCTTCCAAAATTAAATGAGAAAAAAATGCTAATGGAATCAAGGAAACCTCTCAAGTGTGCGCCGAATTCGGGACTAATACAACATTTCTTATACGAGTTTTTCGAGCGTGTGAAATGAGCCGAAACTGATCGCAAATTTTTGTTGATAAATTTTACTGGGACGAAATAAATTACATCACTCGTTACCGGGCCGGGGTTAAATATCCGAAAAGATTATGTCTCTTTTTACCTTGAAACCATTTGTATTTTATTTCGTAGCTTATATTTTATTTTCTCATAATATATTTGGCTGAGTTATGGAGGTCGGATATGCTAGGGATTCGCGCGGAAACCTGTGCTTAATACGTAATATAGACATTTGTAATTTACTTCAGGTGAGATTATTTACATTCCACACACAGTAATTTTTTATGTACGCCAGAAGATATTTCGCTACTTTTTCTCATTATTTTTTAACAAAGGTCTTCCCATACTAAACATGTCTTCTTTGGCATTGGAAGACTCAACAGTTTTCGCAGTCATCTCTTTATCTAGTTTTATCTTTTTTTATACATAATATTATTTATAGTATGCTGCCATCATTTTGAGGAAAATAAAACAGATACGTGTCATCGAAACATTATTTTTAGTAGAAACCTATCTTTATAGCTATTCTTTTAAACACTGTGGATTAATGCCCAGATTACCTTATTATGATATATTACCTTGGACGACCACATTCTTGATTTAAAGTTGGTATATATCGTGGTTGATACATTTTCCTGAATGCTTACGTCATCATTTAAAGAAAAACCTTCGGACGACAGGTACCGAAGTTTTATTACGCTTTTAAACTGTTGAAAGCATAAAATCCACCGGCTACATGAGAGTTTTAATATTATCTAAGCGTAGCTAACCTGAAGAGAGTAACTTTTATAAGCCATTTAAATTTCATTTTATAGGTATTTCGAAGTATTATTCTGACATTTATAATAAGTATTCATAGTAACGTGTAATAAAAAGTGAATAGTAATATTTTTATTATTCCCTTATACTTTATGGTATACTAGCTGTTGCTCGCGGCTCCGCCCGCGTGGAGGTCATGTTTGGGAGAAAAAGTATACAATACAAAATACCAATATTAATGCGTTTAACTTAAAAATTACGGATTTTCATACAAACTTTCTTCCCCTATTTTACCCCCTTCGGGGTGGAATTTCCAAAAATCCTGAAATATATATTTTTTATTTTTGACTAAAAGGCCAAATACTAATTTTCATAAACTTAACTTCAAAAATGACGGATTTTCATACAAACTATCATCCCCTATTTTACCCCCTTAGGAGTGGTATTTCCAAAAACCCTTCCTTAGTGGATGCCTACGTCATAAAAGGTACCTACTGTCAAAATTTCAAGTCTCTAACCCCAGCCGTTTTGGCTGTGCGTTGATCGATCAGTCAGTCAGTTTCTTCTTTTATATATACAGATTGCATGTTATAAAACTCAACAGGTCTGTTTAAAAACTGTAATACGTTACACTTTAAGAAGTTTCTACATTTTTCCTCATATTAAGCTATCACCCTATCTCCACTAATGACCGAAATATATTCATTGATATATACACTCATGCCTGTAATCCCCGACGTGGTAGGTAGAGGCGTAACCAGTACGCCCACTTTATTACGGTCCCATAATCTGATATGGAGCGGCCCTATCACCTTCCGGGCAAATTCCAGATTCCAGGTTGATACTGAGTATTTCTAAATAAACAAACCCAATATCACTTTACCCGATCATGGATCGAACTCGAAACCTCAGCACAGAAGTCGCATTCTCAATTACAACTGCGCCACCGAGGCAGTTAATGACCATTATATCAGAAAAATCGTGGATGTGTTAACTATAAAACAAAATTAGGATCGGAGAGGACTCAGTCTCATTCACCATCCGAAATGGAGGAACATGATCACTTCTCGTCGGTTTTACTATGAAACGAAACAAAGATACTTTCGATCATGGATTTTGACCATGTTGCATATCACATACTATAAGAATTATCAAAAGTAGCACTATATGCCTTTCAGTATAAATCTTATGTTAAATTCAGGTTTTAAATTACAAATGAACAATTACAAAGACTAAAGTCGCTTACATTAGAATAAAACCATATATACCCACATATATCTAAACATATCTTCTATACTATAATAAAGTTGAAGAGGCACTTTGTCTGTACATTAAATATTTTTGCAAATTTTTGATTGTAAGGTGTTATATTATCGTTATAGAACCCAACACAATTGTTTTTGGAATTATTGTCTCCCTATCGGTCAAGGCATCACGTCCAAAGTACTATATTACGAAATGAATCGACAATAAAATCCTAGAGTGTATCTCCAGGTAATATTTAGTCTTTGTTTCATTCAAATCGGTGCATTCAATCAAAATTTATACCTGTTTGCACGAATATCTGATTATACAAATAGTAGTTGTGAGAGATGAAATAATTTTATAAATAGTATAAGATAATTTCCACGCGGGCAGAGTCGCAGGCAACAGCTTGTCGAGTAATATATTTCGTATCGCAGGCGTAGCAAACACCTGAATGTACATGAATCGCTTTAAATCTCGTACAAGCTGTAGTACACGTAAATCGTTCCAACATCCGCCTGTAATAGGAAATGCGAAATCCATTCCGCAATCCTTAACTTGTGGAGCGATGTTCTTGGAGCATGTTCGCTCGCTGTAGGATTGC
Source organism: Laothoe populi (assembly GCA_905220505.1). Classification (NCBI taxonomy): domain Eukaryota; kingdom Metazoa; phylum Arthropoda; class Insecta; order Lepidoptera; family Sphingidae; genus Laothoe; species Laothoe populi. The sequence continues at coordinate 7,020,673 of HG992152.1, forward strand.
CATAAATTAATTCCGGATAAACACCTCAAAGGCCTCAAAAATGTGTTAAATAATAAACTCATTTGCAAAAAAAAACGGGCACCTAAGCAATGAACCATTTCAAATGTTACTATTGGTTGGTTTGATAATTATGGGTAGTTTTACTTTCACAATTTTGTAAATTAATAAGCAAATAATCGTTTTCGTCAGTATTATCATAAAATTTTGATAAAATTTATGGGTTTTAATGCTAAAGTTCACTAGTAGTGTATGCTCGCTAGTAGTGCGTATGCTCGTGAAGTAAAAGTTAACAAAGATTTTTGTTTGTTTTTTCTTTAATAAAGTAAAAGCAGATAAATGTTTAGTATCGAGTGTGACCCCCTCTAGCTGAAATTACAGCTTGAATTCGTCTGGGTATGCTAGCGAGGATATCCCGGATACTTGCTTGCGGAATACGTTCCCACTCCGCGGTAATCACATTCTTCAGCTCTCTGATGGTCTGCGGAGCCGGTTGTACTGATCTCACGCGTCGTTTCAGAACGTCCCAGACATGCTCTATAGGATTGAGGTCGGGACTTCAAGCTGGCCTATCCAAACGACGAATGCCGACCTCTTGCACATACGCTTCCACATCGCCAGACCGGTGGGCGCGAGCGTTGTCGTCCATAAAAATTGAGTCTTCGCCTAAAGCAGCCAATGCGGGTTGTGCATGAGGAATTAGAACTTCAGTTATGTATCGATGTCCAGTCAGTGAGCCGTTTTCAATGAAGACTAACTCTGTACGATCCATTGAATTTATTCCTGCCCAAAACATAACAGAGCCCCCACCCTAAGGTGTGATTTCTTCAAACAAGCCTCTGCAAAGCGTTCTCCTCGTCTTCGTAGCACTCGCCGACGTCGATCTTCACCGAACAGAGATATCCTGGCTTCATCGGAGAACAATACCCTATTCCAGTCTTCTTGAGTCCATGACTCACAATTTCGAGCAAACCTAAGCCTGGCAACTCTGTGCTCACGTAGTAACTTAGGGCCGCGGGCCGGGCGATGACTGCGTATATTGGCCGCGAGAAGCCTCCTCCTGACCGTCCATAGACTAATATGCACATTTCTTACTACTTCGAGGTTGTTCTTAAGGTCCATATACGGAGACTTGCGATTTCTCAATGCGCGACTCAAAAGAAAACGATCATCCCGTGGTTGGGTACATGGTTTTCTTCCAGAACCAGGCCTTCTCTCGACGGAACCGGTGTCTTGATACCGCTGCCAGGTCCTTTGAACCGTCGAGCGACTCACACTTAGCCTCTGAGCCACGAAGCATTGGCTGCAACCCTCTTCGAGCAGCGCAATAATTTTGGTAGCTTTTACCACTTTCTCTAACATTATTGAGACAGCTAAACAGCAATAAATGAAGCTTTGACAATTAAGAATATGAAATAAATTCATAAAAATTGACTTAAAGTTATGAAAACCGATATTATCTTTTGGAACTTCGCACCAAAAATGTAGGATAAAAAGTGGTTTTCTGTAAAAACGAGCATCAAACGAAAATTTGAATTTAGAACGTACTGTTTTAAACACCACGGCATTTTTAAAACCGGCCAGTAACATGTACAAATGACTGAAATCATTTTGGTACCGTATTTTTATAAAGAAGAATTAAAATCAAAACCGCCCGTTTTTTTTGCAAATGAGTGTAGATTCCCTTAAAGTTTTATGTAAAACTTTTGGAGAATAATAATAACTTGTATTTTATTTTAATATTACATAATCCAGATTTCAACTGTGTTATTTCTGGAGCAAGAAACCTTTAGATACTTTATAACGGGGTCAATCCCTGTAAATCGGGATGTATGGTAGCCCTAGCCCGTCGAATACTTTACAAGCGCGCACGCAAAGATTCTGTACAGACGTGCTTCAACTATTTGACCCATTCAGCTATATTTGAACTGGGTGTTAGGATAGCCGTAAGTTAGGAACGGATATGTGATTTGTTTAGATTCAGCATTCGAATATTCTTAGTAGTTTTTCATTACATATATCTCAAACATGGTCGGACTAATAATTCATAATCGCCATTTAGAGAATATAATTATGATACTTATTTCGTTAGTCCCACTCCTTAGCGGCAGAGACAAATTAAATGCATAAAAACTGTTTTCTTTTAGGAATAATTTGACTATGCCTATGCGACATAGAAAACTGGACTGAACAACATCCTCACAAAATTTACGACTTTGTAGAAAGAGACAAAGCGACTGTACGGCCAGTACATATTTCAAGTCAAGTCTTTGACGTAGACCAATCAAAATTATACAAAAAGACAACTGCTGGCCGCACGTTCGCTTTATATTATTTTTGTCTCATTTTTATTTATGTCTGCCCATATATATGCCCGAATTCACTGAATAGCTGGATAGAGATCGCTCAGTCCATTCTCTGTGTCTATAACTATGTCACTATATATTTATCGATCTAAGCATAACTATATACCATCATCTCGACAGCACAAACCTATGTATCCATAGATCATATCATTCAAAGGTTACACGATCACTAACACTTAAACCCAAGACCCATAAATTATACTAAAAGAAAATGAGGATGTATTATTTTCTTTATCCTGGCACGGCAAAGTGACCACACTGCACCTGACAGTAAGCGCAGTGCGGTCTAATTAGAGTATCGAGTAGTGAGAGACAATCTATCCCCCGCTTAACAACACAATCATGCCGGCCTGCTTCTTCACACTACGCCACGGGCATGGCATTTATATTGTTATGGTAAATTTTATCTCGATAATCTCTTGCTTGCAAAATTAATTAATATTAGTTTAATAAGGGAACAATAATACATTGAAAAAACGAATAAAACTTCAATGACTTAGATTTATTTGTGTTACGGCCACGTGAATATAAGAAATTAGTTCTGGAAATATCTAGGGAGTTGTAATGGTTCAAAATACATAAGAACTAATTTTCTTATGTATTTTGGGTTTATTTATGTACTCAATTCGGTCTTTGTTAACTTTTATTTTCTTTCTTTAATTTTGTTTTCACAATATTGATTTGCATAAATATCAAAAATTCTAAATGTCATTCTATATAATACGCACATATAGTTTTGGTCTCTTTGTAATAGATTATAACTAGTTTATATGGGGACAACGGTGTGGGTTGTACAATTATTACTTTGATTTAACTATGCTAGATGTTAATAAACAGTTATACAATGTACACATTGTATAACTGTTTGTTGTTCTAAATAAATAAAATAAAAAAAAAAGAATACACATTTATTACCCATCACTTTTTGTTTTGTCGTACAATTTTTAGCTTACAATTTGTTTGATAATACTACTTGACAAAATAGCAAAGGTCATGACTCCCCATTATTCCCATTTAAAAAGCGTCTCATTACATTTTGTACCATTGCAGGGTTCGGGATGCGGACGCGAGCGGTGTAGGCGGCCGCTACATCGATCGCATGACCCCTGACATTATGAAAGATACCGTTCACGGTGAGGGACGACCGACCTCAAACCTATAGCTTTATATGCCTCTTAAACTTGCACTGGTTACCCGTGATGACCTACGGAGCCGAAACGTGGATACTTACAGTGCGACTGGTCCATCAGCTTAAAATTGCTCAGCATGAGGGCTATGCTCGGAATTTCGCTGAGAGACCAAATAAGAAATGAGGCTATTCGCGGGAAAACCAAAGTCGTCGACATAGCCCAAAGAATAAGCAAGCTGAAGTGGCCATGGGCCGGTCACATTTGTCGTAGAACCGATCACCGCTGGGGTAATAAGGTTCTTGAGTGGAGACCGCGTACAGGTAAACGGATTGTGGGACGCCCTCCTGCTAGATGGAGCGACGATCTGCGCAAGGCTGCAGGCAGACATTGGATGCATAGAACCGAAGATCGGGTTCAATGACAAACCTTGGGCGAGGCCTATGTCCAGCAGTGGACTGCGATAGGCTGATGATGATGATGAAACTTGCACTTGGAACTATACAGCTTATAACGTAGAATAGTGATGAATGAAGTTTTAACGCGAAAATGGTTCAGTTTACAGTTCGCAGATCAGTTTCTGAAGCGTTATCAAATAGCGAAATGCTAATCAAAATATCTATATCTATAGCCTATATCCGATGTTTTATGCTTCTTCATCTAGCTATGTTTCGCATTAGCACTTAGGTATATAGCTTCTATTATGGAAATAGTAGAGCGGTTGTGTTGATACGCGAGTTTAGATCTAACTGATAAAATTATGTCGGTCTATGATAATCGTAATAGAAACAATACAAATGTACAATTACAATTATTAGTAGTTTACAATGTGACTTCCTTGAGAATAATACTGAACTTACTAACCAGTAACAAGTTTTTAGTTACATTAATAAATATTATATTAGATATATTACCCATTTAATACATTCATATTTTATCCAAAAGAGATTTAATATGTTAACTGGGTCTTCATTTTTTATTTTGAATGTATTACTTCATAGTTTATTCTTTGTCTTTATTTTTATCTTTTATCAGTACGTAATACAGTTACCCTTATGGTACTTTCTCTACTCGATACTTTAATTGGACGGCACTGCGCTTACCATCAGTTGCAGTGTAGTCACTTTTCCGTACCAAGTTAAAAAAAAACGGTAATAAAATCAATTGCTCTATTATTACTGTACATACACACTTTCCATTAATCGAGGCGTGGTCACAATTTCTGCTAGGAGCTGACGCACATAACGTTCATGGGTAACTTAACGGGATCATTTGATAAAATAGTGTTCGGGTAGAGCAATGTCATACTGTATAAGCACACGCCTGAACCCTTGTTGGGGTAAGTAAAGATACTAGTGTATGGCAAAGACTCGTCGAACTTATTTCGGTCTCATGGTGTGATAGGTACCGAAAGCTTATCGCCACATCGGGCACAAATTAAGCATAGGCAATTTATATATAAATTTTCGATTTGAAAGGTTAAGCACAAATGATCATGACTAGTTTTTCAGGGCTTAACCGGCTTTTTTAAGCCTTGGACGCTGCTACTAAACCAATGTGGCATTGACCATTGACCGGTGTATATAATATGTATATCGAATATTAAACGAATTTTATATTAATGCTGTGATCAAATTTGACAGCCTCCGTGACGCAGCCGGGTAAGTAGCCGATGGGTGAGTGTGAAACGAAAGGCCGTGGGTTCGATTCCCGCACCGAGACAAATGTTTGTGTGACAGGCAGTTATTTGTTTCGGGTCTGGGTGTTGTGGGACCGTAGTACCCGTAGTTCGTGATACCCACAATACAGGTTTTACCTAGTGTGGGGTCAGAATTATGTGTGTGACTATTGGGTGTATTTATTATTTATTTTTAATGTCATTTAAAAAATATATATTTTAACGCTTTGATAAAATTTAAAATTTAATGTTATTTTTAAAATATTAATTTTATACAAGCAATTTTTACATATAGCTTCAATATTACTCACACAATGACATGGATGAAAAACAGAACGATAAAATAACGTATATAAAGAAACCCATAACTATCCCGAATATCAATGGAAATCAATATTTCACACGCACGGATATCCGTTTGAAATATCGTCGCAAAAAATTCCTTTCGGATCCAATAAAAATAACAATCATTCAAGCGCCATATACGCTGTGCGTAGTGGCAGTATTATCTGCCATTATACGAACGGAAGTTGCCAACCCTGGACGGAATATAGGCCACGTACACAACGATACGACTCTTGTCCCTACGCAACACATACGCAGTTCGTATTATCTGACTGGCAGGGGCGTGCTAATGCAATGAGTTTTAAGGAATAAAATATTTATATTTACTTGGTATAGACATCGTCCGTGGCGCAGTTGGCCAGTAGCCGGCTGTGAAACGAGAGGCCGTGGGTTCGATTCCCACACCGGGACAAATGATTGTGTGACAGACAGATATTTGTGTCCGGGGTCTGGGTGTTGTGAGACTGAAAGTCTCTCGTTTTCCCTGATACCCACAACACAAGACTCGAATCTTAGTGTGGGGACAGGGCTCTGTGTGTGACTGTTGGTTGTTATTTATTCATAGTTTAGTAAAATTATATTTAAGAAGAAGATGAAGGAGAAAAAGAAGGTAAAGAAGCAGGCCAGGATGATTGTGTTGAGTAGCGGGGGATGGATTGTCTCTCGCTACTTGATACTCTAATTGGACGGCACTGCAACACATAAAAAAAAAAATATTACTTTCAAAGTAGTTTTTTTTATTTCATACCCTACAGTATTCTTAAACGAAATATTGCGAACTGTTTTAATTTAGTCTATCTAATTGCATTTACGAACAAAAGTAAAACTGCATCTGTTTTGTAACAGTCTAGAAAATATATAAGCTGTACTGGATTTTAAACTAGCTAAAGTTTCATTTTCAACAATTAAAAGAAGTTCTTCGCTGATCGGCTTCTACAAGTTTTAATTTTTTTTTACCACGATGGTGGCAAACAATCTTACAGCCCGCCTGATGGTAAGCGGTAAGCATAGTTTATGCACGCTAATAAGACATTCAAAGGTCCTGCATAATATAACGCTTACAGTAGTAAGTAAACAATTACACCCAACAGTCACACATATATTTGACTCTACACTAGGTCAAACTTGTGTTGTGGGTATTAGGAACTACGAGGTTTTCCCAAACCCAGACCAGAAACAACTATTTGTAGATTATACAAACATTTGTCTCGGTGCGGGTATCCAACCCGTGGTATTTCGTTTTATAGCCGGCAGCTTAGCCGAGGTGCTGAGGTCTCGGGTTCGATCTCCGGGTCGGGTAGTGATATTGGGTTTTTCTATTTAGAAATACTCAGTATCAGCCTGGAGTCTGGAATTGAGCCCGGTCTGACGATAGACTCGACTTTATTACATTATGGGAACGTAATAAATTCGGCGAAAAGTAGGTGTTCTCCTACACCACTGCCTACTCCTTCGGGGATTATAGGCGTGAGTGTATATATATAAATGTATGCATGTTGTAATTAAAGTTTATACTCCACATGTCTTAATATGCTTGAACTACATTCAAATTTACATTGTGCAAAACTAGGTCCTTTCAGGCTTTGTGCGGCTTGCGTAAAGTGCAAATGTAAATATTCTGAGTTCTATTTATAGCCAGCCCGGGAGCGCCCGTACCACTAGTTCCGTATTCGATTACAAATCAAATATTCAGAGGTCTGTAAAGCCCGTGGTAACTTGAATGGATCCATTGTGTTGGAGGTTCAATTCAGCAAATAGGTTAGTGATTGCTTTACGGACTCTAATGTTTATTAAACACCGACGGACAGGAGACCTATCGACTGTAATTATAAAGCAAACTATATAGATCATTGGCTAGACTCAAAAGATGTTTCTTGAGTATAATCCACTAAAGTTTTACCGCTATCAAACCTAGTAGTTAGACTTAGTACTCTACCGTTGACGCATCTTATAAAACCTATGGAGTATGTAGGAGGGGGACAAGGTAAGTATTTTCTGAATGAATTAAAAGTATTATTTTTCTTCATTAACGCCGAGACTAGCAAATATTAACCCATTTTATTTGATGAAAACATATAACTTGTGTTGGATTTTTTTGCCAGATTAAAGTTTTATAATTTACTAGCGGGCCCGGCAGATGTCTTCCTACCCGGAAAAGCAGCGCCACATCGACAGCAGCGCCACCTACCGGATCCAATCGTGTTTTCAAACTATCCAGGAACCCATTGAAATATTCTTACAAAATTTCATCCAAATCGTCTAACCATTTAGGAGGAGTTAGATGACAAACACAGATACAGAAGGTTATTTTAAGATTTAAAAATGACATCGACCATTAAACTTTTATAAAAATCAAATAAACAAAGATTTTTATATTTATAAATGGTTTTATAATTCTTTTTTGTTTTATTTTAAAAATGATTATTATAGACCATCAAACTATTATTTATTTTAAAGTCTGCACTATCGGAACAATCAATCAAAAGATTGTTAACGACTTCACAAATCTCACCTAAAAAGTTAGTTCTATTGAAAGGTCACGATGTGGCCGGGTATAGCGATTTGTAGCCACGTCCGCCATTCGGGTCTCCGTTTTAAGCTATCTGTCTCACTCGATCGGTGCCCGGGAAAACCTAGATACCTAGGCCATTCACAGCCTGCGCGGCAAAGCTGGCGCGTGGAATGTTGAACTTTAACGCGGAAATAATAACGAAAAACGTTGGGAGCTGTAATGTTCCAGCGTACATGCAGACTTGTTGCGTTTGTATTGGAATAAAATCAATATTATAATTTGTACGCGACCTCAGTACTGTGTATCGAGTACATGTTATTCGTGTTGATACGAATAATTCGTTTAAAATGTAGTATTTTGGGATTTATATTGGTCAAGTACGGATATTCAGTGTTCAATATTTTCGTGTTCAGTGCTCATTACACGATAAGCACACGCTTTGTTGATTCTAGGTTTTTGCAAGTAAGTATCGATAGCTTTCAAGAGCTTGCCCCTTGCTGAAAATTTAGCCCTTGCTGTAAAAAAATAGTGTCAGGTGGGCCCTCCCACCTGGCGGACGCTGAGCCTGTGGCCATTTTAGTCATGCTTCGGACACGGATGGCGGGGGCGCATAATTATGCTGGGAGACGTTTTTCTTGTGTACTTGTAGGCTTTAAGTTTTATATGTTATTTTTTTATGTACTTATTAAGTGATGGCCGGCACATGCTGGACGAGATTAGTACAGGCCCGGAACGAATGGCGTGAAAGAGGAGAGGTCTATACCCAACAGTGGGTCGATACAGGCCGAAGGAAGAAGAATAAGATTAAGTTATAGATAGATATAAATAAAAACGACATAAACAATTACTCACACCTTTTAATCCATAAATTAAACCTCACCTTATTGTTAAACTTAATCATAATTCATATTCTCTATGACAAAAGGAATAGAACAAAGAATGAGTTAGTCTAACTTGAGTGTTATTAAATCTCCTTGGTAAGTTATAAGGCACTCGGAATCGGAAGTGCTTGAGGGATTGTTGTGGGATCAAGAGGGCAAAAACAAATAACGGGATATTTTCCTCGTATTGTTCAAAATTGTATCCGTGTTGCGGAAGATAAAACAAAGAGATGCTTGATATGCGGATGAAAATACTTGGTTATTTAAAACAATAAATAGTTTCAGCTTGTTCACGTACGAAGTTGGTAGGTTTTAGGTAGGACGGCGCTGCGCTTACCACCAGGTACAGTGTGGTCACCGTGCCGTGCCAGGATAAAAATAATAATAATAATATTTTTTTTTATAATTACACCCAACAGTCACACACATAGTTCTGACCCCACACTAGGTAAAACCTGTATCGTGGGTATCAACAACTACGAGGGGCTACGGTCCCACAACACCCAGACCCGAACAAATATCTATCTGTCACTCAAACATTTGTCTCGGTGTGGGAATCGAACCCACGGCCTCTCGTTTCACAGCCGGCTACTCACCCCCAGGGCCACGGAGGCTGTCAAAAAAAAGAATTACTTTTTATAAACAGCTATTTTTATACACTTTTTAAAATATTTTACAGAGCATTTTATAAATAGATACTTGGTGGACTAAGTCCTAACCTTTCTTATAGAAGAGGAAACCGGTGTCCAGCAATGGGACAGTTTTAACAATACAGAGTTCCAAATATAGTTAAGTGTAATTATAATCACACTTAACTATTCTGATTCCCAAATGATCTTATATTTAGAAAAAAAAGACTTCCTTTATTTAAAATTGATTACGGCTAAAATAACACCGCCTTAGATATAAAAAATTAGGTTATAATGCATTGGGCAGTTTAAATAAACAATGCCGCAAATAATATAATTTGACACTGTAATGTGTATTTCACTTGCCCCTAATCGATTATATTTATATAGCAACGAAATATCAATCTGTTATTTATCGGAATTTGGTTATTAAAATGTTGTCGACATCCATTAAGAAACAATTCACAAAAATCCAGCCATATGAGAATGAATTGAGTTTGGAATAATATAATATGAAGCCATCACATTTTTCACGCGAGCAAGTAACACATATTCGACAGTAGTATGTAACGTTTCTAACTCATTTCATATCTAAACACGCCGGAGTACACATGCGGAGCTATGACGTACGTTCAGAAGCTAAATAGAAACAACTTTGTTTAGCAGATAACGTCTCAGAACATTTCGTACCTTGTAGAGTAACTTAGTCCATTAGTCGCAGTTATTAAGGCTATTCGTCACACAAATCTTGAATATGACGTCAAGTTTCAAGAAATTACTGAGAATTCTGCTTACTCAATCACTATATTAAAATATACGTTAAATATCCACTAAAGTATCAACTGGCCGTATTTGGTCGCGCTAAAACTTGCATTTGTATTTATAACGATAATATTATGTATATAAAGTTGATTTTGGCTTGTATTTTTACTCACTAATTATTACCTTTTTCCGAACACCGATATCCTAATGATACCTATAAGAGGATATGGCCTTATTACGAAACTTTCTGTCGCAATAGATTTCTATAAGTGTTCTAAAATAAAATACAAAATGTTAAAAGTAGATAGTATCGATTTTTAATACAAATTGGAAACAACCATACTTATTGTGCATCATATATTAAGGAAAACTGTTTATTTTATTATTTTAAACGGTTTTATTGAAAAAAATTGTATTGTCACCAGAACTAAAGGTGTGTACCAATACTAAATATCAGATCAATCTGGCAACAGGAAGGGGCACAATTTTTATTAGTAAATTCGAGCCATACAAACAACCAGGGCAAGCTAGTAACCAAAGGAGGAGTACCGGGGATCTCTCGATAACGACCCCTGGGGGCGTCCATATCGCGTAGCGATGAAGAGATATCGCCCGTGGGCGCCCCCACTGACTCAGATCTCCGGGGCGACCTAGTCGAAGAGGTCGTCGCAGCTTTGTTCCCTGCCACTGAAGATGTCACTCCGCCACCGATGGCGTCACATCCATCGACGCCATCGTCGATGAGTTCGGCAAGGGTTATTTCGGAGGTTTCGCCCGAGGAATTTCGGGCGGTGGTGCTTCGGCTGCGGGGCAAGAAAACAGCCCCGGGTCTCGACGGTATCCCCGGACGTGCGTGGGTGTTAGCCGTCGAGCATCTGGGGACTAGGCTCCGTGGCCTGTTCTCCGCGTGCCTGGAGCAGGGCCGTTTTCCGTCTCAGTGGAAAACTGGGAAGCTGGTTCTGCTCAAGAAGGAGGGGCGACCTGCAGAGTCGCCATTGGCCTACCGGCCCATCGTGTTGCTCGACGAGGTCTGCAAGCTCTTCGAGCGTATTATTCATACTCGCCTCGTCGAGCATCTTGAAGGGGTCGGGCCGGACTTGGCACAGTGCCAGTACGGGTTCCGGCAAGGCCGATCGACAGTGCACGCGATTTTGTGGGTCAAGGCACAAGCGGAGGATGCAGTGGCTCGGGGTGAAGTGGTGGTGACAGTGTCTTTATACATCGCCAACGCGTTCAACACTATGCCCTGGGCCTGCATACTGGAAGCACTGCGGTACCATGTGGTACTCAGATAGGTACATAGTGTATCCAGGCGCCGACGGGTGGCACCGAAGAGCGATGGCATGTGGTGTTCCACAGGGCTCAGTCTCGCCGTGCTCCGTGGTACCAATCCCCGAGGCGTAGATGTCGTCTGTTATGCAGACGACACACAAGTAACAGCCACAGCCAGGTCTTTCCAGGAGGCCACCCTGCTCGCCCGTTCGCAACAGAACAGGTGGTGGGCAGGATTCGGCGACTGGGCCTTAAGGTGGCCCTGAACAAAACCGAGGCCCTTTGCTTTCACGTGCCTCGGATTCGGCCACCTTTGGGGCCCTACATCGATGTGGAGGGGGTGCGGATTCCCATCGGCTGTACAATGAAGTACTTGGGATTGATTCTGGACAGCCGGTGGGATTTCTGTGCCTATTTCCAGGAGTTGTCGCCGAAATTGGTGCGGGCGGCGGGCGCGCTCGGACGCCTGCTGCCGAACCTGGAGAAACCTAGTAACCCTTGCCGAAGTTTATACGCCGGAGTCGTGCGGTCAATGGCCCTGTACGGATGTCCCGTATGGGCAGAGTCCCTGAAAGCCCGCTGCGTCGCCTTGCTGCGCAAACCGCAGCGTTTGGTGGCGAATAGTAAGGGGCTACCGCACGGTCTCCCACGAGGCGGCCTGCATATTAGCCGGCACACTCCCTTGGGAGTTGGACGCCAAACTCCTCTCGTCAGCGTTCTTCTGGCGGGAGGAGGCGTCCAGCCACCGTCAAGAGAGACTGGCCCCGAGGGAGATTGCGGCCCGGTTTCTCAGAACCGCCGTGGAGGAGTGGCATACTAGGCTGGAGAGCCCAACTGCGGGCTTGAGGACTGTTGCAGCAGTGCGTTTTGTCCTAAAGAGATGGCTAGACAGGCGCCACGGAGCGCCTACGTTCCGACTGACACAGGTATTAACGGACCATGGGTGTTTCGGTTCGTTCCTGTGTCGGATCGGAAAGGAGGTGTCCGCCGTGTGCCACCACTGTGGCAACTGCCGCGAGGACACGGCCCAACATACATTGGAGGAGTGCCCAGCCTGGGACGAAGAGCGCAGCGCTCTCAGAGCAGTCGTTGGAGGAGACCTCTCGCTGCCGGCCGTGGTGTCGTCCATGGTCGCCAGCCGGAGGTCCTGGCGTGCGGTGGCCCACTTCTGCGAGAGCGTCATCTCGCAGAAGGAGAGTGCTGAGTGGGATCGGGAACGATATGATCCCTCCCGCCGCCAGAGAAGACGTAGGAGGCGCCGGGTGGACGACTGACCGGCGTCTCCCGCCCTGTGGAATGGGAGCGTTTGAATTCCACCACGGTAACCCCTGCCTGTCGTACGAGTCGACTAATTGGGGCCATCGGGGGTCGCGGGCGCGCAGCGGAGGGCTGTCAGCCCGTATCGATGCACTCCCAATTCGGAGCATCGTGCGACCCTGAGATGGACGGCAGCGCGGGTGGTAAGGCCTCCTTCGCTGTCGTTGTTCGGTGCGCAGGGGCTCCTTAGCCCTCCATGGAGATGGGCTGCTACGCAGCACCGCGCAGGGGCGATTCCGGCTGCAATTCTAGCACTCCTTAGAATACCCCGGGATCGCTCCGCAAGCGCCGAAGAAGGCCACCGCGGGGTTTTAGCTGGTAGTGTCGGGTGGGGAAGTACATAGGGGTTAGGGACTCGGCCCAGCGGCAGCACGGATAGCCATCATCCGTGCGATGGGGATGCTGGGTCGTAAGACCGGCTAGTCCAGCATACCCGTTTTATTCTTAATCCGCTTCCCTCCGGAGCGGGCGGCAGTAATAAAACGCTTTCCCCGCGACAACAACAAAAAAAAACTAGTAACTAAAACCAGGGCAAGCTAGTAACCAAAACCAAGGCAAGCTAGTAACCAGAACCAGGGCAAGATAGTACTCAAAACCAGGGCAAGAAGTGAGTAACCGATCCTCAAAAATGTTTGTGTGATCCATAAATACTTGTTTCGGGACTGAGTGTTTTATTGTAGGGTAAGGGCTGTATATGTCCTTATTTATTTATTCTGATTGCATGAATTATAGGTTATATTTTAAAAATCTTTTGAACTGCCAAAAAAACATTGACTGCATCAGATTTAGTTTTTCTGCGAAGATCTTAACAAGATATAGTCCATGGTGCAACTGACGAAGGATCCATGCCTATTGATGTCATGGCTCTTCACGCGTGTTTTTTAGGGAGGAATTAAGCAAATGTGCTATATCATTTGAAGCAATAACCAATACCTACGAACACCTAAAATACCGAGGTAATTTTGGATTCATTATCGGTTTTGCATCCTGACTTGAAAATATGTTAGTTCATTCATTAATTAACTTAATTCATCATCCAAGCTATACACAAAGCAGTTTTTTTTTTCGTTTGGATTTGTACTGTTAGCTCATAGTTGCTTTTACAGCTTCACCGAACATTGTGGCCGGCGCTTATGGCGCTCCAGCCAGAAAACGCAACATTTGTCAACGGCTAAGCTCAAAGACGCTTTCTAAAAGGCCTTCAATTAAGCCGTCGCGTCGCTTGAAATAGGTTTAGGGCCGTCTCGATATACTATTGTATCGAAGATCTGAGTCTCGGCCGGGCTCCTTGGACTCGCCGGCGAGTCCTACGTCGACGTGCATTCAGAATATGATTATGATTGCGATTGGGCAGGGACAGTGCTGCCTCGACAGCGACCGTGATGGGATCTTTTGGATCTCCCAAAACATGTTTAGGGCGATGACGGAGGGAGAACACAAACCAGTCTATAACGACTATATAATAGACTTGTATCATGCCTTGTAAAAAAATAATTTGTAAAACCATAATGTATTTTATTTGTAGTATAGAAGTCGGTATAGCAGTATATTTACCAGGTATTACTAATAGTAATGAATAAATATACAGAAAGCACCTATATAATACACTAGATGTTGCCCGCGGCTCCGCCCGTGTGGAGTTTATAATTTTGGAAGAATAAGTATAGAATGCATGGAGGCATCTTAAGCTATTACACCTTCCTACATAGGAAGCGTGCATTTTTTCCGGAATAAAAAGTGTTATATGTCATTTTCTGATCCCTAAACTGCCACTATGCAAAAATCATGTTGATCCCTTGCTCTGTGAAAAACTAAACTATGCCACGGTAACTTTACATTCTTCCGGGATAAAAATATGTGATAATAGCATATTATGTGCTATTCCAGACTATTATCTATCTCTGTGCTAAATTTCAACCAGATCCGTCCAGCCGTTGTAGCGAGATTGAGTAACAAACATCCATCTATCCATAAATTCGCATTTATAATATTAGTAGGATTAGTATGATAATGAAAGATAGAACTCCAAAAATGGACATCCAACCATAATAGTATTATCATATTTTTATTTCAGTGTGTATATATTAAGTTGTGTTCTCAAGATCTCCAAGAAAAATGTTTCCTCATAATATATTTTCGGAATACATTCTTTCGGGGAAATAGTACGTTTATAGAGACACTGTCACGTGGCTGCCGAAAAACTTGAGGCAAGCGGGTAACAAGAATATAAGCCAGTAAAGATTCACGCGTGAACTTTTACGACATACATAAAGTTCCATCAGTTCTGGGAGGTTAGATGAATCCTCCGCACGGCATAGTAAATTGAGAGCATTTCTTACGAGTGTTTACGGTGAAAATAAATGTAAAAATTGTAAGCTAAACATTTTCTCGGGTTTATTTGATTCAAATATGTCCCTTGTGTTGTTAGGCACTTTGTTTTGTGATTAGCTTTTACCCGCAGCTTCGTATGCTAGATTATATTTATTGGTAGATGTCGTTGGAAGCTGTAATCCTATAGAAAAAAGCACTTTCGTCACTTTCACTTGTAGATACGACAAAAAAATTATTCGATGCGGCAATCGAACGCGTGGCCTCTCATGTTCAGCGGCATGCTATTTAACCGCTGCGCCATGAAGGCATTATAATTATAATTTTTAGTTAGATGATAATTTGTGTATAATGTTTGGTACGTCGCGGTCGGTGAGATTTTATTAAAGATGAAAACGTTCACACCTGCTAATGTTGTGCTAAGATTCAAGAGTTTATGTCATGAGTTTATATTCTAAAGATTTATTTTAACGACTCAAGCTGTATATAAACTTAATAAATAAATTCCAATTTATACCAAGTTTGATATTTGCTTACACATTTGCTTACGCACAATGTTCAACAAATATGTTTATTCTGAATGTTTGGCCATCTCCTTCAATTCTACGAAGTGTGTTTCAAATTTGTTTCCACTTTGGCGTGAGTTTGGAGAACAAATAATACTTTTATTTGTCATTTTCAAGATACAGATTGTACTATTGTTGAATTAGAAATTTTACAAATCATATAAAATTTCTAATTCAAAATTAAATTGTATTTTATTTACGTTAGTAACACAGTTTTAGTAGTAGATTTAAAGACAAACTTTACTTTGCTTTTGTATATCTTTGGAAGTCACCCTAAATTCTATTTTAGCTCCTTGTTATCTATGCACAGTTCCATTAACCCATTAACATATATAAATGATACTAAGAGATATTTTATTATACCCAAAGTAATGCTCTTTTTTCTTTTTGCATTACCTCTCACAGCTTCGAGTCACAGTACCTTCATACTTGATACTACTTCGCCTAGTCTTGAACATTCTTCGAATCAAACCAGTGTTTTTGAGCCGATCTGGCATTTTTGAATTGGAGATTCCTCACAACGTTTATGCATCACGTCATTTGTATATAAATTTTGTTTCGATTATGGGTAGTGTGGGGCCGTAGTTCCACGTAGTTCTTGATACCCACGATAAAGGTGTGGGGTAAGGACTATGTGTGTGACTGTTGGGTGTATTATATTAGTACCTTCATGTAAGTTTAAGACTAAAATTATTATGCCAATTTCCTGCTTCGTCTAAAATTAGAGATTAGCATAACGATTCGTCCCAATTTCATTGTCCATTATCTGACGCCTGGATTACGTTCTGATAAATTGTTTTGTCACAAAGCCACGACCTAGTAATGTATGTGTCTGAATAAAATATTTGATTGCCATTACACGACATCCCGTCTAGACGTTAAGGTCGAAACTAATGTTTGCGAATGTGTTTTTCTTGTATAATATTGATGAAGATTGAAATGTTTCTGTCTATTATTGTGATAGGAGTCTAGTTTATCGTTAAAAACTTTGTTTATATCTTTTATTTCAACCAGTCTGGCAACGTTACAAACGCAAACACATTTTTGTAGTAATATAATGTTAATAAAATTTATTTATATATACACTCACGCCTGTAATCCCCGAAAGGGTAGGCAGAGGTGCAACCAGTACACCCACTTTTCGCCGAATTAATTTCGGTCCCATAATGTGGGTCGAGCCTATCGCCATACCGGGCACAAATTCCAGACTCCGGGCTAATACTAATTTTCTAGATAGAAAAACCCAATATCACTTTACCCGATCCGGAGATCGAACCCGAGATCCCAAATAAAATATTTCTATTCTCCTCTATTTTATATTTGTTGATTATTTTAAATAAGTGGAAGTCGGTTATATGAGAAGAAACGTTTATTTTAACGGATTTACAATTTTATGTATAATTTACTCGTAGTGTCACAGAGTAGAGAGAATATATTATAAAGTATAGAGTAGCCAAAGACACAGTTTAACAAACTAGGAAATTACATTAGAAGGCGCGAAAATTAAATAATTCAATAATATTTGGCAGGCATCATATTTAAAAAGGCGTATATCGTTTTTACAATCAGCACGATTATAACGAAATAATAATTGTTAACTCATTAAATATCAAGCCGTTTAGGACACAAAGAGTGCCAAATAAGTAGACATACGTACTGATACATACATACATTTCCAGATAAAAAAAATTACTCTCATTTTTGGGACAGTCGAGTAAAAAGTTCAAATATCTGAATAAAGACAAATTTAAACCGCATGTTAAATACCTTATCAACATGTGTTACTTCAAACCAACCAAAGTCATAGATATTGCTCGCAAAATTAGCACGCTAAAGTGGAAGTGGGCTGGTCACGTCTGCAGACGGACAGATGGCCGATGGAGCAGACATGTGTTGGAGTGGAGACCGCGTTTAGGCAAACGTAGTGTGGGACGCCCTGCTGCACGATGGACCGACGACTTGAAGAAGGTGGCGGGTAGCGGGTGGATGCGGGCTACCCAAGACCGGGATGGTTGGCGTTCACTTGGGGAGGCCTACGTCCAACAGTGGACGGCAACAGGCTGAGTATATATGTGTTACTTCACACCCTTTATAATTATAAAATTCAATGTTTACCACGCGAGCGGGAAGAAGCATTTAATAAAACAAATTAATTATTCAAAGGTGTGAAAAAACCACTAAACTCAATTTAAAAGGGGTGCGGAATTTTACGCACAGGATTATATTGTCTAATTTACATTAAAACAACCGCTTACATTACCAAGGTTTATAATGCCTCTTAATATTTATGACCCAATTTCGTCTGAATAATGGCACGTTGTTTTGTTGATAATTTTTAATTTATTGCGAAAATTAACGGCCATGAATAAGCTATTCACGAAATTAAAGGTAAGACCGTGAGGAATGCTCAGGTCACGTGCGGATTACGGTCTCATCTTATAAACAAAATAAGAGAAATATTTTTTAAATTCGCATGAATAAACAAGATACCTTCGTTCGTTTGTTTTGTGAAAATTTTACCACAGCAAATCCCTTCATGCATCATTTAGTATGAAGCAGGAATCAATAATCTTATTAGTTATTTTATAAATGAAGTTGATATATGTGTTGGTGAATCATCTAATAGTAAATCAAACATTCAAGAACACCACACTATCCAGAGAACAAATAAAAAAGTACTAAAAATAATAAATGGTTAAGGCAAAATATCATATCTATATTAATTATAATATTTATATATAACTTGCTGTGGCCCGCAGCTCCGCTCGCGAACACAATAAGAAATTCATATTTATCCTATCTCAGGTAAATGTGAATTTTCAGATCCCTAACTTGAGGAATTACGGATTGCCCATACAAACTCTCAATCCCTATTTCAAGATTATTTTTGAGATGAAAGATAGCCTATGTCCTTCCGAGCGATATAATCTATATCCTTGCCAAATTTCATTATGATTCGATCAGCCGTTTAGTCGTGAAAGGTTACAAATAAACAAACATAGTTACTTTCGCATTTCTAATATTAGTATGTGTTATATAAGTTATTGTATTTGTAACCTAAGTTTGTAACAACGACTCTTGTTACAAACATACAAATATCAACATTAATTATTTATACTCTAAGGTCAGATCTATTTTTACATGTAAATACCGCTACAGGCGGCCATTTCGGTTATAGCAGCGATAGCCTAGTTGGTTGCGGTACGGACTATCAAGACGAAAGTCGTATGTTCGAAACCCAAGTGGCACACACCTCTGACTTTTCTAATGTTATGTGTGTATTAAATGTTAATTATCGCTTGCTTTAACGGTGAAGGAAAAACATCGTGAGGAAACCTGCATGTCTGAGAATTCTTATACGAATTTCGAAGGTATGTGAAGTCTACCAACCCGCATTAGGCCAGTGTGGTAGATTAAAGCCTAACCCCTCTCATTAGTAGAGGAGGCCCGTGCCCAGCAGTGGGACAATGTTTAATACAGGGCTTGTATTATATTATATATTCGCGAGAAAAACAATTTATCCTTGAAAGATATCGTATTACCATCAGCAACATTAACTAGCAACCATTTGTATCATCGCTCGTGCTACCAGCGTTTTACAGCATTGCCACAAAAATATAGATCATCTCTAGAATCATCAAATATTTCAACGTCATCCACAGAAATTTCAGAAGCTAAGTAATTATAGTTTGCCAATAAATTATAAAATATTTTCAGAAGTATGTTTTGTAGAATATCAAAGTAAAAATTACGCACGTTTATGATATGTTATTCAAATTCATTCAACATTTAATTAAAAATTTTCTAACAACAATAATAGCAAAGTAGTAATAACAACAATTGTAGAAAGTTTAAAATAAGGTTTTATTATATAAATGTATAGTAAAGCTATGTTTTGTTTTTATTTTACGGTAATATGAAAGCTATAAAATATCATTTTTAAAGTGTGGATTGAAGCCTCGTTTCATACATTTGCATGAAGCAATACATTATAATTACAACTGTATTTTTTAGAAAAATATATTGTTGTTCGAAAGATTTTCATATATATTGTTTATTTTTAAATTGCACAAATACATATTTTATTTAAATATTTTCTCGGAATTCTTTTTATACATTTATCGACTATTCTTCATCAGATGGACCATATCAGTGACTTTTATTTTATATAAATTACTTTAACAAGCAGTGATAGCCTAGTTGGTTGCGGTACAGACTGTGAATACAAAAGTCTTATGTTCGAAACCCTCTAAACCTAAACACCTCTGACTTTTCTAAACTTATGTGTGTATTAAAATGTTAATTATCGCTTCCTTTAACGGTGAACGAAAACATCGCTAGGAAATCTGGCATACCTGAGAATTCTCATACGAGTTTCGAAAGCTGCAAAGATACATTGTTCATTGTACCGCGCGCGCTTGATCGCTATGCTACGCTTTGAAATGGTAGCTAACAGGTTTTGCCACATTTTAATACCAGCTGACACTTATAAATACTATATTTAGGTCGTAAACTATTTTAAAAATGATTTTCAGCTTTGCTGAAATCACCCGATTTTCCTTATTTTTCATACATTTTAACATGGGTAACTGACAAAGTTTTCCACCTATTCCGTGCAGCTGACACATTTTTTCATGACATAAATAATATAAATAAATAATCTACGAAGTTTCAGCTTTGCTGAAATGACTACAAAAATAAGTTTTTCTTAAGAGTTTTCCGATCTGCCACAGCCAAACGCCACAGAGTTGGGTCAGCTGACAATTTTTTTCTTTGTTTATAAAGCAAAAACTATCATCTAAAATTGAAATAAATTGTGCTGAAATGGTCCGGGTAAATTTGACATTACCCCCCGGACCATGTAGACCGCCTCGGTGGCGCAATCGTAATTGCGCATGCGTTACGTCTGCTGTGCTGAGGACTCGGGTTCGATCCCCGGGCCAGGTAAAGTTATATTGGGTTTTTCTATTTAGAAATTCTCAGTATCAGCCCGGAGTCTGGAATTGTGCTCGGTATGGCGCTAGGCTCGCTTATCACATGGGACCGTAATAAATTCTGCGAAAAGTGGGTGTACTGGCTACACCTCTGCCTACCCGTCCGGGGATTACAGGTGTGAGTGTAAATCGATGTAATAATTATAGAGGTTTATACTCTTTGACAAAAAAATCTCAATAACGTTCAGACTAAAAATAACTATGAATTACTATCGAATTTCGACAAATTGGCGATAATTAGTCTATATGAATTAGACGTATAAAGAAACAATGATTTAAAAGATTATAAACGTATCATATTCCACAGATAAATAACAATAAAACGCCAATGAGCGGTGTCAAGGGACACCCGGATGGACCGAAGTTCCTTTCGATTAATTAGTGAAGGAATTGTAATAATTTTTTTTTTTTAAGTTATAATAATTTTCTTTTTATTATTAACAAATAAAATATTAAAATTATTAATAATAATATATTAATAATATCTAATAATAGTAGCAACAACTGCAACAAGTAAAATTACATATAAACATAATGACAGCTGTTAAAATACATTTAAAAACGTTCCAATATAAAAGTGTCGTGACAACTTTTCGTAAGAATTTTTTCCGTCTAGCCCTCTTTCACAACGCGCGATAAGGAACTTCGTTCCAATAAATTTTATAATGTTATAATAAGTTACTGAAAACCTAATGGAAGATGTTTATATGTCCGGCATGATTGTGTCGAGTAGTGAGATATACACTACTTGATACTTCAACTGGGCGACAATGCGCTTACTATGAGATGCAGTGTAGTTACTTTGCCGTGACAGGATAAAAAAAACTTGTAAGTAAGTTTAGATTCATGTGATTCAACTGCAAAAGCATTCACTTTTCAAAAGAGTGGTTTCAAACGAAGAATTCATTCGCTTCACTGAACCCATGATAAAATTATACATCGTCGTATATACGGACAAATTGTTTTGGCAAGGGGTCCAGGCCTCATCATTACTTTGTTTCTGGTCAATCGCCTTTATTATAACTAGATTCTTGGTTCTTTAAGGCTGTATCAATAATGTTTGTCATAAATGTTGTATAGTACCAAAGTTTCTGCCATTTCATATAATAATATTGTGACGACAAGGTTACGTTGGGATTTAAGTTCGTGGATCGTCGAAGCTGTTTCTCATATTTTTTGAATTTCGAATAGGTTTATTGATATTTTCAAATTGGTGTAACATCGTCATGAAGAAATGTTGAAAAAATATTTTTAGAAATACGAAACAATATAATTACGTCAAGCGTTAAGACAAAAATGTTAAAAGATTCCTATAAGGACCACATTGTTAACATCCCTTTTACAATAACAATAATACTAGCCCTTTATTAAACATTGTCCCACTGCTGGACACGGGGCTCCTCTACTAATGAGAGGCGTTAGGCCTTAGTGCACCACGCTGGCCCAATGCGGGGTACGGTAGACCTCACATATCTTCGAAATTCTCAGGTATGCAGGTTTCCTCACGATTTTTTCCTTCAACGTTAAAGAAAGCGATAATTAACATTAAATAGACACGTAACTTTAGAAAAGTCAGAGATGTATGCCATTTGGGCTGGTTCGAACATACGACTATCGTCTTGACAGTCCGTACCGCAACCAACTAGGCTATTGCTGCTCATCATTAAAATCCCTTTGTTCTTACTTAAAATTTACATAAGTCAACTGTTATAGAATCAGTTTCTGCAATGTTGTAAGTAAATAACAAAGAATTTTTAATATACCCATCTCTTATACATCCATCAAGCCTTTTATCAAAGAATAATCGTACGTGAAAATATATGGATTTGAAACGTTTTATCTTCGATAATAAAATTATAAATCAAAAGAGGCCAGACGAAAACGTGACTGTGCATAGCCTACTTTCCGTTAAGCTATTTAGCAATGTAGGTTATGAATAGGTCTCCGGTATTCCGCACAAGGACCGTACTTGCGGCGTGGAACAATAAATAACATCTGCGACTCGTGAATTCCTCTAAATGCCGCTAAAGTGGAACAATTTATGTAGGTTCCAATTATTGATGTGGAAATTGGTTTGCTAAAATTAACTGGGAACAAATGGGCCATTGTAATTCTGTTTAATAGGTGACATTTCAACAAACCGAACGCTTGGGAAGCCTGCTGAGAATTAGTAATTGTGTATTGCGGCGTAACTAGGGCTGGCAATATCGAATTCTGAAGCGAGATTAGATATATATACATGATGTGAACAGACAACCGCGTTTAGAAAGTTCATATTTAATTACATTGTAGAATTTTCGTGGTGCAGTTGATAATAATAAAAATCTAACGGACGCGAAACACCACCATTATTATAGACATCATTATAGACACCCAAACATTTGTCTTGGTATACGGTTCTATTATATACTGCCTTAGTATATGATAGTGCTTATCCATCTATTCCTATTGTCCCGTCAGCTTGTCTGATGGTTCATGATATTTCTAAGTCCATCAGTTGAGTTCTCATTGACCATCCGCGCGTGACGCTTGCCCTCTAATGGAGCCCAAATTGTTTAATTAAATTTTGAATACAATTAAATGTTTTTTAAAAAGCCTTTCGACGTTTTATTTTATAACAGATCGAATCTTCAGCCCCTCGTTTCACAGTCGGCTACCCGCCCACTGACCAACGGAGGCGAAATTATTTGTAGCCATGGATATATTATGTAATTTATATTACCTAGTGTTCACTCAGAGGTCGAAATTTGACCATAATCATTATTTATTAAGTGATACCTTGAAATTTAGATTCATTTTATGTATTATATTTTATCCTTTGGTTTGTTATTGATCTTATTCTTATAGGGGTCGAAAAACTAAATATTTCCAAAAAAAATATTGATAACACTAAAGCTCGTTGCTAAAAAAAAAGGAAACCGGTTGACCAATAGAAGATAAATAGAAACTGAAATGTGTTGTCTTTACATAGTAGACAGCCTCCGTGGCGCAGTTTGCGAGAAGCCGGCTGTGAAACGAGAGGCCCTGGGTTCGCTTCCCACACCGGGACAAATGTTTGTGTGACAGACAGATATTTGTGTTCGGAGTCTGGATGTTGTGAGACCGAAAATCTCTCGTAGTCCCCGATACCCACAACACAAGACTCGTATCTTAGTGTGGGGTCGGGGCTATGTGTGTGACTATTGGGTGTTATATACCTAGTCAGGTCATAAATTCTGTCACATGTTTAATATAAAATAATTGAAACAAGTTTAATGAATACATTATGTAACCATTTATATACCAAAATGAACTTAACAAAACATAGATTCTTATGACACTAAAGTTTATTCAAAATGACCTCCGTGATTTTGAATACAGGCCTTCAATCTGCGCGGCCAGTTGTCTATCGCAGCACGAACGAGGTCCATGTCAATATCGGCGGCTGCCTTAATCAAGGATGTCTTGAGTGACTTCAAATTGGGATGAGGCTTTGAGCACGCCTTTTCCTCCAAGTGTTGCCATATCTTGTAATCTAATGGATTCAAATCTGGATCTGGACTGGAGGAGGGCCAGTCTTCGTGCCGGATGAAGTCGATTTCACGCGCCGCGAGCCAGTCTTGTGTGCTCTTCGCTCTATGAGCTGGCGCCGAATCTTGTTGGAATACCCAGTGCCTGTTATTGAACATGGTATGAGAAACAGGTTCCACAAGGTTCGTCAGGACTGTATTTTGATACACAACTGCATTCGTTTTTACACCTTTCTCACAAAAATGTACCTCTGTTAAGCCCCAATAAGAAACTCCCAACCATACCATGAGCGAGGATGGAAAATGACCTGGTTGGACACGCGGAATACGGTTGCTCGCTTCTTCACTACTGTGTGCGTACCTTATCATTTTGTTTGTTGTAGCTCTATTCTACGGTAAAAAAAATTTCATCTGAAAAAAGAATTTCCCGATATTTTTTTCCCGTGTACCGTTTCAACAAAGCGCGGCATCTCTTCAGTCTCAGGTCCATTAGACGAGCATTCAAACGATGTTCTGTTTTTCTTCGATATGCCCGAAGCCCTAAGTCTTCATTTAACACCCTTTTCACCGTGGTTCTGCTTAACCCCATCTGAAGGGCCAACAGTTTCTGCTTACGTTTGGGATTTCTTTCAATTCGCGCCTTCACAGCTTTTATCACTGCTGGAGTCCTAACAGACCGAGGGCGACCACTTCTTGACCTGTCATCTACACTACAGTCTTCATTGTATCGTTTGATGGTACGATAAACGAATCTTTTGGTTATATTCAAATTTTTCAGTATGTCAAAAATTTGAATTGGCGCGTAACCGCAACAATGCAACGCAATTACTGCAACACGGTCTTCTTTAAGCGTCCACTCCATATTTAAAAATGAGTAAAATTCTAAAAAGTATACATTTTTATTTTCATGAACAATTTGAAATTCGAATTCAATAAACTTTTTTGTGGCCAGCATTCTAAAATAAAAGTTTTTACTGTGTGACAATACTTATGACCTGACTGTGTATTGTTTATTTAGTTATAGAGATGGCATTAATCTAAATGAAGACTATAAATCCTTTTCAGCAATATATAGGTATCTAATAATCCAAAAGCAAAGCAAACGCTTAGTGATTATTGCTAAACGTCATCAAGCTCTTCCATTTAATCCACTTCAATATGGACGCAAAACGGGTTGTGTAATGTTGCATAAAGCATTTGGTTTCTCATTTAAATACACCCCAATAAAAATATAAAAAACCCAATAGTCACACACATAGTCCTGACTCCACTCTTGGTCAAACCTGTGTCGTGGGTATCAATAACTGCGAGAGACTATGGTCCCACAACACGCAGACATGAAAAAAATATCTGTCTGTCACAGAAACGGTTTCAGTGCGGGAATCGAACCCACAGCCTTTCGTCTCACAACCGGCTACTCGTCTGCTGCACCACGGGGGCTGTCAATTAATTATTATATTTAATCCAGGACAAATTCAATAAAAAAACCCTTTGGACTTTGGAATTGAAATTATGATGTTTTATTGCACATTTCTTCTGAGCCACCACTATACTAGAGGCGATGCGAATATTAAATAATAATAATAATAATACTAGCCCTGTATTAAACATTGTCCCACTGCTGGGCACGGGCCTCCTCTACTAATGAGAGGGGTTAGGCCTTAGTCCACCACGCTGGCCTAATGCGGGTTGGCAGACTTCTCATACACTCGAAAAATTCTCTTCTGTTTTCCTTCACCGTTAAAGCAAGCGACAATTAACATTTTAATACACACATAACTTTAGAAAAGTCAGAGGTGTATGCCACTTAGGTTTCGAACCTACGACTTTCGTCTTGGCATTCCGTACCACAACCAACTAGGCTATCGCTGTTTTTTAGAGGCCATGCGAATATTAAATATTACCTTAATATAAAAACCTTAAGCAGATAACCCTACCAACTCTTGCGGCTACAAAGGATTCTAATCTTAATATATTCTTCGAATGTATTTTATTAAATAGGGGTTTTCTTATAAATTATTTTATATTAAAAAAGCTGTAGGCGGCTATTTTCCAAATTATTAAATCCTTTTTGCTAAAGCGGCACCAATTACTTTGGCGTCTTGTTTTATAAAAAAAATATGCTCTCCCAATTCATAATATTTCAGGCCTAACACGGTTTATTAAAATCTTCATACCTTTATGCTCATCTCCCTTAGCAGCTGGCAATAACTCTAACCTTCTACCTTCATTTTATATGTAAAGATTATTTAAAAAAATTCACAGCTTGTAATTTGGACGGTTCTTACGCGCGTAAAATAATAATGTACGTAGTATTTATCAAGTTTTATGTGACTTTTTATGAAATAGATTTATTATGCTAAATTATAATTTAAATGTAAACAGTGTACTTTTTTCCATTAAATTGATCATATAAAAATCACAATGTAATTATGCCATGGACCATGTACGTAGAAATCTAGGTTAATCGTTACAATACGTGAAGTAACATTCAAAAATACTGGGAGATAAGAAATCCTTATCTTATTTAGCTTTAAAACTTAACCAGACAGTACTCGCTTCTTACAATCTCCATTACGAAATTATAAAATCCCCAAGTAGCTTATCTGGATCGTACTTCCACGGCAACGTCTGAGTTAATTTGACGAAGACAGTTGTCTTGATAAATAAAATATTTATTCAATTCTCAATGTTTTATACCTTGAGTTAGAGTCGAAAAACCTTTGCAAGCTAAAATACCTAGTCAAGTCATAAATTCTGTCACATGTTTAATATAAAATAATTGAAACAAGTTTATTCATTATGTAACCATTTATATACCAAAATGAACTTAACAAAACATAGATTCTTATGACACTAAAGTTTATTCAAAATGACCTCCGTGATTTTGAATACAGGCCTTCAATCTGGGCGGCCAGTTGTCTATCGCAGCACGAACGAGGTCCATGTCAATATCGGCGGCTGCCTTAATCAAGGATGTCTTGAGTGACTCCAAATTGGGATGAGGCTTTGAGCACGCCTTTTCCTCCAAGTGTTGCCATATCTTGTAATCTAACGGATTCAAATCTGGACTGGAGGAGGGCCAGTCTTCGTGTCGGATGAAGTCGATTTCACGCGCCGCCAGCCAGTTTTGTGTGCTCTTCGCTCTATGAGCTGGCGCCGAATCTTGTTGGAATACCTAGTGCCTGTTATTGAACATGGTATGAGAAACAGGTTCCACAAGGTTCGTCAGGACTGTATTTTGATACACAACTGCATTCGTTTTTACACCTTTCTCACAAAAATGTACCTCTGTTAAGCCCCAATAAGAAACTCCCAACCATACCATGAGCGAGGATGGAAAATGACCTCGTTGGGCACGCGGAATACGGTTGCTCGCTTCTTCACTACTGTGTGCGTACACCTTATCATTTTGTCTGTTGTAGCTCTCTTCTACGGTAAAAATTTTTTCATCTGAAAAAAGAATTTCCCGATATTTTTTTCCCGCGTACCGCTTCAACAAAGCGCGGCATCTCTTCAGTCTCAGGTCCATTAGACGAGCATTCAAACGATGTCCTGTTTTTCTTCTATATGCCCGAAGCCTTCTTCTAAGTCTTCATTTAACACCCTTTTCACCGTGGCTCTGCTTAACCCCATCTGAAGGGCCAACAGTTTCTGCTTATGTTTGGGATTTCTTTGAATTCGCGCCTTCACAGCTTTTATCACTGCTGGAGTCCTAACAGACCGAGGGCGACCACTTCTTGACCTGTCATCTACACTAGAGTCTTCATTGTATCGTTTGATGGTACTATAAACGAATCTTTTGGTTATATTCAAATTTTTTAGTATGTCAAAAATTTTAATTGGCGCGTAACCGCAACGATGCAACGCAATTACTGCAACACGGTCTTCTTTAAGCGTCCACTCCATATTTAAAAATGAGTAAAATTCTAAAAGTTTACATTTTTATTTTCATGAACAATTTGAAATTCGAATTCAATAAACTTTTTTGTGTCCAGCATTCTAAAATAAAAGTTTTTACTGTGTGACAATACTTATGACCTGACTGTGTATAATTGCTTTGTTACGATCTATGACTGAAAGGAAATGATGTCTATGATTTTAGCTTTGTATATTGTTAGTAGTACTTTATATCGGTGTTATGTAATTATATTTCAAGTTAATAATTATTTCTGATGTTGAAACAAAACTATTTTTAATTGCGGGACTGGGTACTGGGGATAGGGGTAGGCAGAGGTGTAATTAAACACCAACTTTTCGAATTTATTACGGTGCCCTTATGTGACAGGGGGCAAGCCTATTGCCATATCGGGCTCAATTCCAGACTCCGGGCTGATACTGTGTATTTTTAAATAGATAAACCCATGTGAAATATATTTGGTATAAGAAATCATATAATTATATAAGATTATTAAGTGAAGACCGTCATTATTATTATTATTGGTTATAAATTTGTCAAGCGTAGCGTAAAATTTAATATCTATAATTTGTTTTCATTTTTTTATGATTTGCTGAAAAATTATACCCTGTAACTCTTTTACAATTCAGAGGAATCTAACGACATCTCATATCTTAAAATATATCAAGCTTAGGGTTAGGTTGCAGAGCATGCCAAAGAAATAGACCTACATACATACATACATATACACTCACGCCTGTAATCCCGGAAGGGGTAGGCAGAGGTGTAACCAGTACACCCACTTTTCGCCGAATTTCGGTCTCATAATGTGATAGGGGGCGAGCCTATCGCCATACCGGGCACAGACTCCAGACTCCGGGCTAATACTGAGAATTTCTAGAAAAACCCAATATCACTTTACCCGACCCGGGGATCGAACCCGAGACCTCAGCACCGCATGCGCAATTACAACTGCGCCACCGAGGCAGTCAAATAGACCTACATACAAACAAAAACCCGCAAAACATGGCATCAACATAATAGTGTTTTTTATCGCAAAATTCCAGGTAGGATTAAAATATTCACCTTTTAACTACGTGAAAATAACTTAAAACACGTTAGAAAATCTCTGACATTTTGCTCTACATTTTTCTTACCTCATTTAGGATTGCTACAAAAGCTAAATAATCTTTCATTATTTATATTTTTTTTTATTTGTTTTACTTATATGTGTTTTAGTGTTTGTTTTTATTTTCTACTGATCTCAATTGTTATTTTTAGCATGTGTTGCTACGGTGAGCAATGATATTTTATACTCGTAATTGGCGTATATGATATTAAGAATTATGCTTTTGGTTAATTTAAATACAAATTCAAAATATATGTGCTGTTGACGTAGCAACCTATTAAAGTAAATAATAATAATAATACTAGCCCTGTATTAAACATTTTCCCACTGCTGGGCACGGGCCTCATCTACTAATGAGAGGGGTTAGGCCTTAGTCCACCACGCTGGCCTAATGCGGGTTGGCAGACTTCACATACCTTCGAAATTCTCAGGTATGCAGGTTTCCTCGCGATGTTTTCCTTCACCGTTAAAGCAAGCGATAATATACATTTAATACACGCATAACTTTAGAAAAGTCAGAGGTGTATACTACTTGGGTTTCGAACATACGACTTTTGTCTTGGCAGTCCGTACCGCAACCAACTAGGCTATCACTGCTATTAAAGTAAATAAAAAAGTTAATTTATGAAACCTGTGTATAAATAGGCAAACACGAAACACTTCAGTACCTTTTCTCCTCTGTTTGTGTGTCACTTATTTTTTTTTTGTTTGGCAGAGTTTGATCAACTTTAGGTATATCAATAGCTTTTCCCTTCTTTAAATTATAATACAGTCAGTTAATCCATTTCAAAATGTAAAAGAGTAAATGTTGGAAAAATGAAAATGTATTTTATTTATTTATACAATTTATTTACATTGTATAAAGGCTACTTAATACCAAAGGCATTCTCTACCAGTCAACCTTAAGGTGGTGCAGAGGTAAGCAGGGTATGTGCATAATTCCAAATACAAAATAATTTATATGTGTTTCCTTTAATTTTCAATAATGATTATGGTCGATATATCGAGCTCACAAGTACAAATAAATAACCGAAATTCCAATTAACCTGCAATCCATCAGTTTTAGTGAAACTGTGCTATATTATACGCTTCTGCATCGTGTAAGTCGTAGCAGGACATGGGATAGTAAGGAGCAGAACCTATAAAATAATGATATACATCTGATCAAATGCTATTGAGAAACACTTACATACTTAGACTTATTTCATGTAGAGACTATGCACTGACTACGGGAGATGACTAGTCTTATACGTGAATTACAATCCAGAGCATCTGAAATTATTATTTATTTAACATATTTGACTGTAACGAATAATGTATCGACTGTATGAGTATTGAATTGGTTGTATAGCAATGTAAGTATACTCGCATTGGGTGTGTTACCTGTAAGATTATATTTAATTTAATAAATAAATAAATAAATAAACATATTGTGCCTAGACAATATAATCAATTAACGAGCTATTACTAGCTATTCTTTAAATATTATTAAGGTTTTAGAACTTAAGAGTCCCTAAAACGAGTTCATGCTTTCTTTTACAAGAACTTCTTGGCAGAAGGCCTACTGCCTCGGTGGCACAGTTGTAATTGCGCATGCGTTATGACTGCTGTAGGCCTCGGGTTCGATCTCCGGATCGGGTAAAGTGATATTGGGTTTTTCTATCTAGAAATTCTCAGTATTAGCCCGGAGTCTGGAATCTGTGCCCGGTACGGTGATAGGCTCGCTCCCTATTACATTATGGAACTGAAATTCGGCGAAAAGTGGGTGTACCTACTAGTTACACCTCTACTAACCCCTTGGGGGTTTACAGGCGTGAGTGTGTATATTCTTGGCAGAAAAGCAAAATCATCAACAAACCCTAGCCGTTTTCCTGCATAGATGAATTACAAGTAAAACCAAATTACTCGAACTCCTTACGGCCAATTTACGTTGAAGATATTTTCTTGTTCGATTTGGTTGATTAAGTATTTTTTAGGGTAAACAAGGATGGATGTGGGTCAAGGCGGGAACCGTCCCGGGTAAGGTAAATAACATTCAAGTGGAAAGGTTGAGCTCGTTAAGTTTTTCAAGTTGGTGATTTTTAATGAATGTAAGAATAGTTTTTTTAAGATATGGGCATAATATTTCTATACGAGGAATTTCTTTTGTTTTTTTTTTACCGAAATAGGCTTGCGTTTGATTGGCGATCTTATCTCGCCTGATGGTAAGTGATAATGTGGTCTACGGTGGAGCATGCTTGCCTAGAAGATACCTATTCACTCTTGAGTTGAAGATACGCAGGTTATAATTTTCGGGAAATATAGACTCCGGCAAAGAGTTCCACTCTCTAGCGGTGCGCTTATATAAAATTGAGGTATGATTTATTTTTTAACTAAGTTCTAAAACATTGATGAAGTAGTGAAAAAAACGTTGGATACCACAATACTAGCTAAGCTAAGTAAAACAGAAAATGTACACTACCCAAACCCATAGCTAGTCGGTTCACTGGTGGCTAATTTTAATAAACAATATGAATTAAGCAGATCGTTAAAATCAAAATCGCAATCAAACAATGTTTTGGTTTTCCTGCAAACATTTTTATTGTTTCATTGAAGAAACGATCTGATTATAGGTTTGTTTATTGAAACTACTAGTTTAATGTTTATTACACCGAACTAACTATGCACATTTTTTTGGAGCCTGCACTGGATGATAAGTGCCGTCCAGATAGAGTATCAAGTACGGTAATCATCCTAGCCTGATGAGTACATAATAATCTTACTAATATTATAAACATATTATATCTCGGAAAGATGTACAGTTCCCGTGGGATAGTTTTTCACAGAGCAAGGGATCAACATGATTTTTTGCATAGTGGCTGTATAGGGATCAGAAAATGATCAGAAAGGCCCCTTTTTATTCCGGAAAATGCACGCTTCCTACGGGATAGTAAAATATAGAAAGGTGTGATACCTGAAGATGTCTCCTTGAATTGTATATCTTTTCTTCCAAAAATAACCACCACGCCGGCGGAGGCGCGGGCAAATTCTAGTATCATGTAAACCTTTCTTTATATATATGACGGGTCGGGCGGTCATCGGCCGAGGCAGTGAGAGGGCTTACACGTCCCTCTCTGATCTCCAGATATGGTCAGGATGCATAGCGTATGATAGTTCGGTAATAAAACACGAGATTAACACTTCAGAGTCTATTTAAGCTACCACCAGTTCGGAATGCAGTCATCCATGGGGAAGAGCTGGCAAGAAACCCTCATGGTTGCTCTTTTAAACACATCACAGTTTACATTACAATATGTGGTACACAATAACACTTTCACGTTACGTTAACTTACTATTTAAACAATATTTCGGCATTACGACCGACAAGTTACTGTTTCAATGACTATACACGAATGCCGCACCAAAGACGAGGTGCTCTTTTATATTGTGATTTTCGTTGTGACCCACTCCTCTGCGAGTGAGATCACTCGATAAACAAGTCGAAACCACCTTCAAAATAGCAAAACAAATGGCGCTACCCACAGTTTACAATAAATAAAGTTATTAGCAAGTTCAATTCAGTGTCCGTATTCATCACGCTCCGACACGGCCGTCCTGACAGCTCACACGTCCCAGTGTGATGTACCTGAAAAGAAAATACCACACAGTATCATTCACGCTCGGCCATATCTGACCTAATCTTATTACCCACACAGATTGGACCCACATAGGCTTTTGCTACATAGAACCCCGGCACATAGAACCCCTCACACAGACCCCTTTGCCACATAGGCTCCTCACACAGACCCCTTTGCCACATAGGCTCCTCACACAGACCCCTTTGCCACATAGGCTCCTCACACAGACCTCTTTGCCACATAGGCTCCTCACACAGACCTCTTTGCCACATAGGCTCCTCACACAGACCTTTGCCACATAGGCTCCTCACACAGACCTTTGCCACATAGGCTCCTCACACACCCTCACACAGACCCTCCCTCATATACCTTAAGCGCGGACCGCGGACCAGAGGTCACTCAAAATACATTGAGTAGACAATAACCAGGCTACGGACGCAAGGTATAGACTAAACCCTCATATTAACATCTCAATTAATTGCTCGCTTTAACAGGGGGTATAAAAACAAAACCAGAAGCGACTCACCAAATTTCACATAAATCCACGCGCACACAACATGTGTAAACACGCAATGTACACGCCATTGCACTTCGTACACCTCAACCACACCGATACAGTTGCGCCACAGATCCGCCACAGCTCAGCCACCGCATATGGAATTTAAACACAAAATCATTAACACAGTAATCATCAACGCTTCATATTTTCCTGATTTTTCATAACGATCGTTTAATCACGACTATCATTAGAGACTTATTACATTTCGTCAACATAGAACATCAAATTGATTCGAAAACTCCTAACTTTTAAATTTACAGTAGACCACAGTGCATTGCGCACTCTTTACTAAGTAAAACACGATAGAATACTACAGTGCTCTTGGGGGAACCTATACCATCACTATTTTGATAATAGAATTCTAATCGAGTCTCTTTGGATAACCCCATAAAGTTCGCGCATAGAGCCAGCAACCAATGTTGTCTAATCTGTCAAAAACAAAAATAACACTTTGGTACTGTGTGTACTATTACATCACCTGATTCACGATTGTGGGTGTTGATCCTTTATCTCACTTCTGATGACGGGTCGAGCGGTCATCGGCCGAGGCAGTGAGAGGGCTTAAACGTCCCTCTCTGATCTCCAGATATGGTCAGGATGCATAGCGTATGATAGTTCGGTAATAAAACACGAGATTAACACTTCAGAGTCTATTTAAGCTACCACCAGTTCGGAATGCAGTCATCCATGGGGAAGAGCTGGCAAGAAACCCTCATGGTTGCTCTTTTAAACACATCACAGTTTACATTACAATATGTGGTACACAATAACACTTTCACGTTACGTTAACTTACTATTTAAACAATATTTCGGCATTACGACCGACAAGTTACTGTTTCAATGACTATACACGAATGCCGCACCAAAGATGAGGTGCTCTTTTATATTGTGATTTTCGTTGTGACCCACTCCTCTGCGAGTGAGATCACTCGATAAACAAGTCGAAACCACCTTCAAAATAGCAAAACAAATGGCGCTACCCACAGTTTACAATCAATAAAGTTATTAGCAAGTTCAATTCAGTGTCCGTATTCATCACGCTCCGACATATATATATTTTTTATATCATAGTCCGACAAACGAGCCAGTGGGTCACCTGATGTTAAGTGATCTCCACCGCCCATGAACATCCACAATACCGAAAGTATCATGTATGCGCTGTCGGCCTTAAAGGACAGGAATAGGGATTAGGGAAGGGAAGGGGGAATCTGGGCCTCCGGATCTCACTTACCATACGAAACGCGACAGTAAACTGTCACTTTACGTTGGTTTTCTGTGAGACAGTGGTACTACCCCGGTCGAGCCGGCCCATTCATGCTGTAGACAAATATGTCTACAGCGTGGCTCTACCACTTCATATATATGCGGGTAATGATGTAAAAGAGGACACACATTACAACGACAAAGCACATATTATTTGCGCAGAGCCATTTATAAAGGATCAAAGGGCTTTCAAACATCCTGTCAGTCTCATATGTCCCGACATAGGAAGTTTGCCCTAAGGAATTGCTCAGCGAGTTATCCGACCCGTACAAGTAAACTTACTGCCGAGCATCACCGATTCAGAAAGGCTAAATAAAACTCATTGTAACTTTTTGTATATAAATATAGCAGCGATAGCCTAGTTGGTTGTGGTATGGACTGTCAAGACGAAAGTCGTTTGTTCGTAACCCAAATGGCATACCTCTCTGACTTTTCTAAAGTTATGTGCGTATTAAATGTTAATTATTGGTTGCTTTAACGGTGAAGGAAAACATCATGAGGAAACCTGCATACCTGAGAATTCTCATAAGAATTTCGAAGGTATGTGAAGTCTGCTAACCCGCATTAGGCCAGCGTGGTAGACTAAGGCCTTACCCCTCTCATTCGTAGAAGAGGCCCGTGCCCAGCAGCGGGATAATGTTCAATACAGGGCTAGTATTATTACATACATACATACATACATATACACTCACGCCTATAATCCCCGAAGGGGTAGGCAGAGGTGTAACCAGTACACCCACTTTTCGCCAAATTTCGGTCCCATAATGTGATAGGGGGCGAGCCTATCGCCATACCGGGCACAGGTTCCAGACTCCGGGCTAATACTGAGAATTTCTAGATAGAAAACCCAATATCACTTTACCCGACCCGGGGATCGAACCCGAGACCTCAGCACAGCGGTTGTAACGCATGCGCAATTACAACTGCGCCACCAAGGCAGTAGTATTATTATTATATTATTATAACTTTTTGTAGGGTTTGGTGAATATTGGTAATAATAGTAATGAACCCAACAGTCACGCATATAGGACTAGGTCAAACCTGTGTAAAGATATCTACGGACTCAGACCTGAAAAAAATATATTTGGATCTCACAAATATCTGTCTCGGTTCGAGGATCAAATCCGCAGTCTCTTTTATAAGGGTAAATAAAGCAAAAGAGTAATATTCTTATGTCGCTTATTAATTACTTGGTATCTTATTCCACTTAAATGCTAAAACGTCTAAGCATAGCTGTCAAAATTTCAAGTAACCTCAGCCATTTAGGCTATGTGTTGATCGATTAGTCAGTCAGTCAATTTCTTCTTTTATATATACAGACTAGCTGTTGCTCGCGGCTCCGCCCCCGTGGAGGTTATTTTCGGGAGCAGAAGTATCAATGCAAGGAGTTTTCTTCTGCACTGAGACACCTATAGCGATCTTCTTGAATCTCAGGTGTTGTGACTGTCTAGATGGCTAGACAGGCACAACTCCTAACTTAAACTTCTAGCACTCCTTATAATACCCTTATATCACTCCGTAAGTGTGGAAGAAGGCCACCGCGGGATTTTAGCTGGTAGTGTCCGGTTGGGTGTACATAAGTAGTAGGGACTCGGCCCAGCGGCAGCCCGGATAGCCATCATCCGGGCGAGGGGGTGCTGGGTCGTAAGACCGGCTAGTCCAGCATAACCTTTTTATTCTCATTCCGCTTCCCCCCGAAGCGGACGGCAGTAATAAAATGCTTTCCCCGCGACAAAAAAAAAGTGTTGTGCCTGAAGCTTGAGATTACATTTAAAG
The DNA here is from genome assembly GCA_905220505.1 of Laothoe populi. Taxonomy (NCBI): domain Eukaryota; kingdom Metazoa; phylum Arthropoda; class Insecta; order Lepidoptera; family Sphingidae; genus Laothoe; species Laothoe populi. The sequence continues at coordinate 7,057,198 of HG992152.1, forward strand.
AATACCTCATAAGTTAACTCCTCACTTCGCCCTTTAAGGGATGATTTGGTAAAAACGTTGAAACACGTTTTTCTTTATTTTTTACTAAAAGCCTAAATATGAATTTTCAGATCCCTAAGTTGAAGTATTACGGATTGCCCATACAAACTTTTAACCTCTATTTCACCTCTTTCAAGATAATTTTTTGAGACAAAAGATACCCTATGCCCTTTCCTAGTATATAATCTATCCCTCTACTGAATTTCATTAGGATTCGTTCACCCGTTTAGTCATGAAAAGGTAAGAAACAGACATACAAACAACAATATTAATTTTTGAGATATTTTAAAACTGTTATATCTCCTAAGATATTCATTGAAATCAAATGACGTACAGGGCAACTTTGTTCAAAATTAAATACTTGTGATGAATAAAGTATTTATTTGGATAAGGATTAATACCATGTTTATAAAAACCCCTTTCCAAATAATGCATTGTTTCAGAATAAATTCGATAACCATTAAAAAGGTTATAGTGAGCCAACCGAAATAGATAGACATATGCTATCGCGGACTTTTTTTAGAACTTTTTAAGAGGAACAATTTAGTAGTACATGATTGTTATGTAACTTTAACCGTTAACGCAGCGTTGCGAAACGGAAGCTCTCAAAAGGAATCAATTTTCCCCGTTTTTGCAACATTTTTCATTGCTGCTCCGCTTCTATTGGTCATAGCGTGATGTTATATAGCCTATAGCGCTCCTCTATAAATGGGCTATCCAACACTAAAAGATTTTTTCAATTCGAACCAGTAGTTCCTGAGATTAGCCCGTTCAAATAAACAAACAAACAAACAAACAAAGCAAACAAACAAACAAACTCTTCAGCTTTATATAATAGTATAGATTATGTTCGAATTATGAATCTAGCATGTTTAAATACCCCTAAATTAAATATAGAATACAGAAATTTCTTATTATTTCACACAACAATAAGTTTATTTTTTTACATCGAATATAAAAGAAGTCTGTACACAAAGAAGGTTTTACACAATGCACGCATAATGTTTTATAACAATGTTGTTCGAGCAGCCCTAAAGAAGTTTTGTAATAACAGTTAACACTGAACAAAAGTGGAACAGCTGAAAGTTTTCTCGATGTGAATGCTTCAGTTAAATTGTCTCATTCTGATCTTGAGACAGAATCTGTTTTTGTTACACGGCCTCTTTAAATATTGCCTTTTGGGTATCTCTTTCCTGTGTAACTCACAAACTCCGGCAGAAATCCGAATTTGAAGTTTTTTCGATTTTTTTTTACTATCCCACGGGAACTGTACATTTTTGTGGGATAGCCTATGTGCTATTCCAGATTAAAATCTATCTCTGTGCCAAATATCAACCAGATCCGTCCAGCCGTTGTAGTGTGATTAAGTAACAAACATCCATCCATCCATCCAAACATTCGCATTTATAATATTAGTAGGATAGAGTGGAATTACTGAGCCAGCTCAACAAGACTTTAGTTAGTTACTAACTAATATTTATAGGATTAGTACAAACTTACCCATAGTTTTCCTATTTATTCGTGCCGTTCATCTTATTTGAGGCTAATAAGCCAATCAGATAAAGTTTTTCCATTTCTATCTACGCCTCCTTCGTAGCTAGTCAGCCGTAACCTAAAATCGTGAATTCTACAAAGTACATTATCCTAGAAAGTTCCTTTACTAAGTTACTTAACGATCGATATTATTGCCCCTGGAGATGTTAAAATCTTCTACATGCAATAAAAGCCTCCGTTATCTGCAATGAAAACTTATATGATACGGAAATTGGCACAAATAGAAAAAAGTTAACTCCGTGGAAAACTGTCGAGCCTTCTAAACATGATTTCTAAATGAAATAGAAGTCTATCAATTTTTTAATTTAATTTTAAATGATTTCAGATGTTACCCAATAAATCTGCTTATAGGTGGTCTGGCGACTGATCGTAGATTAAAGAAAAAAAATATTTCATTTTAAATTGTTATCATAATCGAAGATAGTCTCCGTGGCGTAGTGAGCGAGTAGCCTGTTGTGAAAATAGAAGCACCAGGTTCGACCTCGCACCGAGAAAATGTTTGTCTACAATTCGTTGTTTCGGGTCTGGGTGTTGTGGCATCGTAGTTCCATGTAGTTCTTGATACCTACAATACAGATGTGACCTGGTGTGTGTGGGATTAGGACTATGTGTGTGGCCGTTAGATAGATAGATAGATAACTCTTTATTGGACACCATCATAAGAATATTAAATTAATTAAACCTTAAAACTAGAGTAAGTTACAATAGGCGGTTTTATCGCTAAAAGCTGACCTCTAAATCTCTGCCTGACAACCTTAATTATATGGAGATTGCCATAATATTATGTAATGGCTAGTTTATGTAAAATATTTATTTTTAAGTTAACTTAGTCCAGTGACCAAAAATTGTATGTACTTTACAGGACTTGCTATAGCTGGTTTACTGACCATTTTTACCATGGAAATTTTCAACTTATAGGGCAAAATATACATTAGCACTCGCTTCCGTGAACCCACAAATGGGGCACCGTCGACCAACAACAAAACACATATAACTTTTCATTTCGCGCGCAGCTGTTATTTATGGACCCGTACATTCCCAAAATGACGCCCGCCGAAGTAGGCCAAGGATCAAATGACGAATATCTAAAAGTTATTTTATTTGCAACATTTCGCATATTTTACGATTACGAGAGAGTTTCCCAACAAAATTGAGTTAATTTTGAAACAATAGCAGCTTCTGCCTATCAAAATAGGCGTATGAAGTATTTTTTAGTTTTGTTTATACATTTCTTGTTAGCAATTTTTTTTTCTGTACGACTACGAGCGATATAAATATACCAAAATAAATATAGTATATATATTATACTATATTTATTTTGTAGGAATAAGGAGCGAGCCTATATGAAAAAATAATTAACTAATATATTATTATAGGCATTATACGAATAATGCTTTATATAATGTGCAGTAAATGTTTGAAAAATATCATTACGGAGTAAATAGAAATTAAAATTATAAATAAAATTATATATTTTAATATCATCGTACCTTACTGTCATCACCTTTTAAAGTCCATACAATCACCTCGGGGCTGATTATGTAAGTTTTAATAGATGTCTCTTATTTTATATTCAACAAAATTATTATCTATTAAATACCTTGGAGAGTATAAACTTTCAGATTTATTATTTTATATTATAAATTTATTACATTAAAATTACTTTGACTTCAAGAGGATATTCATACGGTTCTAAAATAGTATTTCTTCCATTTAATTGTTTTTTTTTTATTATTATGCTTTGTGCGGCTGTTTCAGACGATTTGATCATCTCATACACATGCACTTTTTCAAGCCAATGGTAGAGCGACGATTCAACAGCCCACTGCAGAGTCGCTACCGACTGGTGGGTCATTGTCAACCTGATGGTATTTTCAGTTATTGTGGTGAGTCTATTAAGCACTCATTATCCTTTGCTACACGATTGGCGCACTTATGACTCGTCTAGGTTATATGTGACAATAAGTATTTGCGGCTTCACCCATGTCTATTTTTTATACTGGAGAGTGGAGGGGCCTTAAAAGTACACTATATCCATTCTTGAGGATAAAAGTATCTTCATACTAAATGGTATCAAACTCGGTTCATTGGTTTAGCCGTGAAAACATACAAAAAACTTTCATCTCCTAAATCACTCTCTTAAGGGATAAATTTTGAAAACGCCGATATACGTATACATTTATTTCTAACCAAAACACATGTAAGCAATTTCATGCTTCTTATTTTGAAAAAAAATCCCTCCTCAGTGGATGCTTACAACATAAAACTCATCATCGGTTTAGGATCTGCGTTGATGAATCAGTCAGTCAGGATATGTAGGATATGTAATATAGATAGATGGGCGATGGGATCACTCACCATCAGGTGACCCACTTGTCCGTTTGCGGACTCTTTCTAAGATTTAGAAACTCGACTGTTTGATAGTATACATACGCTACCACTAGATCAGTGAAACAGATACTATTAAATTAATAATACGATTGGTTCTTATTGCTACTAAACAAAATCAACCCTATGGTTGGTAAACTTTGACATTACACTGGTTACTAGCCAAACGAAATGTACAAAAATACTTACGTAAAACGAAATAGAAATATCGTTCTGTTTGTTCAATAAAAATAAGCGCCTACTAAAGAAAATATGAAACGTTGATGTATCTTCTACTTAGAGCAATGTCGTCATCTATTTTAAGAACTAAACACAAAGCCGAACCGTACAATTGAACTTGAAAGATACTTATTATATTACAATAACGTCTGTAACTAATGCATTCCAGGAAGAGTAAATTTTCTCTCTCAGAGGTAAAGAAAATAAACTCGTTCCATATATAATTTCATATTCTATGCTTGTGTATAATCTATATGAAACCACACGACAGCCTCCGTAGCGCAGCGGACGAATAGCCGACTGTGAAACGAGAGGCCGTGGGTTTGATTCCCGCACCGAGACTAATGTTTGTGTGAGAGACAGATATTTGTTTCGGGTCTGGGTGTTGTGAGACCGTAGTCCGTCGTAGTTCTTATTACCCACGATACAGGTTTTACCTAGTGTGGGGTCTGAACTATATGTGTGACTATTGGGTGTATTTATTTTATTTGTTTCACGGTTTTTCAAGTGCTTCAACTCTTGAAAAACCGTGTTCTTTTAGAACATAAAATTTATTTATTATTAAGGACCTCCAACGAAGGTTACACGTATATAAAAGAAAAAGTGTAACATTTTATATATTAGCTTTGTGACGTGCTCCTTCAATTACAGGAGACCACAGCGTGCAAATTTTCAATTTTATATGAATTTGAATATTATTATTTACAACTCTAATTTTACAACACTAGGAAAGAAATAGATACTAGTTACTAACATACTAATGATTAGCTGCATAATATGGCAATACATAGAGACTATATAGAGCTGAACTCATATGCGTGCGTAATGTGGTTTGTATAGAGACAATGATGAAGGTACGAGTCATGGTGTACAACGACGGCAGAAGTTGTCACTGCCACACAAATCAAAACCACATATCTACAAGCTTTGCGGCCGTTTTGCAGCCTTCTGAGTACTCTGGCACTATAACCTCGACCGCTTCTTCACCTTCTTTTCCATGACGTAGTGTGAAGGAGTAGGTCGGCATGATTGTGTTAAGTAGCGGGTGATAGATCTTCTCTCGGTACTTCATAGTTTAATTGGCACTGCGCATACCATCAGGTGAAGTGTGGTCACTTTGCCGTGCCAGAATAAAAAATATAAAAAAAGCTCACGCACATTGAAATACGTTTGCTGGTGGTAGGATATTCGTATCCGCCCGGATAGCGACCACCGTACACAGGGCGAAAAACCCGCCATAGTGACACACGCAAGTGTGTCGCGTTCCGGGATCAGCCAGTGTATGTCCGGTTATCGTCGGGGGGCTAGAGTTGGGGTACGATGTTTGGCCGTGCGGGTATAAGCCGGTTCACAGTCGGTTGGAGGCGTGTTGATCCGTCGGCCAGGGAGACCTGTAGAAACGGTGGTACCGCTGGCCGCCCGCGGTACAGTACAGGGGCCCAATCGTGGCTAACCACCACGAGAGGCTGCCCCACCATGCCGCGCATAATCTTGGGTGGGTCCGTCGTGCCGGTTGGTGACCGGATGTGGGGTCCCGGCGGCCTTTCCCGGGAGGGTACGGGGGCCCTTCCGTCCGGCGGATCAGCTCACCTCCTCTCGGCTCTTTTAGTGGACCGGCGCTTGTTACGGCCTTCTGACTACTCTGACACTAGACCCTTGACCGCTTCTTCACCTCCTCCTCCCATAACTCCATGTCAGTGCATACAAAGAGAGCAGGTTTTACAGCGGTGCGTAACCCCACCACCGCCTTCACAATGGAGTTCGCTAACATCCGCGGACTCCATTCTAATCTTAATGCCGTCCACCACCATCTTGAGACGGCCCGGCCTGCTCTGCTCTTCTTGACGGAGACGCAGATTTGTAGTCCGACCGATACTTCATACTTGCTTTACCCCGGATACTCGCTTGAAGAAAGCTTCAGGCCGAGGGCCGGGGTATGCCTGTATGTTCGGTCGGACGTCTGCTGTCGCCGTCTGCGCTGCATGGAGGACCCCTCCTTCTCCACCCTGTGGGTACACGTCGACCTCGGCTCCCAGAGTCGGGTTTACGTGTGCCTTTACAGGTCACACGACGGGGACGTAGAGACAACTCGGCTATTTAATTATATTAGCCAGGCGACAGACGACGCGCAGGAGCAGTTTCCAACAGCGGAATTGGTAGTTCTGGGGGACTTTAACGCACACCACGAGTTGTGGTTGGGCTCCTCCAGAACTGACCATGCCGGCAGGACTGCTCATGCATTCGCTTTGACGAATGGCTTGACACAGCTGGTGGACCAGCCTACCAGGATCCCAGATGTGGCAAATCATGCGCCCTCTCTGCTGGACCTACTGCTGACGAGTCATCCAGCCGGGTATAAAGTGACGGTTGGTGCTCCCCTGGGTACCTCCGATCACTGCCTGGTTGGGACGTCGGTTCCTTGCGCTTTGCCTCCACGTCCCGTGAAGGTCAAGCGCAGGGTCTGGCACTACTCGTCGGCAGATTGGGATGGTATGCGGGATTACTTCGCATCCATCCCTTGGCAGCAGCGCTGCTTTGATGGAAAGGATCCTTCAGCGAGTGCTGACGCCATTGCTTGCGAGATCAGAATAGGAATGGAATATTACATTCCTTCCTCTGAGATCGCAGGCAAGGGCCAAGGACGCTCCTGGTTCAATCGTGCATGCGCCGATGCTGTTCGCAAGAAACAGGCGGCGTATCGTGCTTGGATCGGGGGTCGCGCTACGAAGGATCCCAACCTCAAGTCACTCAAAGCAGCCTATAACCGTGCTGCCAAGGTCTGCAAGAGGGCGTATGTTAAAGCGGATGCCCAGCGCGTCTCCAAGATTGGATGTGCTTTGGCCGATAACCCAACAAGCAGTCGTGCTTATTGGAGCTTGGCTAAGGCCGTCCAATCTAATTTCTGTCGCCCTTCGCTGCCACCGCTGAGATATCGAAATGGAACACTAGCCCATAGCTCGCAGGAGAAGGCCGATTTACTGGCAAACCTCTTCGCGGCTAATTCGAGACTCGAGGACTGCAATGCTCATTTACCAACTACGCTGCCCGGTTGCGGTCACACAATGCCTGATATCCGTATCAGGCATTGTGATGTGCGGCGTGAGCTGCAGTCTCTCGACGTCCGGAAGGATAGTGGTCCTGATGGTATCCCAGCGCTTGTACTTAAAAAGTGTGCAGCGGAGTTGTCTCCTGTACTGACGCGCCTATACCGATCGTCCTACCTCTCAGGTATTGTGCCTGAATCTTGGAGGGAGGCTAATGTGCAGCCGATCCCCAAAAAGGGTGATAGGTCAGACCCTAACAATTATCGCCCAATCGCCATAACCTCAGTGATGTGTAAAGTCATGGAGCGACTGATAAACAGCCAATTAGTTCGCTACCTAGAGGATCACTCGTTGATCAATGACCGCCAATACGGTTTCCGTCATAACCGATCAACGGGTGATCTTCTAGCGTTCGTATTACATCACTGGGGGGAGGCGATTGACAAGCATGGCGAGGCTCTGGCTGTGAGTCTCGACATAGCCAAGGCGTTTGATAGGGTCTGGCACCGTGGCCTTCTCTCCAAGCTCCCGGCATACGGTCTGCCCGACAACCTGTGCAAGTGGATTTCCGGCTTTCAGCATGAGCGTAGAATGCGTGTCCTCGTTGATGGACACGCTTCGCAGCTCATGTCAGTAAATGCCGGAGTACCACAAGGTTCTGTGATTTCGCCCACCTTGTTTCTTCTGCATATCAATGATATGTTGTCGCTTGGCAACATTCATTGCTATGCAGACGACAGCACGGTTCATGGGCGTTATAGCAGCAAGCCTCCTGGTTGCCGGGCGGATACTGAGAGGAGACGAGAGGATCTTGTCGTTGAGCTCAACCAGACGTTGGATCTCATCTCATCATGAGGTACCAGGAATCAGGTTGAGTTTAATGCCAAGAAAACCCAGGTGTGCGCGTTCTCGTGCAAGAAGTCTCCGTTTTCTCCAATCCCCGTTCTTCAGGGTGTTCCACTCGCAATGCGGAATGACCTTAGTGTCCTAGGTATGGATATCCGCTGCGATCTTAATCCAAGGAGTCACATCGAGGGCGTAATATCCGCCACTTCACGCAGGGTCGGAATCCTGAACAGGGTGCGGCGGTTTTTCACGCCTGGTCAGCTCTACCGCTTATATAAAGCGCAGGTGCGGCCGGGAATGGAATACTGCTCGCACCTCTGGGACGGTTCCGCAAGGTACCTTCTCGATGCCTTGGATGGGTTGCAGCGGCGGGCCATCCGCATTGTGAATGATGCAGACGTGAGTAACAGCCTGGAGCCGCTACAGCTGCGTAGGGATATTTCCTCGCTTAGCGTGTTCTACCGTCTGTATCATGGCGAATGCTCTGAAGAATTGTTTGATCTTATCCCATCCTCTCCCTTCCATACCAGAACCACGCGTACTGGCTTGCGGAGCCACAGCTTCGTGGTGTCTACTACCCCGGCCCGAACCAAGAGGTTCGCAAACTCGTATTTTTGCCGCACCATCAAGCTGTGGAACAGTTTGCCAGTTACCGTGTTCCCTCCTTCCTATGATCCTGGGTCCTTTAGGCGTAATGTGAAGAAGCTAAACAGCAGGCCGGCATGATTGTGTTGAGTAGCGGGGGATAGACTGTCTCTCGCTACTTGATACTCTATCTGGACGGCACTGCGCTTACCATCAGGTGCAGTGTGGTCACTTTGCCGCGCCAGAATAAAAAAAAAAAAAAAAAAAATACGTACAAAATGAGTCAAACTCATAGTAATTTATTTTGATATATATAACTTACAAGGCATGGAACTCCCCTATTTATATAAGTAGGTATATCTTAACACACTAGATGCAGAAGTGGCTTTTTAAGCTTAGACTAATAGTCCCGGGCAGACATTCTGCCATAAACCACCTTTTCGATGGACCGAATTTTCATAGAAAAATAAGAAATTTAAATCTCGACAACAGTACCTAACGGATCTAAAACTATCCTATCTTTTAAGACCCACAGACACAAAATTTTATTGAAATTAGGTGAGCGGTTTCAAAGTGTATAACGGACATAGGTAGAAACAATTTTTGTGTTTTATATCTATAGATTTATGACGTTTGTTAAAATAAGAAAAACTTACATCACTAATAGTTTTACTTGTCATCAAATGAAAACACAAAGGAACAATAATAGCTTTTAAACATGGTTGATATTTGATTGTAACCTAGCGCTTTTAGATATTAATAAATCAAGCCATTACCCGCAAGAAAATCTCTTTTCCACAGCCGAAGATATCTAAAAATGAAGTCGTTTATCGCTATCTTCACAATTGGTCCCATTCAAAACTCCAACCTCATAATTGAATCGCTCACAAAAACATGAAACGCTCCACTCGTTTTGTAATACCTGCATCAGATATCAAACTCAACAAATCCCTTTATAACTTCGAATATAAGCCGGCCTTGAAAGCCCAAGTTTTACCACTCCGGTCCTAACCACAAGGGGCGAACTTGGCTCCTACTAGTTACGTCTAAGTTCCTTGGTTGTTTCGGCTTAGAATAAAATAACATTAAATGTTGAAGTAAAGACTGCCTCGACTGACGCAGTTGTAATTGCGCATGCGTTACGACTGGTGTGCTGAGGTCTTCGATTTCGATGTTTGATGATTTCGGGTTCGATTCCCGGGTCTGGAATTAAAGTGATATTGAGTTTTTCTATCTAGAAAATCTCAGTATTAGCCCGGAGTCTGGAACCTGTGCCTGGTATGGCGATAGGCTCGCCCCTATCATATTACGGGACCGATAATTCGGCGAAAAGTGGGTGTACTGGTTACGCCTCTGCCTACCCTTTTGGGGGTTACAGGCGTGGGTGTATATGTATGTATGTACGTTGAAGTTAAATGTAAAATTATTCCTAAGCAAGTCAATTATATTTGATTTCGATTTGCTGAGAATTTTTATAAAGTTAATTTGATAGTTTTAAAATCTGTCTGAAAAGCTGTTTTTTAATAAGTGCGAAGGAGATTGAAGATGATATTTTTGTCACTAATTCTTGGTTAAGAATATTTTTGTGAGTATATTGTCTTGTAACTTGATTTATTACCTTTAAGCTAACATAATATGAAGTCATAGTATCACTTTGTACGTCGATGGTCAGTACCTATCTGATTAATTATACGGCAATTAATAATACACATCATATATTCTGCCGTTATATATGAAGTTGTCGTAAACTTAGTGATTAATCCTTGTACTATTTGATCGATGTCTCTTATATCATTTATACGTATAAATAAATGTTGATTATAACGTTATATTTATCATCCTGTCTTTTATCCAGGCACATTTATATCAGCCTCTTGACTCAGCCAGCCTTACTTATTATTTTATTTGGCCCATTTTATATATATGTTTTGGATGTAAAACGAATTAACAATATAACGTAGAAACAGAGAGCAAATCATTATCCCCAGGGATACGATGTCTCCGAAGTAGGTTAATCTGGCTCTAATGTCTTCCAAATAGTTGAGTATGTATATTGAGGACATGCCAAATGTCCTATCACATTATTTTTAATGACCAAATTAATTCACCGCTAATGTTTTGACCAATAAATTATCGTAATAATAAATTAATACTCAATATTTAACAAAATAATAAGTATAACACCAGCCTATATACTGTCCTACTGCTGGGCATAGGCCCCATCTAGTAAGGAGAGGCCTTAAACTACCATGCTGGCCAAATACGGGTTGGTATATCAATATATTATAATAATTTAACCAACAGTCACACATAGTCCTGGCCCCACACCACTCAATCAAACCTGTATAGTGGGTATCAAGAACTATGAGGGACTACGGTCGCACAACACCCACAAAAAACAAAAAGACACCTGTGTGTCTGGCAGAGAGATTTTTGTTCACCGATCTTCGATTTCCTCACGGAGACAAACAGAAGTCGAACCGACCGCGACGACCTCTCGTTTCACAGCCAGCTACTCGCCCGATGGGCCATGTAGACTATCTGCATGAATACATTGAGAGATTCACAATGGTAATAAACGAAGCTCTATATTCGCATATTGGTTTTTCAATACAATGTTTAATTAAAGTGGAATTGCTTTTATGGAAGTAATTATATTACAGTACATAATGCCAGAGGAGCCGAGGATGTGATGAAATGAAATAAAATCAGGAAAGGGCAGCTATATTTTTTCAGCATTCATCTCGGTACCAGCGACGTATTACACAACAAAAAATTGTTTTAAAGTAATTTTCTCATTTCGGCGTAATTAAATGTAATCAAGGAAATTATCTTCCGGAAGTCCTTTAATGGTTTTCCTCAACATCCTCCATCCATTCTCAGATCATTTAAGGGAATTACGTAGTCCAATGACTTTGACGATTCGACCTTCAAAAAGCTAGCCGTGCTACTCTCTGATAGATGCCTATAGATAGTATACGCCAATAGATGGCATGATAAAAAATTTTAAACATCACCGTAAACACGAACGACTATAGAGTAAAAAGAAAATCGATTTATTTGGCACAATTTTAAGTGTAGTTACTTTTTAATTTCGTGCATGATTCGGATACTAACGAAATAAAAATAAAGTATAATCACATTGCACGATGGCTGTAGATGTTTATTGTTTTGACATATTCAAGGCTGCATGGTGTAGAACCGTTGCCTTCTCTTTTATATAGAAAAGAGAGAATGAAACAAAAATTTTATGTTCATAATATTTCGTTCTCAGTAATTAGGTACTTTTTGAACTACCGCTGGCTCTACGTTTTTGCTCTTGGACTCGATTCCAAACAAAAATGACTATTATTACAATTAATTGCAAAACAAAAGTGCGTAAAGTAATAATAGACTGTTAACCTTTAATATTTGTTGTTCCTCGTTGTTCAGAGTCAACGACGAATATATATTTTTTTTAATAACCATCGTTAAACATTCATAAATAGAAAGCAATATACAATTTCAATATTAGCAGCATGGGACGTAATAGCTTTGCAGCAAGGCACATTAGAACTCTCCTAAGCGCTTACCAATCTGGGTGTTCAAATCCTACAGATAATAAATAAATTCAATAATTGTAATTTTTTATTTTTTATTTTCTGTATCAAGTTAGGTACATAGTCAAATAATAAATTAAATGTTTTTAAACGGTTATATTTAGCTTGCTCTGGTTGTTTGTTGTATTTATTTGGGTCAAATTTACTAATTGAAATTTTAACCCCTATCGCTGCTTATAATAATTATTTGTTATTATGGTTTTATAATTAGTAAAAACAAATCGTGGTATGTATTTAAATATTTATAATAAAAACAACTTGCACTAATAAGTAGGTACATATCTGTCATTGGCAATTGGAAGATTCAAAACAACCAGCCACGAAATGAAGGAAAATGTGCTTTAAATTTAGAGTGTTAGAGTCTATTATACTCATGGACAAAGTGCACTTGAGAAATTTTATTGTATTTTTATATAAACACTGATAAGGTTCAATGTGATTATTGCTGAACAAGTAATTTATAAAATTATGACATCGGGAGCAACAGGAAGAAAATAAGATTTAAAAAAAATATATATTGAAAATATTACGTACGCAGGATTTGAACCCCTGTCATGATTTTAGTATCAGGACGACGTTTACCCCGAGACCAATGTCTGTTTTATAAAACCTGTTGAAATGTTATATTAGTTTTAATAAGTAGGAGGAACATACAAGCCAAAACCAATTTTATTTCCATAATATTAACGTTAAAAATCGCTTAACACGTTGACTGCGGTTTTCCCGTTCAATGCGGCTCCATACCTCCTGTCGTAAAATTCGAAGAAGCAAACAGATACGAAACAAAACGACGTAACTCGCAAGACAATTACAGAAAAAGGCACTTTATTTTTTGCCGTCTTAGGTTGATTTCACAATAAATGTTATTTAACCTATGTCTTTTCATTTCTCAGTAATTTATTGTTTTGCGATGAGTTATCGTAAGTATAAGATAATATTTTAAAGTTGTGATTACTTTGAACTTAAAATGGTTTTAAAACTTTTATATCAGTTCGTTAGTAAAAATATATAGCTGTGTAATATATATTCACGCGGACAGATTTTAGCTTTGAGTTTATATGTGACCCGTTATCTAGTTGTATTGTTGATCGAAGGTCCATTTGATGTGCCGCGCGGTGCCCGAGTCTCGAATTATCTACCTATTGGCTATTATATAGTGTTTGCTAATTTCTTCACTCACGCGCGGCATGGCAACGCCGTTGGCGATTTTGATTTTTTTATTTTATTATTATTGTATTTATTTGCTATAATAGCCTATTGTAATGTGATTTATAATAATGTTTGGGATTTTCCATGGTTGTTTTAATAATATCATTGATATGCATAATTTTAATCTTAATGCATATAGTATGAATATAGTCTATTTGTAAACGGATGCCCACGACTAGGTGTAGTCGGTAATTATATTATTTGATTAGGTTCCAGGCTCCGAGATAATACTGAGAATTTCTAGTTAGAAAAACCCAATATCACTTTACCCGACCCGGGGATCGAACCCGAGACCTCAGCACAGCATACATAATTACGACTGCGCCACCGAGGCAAACTATGCAAAACCAAAATTCAAAATCGGCGTACAAAACGTAAAGAAACCGTTTCCAAAACAAAATAATATGTTTGTTCATGCAAATCTACGGCTTATGTATGTGAATCTAAAGATCATTTCAAATCCGACGAATCTCACAACTACGCTGGCGGGGGTATCAAACCAATTCAATGTAATAATAATACTTGTCAGTAAAAAATCTTTGACGTATTAAGCGATTTTTAACGAATTATGGAAATAAAATTGGTTTTGGCTTGTATTTTCCTCCTATTTATTATGATGGTTAAACATTTAGTATAAATAGAAACTAATATAAAATTTCAACAAGTATTATAAGAAAGTATTATTGGTCTTGGGGTAAACGTCGTCCTTATACTAACATTATGACAGATGTTCAAATCCTCTACATGATTTATTTTCAATATTTAATTTAATTTAATTTAATTTAACACACTTTATACATTTAAGTATAGGCGGACTTAATGCCGGAGGCATTCTCTGCCAGTCAATATGTATTTTTTTAAATCTTGTTTTCTTCCTGTTTACACTGATACTGAGAATTTCTAGATAAAAAAACTCAATATCACTTTACCCGACCCGGGGATCGAACCCGAGACCTCAGCACAGCAGTCGTAACGCATGCGCAATTACAACTGCGCCACCGAGGCAGTCAATTTATAGGGTAGTTATCGGGATTATTATTTTTATAAGTTTATCTCATTATGTTAGTAGTTATACCGAGTGAAATTGAACTCATAAGAACCCATAAAACATGTTATTTTACTACATAAGAATTACGTAGGAAGCAATATATATCAATAAACGCTAGAAATAAAAAATACAAAATATACCAAGTCTCAAATAGTTGTGCATCGGTGTGTCTAGCAAAGGTACATACACGCGTCAACTCCCTTGAACCCTATGACCCCAATCGGTCGCGAACATGTGACATGATTTTTTTGTGATTTTATTCAAACTTTCCCTTCATACTTCAGGCTTAGTACGGTCAAAATACGTAAATGAACACTAATTACAACTTAGATGTTTAGGTACGCAATTTATTAAAATAATGAAATAATTTACTGTACCTAGTTTCGGCGTATTTCAAAAGTTGAAATCTCGATAGGTATTTACAATAATTGTTCAGGAATCACATATTGTATTTACAATAATAAGTAAGTTGATTTGTGTACCGAGGTTGCACATTACGCGGTCCAGACATTGCATAATATCGGTCCACTAAAACACTAAATGCACTGCAGTCCAAAGGTTAGCGACGAAAAGCGCGCGCGCAATTAATTTTGAATCAAAAACATGCGTCAACGTACCCTTGTAGTCGTTACGTCACGGGCATGCCATGAAGTATTATTATTTTTAATGTGATAGGGGGCCTATCTATAGCCTATCGCCATACCGGGCACAGGTTCCAGGCTCCGGGATACTACTGAGATTTCTAGTTAGAAAAACCCAATATCACTTTACCCGACCCGGGGATCGAACCCGAGACCTCAGCACAGCATACATAATTACGACTGCGCCACCGAGGCAAACTATTTAAACAATGCAAAACCAAAATTCAAAATCGGCGTACAAAACGTAAAGAAACCGTTTCCAAAACAAAGCCAGCCTTCAATGTTTTTATTTTTTAAATACTGTGCCATCTATTGCATTGTAGTGAGATTAATCTTCGATTTCAGTTGTGCTATTAAACAACAAAGCGCTAGTTGTCGCATACCTCGGTTGCGGCAAAATTAAGGTTTTTATTTGTTTTTTACACATTTTGTTAGAAATGTTCTAAAAGTAATTAATCCATTTTTGTTAATTGATAACAAAGTAATTATTTTGATAAGAATTAATGTGAATCGATAAGCCCTATTGCAGACAATGTAAGTTTTATTTTTCATGTTTAGGATTTTATTAAAATAATTTTATGGCATTTAAACAAATTCTGCTTAATCGAAGAGTTGCGCAATGAATCTATATTTAACATATATTTTTAATATAGCGCTTGGTCCAGCAGATGTCTCAGGGATTTCTTCGAACTCAACGTAATTCTAGCCATTTTGCGTCCCTTCACCCCTTAACGAATTGATTGCGGTAATATAGCCTTTCTAATGACATTTTTATAGCTTCAAATATCTACCGAACAATTCACGTAAATTGGGACTGCATTCGTTTCTTTACGACTTCTTTTGCGTTTAATTAGGAATCACTTCGTAATTTTAGCTGCTTTATATTATTTACTTAAATAACAATGTAACTAGTCCGTGGCACAGTGGCGAGTACTTGGTTGTGTAAAGATAAATATTTCTTATTAATCGACATTTATTTCGGGCCTGAATTTTTTAAGACCGTTGTCCCTCATAGTTCTAGATATTTACGGTATAGCTTTGAACTACTCTGGGATCGAGACTATGTGTGACTGTTGGATAAATTATTATAATTATATACCAACCCGCATTAGGCCAGCGTGGTGGACTAAGGCCTCTCCTTACTAGAGGAAGCCTACCAGCAGTGGGACAGTATATATAGGTTGGTATTAAATAGCAAATAAATAAATAATACCCAACAGTCACACTCATAGCCTTAACCCCACACTAAGATTCAAGTCTTGTGTTGTGGGTATCGGGGACTACGAGAGACTTTCGTTCTCACAACACCCAGACCCCGGACACAAATATCTGTCTGTCACACAAATATTCGTCCCGGTATGGGAATCGAACCCACAGCCTCTCGTTTCACAGCCGGCTACTCGCCAACTGCGCCACGGAGGCTGTCTGTATTCTACTTATTATTTTGTTAAATAGTTATGATTGTTGTTATGCAGCCTTGTAAGCGACTAACGCCAGATGTACATTTCTACCACAGTCATATAATTACACTACTCCTTAAAATACCATACAATTAAATTTTATATCAGTCTTAATATCTATATTAACTGGCAAAATGTGCATACCTCGACGGACGTTCAAATTATGCTGATCTTATGTAAATCGAAATTAGTTGGTTACTCCGAATCCTTAGTGTAGAACTAAGCCATAATTGATTTTCCACCTATACTATCGCTATTTAGTAGTTTACTAATATCAGATACCATGTACTATTAAATTGTTTTACGCAATTTAACACCTAATTGAGTAAATAATATAATTGGCTTCATTAAACTATACATACAAATCTTTATATTCACGAGCAAACTCAGGTGTTTCAAGATAATTACATTGCTTTGAAGTTAACCGAATTAACTTGGTAATTACTTAAAGAGTAGTGTGCAGTAAGATAATTAAGCAAGTGCTTAACTCACTTAAACGGTAACTGGTGTTAGCAGAGCTAAGCTCGGCGATGAGAGCTTTCTTAATAAACAAATTTATTAATTTTAGTGCATTTACGCAACTCCTAAAAGCTCAGACGAGTTTTGTTGAGGCCATAGAGTTTTACAACTTCCGTACTTCATAAAGATAAGAAGAAGTATAAATAAAGGCCCGTCTGCTCGTCTGCCTATTCAGGCACTAAAAAAAAACACAATTAATCTTTGGAAGCTGCAACTGGTATGATGATCATAGGCTCGCCACTTATGTGATAAGGGGAAGTGATAAAAAGACTGTGCTAATTGAATGAAATGTAATTGTTTCTTGATCATGTAGGCGATTACATAGCTCTTAAGTCAAGTCAGTACATCAAAAATAAATTTAACAGAAGCATATCAGATTATGTATATATAACATACATAGCATCAATAATACACTAGCAATTTCTTTATTCATTTATAATATATTTATAAATATTATTAGGTTTTTTTTTAATGAATGTAAATGTATTAGTTTGACCTCTACTTATCCTTTCGGGGATACTGAGCATGAGTTTATGCTATGGCACACGCAAGTGTGTCGCGTTCCGCCATCAGCCAGTGTACATCCGGTTTTTTTCGGGGGTCTAGAGTTGGGGTAGGATTCTTGGCCGTTTGCGGTCTTCTGAATACTCCGACACTACACCCTCGACCGCTTCTTCACCTTCTTGCCCATGGCGTAGTGTGAAGAAGCAGACCGGCATGATTTTGTTGAGTAGCGGAGGGTAGTTTGTCTCTCGATACTCTAATTGGACGGCACTGCACTTACCATCAGGTGCAATGTGGTTTTTGCCGTGCCAGTATAAAAGAAAATGATATGCTTTAATGTTGAACAGCCTCTGTGGCGAAGCGGGTGAGCAACTAGTTGTAAAATAAGAGGCTTCATGTTCGACCTCGCACCAAGAAACGTTTGTGTGATCCACAGATATTTGTTGTCTGAATTTCATTTTTGTATTGGTATCCATGATACAAGCTTAACCTAGTGCGGGGTCCTGACTATGTATGTGACTGTTGGATGTTTTTATTATTATTTGTGGTCGCTATGTCGAAATTCGACCTTAATTCATAAAAAAACTATTTATTTTATGTAAACACCAAAGCTGATCAACAGGTACAAATGAAAACAAAAGAAAATCCGTTGACAAACATAGGAGAAAAAGCTTTGTCACTGTCTATTTATAATTATATAGCATATTGACAGGGTCATCCCTGTTTATGAGAAACACCGAGGCTCTCTTATAAAATAAATTCGGGTAGCTTGATAAGTTATAGACTGAGTGGGGTGAAAGTTTACAATAAAAATAACGCCTTGGCATAACAGCCAGTCTACTCTGTAACACAATTCCGACCGATCGGTATTGGGTTTGACAGATTTCGTTCTCTGAACGCCATATTATTTCAATATTGTGTATCTATTAATATACAGTAATTGGAATTAAGATTATCATATGAATGGTTATACAATATTGAAATAATATGGCACTAGGGTAGCAATCAGAATACGAAATCTCACAAATCCAATACCGATCGATCGGAATTGTGTTACAGAGTAGACCGGCAGAACCCAGTGTAGCCCGATTTGTGACCAGTTCAAGTAATCCGATTGCAGTTCAATTAGTGTGCAATTGTCTTCAGTAGAATGTGTGTTCAGTCGTTTTTCCTAACAATATTATTAGCAATAATCGATTTAACACAAACTACACTGAGAACGACTGTACGCACATCCCGCTATTTTCGTATAGAATGCCCTCGCGAGCGTTGAGACTTTCCTTTTTTCCGACTTCAACAAAAGAAGAAGGTTTTTAATTCGTCGGAATCTTTAATAAAAAATCTTTCCCCATTGAGTCTATAACTTATCCATCTACCCGCAAATATTTTGTAAGTGACATCCGATATTTCCATTAAAATTTAAGGTAAAGTAGATTAAATCGGAGGTCATTGGGTAAATTATTGTATTAAAAAGTACCCTTACAATATTATTATTAATGTTAGGTAAAAGTAAACATGAACACACTAAAAATACCTCAAACTAGGAATGCTAATGTAAAGCAAGCGCCGACAATATAGCTGGCTTAACCCAAATCCTTTGTTCCTAGCACTAAGCGGCATATAATAAATCCTGGAAGCCAGACAACGCGTCAGGCCCAACATTATCCCGAGTTACGTGCCAGTTTTCTTACTCACGACGTATTGAGCTCATTTTCCAAGGCTTAAGGTGTTCGACGCACACTTAATGTGAACAGCAAGAAATTTAAGTTAGGGATGACTGGTTTCAGTTTCTGGAAAAATAATCTACCATTAAGTACGATAATATTAGATTTACGGATGGTTTAACGCTCACCCGACTGTGAGTAAACACACTATATTTGTCAGTGATTTATTGACTCTTTAGAGAAAATCTAATATATATGATGGCAAGTGGTTTTCACAATCCATGAACATCTACGATATAACAAAAAATATTGATATATTGCTATCCTTTTGGAAAAGGCATTGGGATTTTATAAATAATTAAATAACACCCAACAGTCACACACAGCCCCGACCCCACACTAAGATGCGAGTCTTGTGTTATGTGTATCAGGGACTACGAGAGACTTTCGGTCTCACAACATCCAGACCTCGGACACAAATATCTATCTGTCACACAAACATTTGTCCCGTTGAAGGAATCGAACCCACACCGGGACAAATTTGAAGCTGTCAAATTTAAGAAAAGAAAGGATTATTTTAAGACGGCAAGGGATCATTTTCTGCTTTTTCCGATTAGCAACTACAAGCTCATTTTATACAAGTTGGGCACGGGCTGGTAGCACTAAACACTTTTAAAAATCGATCGTGTCAACATCAAATACATGATGCCCTATTATTCGGTATGACGTCAGTTACAATTTTATTGTATACGTGATTTCATTTCAGTTTATAATAAACAACAACAAAAGAACACCCTGTATTAGCAAAATTACCCAATAAGATACATGGATATACGTGACACGAGATGTAACAAATTGTGAAATAAAGGGTAGCAACATTTCATTTCTATAAGGCGTGCATCAGCTATATAACGAGGAATTGATTGTTCGATATCCAGTTCTACGGACCTAAGCAGGGAGTAAGAGGTGACCCTAGCGGCGACCTATTTCGAGCTGGGAGCTCCCGGGCCGAACTGCCGCGTTCTATTGACCCATATGTACGCAAGCTCTGACGTCAGCTTGCTATGACGTCATCAGGCACCTACAGCCCGTTCTTTGTTAGTCTGATGTTTACTCGAACATTGTTTGCTATGTTGTTTATCTTATGTATTTGTTTAGTATGTGTCAATATGTTTGATAGCGCAGTAATTGCTATAGAATGGATATCGCTAAGTTGGTGAGTAAATTGGGCACGGTTTGTAGTCACGCTAGCTAAGTTGCAGATTAATTAATCTTGATATAAACTAGGATTAATATTGCGTAATATTCACTGTAATTAATCAGTGTTATGGAATCCTATACATATTGTGGACTCAATTAAATCCGAACAACTGCGTCTAGTCGTGATATCAGAGTAGGATGAATCAGCTAATGTTGTATCACGTTGTGGTTAGGGTTGATGCAACGCGTGGGAGAACTATTTTCATCAGCTGTGCATACTGCGTGCCGTTATATAAATTGACAGCAGAAACTTCGTGCAATTGAATAACTTGACTGCAGCTTCGTGCAGTTGAGTGTATGGACAAGTTTTGAAATTTTACACATTGAGGTTATCTATTTTTTAGATTTGTTCACAGTTATTATAACTATTCAATATCAGCTCATTACCAAATGACTAAAGCCATTAAATATCAAAAGCGACACCTAACGAAACGTATTTATAATACATTAATATAATATAATGATCACACGTCGACACTTCACGCTGAATTACTTCAAAACGCGTCAGTCGGTGAATCCAGCTAAAATACATTCATTAAACTAGTATTTAAGGAACAAATTAAGCTTTTTCAAGTTCTAACTTGTTCAGTGTTCAAATATTCATTATATAAACCTAGATGTTGCCCACGGCTCCGCCCGCGTGGAGGTTGTTTTTGAAAGAAAAGGTGTACATCACGCATCTTAAGTTATTATTACACCTTTCTATATATTGCTATGCCATAGGAAGCATGAATTTTTCCGGGATAAAAAGTAGCCTATGTCATTTTCTGATCCCTAAACTGCCACTATGTAAAAAATCATGTCGATCCCTTGCTCTGTGAAAAACTAAACTATCCCACGGGAACAATACATTTTTCCGGGATAAAAAGCCTATCTGCTATTCCAGACTATAATCTATCTTTGTGCCAAATAACCAGATCCGTCCAGCCTTTGTAGCGTGATTGAGTAACAAACGTCCATCCATCCATCCAAACATTCGCATTTATAATATTAGTAGAATTAGGTACACCAACAACACTACATATTTAATAAATGATATATATAGCATTCTACATTTACCGAAAAATAATATTTAACTAGACAAAGACCACAAAAAATATCAAACAAAAGTATTTTCATAGTTCAATTTGTGTGAAAGCTAGGAATAAAGAGGATCGTATTGAACATCTCATTTGTCGCAATCTTATATTGCTTTTAAAACAGCTCACAAATGCAATAAAATTAAACAAATCAATGCACACAAAAGCATAGCTTAAACCGATCAATCGGATTGAATGGCATTTCAACTCGAACGCTGTTCTATTTCGTATTATTCAGAAACGTACGCTATTTATATTTATAAAATGTTTCTTCGGCTTTAACAATGCGAATGTAACTTTAAAAGTTTATTTCAACGAGTATCATTGTATATTTAGATAATGTTGAAAGTACTATCGCCTTATTGGTTCAGTGGCAACGGAAATAGACTAAAATATCGGTGAGGTCCTGAGTTCAAATCCTAGGTCAGGCAATCATAGTTTGTGTTTCAGGATAGACTAGCCACCTAACATAGGACGAATAAATAATCTCGGCGGATCATGGGTGGACTAGTTGCACCTCTGCCTATGCCTTCAGATCGATAAAGACCCTAAGTTTTTATGTGAACAATGCTATTAGGCAGCAATAGGATTTATATATAGAACCAATACCCAACCAACTTGGACATAAGTACATTAAAAACTATTATAACTTAAAACAATACCAGAAAAGCCTAATGTAAACTATTCATACACATGCA
This sequence comes from Laothoe populi, assembly GCA_905220505.1. Classification (NCBI taxonomy): domain Eukaryota; kingdom Metazoa; phylum Arthropoda; class Insecta; order Lepidoptera; family Sphingidae; genus Laothoe; species Laothoe populi. Next base: position 7,079,554 of record HG992152.1, read on the forward strand.
TACATACATATATACTCACGCCTGTAATCCCCGAAAGGTAGGCGGAGGTGTATCCAGTACACCCACTTTTCGCCGAATATATTACGGTCCCATAAGGTGATAGAGGGTGAGCCTATGGCCATACCGGGCACAATTGCAGACTCCTGGCTGGCACTGAGTATTTCTAAATAGAAAAACCCAATATCACTTTACCCGAACCGGGGATCGAACCCACAGCAGTCGTAGCGCAAGCGCAATCACAACTGCGCCACCGAGGCAGTAAACTATTCAACTTGCAAATAATAGTAAAAATATATCTGGCCTCTTGCTAAACATGTATTTTTGCAGATCAATGTGTTTTAATAAACCAATTGGTTGTAGCCAAATTCCGTTTGGCCAGAATACAATATCGAGACGAAATAGTTGAACAACTTCTGTGACATGCTTTCAGCTCAGTACTGCGTGAACAGATTGACATGAGTAATCATGACGAATGATTTATGAGTGACAAATGAATCTGCGTTGTCGATATGAAATAAACATAAAAAAATAATCTCACGAATCTATCTGTATATATAAAAGAAGAAACTGACTGACTGACTGATCGATCAACGCACAGCCTAAACGGCTGGGGTTAGAGACTTGAAATTTAAGCCCCTAAGGGGGTAAAATATGGAATGAAAGTTTGTATGAAAATCTGTCATTTTTAAGTTAAACGCATTAATATTGGTATTTTGTATTATATACTTTTTCTCCCAAACATGACATCCCCGCGGGCGGAGCCGCGAGCAACAGCTAGTACTATAAAAAAGCTGAAGAGGCACTTTGTCGCGTGTTATATTATCGATATAGAACCTGTCTGCCTGTCTGTCAAGGCATCCCGTTCAAAATACTTTATTACGACAAAAGAATCGACCATAAAATCATAGAATGTATCTAGAGGTAACATATAGTCTTTATTTCATTTAAATCGGTGCATTCAATCAAAAGTTATACCTGTTTGAATGAATATCTGTATTATGCAGAGTAGTTGTGAGAGATGAAACGATTTTTTAAATAGTTTATGATAACTTCCACGTGGGAGGAGCCGCAGGCAACAGCTAGTTTTAAATATAAACACTGTTTAAAGTGAATAATGATAATTTTATACACGCCAACGCTTTTAAGCTCTGTGCGCTCAAACACCTTAGAATTTTTTTCGAAACACCTTATTTTACATCGCACAATCGAGATCCGGAGAACGTAATGATTTATATGTTATTTTAACTTTATTTATGAACTTCACAGGAGTGACAAGTATTTTTATTCGACCAAATGTTTTTTGTTTGAGATTAATATCAATAGATAAATCGAACTTATACAAGTAATACAAATTTTATAAATTTTTCATTTCATATAAATAGTGGAATTTATAATCTCTAATATAAATTCTGATTCAAAAGAAGTTTCCGCAACAATGTAAATATTTACACATTCTGGATTTCTCAATATTACATGAAATTTGACGTATGTTCTACGATTAGGCTTAGATATAGCATCAATTATAAACATTGTAATTCACGCTAATGAATTCTAGAAAAAACCTTTTAAGAGTATTATAAAATTGTAATAAAACTACAAAGCTTTGTTATCCTTTACAGGGCTACTCGGTAAAATTACCTTACCTTGCGTCAATTTAAAAAGTTGTTCCTTTGATACGCCGGCACTTAAAAGTAGTCCAGGATACCCACCCACGCGCGTACCTACTTGCTACTTTATTTAGCATAATTAAAACATTCAGTAATGTTAATGTATAATGTCTTGGAAACTAGTTTTAATAAATAACTAGGTAACGGAAACGCAGCCAGCATACAGCATCCGTTGCTGCAATATCCAAGTACCGGCGGGAAATTAAAAATTCCCAACAAATACTACGCTTTATGTGTCTTTTAAATTGAAATTATTTGAAGCATAGTGTGGATACTCAGTAGACGGTGTCGTTTTTCTTTTTCTCTCTAGAAAATCCATTAGTTTCTTAAATAAAAAAGCAAATGATTCCATTCGGGATGAAGTTTTCAGCTCATCGGAGATTTTGCTACTTACGAGACGTATTTCGCTAGTTACACAGAATAGTGTGGAGAAATGTTGTTGGTAAATTATATTATTCATTTTGTATTATTTACTGAATAAAAATTGGATTTTGTAAAGTTAAATATTTATAACATTAGAGTCACCAACATTTCTTGGGAAGCGGGACAGGAAACTCACAGCTCCTTGCCCGAGACTGCTACAACCCGTCTTTCTTTTTTTTCATAGCATAATCCGGCAAACTAGCTTATGGGACACCTGATGTTAAGTGATCTCTACCGCTCATGAACATCCACAATACCGAAAGTATCACGGATGTGCCGGCCTTAAAGGACAGGAATTGGGATGAGGGAAGGGAAGGGGGAATCCGGGCCTCCGGAAATCTCACTTACCATACGAAACGCGACAGTAAACTGTCACTTTCCGTTGGTTTTCTGTGAGACACTACCCCGGTTGAACCGGCCCATTCATGTGCCCTGGCATTGCAGAAATCTATGGGCGACGGTGACTACTTACCATCAGGTGGCCCGTCTGCTCGTCTGCCTATCCAGGCAGCAAAAAAATTTAAAAAGACAAATATCTGTACAGCGTGGCTCGTGGCAGCATGATTGAAGTCCTCTTCACCAACCCTCATAAATTATTTCAGGCACTTGAAATTACACAGAAGAAAAATACTTTATGATACAGTTATGTCCATAATTTAGAGATAAAACAATCACACAACATAACAAGCAGACGCTTGTCGACCACTGATTTGCGGAGCAGTTGCCTCAAATGGCACAACTATAAACTAAGTACTCATAGCTTTAGAAAAACAAAAAAAATACACACACTATCCTACGATGCACTATAATTTGTGAACGTAAACCACACGAACCAATTAATAGTTATTTTTAGAATTTCTTCGTAAAATTATATATTGCTTAATAATAATAATTAATCAACTAGCATGTTTGATCCCTGTTGCGGTTACATTTTTAAGTTTGTACATTTTGCTAGTACAAGTTACTATAAAAAAGACTGCTATTATAGCTTACAGTCACCTATGAACCCAAAAAGAATGTTACTAATCCAGGTTCTATCTAAATAATGGCATCCTTACAAAAACTAAAATGAAAAAATAATTTGCGAACATTTTCATAGTACATATGAATATAAAATCTCTCTGTTACAAAGTACTCTGTGACAATATCATCAAGTCCACTCTACATGGCTTTGGTCGGTATTAAGGATAAGTGCTGCAAAGACATCATGTCCCCTCGCATAAAACTATTGCGGATTACTCCGTCAGCTTATGTACTGTACCTATGTACATTTTTATGTTCTTATTTTTCAAGTTACGAGTGATATTTTTATGAAGGCAGGTCATTACGACTCTCTATTTTATTAGCTGTTTATTCGGCGCGTCTGATGTCATATATATGAATGGTTTTAGGCAAATTGGGCTGGATGATGGATGGATGGATGGATAGCGGTTTGTACAAATCAAGTATAATTTTATTCCGTTTACACATTCTTGCAAAATATTTACAACTATCAATTACTGAATTACTAAAATGCTGTAAAATAGAAGAAAATAGCGAATTAAAAGTTCTCTTCGAATATTAAAAAATAATTTCATTTGATTTTTCTTTTAGAATCAATTGTGTTTTGCAAAAAAAAACGGTAAATCACAAAGCGAACAATAACTGTGTCAAGTGTGTGTGTGTGCTGTTGCCTTTCAGACAATCCCCGAGACTACTTACTATTCTGAAAGTCTAAAAGGGAAAAATGTCATTTAAAAAGAATAGGCTTTGTAGAATAAATGGCGTATAATCAAAAAAATAAAAGCGGCATTACGTCTCTTATCTACAAAAAAAAGGTCGTGTGTTAATTACCGGGCTCGTAATAAAATCTTTCTTTAACCGATACTTAAGCTTAACGTTTGAAATTCCATAACATTTTCTTTCGTTTGCTTATCGGTATATTTTTAAGATAAAACGCTCAAAAAGTGGATAGAATTTTTAACCTCATCGGACGGAAGACACTTTATTAAATTTTCATCACCCCATCTACATCGAAATGTCGATTTTAGAATAAATATTTCTTTAACCTAGCTTAGCCGTCTTTATTAAGTTTGTTCCATAATCGTAAGTATTTTATCTATCTATACAGATACATACATTTTTAGCGTCTGTCTTTACATTTGAGTAATTTATCCGATTTTGCGTGAAATATTCATTTTATGACTTACTGATACCGATGCTGGAATTTTCAAAAATTTTTGTCTGTCAGTCTGTCTCTCTGTATGGCTTTAAAGCCGGATTGAGTTAACTCAAAACGCATTGACGGATTCATTTGATCGCGCAAAAGATAGGCTACTTTTTATCCCGGAAAAATGTACGGTGCCCGCGGAATAGTTTTTTGTTTTTGACAGAGCAAGGGATCGATCGACATGATTTTTTGCATAGTGTTAGTTTAGGAATCAGACAATCACATATGCTACTTTTTATCCCGGAAATATGAACGGTTTCTATGGGATAGCAAAATATAGAAAGGTGTGATGCTTAAGATAATTTTATATCTTCTCTTTCAATGATAAGTATCTACCACGCGAGCGTAGCCGCGGACAACAGCTAGTGTACTATACTTCTGTTCAAAAGGAAGAACAGTAAAATTGACATTATTAAAGCTTTTTGTTCCCATCATACGGCCATTTTTTTTTTACATTTTGTTTAAGATTCATATCGATAAGTCGATTCAGTAAGCAATGTAAATACGAAATAGCTCATGAATATTTTTGCGTTTCAATGAAACTGTTACAATTCGGCTAATACTATGTTATTACACCGTTACACTTGAGTGAACATCCTATTGAGTGAGGGCTATGTTTTGTCTTCAAAGCTATTATTACATGATTAGAAAAATTAATTAAAAATATTTGATATTGAGTAAAAAACTCGACTATCTATGTCATTGTTATATTTCACATGAACGCGACCAACCAGGGATGTTTTTAAAAATTTTCAAAATTTTTTCAACAAAGCGTTTCGCCAATAAGATAGAAACGAAATATAATAAGAATATATAATAAGATTTTTTTAAGATTCTTAGGCTTAACCTAATTTTTTTTTCCTAGCATGGCAAAGTGACTACACTGAACTTAGTAGCGAGAGACAATCTATCACCCGCTACTCAACACAATCATGCCGGCCTGCATCTTTACACTACGCCATGGGTAAGAAGGTGAAGAAGCGGTCGAGGGTCTAGTGTCAGAGTACTAAGAACATCGTACTCCAACTCTAGACCCCCGACAAAAACTGGATGTACACTGGCTGATCCCGGAACGCGACACACTTGTGTGTGCCACTGTGGTGGGTTTTACACCATGTGTACGGCGGTCGCTATCTGGGCGGAAATGAATATCCTACCACCAGCACAACTACGTGCCCATGCTATATGGATGCGAAACTTATATATTATGACTAACTACGCTACTGTGGCTGTTTATTCACTCTTGTATGGTGGTACCTATTTATTTGAGTGAAAATATGTAACTTTTGAACCACATCATTTTATGAGAACTTTTTTATTAGCTGAACTCTAAAATTTACCAAATAAAGAGACTCTCATATTGTATAATGTATTCATTGTTTCTTAAAGTAAATATTTCATATTTTGATGTATGGAAATTTCTTCATTGACATCCATCCCTTATCTCTATTTGGTAAATAATGAAGCCTGTATTTTATAGATCGTTGAATAAAATATGTCATGTCTAGACATATTGATAGACATACGCATAATCTAAGCATAAAATTTACGTTTTGTAATAAATCATTTTAACATAGGACATTCGACCTGATTTACATAATCTGGACCAGATCACAAAGATTATTCAATAAGCATTACTCTGGATGATTTTACATTTTTGTTCCAGTTTTATTATTGTTTAAATAAGTATATAGAGTGCAAATAGTCTTGGGAATCTATATACTAGTTACATCTCTGCCTACTCCAGCATGGATACAGGAGTGAGCATATGTTGTGATAAATAGTAACATTTAACAGTCTAACATATAGCCCTGACGTACAATAATATAATATGTCGTAAGTTTGGGAACTGTGAGAGACTTTCTGTCTCTCTGGTGCACTTCTTTTAAACCAGGCAACAGATTGTGATAGTATTCTTACTACAATTTATATACTTTGTTCCATAAGGTTTATATGCAAAATACATGAATAATTATAGAAAGTAGAGAAAAACTGATGTTATGTAAAAATGTAAAAGTATATTTCCGAGCGGTTGTAGCCGCTGGCTAAACCACGAAGCCTTTATAAAAAATTATTCCATTAAAATAATGTATTGAAGAATTGCATTCCTAAAAAGGCCTATATAAAAGTTCCCGATGTTATCTATAGACTAAGATTTACTGCCTCGGTGGCGCAGTTGTAATTGCGCATGCGTTACGACTGTTGTGCTGAGGACTCGGGTTCGATCCCCGGGTCAGTTAAGTGATATTGGGTTTTTATATTTAAAAATACTCAGTATCAGCCTGGAGTCTAGAATTGTGATCGGTATGGCGATAAGCTGGCCCCCTATCACATTATGGGACGATAATAAATTCGTCGATAAGTGGGTGTACTGGTTACACATCTGCCTACCGCTTCGGCGATTACAGGCGTGAGTGTATATGTATATATGTACTAAGATTTACTTAAACATGCGGAGCCGGGGTGGGGCAATAGTTTCGCAATATTTTTCTAAAAAAAAAACTTCGTACTATCAACATACGTATACAAAAATACAAACTTCATTCTCACCGCCTCTGGAGAGTAGACGTGGAGTTCAGTAAATTCATAGGTCTTGCATACGATGTCAGAAATAGCTATGTGCAAACTTATTTCGTTTATTGAATGTTTGAAAACAATCTTATCAAGGGACAGACGGACTTGTTATATGAATCTTCACATACATGTCGTACAAAGCATCTCGTTTCGTATTTCAATTTTGTAAACAAATAAAACGAATGAATCCAATGGCAGCGAATGCTGTGAAATGTGTCTGGCTCGTTACATATTTGCGGCAAACGCCTAATCTTTATTTGAAGCAATGACAGTAACAAATATTATTTATTGACTACAATTACAATATTCTTGGTCTTATTCTTAAGTCGTAGTTATTGTTCCATGATAGGATAACAGAAATCCGTATTACAGGCTCCATGTCACATATCTTTTCAATAAATTGTATTTAAGACCGCGTCCTAGTTGGGAGTGGAACGAACTGCCGAGACTAAAGTGGCAGGTTTGAAATCAGCCTAAATGGCATGATTTTTCGAAGTTATATGTGTTTTGTTATCGCTTATTTAGGGTGAAGGAAAACATCGTGAGAAAAACTGAACCTGAGAAATTTAAAGAAAATTATGTGAAGGCCAAACTGCTCTCATTTGTAAAAGAAGCATATGTCCAGAAGGACCAGTGTATAATACAAGGCTGGTAATATAAGACTATATTACTACGTGGTGTGTATTTCTACATGAATGCTAAAGACTCTAGACTTTTTTTTTATCCTGGTACGGCAAATTGACCACACTGCACCTGATGGTAAGCGCAGTGCCGTTCAATTATTCAATCAACAAGCGAGAGACAAACATTGACTCACTAGGTAGAGTATTTTAAAGCAATCCTCATATAATATCAGATACCGCTACAATAAGGAATGATTTATCTATAAATACTCACATGTACAGCTGGATTGAGCGTCATTCTAATCACTTAATTACATTTCACACGACTGAGAACTATTTCCAACCACAATATCCAATACGTTATCAATAAATTAGATCTACCGCGACGAAGGTTAAACCGGATCTAGGTAACAATAGGGGCTTAAGTCCACAGGCCAACAGGTAACCACGATAGCGTCTTTGTCATGCTCAAAGGATTGTACTAGATGAAGTGGAAAATTGCGAAAAGGCAAATAATTCTGAGGATTTTATTCGGTGTTAGACTTCTTTGTCAGGCCCCATCGTGCAGTAGGTGAGCAACCGGCTGTAAAGCAAGAGACAGACAGTTTTCAATCTGTCTGGTTGACCAAAAACCTTGTTGAATCTACTGTTGAACAAAATATGTTTCTGTGATCCACACTTAGGTCCGGGTGTTGTAAGATCGAAAGACTCTCGTGGTTCCTGGTAACTACGATACATAATAAATCTATGTTGTTGCCTTCTACAAAGCATATATAAGGACTATACACTATTTACAGCTGGTGGTAGGATATTCATATCCGCCCGGATAGCGACCACCGTACACAGGGTGAAAAACCCGCCATAGTGGCACATGCAAGTGTGTCGCGTTCCGGGGTCAGCCAGTGTACATCCGGTTTTTCTCGGGGGTTTAGAGTTGGGGTACTATGTTTGGCCATTTTGCGGCCTTCTGAGTACTCTGACAATAGACCCTCGACCGCTTCTTCACGTTCTTGCCCATGGGGTAGTGTGAAGAAGCAGGCTGGCATGATTGTGTTGAGTAGCAGGGGACAGATCGTCTCTCGCTACTCGATACTCTAATTGGACCGCACTGCGCTTATCATCAGGTACAGTGCGGTCACTTTGCCGTGCTAGGATAAAAAATAAAAAAAAACTATACATCTGGCTCTTGGGTGTTAATTATAGTTAGAGGAACGTTATATAAAATTTTATCTACATCAGGAATGGGCCAACTTGGGTGGTTTAGTATAAGTGTCACACAGAAACCAGAAAGTCATAGCTGGGTATTGCGTTTTTTTAGTGCATCGATAGGCAGACGAGCAGACGGGCCACCTGATAGTAAGTAGTCACCGCCGCCAATAGACTTCTGCAATGCCAGGGCACAGCAAAGCCGCTGCCTACCGTTTTTTTCTTGAAGTGGCGAGAGATTTCTTCATCTTAATCAAGCATTCTTGACAGAGTCTTTTTAATACTTAAAATGATGATATATTGACAGCCTCCGTGGCCCAGTAGGCGAGTAGTCAGCTGTGAAACGAGAGACCGTGGGTTCGAATACCACACTGGGACAAAGGTTTGTATGACAGACAGATAAAAGTGTCCGGGGTCTGGGTGTTGTGAAAGCGAAAGTCTCTCGTAGTCCCTAATACCCACAACACAAGACTCGTATCTTAGTTTGGGGTCGGGGCTATGTGTGTGATTGTTGGGTGTTATTAATTTATATAGGTCATGAACTCTTCCTTGGCGGCAGTCGCAGTGGTACACAGGTCATGAACGTTGTCAGTCTTGCTTGGCGGCAGGTGCAGATCTGGAAACATTTCCCTATATGTGCCGGTCGGTAGCAGTGCGCATGCACTCAGTTATGGACTATTCTGTTGCTGTTCTAATTAAATCCATTCAGAGTAGGGGATCTGCCTCTAAATATTTTCCTCCTAGTTTTTCCAGTAATTATAAAACTTTAAAAACAAAGATTCCGAAGAAAGAATTAGACGTAGTGTGAAGAAGCTACTCAGCAGGCCGGAATAATTGGGTCGAGTAGCAAGAGATGGTTTTCTCTCGCTACTTGATTATCTACCTGGATAGCACTGCGTTTGCCATCAGATACAGTGTGGTCACGTTGCTGTGTCGTAATAAAAAAAAATTATGAATCCTTTCGCGATCCCAGTTCTTTTCCTTTTAAATCGGCAAGCCTCCCTTGATTCTTCTAGTATTTTGAGCATTCATAGACGATACAGATTATTTTCTATCAGTGGCTGGCTGGTTTGTTCTTCAGCCTCATCAGAAGAATCAAAGATGCATTAAAATATTGAATTGAGAACGGCCAAAGAGATTTGAGCCCCGAATTGCTCATTTGCCGTCAGAAAGCCAGCAAGTTATTTTCACGTCGGTTTTATGTGAGGCAGTGGTTATGGACAAAACTAACTGTAAACCCTTTGTCATGACTTATCATAATCCATACTAATACTATAAATGCGAAAGTAATCTTCTATCTATCTAATATATAAAATTCTCGTGTCACAGTTTTCGTTGCCATACTCCTCCGAAACGGCTTGACCGATTTTGATGAAATTTTTTGTGCTTATCTATGAGAATCGGCCAACAACTATTTTTCATCCCCCTAAATGTTAGGGGTAGTCCACCCTTAAATTTATTTTTTTAATTTTTTAGACAAAATTTTTAATTTCTATTTTTTTATGATACAACATACAAAAATACATACAATCCTCAATTTTCACCCTTCTACGATCAACCCTTATTTTTTAATAGCCATTTTAGTAATTTAATCATCTTTCCTCTCCGGTCGAAAACTGATCAATCGTCATTTAATTAGTTATCCCCGATTATTTATATGGCAAAACAACGTTTGCCGGGTCAGCTAGTTATTTATATAAATCATATTATTTATTGTCGACTTAAAATCAGTACTTGTCTGACGTCAAACATCCATACCGACTACTGAGCAATTATTATAATGGTCCTTGAAGCAGGCACTATGAATACTTTGTTTATTTACTAGTGATTATTGTATTTATATGTCTCAATTAATTTTAATACGATATCGTTTTTACATAGCAGTAATTCTTAAGATATAGCAAAGGATTTAGCTGGTGGTAGGATATTCATATCGGCCCGGATAGCGACCACCGTACACAGGGTGTAAAACCCGCCATACACGCAAGTGTGTCGCGTTCCTGGGATCAGATAGTGTACATCTGGTTGTTGTCGGGCCGCTGTGTGGCCGTTTTGCGGCCTTCTAAGTACTCTGACAATAGACCCTCGCTTCTTTACATTCTTGCCCACGGCTTAGTGTGAAAAAGCAGGCCGGTATAATTGTGTTGAGTAGCAGGGGACAGATCGTCTCTCAATACTCGATACTCTAATTGGACCGTACTGCGCTTAGCTTCAGGTGCAGTGTGGTCACTTTGCCGTGCCAGGATGAAAAATAGATGAAATAACAAAACATGACGTCGTCATTTATGACACATAATTAGGTTCTGTAATTAGACAGAAAATATTATCATCACGTAAAAATAATACCCAAAAGAAGAAAAAAACAATAATTTAATTCATTAACAATAATGTAGCAAATACAAGCTCCATTAGGTCGGGTCATAGTTATTTTCTGTCTGGGACACTAAAAGTGTCACACATGACTAGACAACGGACTCTAATTACATTCTCTATATAAAACTTTACACAGTCAAACTAATGATACAAATCACAAAGAGTTCGGACACGCATGCCAACATTTAATTCAGTTCGTAGGCCATCGCGTTGCCTTGTAATTGCCATGGTTTATGAGAAGTTCGCGGCTTAATGTGGTTTTACAGAAGCAAGTTTTGTTTGAGAAAATGTATAATTCCATCAACTCAGAGCATTAAAATTCGAGTCAATTAATTAAAATTCCTTTTTAGGTTTTTGTTCTTTACAGGCAAGAGAAATAAGTCGCGGCTGCACAGTGGGGGATGTGCGGCCTGTATATATCTTCATGGTGCGACCCTGAGGCGGTTGGCGGCGCGAAACATCGCGCTGCTACTGTAAATTGTGGGGGGCATCTAGCCCAAGAAGAGACGGGCCGTAAAGGTACAGCACAGGGATGGTTCCGGCAGCAATCCAGAGTACACTCAGGATCCCCCGGGATTGTCCCACATGTGCTGCAGAAGGCTACCGCGGGGTTTTTAGTCGGTACACCGGCGTAGGAAAATTGGTTAGGCTCCCGATCTAGTAGGCCTTCGGGCGAACTGGGTCGGAAGGTCGGTGAATCCCGCATAACCATCTCTCCTCCCCCGAGGACCAGAAGGTATCCGTAAGATGGATTTTCCCCGCGGGAAAAAAAGAGTAATAAGTTAATGTAATAGCAGACTTCACAGATCGTTGTAGAAGCTAACACTTTGAAAAATCTAACCTCGGCAATTATCAGAATGTTGTACTGCTATAATATACAACAGCTAAAGACCGTGATAATCGAACAGAATACTATTTATACGTAAATTCTTACACAAAGTGTCATTATCATTTGTCTACATTACTATTCAAGATTGTAACTTACCATTTCAATTTGAATGAATAATACCAGCCCATTATGTACTTTCCACTGATTTCTACTACTAATGAGGAGATTAGGCCTTAGTCCACCACCGCTGACGTAATGCGGGTTTGTAAACTTCACCTACTCACTGATTCAATCAAATCAGTAGTGTGCAAGGCAAGTTTTACATCCCTCATATAAACGTTAACAACATAAAATCGAAAATTGAGTAGTTCAGTGAGGGCTGTTGTTGACCCATATTCACCGCAATCAAGTACCTCTTCGTGACTGATACTCTTTAGTTTTTAATTTAGGTCGGCGGTTAACATTGAACTTGTCACGTACAGTTGGGTGACCTCTCTCGTGTTGACTACTACTTTGTTTTTGCTTGAATGTTGAGATTAGTATCGTTGTTTTTATTTGACAGCCTCCGTGGCGTTTGCGAGTGGCCGACTGTTAAACGGACGGTTTCAATTCCCGCACTGAGATGTTTTTGTAACAGCTAAGTCTGTTAGGTCTGGGTGTTGTGAGATCGAGTCTCTTGTAGTTCCTGATACCTACAAGATCATACACATACACTCACGGCTGTAATCCCCGAAGGGGTAGGCAGAGGCGTAACCAGTACACCCACTTTTCGCCGCATTTATTACGGTCCCATAGTGGGATATAGCGAGCATTCGCCATACCGGGCACAATTCCAGACTCCGGGACCCTGAGTATTTCTAAATAGAAAAACCCAATATCACTTTGCCCGACCCGGGGTTCGAACCGACCTCAGCACAGCAGTTGTAACGCATGCGCAATCAGAACTACCGAAGCAGTCCACCTATAAGATGCTGGATAATTATATCTTATTATCAGGGCTATGGTATTTATTTATTAGAATTATCGTTTGTTATAAAATCTTGGTACATATCTAAATTCTTCTGTTCTTCTTCTTCTTTCTTCTTTATCATTGTATCATCCAGCTGTCTAACTGATAGAGAGTTATCTGTTCCTTGTATCGTAGCATGGCTAAATTTATATTATTAATCAAGGTGAAATAGTCAATCATGAAATAGTTAGATAAATAATTTTATGTTCATTACTCATTTTTTACACTTTACCTACCATAGTATAGGTTTTACTATAGTTTTCAAGGTTAGACCAACAACCTTTTTATTTAATCAACCTTTACACAAGCAATAAAAACTTAAGTTTTAATCAAACAATTCATCGACTCACTCACTCACGCCGTTGCGTTCATTTTGTATGTAAAGAGAAGACTATTTATATCAATTTGTAAGACAACACTCCGCTGAATGAATTTATCAAAACCCTTGTCATAGATATTTAATTTATTGTCCAAATAAAATAATAAATCTCAGTCATGGACAAGACCTAACAGGATCGATATTGTTAGTAAAAAACTGGTCATAAATCATACGAATGTATTGTTTAGATAAATACTCACAGCTGGTCACATTTGTGTAACTCTCCCCTACCTAGTGTGACGTCACATAATTTTTGCAATTTTGAATTATTTAATTAATTACTTTTTTATTATTAATAATTATTTATTATTATTAATAGCATTTTCGAAATTAGTTTCATTACTATAGAATTATTTTTTACATTATATTGTCAGTGATCATTCGTCGTGCCAGTATATAAAAACCAAGGTTATTTAAAATTATTTTATGATTGATTTTAATTTAAATATTATATAAAATAGTCACTTTCTTTCGTACATACATAATTAACCCCATAAACATAGCCACGACCCCGCAATATGATGCAATTTTCTTGTGTCGTGGATGTAGCAACTACGAGAGACTTTAGGTCTCAACACCCTGACCCGAGACAAATACTCGAGAATTTCTTAAACATTTGTCTTAGTGCGGGAATCGAACGTGCGCCATTTTTCACAGCTGGCAACTCGTCCACTACGCCATGGAGCCTGGATATATTTTATTAGTTCCTATTGTGTCGAAAGAATCAGAAATTGAATGAAAAGTATTTTCATACCGCCGGAAATAGAATAAATATCTTGCGAATAAGCATCTCCGAAATACGTTTCTAGCCAGGGACTTGATTGTTGCGTGGTATAATTTAACTTGGGGCTATGTTTTCATAAATCTTTTTACAAAGGAATAATTATATTCCTGAGTTCCTTTGCGTATTAATTTGTTCAGTTACAATTGTTTCCATAATAATATTCATTCTCTTCACTAATTAATTATATAGTATTTTATATTATATAATCTAAAAATTAATACGCGGAGAGAAAACTTTGTACCGTTTTTAAGCAATTTTTAAGCAAAACCACCACCAGTAGGTAATGAATAAGCACGTGACTTGGAAAAGTCAGATATGTGCCTTGGCTGGTTCCGTACTGTTTTGTCTTGGCAGTATGTATCACCCCCAAATAGGCTTTCATTAGGGAAAAAATTAAGTAATAAAAATCATCAATAAATAATTGTTTTTCACAAGTTATAGTAATTGCAGTGTTGTAATACACGTGATAAGTTGAACTGGGGCCACAAGGTCATGGATATAGTTTCATTTCTAATGTATGTATTTATAGATTTCATGCTTCTAGATTGCCCACGTACGGTCGTGGTTATGTTTTCTTATTTATATGAGAGTTGGCGTAACTAAAGTGCCAGTTATGTAGCAATATTTCCTTCGTGTGTTAGCAACATCAACAAAACTATGCAAGATGGATATTTAAAAGGCACAAATACAACGTTTATAATTGTATTGATTGATTTACACAACACTGTTACACATCTCAGTGCTTAATATTAACACAAACGCATGTCAGGGTTCACGTAAGGCTTCTCTTTTTAATTAATCTACCAGCATTACCTTCTAAGCTGAACAACGCGACCATTGAACTGTTTACAATTACTTACTGCCCCGCGAACGAACCACGAATATCCCGGCTATCACTTCTTCACAATTCAACTGAACAGACCACCGGAGCTCGGAAGGCACTCCGTTTTTTATGCTAAACATTTACTACTCCCCCTTTGGTTGTCATTATTAATGTACCCCCAACTAGTCTCCTAAATACCTCCAATATAGCTTCGGTATATCTAATAATAGGAAATACCCTAATACGTGAGAAATTATTCTCTAACGTGTTTAGCTAAAATGCAACTTTTATTCGTTACAATTTCATACTCATTATTAATTTTCCTACACCCTCAATCATAACAGAAAAATATAGCACTTCATTTTTAATTTTTATCGTGCTGTGTAATATATATGTACATTAAATATAGCTGAATATAGTGTCATAACCATTATGTAGGAAATTTAATGATTATGACCGCTATAACACCCTCTAAGGGCATCGTAATCGGCACTTAAAAGACGCCCCTGCCTCATAGTAAGTGTTAATTAATGAAGGATAATGTTTGGCGGATGCGTTTTAGTAACTCGCTAAGCGTAAAATGCACAAAAAAATTTAACGTAATAAACATTCATTAATATATGATAATTTAAACATGGAACAGTTTCAAATGGTTTTTTATTATCTTACCTAAAGTAAAATAAATTTTCAATTTGAACCAGAGCTACAGTTACTTCTGGTTTCGTATATTATACTAATATTGAGGCTAATAACATAATAATAACAATTGTACCATATAAGGTAACTCAATTAACCTAGGTGAAACGTTGATTGAGATGCTTTAAAGCTACTATTAAGCGAAAACTAAGTAATAAAGCCTATTACAAAATTTCTGAATATTTAGATGACCGAAAGGCTTGGGAATAAGTTATCCTATTACTTAGAAGTTAGTCATTAACTTATTATTGGGAACTTTATATGTTTGTATAAGAGTTATATATATTAAGTTATGCCAATATTTTATTTGCTTAACATTGCGAACTTATATGCCTTACATGACTTTACTTGATATTATTGTCTTAGTATTTAATTGTTGTATTTAGTCTGGGTATGTCATGCTCGCTAAAGTGTCTGTGCTTGCTGCGGCGCCATGTGCCAGGTCGGTCTCCTCCCTGTAACATGGTTGAGGAGGCCGATGGCTGACACATGCGTCACTACTCGTGATCGGGTGCGGCTCGTGTGGACTGGTCTGCTCAGACTATTTCAGTAAGGACCAACTGCTTTAGGAAATCGAGATTTCACTCTCACGATGGTCATGTGCGGCACTAGGTGCTGTAATGAGTTTTATTTCACAATCTTGCAATAAGGCAGCTTAATACACATTGAGCTGCTCTAATCTAATGTAATTAAATTAAAATTGTATAATAATTGTATTACCAAATATTGTTAACCAATGTTGAAAAAGAGCAACGCTAAAGTTTCTTGCCCGTTCTTCTCTAGCGAAACTGCATTCCGAACTGGCGGTAGAGTAAAAAATTGACTGGATCTAAATAATGTATAACATTTAATGGATTCAATAAATATTTGATTTTGATTTTGATTTTGATCCTTTGACTATCATTGCGGAGAGGCGTGAGACATACATTATTTGATAATTGTACCTATGTCACGTTTGCCACCGCAATAAAAATATCTCCCACATAACACCACAGGGAGTCAGGTGTGGCTGAAAACCAGCGCTGCTCGGAGCTACCTACGGTTCCGGTCAGCTGAAGCAGAGCCACTTCCTTTTGCCTTATTTGCCGTTTTATTTTTAGTTCATAGAATTTAAACTGTGTAAGTAGATAATAATGCAATAAACATTTTTTATTTATTTTTATATCTACTAGCACTTGACGAAATGTTTGAAGAAATAAATTTAATGCGCTCTACCATCTAGACTAGCTATGATATTGTATTAATAATTAACACCCAACAGTCACACACATAGTCCTGTCCACACTAGGTGAAACCTGTATCAAGGGTATCAAGATCTACGAGGGACTAGGTTCTCACAACATCCAAACCCGAAAAAATACTTGTGTATTACATAAAAATATATTTTGGCATGGGCATCGAACCCGCGGCCTCTCGTTTTGAAGCCGGCACTTCGCCCGCTGCACCACATATCATCTAAACTAGTCCTTCTATAACCAGGATCTGATAGCACTAATGCGGCCAGCTGTGCAATCTCTTTAATATTTATATCGTATAGAATATTTCCTATATTGAATACTATTTTGAATATCCAATTTCCACTTCATTAGCATGAAATAAGAATTTTAATCAAACGCTTGTATTTTGTTATTTGGCTGTATGTATTTATGGCAGCTCCGTCTAGTCGGTATTGTTTCAGTTACAATATTGTGTATTCAAATATTTCGTGCACCGATATCCGACATTCTGCATCCAATACAACGGTCGTATTAGATTTCGTTATGGCACTGAGGGGAACAGGAAGTCAATTGTTAGTGCTTTATGAAATGTTTTGACGTATTTTCAATTTTCCGAATGTAATTTTATTAAGTAAATATTAAAGCTTTTATAATGGTACGTTTACAACTTAAAAAAAGTTTTTTGTTTCATAAAAAGTACACCGTACTTCAATAAAAAACAAATTATGCGTCAATATAAAACTTGAGGGTTGCCCTTGATTTTTCTGAGATCCCATCATCAGATCCTGACTTGGTGCCAATGGGATCACCTGGGAAGTATACCCTTTTAAATAAAAAAAGACTTTCTTGAATCGGTCCAGGCGTCTTCGAGTAATCGGGGAACATACATTAAAAAAGATTCCGACGAATTGTTAATCTCCTCCTTTTTTTGAAGTCAGTTAAAAAAATATAAGTAGAAAATAGGAGTAATTAATTTATCCACCAACAAATATAACATGTTTCTTCTGGTCTAGGTGTTCTGCGACCGTAGTCCACCGTATTTCTTGATAACCAAGATACAGGTTCGGACAAGTGTGGGTTCAGGTCTATGTGTGTGTTTGTTAGGTGTATTATTATTACATAACCTTTGACAGAAGTGGACTACAAACTTACGGTTCGCCAAACTTATTTTTATCCTGGCACGGCAAATTGACCACACTGCACCTGACGGTAAGCGCAGTGCCGTCAAATTTGAGTATCGAGTAGCGAGATATATCTATGCCCCTCAACGCAATGCCGGCCTACTCCTTCACACTACGCCATGGGCAAAAAGGTGAAGAATCGGTCGAGGGTCTATTGTCAGAGTATTAGAAGACCGCAAAATGGCCAAACATCGTACCCCTACTCTAGACTCCCGACAAAAACCGGATATACACTGGCTGATCCCGGATCACGACACACTTTCGTGTGCCACTATGGCGGGTTTTACACCCTGTGTACGGTGTGATATGAATATCCTACTACCAGCAGTTCTATGTATTACTTTGTTGATGTAAAAGTATCACGTCAACTCTTCTTTATAATAAAAACTGCATAACATATTCAGCGTTCATCTTATTAAAATAAAATTGCACTGACGAAACTATTGAACCCTCGAACCGTTCTCTTGTTTGTTTTTAATTTGAGCTGTTTCGATACGATCGTATGAATATTAGCTTCGTCAGTTGCGATAAAAAGTTGAAACGTGGTGGAACGTGTCCGTGCATACACGTATGTTCACGTGCAAACACTAAGATACTAACGTACCGCCAATCAAAACTAATAGTATTTATTACAGACTGCACTGCCCATTGTTTTTCTGCATACATTTTAGCGACTTTTAGCTATTGCAATATAGGTTTTTCTGCGTTTTTATTTTATCTAATACTCTGCCTGACTGATTAGTTTTGATTGAGTTTAAAAATATTTATAAATTTGTTAACAATACCGCCAAAAAATGTTCAAAATGAGTAGAGGGATAAGCATTTTTAATGTCCTACTAGACAAAGAGCGCAATATACTTACAAATGACGTCACTTCTAAGTACACTATGAAAATCCGACACTTGCTGTGCGAGAATAGGATAGAGCATTTCTTAAATGCTTTTAAACCTGGAATGAGAACATCATTAATACAGTGCCATCTGTAGACAATCGGCAATAATCATTCATTGTATTGACATTGTATGACCCAGATTTTTTCATTATGAGACAAGATTAAATATTATAATGGAAAAAGGACATTGAAAATCTGGATATATCAAATTATGAAATTTGATACCCGAATTTATGCGAATAAATCAAAACTTCAAAAAAATTCCATAGCAAAGAAATATAAGCGATTTTCCAATTTATTCGACGAGTCTTAAAACCATTTAAATATTAAGTTACTTTAATTTCCTTTGAAGTAAATTGATTTTTTACGTTTATAAAGTAAGTATCAGGGCCAAATCTTTGGAAATCTGGTTTAAATTTAAAATGCAACCAAATTGAAATGGAGCACCTACGTAGAATTAGATATTTCAAGAAGTCGGCGTGTAAGAGTGCTGAGTAACGGTCGAATATCTGATCTCTTTGAATTATGCTCTTGATTGTTTTAATATTCTTTAAAATTTCATATTGACCCGTATTGACATTCAACATAGAGTACAAACAAATGTGTTCTTAAAATTTTCTTGTTCTTGGAATTCATAATTATTAAAGCTATTCCCACTTGTCTTATTTCCCATATTTTAATTTTATGTGCCGAATATTAGTTGTACATTTAAGTCTGTTACAACGAATCTGAAAATATAACTAGTTTCCTCACATGTTCTTATTATGTAAATCAATAGTAAAAACCTTTCTATCTAATCACCGTTTTCACGTTTACGTCAAACGCTTCCTTTGATATTCCATTACAAAAACGTAATATATTTATTGGAGTCTACTCTACACGTGAGCTCTCCCAGCAAAATGGCTTACTTTAACTTTCACTTATACTTTTTAAGAGCACAGCCTCCTCACAAAGGAGGGCATAAACTCCACATCTAAGCGGATTGTCAAAGCTGCCTCTGAAGCATTCGTTAGGCAAGCTGACTTAGGTATTATGAAATAATATTGAAACTGGTAAAACATTACATTTATTCATAATTATTATATTTATTAGATATATGAACATTATATTAAATCGAAAGACTATATAAAGCTACATTAAATGTAATAAAACAACAGAATAATACGACATATAGGTTAGATCAACAAAACTCATAATGTTCTAATTTTATAGACTGAAGATAATGAAGCGAAAAATATACCATATAAGTAATTATAATAATGTATAGGCCAGATTTATGTCAACCAAACTATAGTTGATATTTCAAACAGAGCTTAGTTTAATCAAGATAAATTCCAAATGTGGTAACTTGTATGAAAGCTGTAGTCTCTTCCCTATGAACGTCGACGTAGGCATCTCTCTCAACGTCCCAGAGGAAGGCAATAGCGTTGTTGTAACTCTGAGCTCGTTTCTGGCCGATGGTGACTACAGTGATAACTCTATATCTATTGAACATCATGTGTTTGACTTTACGCATTAGATCGCCGGCGAGACGCAGTGCTAGGGCTGGGGATTCCTGTAAAGCAAGTAAACAATTTATGTAAATAAAAAGTAAATTTTATTGGTGGATTGGTAAAATACACTATTTTATTTATTGTTGCGTTTAAAAAAGACTATCGCCCGGATTTGCCTTTCGCCTTGGTATGGGCATGTGATGAGGAGGGATGAAAGGGATGTGACAAGACTGGTTGTCAATATGAATGTGGATGGACGACAGAGTCGTGAGAGACCAAAAAAGAGGTGGATGGATTACGTAATTGAGGACTTGCGCATGAAAGAAGTGAATGCAGATTTGACGCATGATAGGGCTGCGTAAAGAGTTCAAACCATTAGTGCCGACCCCAATTAGGATAGGATAAGGGCAGGTAGATGATGATGATGATGATTGCGTGGATTTATGTTTAAGTTTAGATGTGTGATGACATATATTTATTTTATTTTTAGTTAGGAACCAAACGGTTCTCATAGCCCGTAATAGTTAAGACACAAAACTTATAGCTTACAGCGAGGTCTGTATTATGTCTATTACTAGTGAGTGTATTTCTTTACTGTTTAGATATCTCGCAAAATAGCCGAACAAGAGAACACTTAAATTATACGCTAGGAAAGTCTCACAAGATTTATATATTCCGTCATCAACTTAGTAGTGTCTGGAAAAAGCTATAAGTTTAAGTTAAGCACCAGCATTTAAGATTTGACTAATTTGTACACTATGCAAATATGTGTAATAATGAATTTAAATTACGTTATTATAATAACACTATAGTTTGCGCGCTACATGTTTATAATATTTTTGCAACAATCAAATAGGAGCAACACAACCAACTATAGTTACTTTCCAAGACAAAATAGTCAAACATAGTAACAAGTCTACACAATAGTAGAAGTGGTAGAGCCACGCTGTAGACATATTTGTCTACAGCGTGAATGGGCCGGCTCGACCGGGGTAGTACCACTGTCTCACAGAAAACCAACTTAAAGTGACAGTTTACTGTCGTGTTCGTATGGTAAGTGAGATATCCGGAGGCCCAGATTCCCCCTTCTCTTCCCTAATCCCTATTCCTGTCCTTCAAGGCCAACAGCGCATACATGACACTTTCAGTATTGTGGATGTTCATGGGCGGTGGAGATCACTTAACATCAGGTGATGGGTCACCTGGCTCGTTTGTCAGACTATGCTATAAAAAAACAGAATAGTCGAGTAAGTATATTTTTTATACACCTAACAGTCACACACATAGTTCTGACTCCGCGCTAATTCAAGCCTAGGGCTCAAGAACTACAAGGAACTACGCTCCCAGATCACACGGACACAATACAAATATTTTTGGATCATACAAAGATTTGTCTGCCTTGTAGTGCAGTTGTAATTGCGCATGCTTTACGACTGCTATGCTGAGGTCTTGGGTTTGATCCCCGGTTGGGGTAAAGTGATTGGGTTTTCTATTTAGAAATACACAGTATCAGCTCGGAGTCTGGAATTGAGTTCGGTATGGCGATAGGCTCGTCCCCTAACCCATTATGGGACCTTAATAAATTCGGCGAAACGTTGGTGTACTGGTTACACTTCTACCTACCCCTTCGGGGATTACAGGTGGATTATTATGTATGTACAAACATTTGTCTCGGTACGGAACGAATCCGTGGCTTCTCGTTGCACACCTCTGAACTACGGAGGCTATGATGATGTGAGGCTCCGTGACTACGTCTGTTTGATATACAGTGAATACCTGAACGTTATATTTATGTCCAGTGAAATTTTCGTCGAGTAGTTCGTTCGTGGCCATTGTGACACTCTGTACGTTGAATCGCTCGTCAGGATGCGGGTTCAGTTGGTAAGTGTTGAGATATATCAATGGAGGCCGCTTGAATTCTATTCCGAGCTGAAAAATCAATGCTATTGAAAATAATACGTAAATCTCACGCCAGCATCCTTGTAGTAGCCAAAGAGGGACAACTAGCCCACACGGTTCATCTACCTTATTTCCGACCCATAATGTACTAGGTGGTGATATTTAAAATGCCTTTACTTATTCTGAACAAAATGCCACTGCATACTACTTTCTTCAGTTTTGATCCGAGGAACGTCCAAGATATATATATATTATACCCTATTATAAAATCATTACCAGTCACACGACAGATGCACACATACATGCACACACACATGCCTAACTAATTTTATTCCTTTGCTTTCTTTTGAGAGCACCTGTATTCTCTATTGTACCTTTTTATTTTTTGTGAGAAAACAGACGAGGTCCCAGTTCAGACTCTCAGGTGAAACAAAGTTTGCACAGGTGTCACAATTCGAAAAATACAAGCATGGGATTTGATTTTATGTCCCTTATCGCAATAGACTCGCCCTTGATTATGTCATGGAATTTACGCGGTTATCTAAATCATTTTGCCAAGCTGGAATATAAAAAAATTATAAAGAAAGGAGTATTTACCGTAGATGATTTCTCGATGGGTCTTATGCCAGCAACACTACTGAATCCATACGACGCCCTCCTAACCCTCATCCTGCTCATAGATTTTTGGCCAAAGTTGGCCACGGAACGTGTTTTTGACTGGCTTTTAACCACCATCATGGACACTTTACTCTTTTTTGAATCAGAATCTACCATTTTTATATGAGTACTGCTTCGTATAGCAACAAATAAATAAATAAGTCTTCTACTTTTAACACATATACAATATGTACAAGTTATAGAAATTTTATTTGTTGACAGAGTTGCGAGAATGACGTGATAATGACAAAGTAATTATTCCAAAGAGTATTCATTATATACCAAACATTAATTATTCTAAAATAACAATCCATACTAATACTATAAATGCGAAAGTAACACTGTTTGTTTGTTTGTTTGTTACCTCTTCACGACTACACGGCTGAACGGATCGTAATGAAATTTGGTAAGGGGATAGCTTATATCCTGGAGAAGGACATATTTCTTCTCAAAAAACCACCTTGAAAGGGGTCAAATAGGAGTTCAAAATTTGTATGGGAAATCCATAATTCCTCGACTTAGGGATCTGTAAATTCATATTTAGGCTTTTGATAGGAAATAAAGAAATACGTGTTTCAACGTTTTTGAAAAATCATCCCTAAAAGGGGCAAAGTGAGGTTAAACTTATGGGGTATTCTTTAGATGCAATCTCAAGATTCAGGCACAACACCTGAGAGGCTGGATAATCGTACAATCTACAGGTGCTCCCGAATATAACCTCCACGCAGGCGGAGCCGCGAGCAACAGCTAGTTATATTATAATAATATAATACGTATAATCTCAGATTTGTGTATTTATATGTATGTATAAAACTAAACGATTCAATGTAGCTAGGCGTCGACAGTTATAAAATTGAATTTATTTGGATTTTTCTGATGTATCAATTTATAACTATACTTAAACAAACTTAGAATTCGTTAAAGTAGAAAGAATAAATAGAAAGTAATAAATCTTCATTTTTAAGATTCCTAATACGAATTTAATCACAATAAAGTACTGTAACTAAATAGAAAAGTTTGTGGGTACCCCGCATAGGTTTCTGTTGCGTGAAATTACTAGAATTGAATCTCGTTACTTGTGTTATTTTATGTGATACGCCTCCTTTTCCTGTACAGATGAAATATAAGAATATGTGAATGTAGAAAAGAACATATTTCGATATAAGTAAAAGTTTTTTAATTCATAAAAAGTACACCGACTGCAATAAAAAACATAAAATTATGCGTCACTATAAAATTTTAGGGCTGCACTCGATTTTTCTGAGATCCCATCATCAGATCCTGACTTAGTGCCAATGGGACCACCTGGGAAGTATACCCTTTTAAACAAAAAAATAATTTCTCGAATCGATCCATGCGTCTTCGAGTAATCAGGTAACATACATAAAAAAAAGTTTCCGACGAATTGTTAACTTTCTCCTTTTTTGAAGTCGGTTAAAAAAAGATTCCGACGAATTGAGAGCCTTCTCCTTTTTTAAAGTCTGTTAAAAATATGCTCTTTTATGGCAGTGCACAAGAAATAAGGCGATGGCCAATGCCTAAGAACACACAGAATACCAAGCAGTCGTAAACACATGACTGGCTTTAGAAGAAATTAACAAGCACTACTGGCTGACCTGTATTCGAGAGTCGATCGAATTTATTATATTTTAAAGTTTTACCGTTAAGTTCCCTTTTTTATAGGACAGTCTCCGTGGCGCAGCGGGTTCGTAGCCGGCTGTGACACGAGAGGCAGTGGGTTTGATTCCGAGACGAATGTTTGTGTGACAGACAGATATTTATTTCAGGTCTGGATGTTGTGGGACCGTAGCCCTCCGTAGTTCTTGAATTCTGATGATACAGGTTTAACCTAGTGTGGGGCCAAAACTATGTGTGAGACTGTTGGGTGTAATTTTTTTTCTATACCTAGGTATATACCTCATTAAGGTATATTATGTTTTTGACATTGGTAATATTAATGTAAATAATTAGCGTTTTATTTACTTTAATTTAATGTATTAGTAAAACATATAACTTATACATTTTAGCTTTCTGCACTCCTTCATATAAGTTTCAACTTAGCCCGACACTCTTCTGTGCGCAATATGCTTAGAAAAGGGCACAAAGATTTATCTTCACAAATTAATAAATAAATTGAGATTGAAGTGATTAGGTCTTCGTGAATTTTACTGGTTGAATATAATGCCAACCTGCCATTACTGTGACTCTACTCGAGCCGGTCAGTTCGAATTTTTAAGTTAAAGTTGTCAGTTTTCAGGCCGGCATAATCGTGTTGAGTAGCGATATATAGCAGTCTCTCGCTTCTTGACACTCTAACTGAACGACACTCCGCTTACCATCAGGTATAGTGTGGTAACTTTGCCATGCCAGGATAAAATAAAAGTTCATACTGTAGTAAAAATTTACTACACGGTTGCTCTACTTCTTCTACTAAGCAGTGTAAGCTATTCTCCAAATTAAACTCAACTTAATATTATTTATTTTTTCCTCAGTTTTACAACCCCTTTTTTAAATTATGCGACAAGCCCCAGATCCTCTTTTTTTCTCTTATTACATTTCCCTTTTCAAAATCCTTTGCCGTCTATTTTTTTGGAAAACAAGACACACAACCGGCCAGTCGTGCAAATTATTAAGGCTCAATTAGCCCAGTGTTCTGTCATGCTGGTGGTAGGATATTCATATCCGCCCGGATAGCGACTACCGTACACAGGGTGTAAAACCCGCCATAGTGCCACACGCAAGTGTGTCGCGTTCCGGGATCAGCCAGTGTACATCCGGTTTTTGTCGGGGGTCTACAGTTGGGGTATACGATGTTTCGCCGTTTTGCGGCCGTCTGAGTACTCTGACACTCTCGACCGCTTCTTAACCTTCTTGCCCATAGCGTAGTGTGAGGAAGCAGGTCGGCATAATTGTGTTGAGTAGCGGGGAATAGATTGTCTCTCGCTACTCGATACTCTAATTGGACCGCACTGCGCTTACTATCAGGTGCAGTGTGGTCACTTTGCCATGCCAGTATAAAAAAAGAAATCTACCAATATATAAATATGCTAAAATTTATGAAACTTTACACTTTTATAAATTAGCATCATCTAAATATTGGTATCAACCTATAAGGTGCTTCTCTTGTTAACGCTTATCGTATCTAATAGAAGACTTTCAATTGTTTGTTCCGTCTTTATTATTGCAATTGGTTCTGATATAAATAATATACACGTATGTCATTTCAAGTACGCGTACTGAAAAATATTTGTGACTAGCTTTTGCTCGCGGCTCCGCCCGCGTGGAGGTCATGTTTGAGACAAAAAGTATACACTACAAAATACCAATTTTCATGCATTTAACTTCAAAAATGAAGGATTTTCATACAAACTTTCTTACCCTATTTAACCCCCTTAGGGGTGGAATTTCCAAAAACCCTGAAATATGTGTTTTTAATTTTTAACTGTGATACCAAATACCAAATTTCATGTGTTTAACTGCAAAAATGACAGATTTTCATACAAACTTTCTTCCCCTATTTTACCCCCTTCGGGGTGGAATTTCCAAAAATCCTGAAATATATATTTTTTATTTTTGACTAAAAGGCCAAATACTAATTTTCATAAACTTAACTTCAAAAATGACGGATTTTCATACAAACTATCATCCCCTATTTTACCCCCTTAGGGGTGGTATTTCCAAAAACCCTTCCTTAGTGGATGCCTACGTCATAAAAGATACCTACTGTCAAAATTTCAAGTCTCTAACCCCAGCCGTTTTGGCTGTGCGTTGATCGATCAGTCAGTCAGTCCGTCAGTCAGTCAGTCAGTCAGTCAGTCAGTCAGTCAGTCAGTCAGTCAGTCAGTCAGTCAGTCAGTCAGTCAGTTTCTTCTTGTATATATACAGATAATAACCAGTTCCATGTTTTTATTACATACATTTACACTGAGGCCTGTAATCCCCAAAGAGTTAGGCAGAGGTGTAACTAGTAAATACACTTTTCGCCGAATTTATTACGGTCCCATAATGGGACAGGGGGCGAGCCTATCGCTATACCGGGCACAATTCCAGACTGATACTGAGTATTTTTGAATAGAAAACCTAATATCACTTTACCCGACCCGGGGATCGAACCCGAGGCCTCAGCACAGCAGTTGTAACGCATGCGCAATTACAACTGCGCAACCGAAGCAGGCAGTGCTTTTATTAATTTTCGTAAAAATATTTATGCTAGAAATCCCCTTCACACGTTGACAAAAAGGTTTTTCGGGTAAAAGCCGACAGCGCATGTTTTTTGGAATGTGGCCTCTCTTTGTATTCGCCGCACGTTTTTTGCCGAGGTCTGCTTCAACCACACAGTACTTTTGCTACCTGGAATGTTTTCTGTGGAAGATGATTTTCCTATCTCTTTGCATGATACGCCACGTTTACGTAAAATATATGTTCGGTAATGTATGGAAGAATATGGTAGTATAGTTTACGCGAAAAGGTTCAGGGGAAGGTTTTTTTTTAGTGCCTCGATAGGCAGACGAGCAGACGGGCCACCTGATGGTAAGTAGTCACCGCCGCCCATAGACTTCTGCAATGCCAGAGTACAGCAAAACCGCTGCCTACCGGTTAAGGTATATTTTATCACTAACTCCCGAATGATATATATTTTATTTTATTTTATTGAAACAGTGGCTCGTAACACTCATAATAAAGGGATATTTATATATAATAAAGGAAAATTTTACCAGTAACATTGGGAATCTTTACGCTTGTCTAGGTTAATACCAGGTATTCAAATTAAGTTAGAAATGTAATAATAAATATGTTCTTACTAGGTAGGTAGGTCTCTATGCGACACTGCCTATGTAGATACGACTGCTTTCACTAGTTGGTACCGCCAAAGAACAGTGTACATACACTGTTGTGCTACGGTTTGAAGATGATTGAAGGCAAGCAATTATTGGGTATTACAAGACTTAAAATGTGTTGAGTTGACGAGCGCAGTGTATTGAGATGCAGTATAATATATTCCAAGTAGTACTGGCGATATTTATGGGAAGCGTATAATTTAGACGAGCACCATGCTTTTGTTCATTCAAACATAAATACTCATTCAGCAAACCTATGCCCATCATGGTAAATAACTTCAAATAATGTTTTTGAACCTATAAACTAATTGAAAATATAATACAGAATCCCGCGGTTCAGCAGCTAATAATAGCATCGGATCTATGAGCCAATGATCTATACGCTTTATATATAAACTTTCGACCACAAAATCCTTTCAAAGTTCGCATGGAGTTTATTTTTATAAACGACACTACTCTCGAATCCATCAAAACAATGAATCGTTACCCGACCGACGACCCCCATAACAAAAATACAGTATAAAGCATTGAAATTCGAGCTGCATTCACTAGATGGTAGCGATAGGGTCTCTACGTCAACGAAGCTCGCTCCCTTATAGGTCAGTTAAGCGGGTGTTCACCCTACAAGTGGTACCGAGTGGGACTGATTTAACCGATAGTGGGATTCAGGGACTTATTTGATGCACTTCTTTTTGTACTTAAATTAGAAAACATGAGCTATGTCTTTGGTTTATTAGCATTTTCTGTGTAATTTTTTATGCGATGTTAGTGTGGTGTGCTATAGAATGTTATGATTATGATGCTATCTTGTAAAATTTGTCGGTTTGGGACTTAAGTAGTTGATACTTTTCTCTTAAATATTCTGGTTCTTAGATTTAGTTTAATGTAGAGTACTTTAGAATATAGTATTAAAATATCAAAGTGGCTTCTTTTTTATTGAAAAATGATAACATACATGAAGATGACACAATCGTATATTCTCCAAAATAATCTACAATTAAAGAAAAAAAAATTGTTTTTTTCGTCAATTTCAAAATGTTTTTTTAACTCCAAGTCATGACCAGAGCCTCATTTTTATAAAACATGTATTTTTTTCAAAATCCCCTCTGTTTTTTTATAAAAAAAACGTAGCCAATCCAGTCGTCCGGATCAAGAAGGCTCAAATAGAATCCTGACATCTACCGCCCCTAACCCACAATTATCTATCCTACTAATATTATAAATGCGAATGTTTGGATGGATGGATGTTTGGTTGGAATGGAATTGGTTGTTGGAATTGTTGAAATTTGGCACAGATATAAATTATAGTCTGGAATAGCACATAGGCTACTTTTTATCCCGGAAAAATGCACGCTTCCTATGGTATAGCAAAATATAGAAAGGTGTAATAGCTTAAGATGCATTCATGTATTGTATGTCTTTTCTTCCAAAAATAACGTCCACGCGGGCGGGGCCGCGAACAACATCTAGTATTTTATAATCTTAAACGATAACGATACCCACGATAAAGGTTTTACCTATTGTGTAGTCAGAACTTTATATGTGACAGTTTGGTGTATTTATTTATATGAAATCGTACAAACAATACCTTACAAGATAACTTAAAGCTTTATAGCAACTTCTACATTTAAGTCTTCGCAACTTTTTAACGGAACACAGAATATCACTTATGAAAATAACTTCGTTTTCACAATACATTCCGGAGTAATATCAAGAAACTACGCAGTTGCCCGAAAATCATGAGGCAAGTAATTATGTGTAACAAAGTTCCTACAAGTGAGTGGATGTAGCTTAGAAATGTTTGTTGAGGGCGGTAGTACAAACAAGATTGTTTAAATTAAGCCTCCTTCATCCTACTTTCTGGTTTATGGTCCGTAAAATAGAAGCTACAAATACGGCTAATAGCAAAATAGGGTTAGTTTTAATGAAAAAGATTACTAAAAACGTCTAGTTGCCAGTTACTGTTGAAAAGAATAAAAATAAATGTGTATATCGTACTCAAATTCTATTTTCAAACTGTCTTTTGTTTTATTTAAAACACGATGTGATAGACAATAATGTTTCAATGGTTTTTTTAATTCGAAATAAGAAAAACTATGAATTCGAAATAAGAAAAAATTAAAAAATATTAGTAATAGTAACTAAATAAATAAAAAACTTGAGAGGTGTCAAGGGACACCCGGATGGAACGAAGTTCCTTTCGATTAATTAGTGAAGGAATTGTAATAATTTTTTTTTTAAGTTATAATAATTTTTTTTTATTATTAACAAATAAAATATTAAAATTATATTATTAAAATTATTAATAATAATATATTAATAATATTAGCAACAACTGCAGCAAGTAAAATTACATATAAACATAATGACAGCTGTTAAAATACATTTAAAAACGTTCCAATATAAAAGTGTCGTGACAACTTTTCGTAAGAATTTTTTCCGTCTAGCCCTCTTTCACAACGCGCGATAAAGAACTTCGTTCCAAAACTTTGTTCCAATAACACCCAACAGTCACACACATAGCCCCGACCCCACACTAAGATACTCTAATCTTGTGTTGTGGGTATCAGGAACTACGAGAGACATTCGGTCTCACAACACCCAGACCCCGGACACAAATATCTGTCTGTCACACAAACATTTGTCCCGGTGGGGGAATCGAACCCACGGCCTCTCGTTTCACAGATACTCGCCAACTGCGCCTCGGAGGCTGTCCTGGCTGTAATCAAATGAACCAAAAATTGTTTGCACATATGTACGTAGAAATTAAATCCTGAGTTTAATGACTCCGCGATCATATAATATTCTCTTTTAAAATGAATTGTAAATACCCTCTGGACTAGCTTCAGTTCAATTCTCACAAAGATACATTTTTATAATACAAAGTAAACTATGCAGCGGTCTGCGAGGATTTTGTTACGTAACAAATTTCAACCGAGCAAGGGCTTATGATACCAGCTGCGGAAATTTGATTTCACTAGACATCTTGAAGTTGGTTTTTCCTACTCTAGAATAAGTATTTCAAGTATTTAAGTATTCAAGACTGCTGTGCTGAGGTTTCGGGTTCAATCCCCGGGACGGGTAAAGTGATATTGGGGTTTTCTATCTTTCTCAGTATTAGCCCGAAGTCTGGAATTTGTGCCCGGTATGGCGATAGGCTCACCCCCTATCACATTATGGGACCGAAATAAATTCGGCGAAAAGTTGGTGTAGTGGTTGTAGCCAGTAGGTACACCCACTTTTCAGAGGTGTACCTCTGCCTACCCTTTCGGGGATTACAGGCGTGATTGTATATGTATGTATGTATATAGTACTCATATCAAGTGTTACTAACATCGTGTTTACTCGTTGAGCATCAAGTTACAGTAAATCTATAAGATATTATTTAAAAGATTCATTAAGACATGGCGTCGTTGCTCATAGTATGGCGTGATGAGATGATAATTACATGACAGAAGCTGGGATCTGAATCGATGAATGAATGATGATAATTCGGATAAAGATTTGATATCACCGTGGCAGCTAATCGACCAGTCTTTCTTAACATTAAAAGTGGTAATAATTGAATGCATTCATTCCTAAAATTCCAAGACGGGACCGGACCGGGTTACTCACCATGAGTATAATAACTACATCCTCGATTTTTTATTGTTATTTTATTCATTTATGTGGTAACAGTTGCTATACTTGATTTCCTTAAACCTTATCAATATTATTAACAATTTTTATCGGTTCATACGCGTCAAGAACTCAAGTACGTACATAAAAAAAAGATAGACAGGTCAGTTTTCCTTGAAATTATATTAGTAGGCACTAATATAGTTCGTAAAGTTCAAGCCATGTTGCAATCCTACCAAATTGGCCTTTTTATTTTAAATTAGCAATCTAATGTTAAAATAATATATTTTATAAAGCTGACATCCCCAAGGCCGGCGACCTCTGCATTGAGTTGCACCGAGGTGTTCTTTATGCAATGTTACTTAATATTATGGCGGTCTGTGTATTGAAATAAATTTAACACGAGAGGATTTTTCGTTTCGATGCATCTGAAATGTTCAAGACAATGAAAATCTTTGCACTTTCAATCTATTGTCTTTATAAGTTGTTTAATGTTGTTCATATTTTTGAACATTCACCGAGAGAATAAATATATTATAACTATATTTTATACACTTTAAATAAAATGATTTTGTTTGTGTATATTTTTTGCATAATATTTGTTTATTAAGTGATAACTAAGAAGTTGCGGGTTTGATTTTCATGCTGAGGAAAATTCAACTAGATTTTTGTGTGTACTTTATTTATTGTTTAGTTCACGGCTCCCGACAGTACCGATAAATGTAATTACGCATGTGAATCTACGCGCAGAAGCTAGTTATCTTACTAATATTATAAATGCGAATGTTTGCATGGCTGGATGGATGGATGTTTGTTACTCAATCACACTACAACGGCTGGACGGATCGGGTTGAAATTTGGCACAGAAATAGATTATAGTCCGGAATGGGACATTGGCTACTTTTTATCCCGGAAAATGTACAGTTCCCGTGGGATAGATTAGTTTTTCACAAAGCAAGGGATCGACATGAGATTTTGCATAGTGTCAGTCTAGGGATCAGAAAATGACATAGACTGCTTTTTACACCGGAAAAATTTACACTTCCTATGGGATAGCAAAATATAGAAAATTGTAATAGCTTAAGATGTCTCCAGGATTTTATTTTATACCTTTTCTTCCAAAAAATAATCTCCACGCGGGCGGAGCCGCGGGCAACATCTAGTAAATATATAAGTACGTCCAGTAGAATGTAAAATATACTTAAATTCCTCACGGAGATGACATCGCCGGTGTGATCCTACTAGTCAAATGGAATTAAAAGTTAGTGATCTTGTTAGGTAACTTCAGTGCATCGCGACATGCGATGCTCTTCTTTTATATTGTTTTGAGACGAAAACGTGTCAATTCTATTGACCCTTTCAAAAATGTTTTGTTTTAATTTTAGAGATAACACAACGTGGAAATGTTAATCGCTTTATTGAATTAGTGATAAATAATAATAATAAATACCGACACCGAACAGTCACACATATATTTGACCCCACACTAAGATACGAAATTTGTCTTGTAGGTATCTGGCATTACATGACTCGGTTATACACACAATCAATAATCGAACCCACGTCCTCTCGTTTCGCAACCGGCTACTCACCCACTGAGCCACGCAGACTGTCATTATCATTGTCATTAGAGACAACATACCAAGGCTGGGAACCAGTAAGATCCTTGGAACGATTCCCAAAATAGACATCAATATATCTACTTTTCCAGTTCTATAATATGACTCGCTAGAGATGACGACGTTCCACCTATCAATTCATACGATGAAAATAAATTCAATGAGCCGAGGGTACACATATACATACATATACACTCACGCCTGTGATTCCTGAAGAGTTAGGCAGAGATTTAATCAGTACACCCACCTTTCGCCGAATTTATTACGGTCCCTTAATGTGATAGGGGGCGAGTCTATCGCCATTTCAGGCCCAATTCCAGACTCCGGGATGATACTGAGTATTTCTAAATAGAAAAACCTAATATCACTTAATCCGACCCGGGATCGAACCCGAGACCTCAGCACAGTAGTCGTAACGCATGCGCAATTACAACTGCGCCACCGAGGTAGTCCGATGATCGGGGGTGTACCTACTATTTGCACCTTGGCCATCACCTTTGAAGATAGACATGAGTTTCCACATATGGCGCACTGGTATTAGCGTTGTTATAAAATAAGAAGTAAATTGCTTGGATCCCCGCTCCGAGACATATGTTTGTTTTAATCCGTAAATATTTGTTTCGGGTCTAGGTGATGTGAGAGCAAAAGGCTACTGTAGTTTAAGATACACACAAGACTTAATGTGGGGTCGTGACTATGTGTCTGACTGGTGGGTGTGTTCTATATATGAAAAATATTCATGTTACTTGTGATTTAAACTTGATGTTGCCATCACCATTTTATCATTGTTGCAGTTAACCTTTGAAGGTTGTACCTTCAATTGTCTTATATTGTATTGCGTTTAACAAGTAGATAATCAAAGAAGAATGTATGAACGCAAATCAGGGTAGGTGATTCAAACTTTCAGCAAATTATTCAATATTTATTCAGGGATATTATGTTCCAACAGTTTAATAAATTCCATAATATATTAAACTGTTGGAACTTTCTGGAATGTCACGGACCCTAAAATTATTTTAGGACGCCATTGAAAGTGATATAAAAGGCAAAAACCACATTAGGCGTTAAGTGGTCATCGTGTAACACAATCACCGGTAATGCCGGAATAATAATTGCGATCTCGCTTCCAACCTTTCCGTAAGTACGGGCTCTTTGCACGGTGTAATAAAGGACACCCAAACGCGTGCCTTTTCATTAAAAACGCTCAAAATGCCGAATATAACCATCTCTGTGCCATTGTTACGTGTAAATGCGGAAATCTCTGCGTGCCTTTTTTTCAGATCTTTTAAATGTAGGGGTAGAGTAATGTAAGCGTTTGTAGGCCTAATTTGACATACACTTGTGTGGGATAAGATACATGTCATAATCAAGAAAGGCCTTAGTTATACAAATTGAAGTCGGACCGTTTAAATTTAGGTACTAATACGCTACTTGATATTCTAATTTGACAGCACTGCACTTACTTACTTTTGCAATTTCCTTTTTGGTATTTAGCGTATTTCGATATTCTTTTTGTAAATAGTTCAAGATTTTTTTAATTTATGAAAAAAATATATAATAAAAATAACTCAAAAACTGTAATAGTTTTATGTCCTGTTTATTTTGATTTTATAAGTTACTCAAAATAACATTTTCTCAAAGTAGTCACGTTCATTGTGCACTCAATTTAATACGAACTCATTACCAAATGCTTCAGCTTTGAATAACAATGTTATCCCTTGATGTGCATACTTTACGAGAGAGATTAGTATCAGGGAAAGTTCGGTTTTGTTCGTGACATAAGAAAGCTAGGGCCAATGACTGTGCTGCCCTAAGCGGGTGCATCTTATACTACCTAGTGAGTGCATTCAACTATAATACCGTTTGTACATGCAGCGCCGAGCCGAGAGTATATACAGCGTGCTTACTTCGTACAAAACTAGTACTTCATATCAAGGGTGTAACTTACGCAACATTTTGAAAATTACGTTCATGTTTTTTAATAACATTTCGAGAAACTTAATCGCTATAAAAAATTATAAATGTCGTTTTAAGAAACATTTCTGTGTAGTATAATTTGTAAGGACCCTGAATTTATGGTAAAAAATATTACTCCTGCTTTTAATTAATTAAATCTTGTACTGAATAAATTTATCGATTCAAATTAATTCTAAACAAAACAATTTTGATGTTGAGTAAAATATATATATTTTTTTCGACTTTTATTATAAACAGTCTAAATAACAAATAAGAAATCATAACAATCTCTACCAGAGCGACCATGTATTTTTTGTAAATGAGTTAACAGCGCTGTTAAAAAGTTGTCATATAATAAATAGCCATTCGTTCTCAAATTATTTACTTACCGACGGAAAACATTACATTTTTATTTATTTATGCTTAACACTTCTGTAAATACATATTTTGTGTCATCGAACTTGATTAACGCTGCATCTTTCAGTTTAATTTAACCTGTATTTAGCTTTAAATGTTAGTATAATCTACCTCTAGTTTTACTATGGTTAAAATAACAGTTGAGAGCAGCTGCTGAGCAATGTCTCGTTAAATAAATTAATATTCACTTAGTGTTTGTTTTTTTAGTAGAATTACAATTTCTGCCATTGTCTTTTAAAATGCAGTTGCACATTAAATTAAAAAAAGGCTATTATTGAACTCCATGAGCTTTAGTAATGTAAAACTCCAACAATATGAATATTAATTGTATTTGTGGCAATTAAGAAATTTTGTTTTTTGTTTCGTGTATCGGTTTATTATTTTATACTTTTTAGAATTCTAGTTTTTTTTAGTCGGCTTGATTTTTGTTATAAACTTAATAATAGTAGTTTAGTATTTGGAAAGTAGGTATCCAACACATTGCTAAAAAATAAACTTTTGCGTCGAAACTCTCTCTATTCGCAATGATAATAACGATATTTATTTTGAGCATATAGCATTATAATAATTTTTTAACAGAATAAATACACCCAACATTCACACACATAGTTCTGATCCCACACTAGGTAAAACCTGTATCTTGAGTATCAAGAACTACGAGGGACTACGGTCCCACAACACCCAGACCCGAAACGAACATCTGTGTTTAATACAAACATTTGTATCGGTGATGGAATCGAACCCACGGCACCCTGTTTCACAACCGGCTTCTCGCCCGCTACGCCACGGATGTCTAAATAAATATTACATTCATTGTTTGATATGATATGATTGATAAATCTAAAAAAAATCAATGAATGAATTCGTTGACTATGACTCCCGTGATGGCATGTTAATATCAACCTTATTCCATTGTATTTTAAATCATATTATATTATTATTCATATTCGAAGCATGTCTGTTAATAACTGGAATAATAGTGTATTCCAAATTTTATTCAAAACCCTAGTTAGCACAATTATTACTTAACATTAAGAATATTATTTTACTCCTAAGATAAAGATAAGTCAACTATGAAAGCACATTTTAAAAACCCACCAACATTCAGAGCTACGAAGTATTAATAACTTGGAGAAAAAAGTTTAACTTAATTTCATAAAACGGGTTGCGGCAAAGGCGCGCAAGGTCCGGTGAACATACAAACTTATATAAATAACCTTTTTAAACTTAAGTCGTTGCCAACCCTAGCACTTCAGAAAGGTCGGCTAACGTGAAAGGAGCCATCAAATTTATTTTCGGACTAATGAACATTCATACCTGAGGAAAGATTGAATAATATATGACTTACGAAGTGGATTTGATCCCGGCGGGGCTTTAACTCAGCGTGCAGTCAGGGTTTTCACTGCTAACGTAAATTAATAATAGCGATTAGATTCGTCCGGGCTCGGCGGTTGTTTGTTATTTTTATATTTACTTTTATCTTCATGGAGTTTTAGTTGCGCCTGCTCCGCGTTTGTGGCTGCTGTGTAAATTTTCAAGTTTACTCCCAAAGTTGGCTTCGGTTTGATTAGTTGTATTGCTATTATTTGTTTTTTTATTACGTTGTAGTAAGTTTCTAAATCGTTTTCTCTGAAGGAGGCGGTTCTTACTCAGGGATTCACCGAGAAGAATTGATACGTATCGAACAGGAGACAGCGCTCGTCTAAGATTCGGCAATGCCTAGTGCTTCTGGTGATCAGCGGAACACATAGTTTCAGTGTCGTGCGTGGCGGCCCACAGTCATCTCACCACGCTTTGTCTTTGCAGGTTCCTTCTCCGAGCGACGAGAACCAGGAGTGGCTGCTTCACAGCCTTTACAGCGAGGCTAAGAGAGTTCTGCGAGTTGCAATTTCTAGAGCAAAGTTTGCGGCACAGAAGAGTCCTGGAGCATTCTTGACAATGCCTGAGAGGGCCGGACTGCGTGGCACCGAGCAATACATTGACTGACCGGCTTTTCCCAATCTGTGGATTAGGGCTGTTTGGAGAATTCCAACACGATAACCATGCAACTAGGGACGACAGCATGGGTGGTGGGATTTCGTGGATACCGTGGGCACATCGAGCCCAACATAACTACGCCACCTCCCCCGAGGTAGGTAGAGATACATCGTTTTACTCACCATTAACAAAATGATAGTCAAGTTTTAATGTAAACTCAGAAGATTATTTAGATTCCACTGAATAATGACTATAGACTAGTGGTGCAAAGAATGAAAATGGCATAGCATTACCCCTGAAAAAGGTGATTGATATAAACGTAAATGATTCCGAGGAGAGGCGAGCTACAAGTTATTTACATAGTTGCGTTTTGGATAACACATACTTGTAACATACGGTGAAATGGAAATGGGTTCGATTTGATTTGATTGATGTTTATTAGTGCTTGATTTTCAATATAGTTCCAAAGAAATCTTCCTTAGAATGCAGTATATATAGCTGCTTCTCATTGGTAGTCCGAAA
Organism: Laothoe populi; assembly: GCA_905220505.1. NCBI lineage: Eukaryota > Metazoa > Arthropoda > Insecta > Lepidoptera > Sphingidae > Laothoe > Laothoe populi. The sequence continues at coordinate 7,117,435 of HG992152.1, forward strand.
ATCAATTACCCATCTAGTGAGACTTTTAAAGTAAAATTGTATCCAGCAAGATCTTTCCAAATATATTAAATATTGATATTCCAAATTTGAAGATCATTTTTTATGGTTCATCTGTTACACCAGCAGGAATGATGTTTGTGTGAGGATATCCCGTATATTATTTAAGCCCGTCATCCTTTTTACTCTAAACAATTTTTAAAGAGGAATAACGAATGTCTGAAATGCCACAGGCAACGGTATGTTTAATGCGGGACGTCAAAAACTTGGAAAACCTAATTTTACTAAAATACGAGGACATTGTTACCAGATGCTAACAGCTTAATGCTACATTAAATTTTATTGAACGTTGTAAGTAATTCTGAAACATTTTTACACAATATTGATCCTGTATTGTAAACATTTAATTTTCTGATGCTTTCAGATGTTAAAAAGCTTCAAGTAAAACATGTAAAGAATGCAATTTAATCACGGTAAGATGTTCAACGCACTACGCACTTACGCCTGTGATCCCCGAAGGGGTTAGGCAGATGTGTAACCAGTACTCTCACGTTTCGTGAAGCTTATTACCGTCCTATGATGTGACAGAGGGCGAGCCTTTTGCTATACTGAGCACAGTTCCAAAATCCGGAGTCTGAAATTGTGCCCGGTCCTCAGTATCTTTAATACTATCAGGTAATATACTAAGTATTTCGTGATAGATAAAACCAATATCACTTCTACTTGACCTGGGAATCGAACCCGATAACTCAGCACAAGAGTCGTACCGTGCGCCACCGAGACAGTCTGTCGTGTCAGTCATCAGTATACATTATACAAAAAACTTAAAACATGCAACATTTCCACGTGTCAAATACAAACCACAAAAATAACGACGGTAAACTCGCAAATATCAACTTACTCGAAACATTTTATAGACGAGTAAACCGTACATCCACCCCACACAACTGCATGAGGTGCTATTCGTTAAAACTTTCTCACTTGCTCCGACGAATTCGCTCCATACTCGTGATATAACAACACGTAATCACTCTTTATTCGTACTGTAGGTTACAGACCTCATAGTGTAGAAGCGTTATGGGCTTTAGCCGACCCTGGTCTAAAGCGGGCAAGTGGATGAACGCTTAGAGCTAGTTAGTAGTTCCAGCGCAGGTTGCAGACCTCATTACAGGAGGATTACGTACCATAGCCGAGTATCCTAGTCTAAAACGGTTAAGTAGAGTGATGTTTTAAAGAAAAAGTCATTTTAATGGAAATTTTTTGCAACATATTTTAGGACGAACCATAGTTTAACCAAATCCCAGCTTCAAGACCAAGAACTGGAGATATTATATGCAAAAAAAAACTTTAATAGCACAGTCCCGTTTTATCAATATAAATTAATTACAGTTCATTTCCTCTTTAGTACGCCTCAGAAGTCTGGTTTTCAGAGCAGATCTATATTCAGTATCTACGCGGGGTCGGTAATCAGGTGATGGTTTGTATGTTGATGATTATGTGGGTTACGCTCGTCTATTTAACAAAGGTTTCAATTATAGGTAACTTTTGCGATGTATCATTATGTTTTAAAATGCAAGAGACACGTATAATTTGCATTTTTAACCGACTTCCAAAAAAGGAGGAGGTCCTAAATTCGTCAGAATCTTTTTTTATGTATGTTCCCCGATTACTCGAAGACGCCTGGACCGATTCGAGTAATTCTATTTTTTTTGTTTAACAGGGTAGACTTTCCAGATGGTCCCATTGGACCAAGTCAGGATCTGATGATGTGATCTAAAATTATATAGGGATGCATAATTTGTTTTTATTGAAGTCGATGTACTTTTTATGAATTACTAGCTTATCTTTGTTTTATCGTTGGCTAAAACTTTCATAAAAGTAGTTAAAACTAGTACATTATAAGTTGCAAATTCTTTAAAAATTAAACAACAATAATTTGGGTAATTATCAAACGATTCACACGACTGTATGTCATAACGTCATTTACAATAATAAATTGGTGTTAAATTGTGTCCGACGGTCGCTAAATACATCTACTTAGCTGGGGTAAATAAATAGAATATAAAAGCGTCTCTAAAAATCTGTAGGCGTTTAAAATTTGCTTAACGATCCGTACGAGCAAACTAAATGTTCATGACTGTGAAGCCATTTTACATTTGCCTTAATTCCATAGTTTAGTTGAATGTTACTGCCTAGTTTATGCTATTGAATGTAATCATTACTTACATTTTGTTTTGTATTAATAGTAATACACTTATTTAGAATGCCTCTCGTTTAATATTATTTAGATTTACAGGAAATACGGTAACTGGTTCCTAGGGACGTTATTCCCAAATCCCAATACAAATTTTCCCACTTTATTGCAAATTATTCCTAATTGTAACTGTCTATTTAAACCAAAAATTACTGCATAGATTTTTAATAAACTTTTAGGTGGTCAAAAGCTACGATTAGACCTAAACATTGGTATATATCTATCAGCAAAACGTAATTGGAGAAATAATTATCTGTTTAAATATTTAAATCGTATACAGCTTTTGGGCACGCTAATCTCTTCAATTACTGAATCCATTTGGCTTTGGTTTACTATTATCTATTATGCATATTCAGATAAGCTTGGGCTTGGCTATTTATCTGAAAACAAATATCACGGCTAATCTTCTAGTATCATAGGTTTATTTACCTCCATCATGTCGCATCTAATTGTGTTATATAATACTTGTAACAACAAAGGAAAGCAAACCTTCAATAATATTAAATAATATATACACCCAATAGCCCCATATAGTTCACACATAGTTCTGACCCCACACTAGGTAAAACCTGTATCGTGGGTATCACGAACTACGAGGGACTACGGTTCCACAGCACCCAGACCCGTAACAAATATCTATCTGTCACACAAACATTTGTCTCGTAGCTGGAATCAAACCCACGACCTCTCATTTCACAGCCGGCTACACGCCCGCTGCGCTACGCAAACTGTCTTTAAAATTAAGCTAAAGGGATAATTTCAAAACTAAGCTAATTTTCCGCGCGTTCCCTTCATCTATTCATCCTTTCCTCTTTAATAGATAGTCGTAAGTTTTAACAAAATCTTTTCGTCTGCCTTTAATCTTTTTTTTTAGGGTCAGTTAAAAACATCAAAGTAGATATTTTATAGATTGAAACGAAAAGGAAAAAGTTATTTATAAATCTACAATAAGTAAAAAATATCCACACACTTTGACGAATTATGAATTATACTTCTACTTAACGCCAAATTTTTGTATTTCAGTAACGAATGACTAGTACATTTAGCCGCGGGGTTTTTGTGTATTTTGCTCTCGCACAGACTGTTTGCTAGCCAAATTCGATAACGAATGGTTGTTCTGTTTCGATGTTCACCTAAAAACCGAACTGACTTTTAGGTAGATTGTTTATTAGTCAACAGTTTTTCATTTGATCATAAAATATAGAAATTTGAGGTATAACCACTTTAATTCGTAGGTCGCTATAGAGTTAACTAATAATTCTATTAAAACTGACTAAGCTTAAAACTAAATTGAATCATTTATGTAGAGACTAGCTGTTGCTGGCGGCTCCGCCCGCGTGGAGGTTATGTTTGGGAGAATAAGTATACAATACAAAATACCAATATTCATGCGTTTAACTTAAATGTGACGGATTTTCATACAAACTTTCATTCCCTATTTTGCCCCCTTAGGGGCGGAATTTCCAAAAATCCTGAAACATATATTTTTTATTTTTAACTAAAATGCCAAATACTAATTTTCATGAATTTAACTTCAAAAATGACGGATTTTCATACAAACTTTCATCCCCTATTTTACCCCCTTAGGGGAGGTATTTCCAAAAACCCTTCCTTAGTGGATACCTACGTGATAAAAGGTACCTACTGTCAAAATTTCAAGTCTCTAACCTCAGCCGTTTAGGCTGTGCGTTGATCGATCAGTCAGTCAGTCAGTCAGTTTCTTCTTTTATATATACAGATTCTTATATGTGTCTTTACACAGACTAAAACATGTTATTTTGTTTCAATATCCTCATTACCCATACCACCGCAGAAAACTATGTTATATAAGTTCATATCTAGATGCCGCATCACTGCACGCCCTTCTTAGAAAATTTAAAATTTTACCTGTGGTTTTTGTAAAGCGCAACCGATTTCGATTAGATTTTTCTAATTTTTTGCATGTTTTTATGCACTGATTATGTTAATGTTCATCACACATAATTCTACGAAACCTGTATGTTACCATTTTTAATGCAATATATTTTACGACTAGATTAGATGCAATATGAAGTTAAATGTGGAAAGCACCAATCTTAGCACTAAGATACACACCAGAAGCTTAGCGCAGACTTAGATGGGAAAATGTTAGTTTTTAAATTGGAAAAAATGTGAAGAGACTTGGCAACGTTGTAATTAGCTTCTGATGTAAACTAGGTGTCTTTTAAGTCGGGTGTCTGTTTTTAATGAGCAAACATTAATATCTATATTTGCCCCGGCTTAGATTATAATAAAATTATACAAGTTGTGGTTTATTTATTTGCCTATCAACGGACTTATTGATAGGTATATCATATTATTATGTAAGTACAACATATAAACAAAAATATTTTTTCGCAGTGGTAATTGCGCATGCGTTACGACTGCTGTGCTTAGGTCTCGGGTTCGATCTCCGGGTCCGGTAAAGTGATATTGGGTTTTTCTATCTAGAAATTCCTCAGTATTAGCCCGGAGTCTGGAATTTGTGCCCGGTATGGCGATAGGCTCGCCCCCTATCACATTATGGGACCGAAATTCGGCGAAAAGTGGGTGTACTCGTTACACATCTGCCTACCCCTTCGGGGATTACAGGCGTGAGTGTATGTATGTATGTATTTTTTACTAAAATGTCCTTTGTGTATTGTATTGTTTTTTAAACAATCATCAAAATAATTATATTTTAATCACTTGTGTATCCTCATCAGGGTTTACATTATAATATACTCGTATACGTGTCATTTTAACTTCGTCATCATTATGACTGTGTGGGCTCCAGACATCTCGCTTTTAATTTTGGTTTCCTTACGTTTGAAGCATGTAAAAGAATAGTGATTTTAAAAGGGAACTAACAATTTTTCATTTATATACTTTACTGAGATAGAGTGTCTGCAATAAATATAGTATATTTGATGATAAGTGCATATAAGGTAAATAGCCAACAATTTCTAAAACTTTTATTTGGCCTATAAAGAATCCGCTATAAATAAAATTATTGAAAACAGTGCCACCTATCGGGTCTTAAACTATAGTTAGGGTACGACCGCTTTATTAGACATACCGAGGGTGTTTCATAAATATCTGTGGGTAGATTGTGAGGGAAAGACCCATTTATTAGACACTAGCTGTTGCTCGCGGCTCCGCCCGCGTGGAGGTTATTTTCGGGAGCAGAAGTATACAATCCAAGTAGTTATTTTTTCTTGCAATTAAAATAGCCTGGTGTTTCTGTACCTATTTCTATAATTCTTTTTTTATTAAATTAAATAGGTAATGATATTAACATTTATTAATTAGGGATGATTGAGAGTGTTATAAACGTAAGAGTAGACAAATATAATCAGAAATCTCCGAACTGCTAAGCTATCGGGAGTTACACGTGTTATTGTGAGTCAACAATAAAATATAGACATTTGCTGTCGTGGAATATTTTTTATATAATTTTAAGGAGAACATTTCCGTCATACATGATTTCTGTGTAGCTTTAACTATTAAGGCTGCACACGCGACGGAAGCTTAAAAAATGGAGTAAGTTCTCCTGTTTTCCTAACATTTCCCTTCACTGCTCTGCTCCTATTGATCGTAGCTTGATGAAAAGTATACTATAACCTGCCCAGGAGTATGAAGAACAATTATACCAAGTTTTGTTGAAATCCATCGAGTGGTTTTTGTTTCTATAATGAACATACAGACAGACAGACAGACAGACAAAAATTTTACTGATTGCATTTTTGGCGTCAGTATCGATCACTAATCACCCGCTGATAGTTATTTTGGAAATATATTTCATGTACAGAATTGACCTCTCTACAGATTTATTATAAGTATAGATATCGAGGATATTTAATAAATATCTGTGGGTAGATTGATAATTACCAATGGAATGGGGGTAAAGGTTTGCTTTAAAAGGAGCGCCCGGGCGCTCTAAAGCACAGTCCGTTCTGGGGCTGTCTACTGTACGGACGTATGGTGAGCATCAGCTCTCATCGTCCTATACCACTATTGGTCTAGTGGCAGTTCAGCATAGAGCGTTATGCTGTCCGTGCGCACTTCTGACTAATTGGTATTTGGTACGTCCTGACATGGAGTTTTTAACGGTGGGCACTGAGATGTTTAACTGTGATCATTAAATTGATCAATACAGTGGTGATCGTCGTTTATGTGCCATTTAAGGTATCCACCTTAAAATAGCACTCTGATGTGTTTCTAAATCAATACTATCTTCCCAGATGGAATCAATCGTATACAAGATTTCATTGAAATCTGACAGTGGTTGGAGATTAACGTGTACAAATAGTGACTCGAAGTTTTAAACACTAATATAATACAGAGGAAAGATTTGATTGTTTGTAAATGATAAACTCAAAAACTACTTAACCGATTAAATTAATCTTTCACCTTTGGAAAGCTACATTATTCCAGATTAACATAATCTATATTTCCCCTTCGGTCCAACAATTTTACACGGATGGAGCCGCGAGCAAAAGCTAGGATATAATAAGATTATAACTTATCATTAATCAAAATCGATTATTCTTCATTGACCAAGTATGTCTCAGGACAGTTATAAAGCTGTTTTATCCTAAAGATATATACTTCAGTCTTCGAATACTAGAACTCAATTATTTCCTATATAAAAGATAATATCACACGTCTCACATCGTTATCGACTCTCACATAATGTCGGTAAACCACAAAATAGGAAAATTCTATTTAAGAGGGAAAATATATTTCGTATCACAATAAAATGTTTCCGTTGTATCGGATAGAGATTCAATAGGAAACAGCCTGCAATATTCAATATTTTTTGTGTGGAAACTGATATTTAGTTTTGGAAAAAATACGTATGTACATAATATGAATTGGGCATGAAGCATTTTAAGCAATGTTCAATTTAGATAGAGTGCACGATTTGTTTTTAACGGACTTCAAAAAAGGAGGAGGTTAACAATTCGTCGGAATCTTTTTTTTATGAATGTTCCCCGATTACTCTAAGACGCCTGGACCGATTCGAGAAATTCTTTTTATGTTTAAAAGGGTATACTTCCCAGGTAGTCCCATTGGCACCAAGTCGGTATCTGATGATGGGATCTCAGAAAAATCAAGGGCAACCAAAATTTTATAGTGACGCATAATTTGTTTTCTATTGAAGTCTGTGTACTTTTATGAATTAAAAAACTTTGTTGGTTGGTTAATTGGTTGTTCCAGGAAATTTTTACATTTCCACTATTTTCCACGTTCGTATAGAATTCAACAAATTTTTATTTACTTTTAGTATCACTTTAAATATAATATCTAGATACATCTACATGGGATCATTAACGACTATTTATTATACTAACTCATTATATATTTTCTTAATAGTGGTTGTAAACCTGATTTTAAAAATCAAAATCAAGAAATTTGTATAAAGTAAAAATTCATTCCCGAATCTTATTTGGTAAAAGCCTTGGGTTAAACAGAACATGTAAACACAAATATCTTGCTCTACATAACACTGGTAGCGGAATAAAAGAAATTCCCTTGAGTTCATGCATCAGTGGTTAACCCCCACTTCGAGGTCACAATTTATCAGCTAATTTCGACCACATACGCTTCGTTTATTGGGATTCTGACTGTTCATATTTGTACATACTAATATTGGTTGGTCTCGGTTGGTTACGTTATTGCTCCGTACTGGTATTTTATTTGATTTGTTCATATTATTCTAACACGAGTTGATCAAATATTGTGTATGTATGGCCTTAGGTCTTAGAAAATGCCTTAAGCTAGTTGGTAGGCAGCGGTAGTTAAGTAGATTACGAAGTGCACTATACAGCGTTGCTAAATATAATATATACTTTGCACCTAAGCACCATGTTTAATATAAAAACTAAATATAAATTACTTTAACACTCTATTATTCTCTGACTTTTTAACCGACTTAAAAAAAAGGAGATTCTCAATTCGACGGTATCTTTTATTTTAATGTATGTTCCCCGATTACTCGAAGACGCCTGGACCGATTTAGATTTTGGCTCAGTTTATAGTAAGAAAGAAAGGAAAAGAGAAAAACTTTATTTGACCTCTAACTTGAGATCAGTAAAAGATTACCATCGCCCATGAACATCTACAATATCAGTCTAACTGTTATACATTTTATCAATAATTTGGCTCTACAAATTCCATAAAAGGAAACCTGGTTGCACATGCTCGATGAAACTTGTTGAAAAATATTGGAAATTACTAACTTTTAAAATTATTGTTGCAACTAATCATTGACTTGCAATTTTTCAGTTCAAGCTTTAATAAGTTTCAGAAACAACAATAAATTAAAATACAAACGTTTTACATGTCCAATTTTATGAGGCTTGCTTGACTTTTAACTTTGATATTTTTTGACCAAGATAGCTATTAATTTTCTTCAGGCTCTAGTTTTATTACAAAGAATAACACATTATCTTATTTAGTAATTTTCTTATGAATGCACATACAAACGTTCAGTTCCTGTGATACTCCGTTATTTCATTACAATTTAATAACGGACAAAGCCATGTTAATTAACACATGCACCGGCCGATAATAGAGATGACACAGCAGGCTTCCAGTCTCGTGTTTGCACTGTACCAATTGTATGTATTAACTTGATCATGGCTTGTACCTTACCTATATAGTAGTAGCTACATTTCTTACACAGTAATTTCGTATATGTACCAGGGTAGTGTTTACAATAATTACATGTTATTTATTGCTCCTGTGTTCCCCTCCTCTCCCACCCACATCAGTAGGCCTACTCTTGAAATCAATTCCAATCTCAAACTCGATACAGTTTCAATTCCAATCTAGAAGATATTGGAACTCTCACTAACTCAACTAAATGAAATAGAATATTTACGAAATAGCGATCGTAAATACTCTATTGATTTTTAAAATTCCACCGTATTCAGTTAAATCGTGCGCTGGTTGCGTTCAAGAGTGCCAATTGTACGGTTTTCGAACCCAATCCCAATTTAAAATTAGAATCGAGTGTCAAAAGTATCGCTCCAGATCATTGAGTTGCGCAATATATCACGATTTCCTAGAGTTTAATGGTAATTATTAACATAAACATGTTCTCATCTTTATGCAATAAAGCCTACCTACGCTACATGTTTTTTTTCCTAATCTTCAGATTTCAGCCAAGTTACACAAACTTTAATGAATTATGTGCCTAAACCTTCCTCATAAATCACTCCGTCTATTAGTGAAAACTGTATGAAAATTAGAAGTAGTTTTTGAGTTGATTACGCTTAGACAGACAGACGCGGTAGAGGATTTTATTTTATAATATGTATAGACGACACATTTTTCGTAAAATGATCTAGCTACGTTTCTAAATTTCCGATTATTTCTTTTCTCGAATCAAAATACAGCCGAGAGCAACCTTACTTGTAGGTATTGATTAATTTAACTTTTCTATTACAGTTTGATTTGAAAACTTTTCAATGTGACCTACCTCAAAACTTTACAGGGTTCGCAAAGTTAATTTCCGTGAAGCCAATCAAGCTGTCAACATAAAATTTCAACCTCAGAATATTAATATACAAAACTGATCCGAATCTATTACCTAAAATTGACGCTAAAGTGTTTAAACTCGGGCCAAAAATACCAGCAGCAAATATTATTTTTAAATACAAGTCTACACATTATAAGCACAAGTTTGTTTGATCATATGTAATTGTAAATCTGTTCCTAAAAATAAGGCTTTATGTCATTAATAATTTGTAGTGGGTTGTTTTTTATAATGCCTTCAGAGCTGGTTTCGTAACCTCTTTCGAACACATTTATATTCTGAATTGCAATGCCTAATATTAGGGTATTTACTATTATTAGAAATACCGAAGGTATAAAAATAAATAAATAAATAACACCCAGCAGTCACACACATAGCCCCGACCCCACACTAAGATACGAGTCTTGTGTTGTGGGTATCAGGGACTACGAGAGACTTTCGGTCTCACAACACCCAGACCCCGGACACAAATATCTGTCTCGCACACAAACATTTGTCCCGGTGTGGGAATCGAACCCGCGGCCTCTCGTTTCACAGCTGGCTACTCGCCAACTGCGCCACGGAGGCTGTCAATATATAACTGAGGTATTTAGGAGACTAGTTGGGGGTAGTTAATCATGACAACCAAAGTAGGAGTAGTAAATGTTTAATATAAAACAGAGTGCCTTCCGCGCTCCGGGGTTCAGTTCAGTTGTTTTGTGAAGTAGACTAGGTGATAGCCAGCATATTCGTGGTTCGTTCGCGGGGTAGTAAGTGTATCAATGTGTAAACAGTTTAATGGCGTTGTTCAGTTCAACTTAAAGGGTAATGCTGGTAGATAAATTATAAAGAGAAGCCTTAAAGTGAATCCTGACATGCGTGTGTGTTGATATTAAGCACTGAGATGTGTAACAGTGTCGTGTAAATCAATTAATAAATTACAAACATTGTATTTGTGCCTTTTAAATATCCATCTTGCATAGTTTTGTTGATGTTCCTAACACTAATGCATTATATGCTGTAGTTTCTCCTTTTCGTAATTGTTAATGACAGCCTTCATGGCGGCCATGGTGAAACGAGAGGTCTCGGATTCGATCACCGCATCATGACAAATATTTGTGGAATCCATAATTTCTGCCTCATGTTTGACCTTATGTGGGGTCAGGATGAATGTGACTCTGATATGTTGATTTATTTATTATATCATGCGTGCACTGTGCTTCCGACATAACGCATAACTATACATATATCATTCTTACATACACAATATAATGATTCCTCCTAGCCAATCAACACTACAACGTAGACTTAGGGCAAAAGCTAGTTTTAATAGATTTCAATAAAATAGGTTAATGTTTTTAGAAAATTGAAGCTTAGCAAGTCAAATCACCCTCGTCTCTAAATAAAAATCGATGGTCAGTTGAATATATAAACCTAATATAATTAGATCACTCTATCATATTTCTAAACATATACATACATACATTTACACTCACGCCTATGATCCCCGAAGGGGTAGGCAGAGGCGTAACTAGTACACCCACTTTTGCCGAATTGTCGGTCCCATAATATGATAGGGGGCTAGCCTATCGCCATACCGGGCACAGGTTCCCGACTCCGGGCTAATACTGAGCATTTCTAGTTAGAAAACCCCAACATCACTTTACCCGACCCGGGAATCGAACCGAGACCTCAGCACAGCAGCCGTAACGCATACGCAATTACAACTGCGCCACCGAGGCAAATGTCTTTCTAAAGTCGAATTAATACAACAGGCTCCACTGCCTTTATAAACTACAGGACCAACTACAGTCATTTATTTACTTCAGGTTCACTAACCTTAATATTTAAACTAATAAAGAAATCGTCTTTTTTCCAAACCGCCGCCCTACAATCGCCTATGACCCTGTTTTCCCTAAATAAAAGAATGGTAGGCAATGAATAGCGAATTTTCTGGGCGGAAATTCAATAATCTTTCTTTTCTGAAAGCGAGGGTACGTGTGCGATAAATATGGAATAACTGAGGCAAAATAGAGGTATTATTTTATTTTTACCGATATGAAAATGGAAATATCAAGTTAAATAAATTGTAGGTATGCTTTCATTTGGTCCAACGCGAGGCCGTATTTAAAGACAGGTGATATTATTTATTCATGAAAAATGTGGATTCAAATGTGTACCTTTTTATAGTAAGCCCTCCTGTGTTACATATTTTAAAATATTCAAAATATTATTTTATTATACAATTTTAATTACGCATTATGATTAAGCACTTTTGTGTGTATTTACATATAAACTGGCTTTCGGCCTCGGTTCAATATACAATTATTGTATACAAAGCATTTATCCTAATTTAAATTTTTATTGTTTTAAAAGTAATGAAAATTTGAGTAGTATCTTCTCGGGACTGAGATGTCGTCTTTATATCGCACATCGTACATGTTCATACATCGGTCATCAGTTTTGGGTCAGCACCTAAAGGCTGTGGTTATAACAGTCGATACACTCAATTTATAGTGGAACCATAACTTTGCTACATCCGCGATATCAATGATTTATGATACGCATTAGGGTTGTCCCCGAATCCAGATTATAGCGTATCCAGTCGAATGTCGTCTCTTATGTAGTTCTGGGGTTTTTTGAATCGTTCCAAATTTTATGATGCGATAAATTGACGAAACGATGTTAAGACAGAATTCCGAGGGTTACGTGACGCATCAGACGCGAGTGACAGTGAGACATCAACACGTTTCTACTGTTGTGCACTACGTGAACCTATGGGGTATCGATTATTCGGCGGTATGATCGATACCCCATACGATGCATTCAATGCATTTGCTGGTAGGATATTCATATCCGCCCGGATAGCGACCACCATACACGGGGTATAACACCCGCCATAGTGACACACGCAAGTGTGTTGCGATCCGGGATGAACCAGTGTACATATTTGGTTGGGGGTCTAGAGTTTGGGTACAATGTTTGGCCGTTTTGCGGCCTTCTGTACTTTTGAGTACTCTGACCCTAGACTCTCGACCGCTTCTTCACCTTCTTGCCCATGGCGTGGTGTGAAGAAACAGGCCGGCATGACTGTGTTGAGTAGCGGGGGAGAAATTGTCTCTTGCTACTCGATACTCTAATTGGATTGCACTGCACTTACCATCAGGTGTAGTGTGCTCAATTTGCCGTGCCGTAAAAAAACTGTATGATGTTGACAGACAACGATGTCACGTATGCTCGCATCACATTTGACGTGTACATCAGAAGTCTGCCTTAAGCTCCCGATATTTGATGAGTTGCTAAATTTTATCGACAATAGGCTTCTGTACTTGAAAAATTATCTCACAAGGACTCGATCTTAAATTTCGTTATTTGAAGATAAATGAACGTTTGTAATAAAGTATTAAACTTCGTAAAGTGTTTTATTCAAATTTCTTGCACTCTGAAAAGATAAAAACAAAACTTGTAAATATTTTATCGCAGCAAATTGTATGGTATTACAAAGAGGGTATCTATCTCGTGTCTTTTGAAAGATTATCTGGTGCCTTTTTGCAGAGGTAGATAAATATTTTTCGTCTTGGTAACTATGCAAAATCTTCGGATTTATGTAGGCTTAATATTTCTGCGCTGGCTTTCTCTTTGTGCGAAGCCAGTGCCGTATCAAGGTGCGCGCTTAAAATATTAATATGAGTCAAGGATCGTAGAAAATTTGGATCTGATAATGGAAAATATAAAAAAAAACTGATATTTGATTTATTTATATCATAAGTAAAAGTATTTTAATTCATAAAAAGTACACCGACTTCAATAAAAAACAAATTATGCGTCACTATAATATTTGAGGGCTGCCCTTGATTTTTCTGAGATCCCATCATCCATCATCAGATCCTCGGTCCATGTGTCTTCGAGTAATCGGGGAACATACATAAAAAAAGATTCCGACGAATTGTAAACCTCCTCCTTTTTTGAAGTCGGTCAAAAATGCATGACGTATATATATATATATATATATTATAGCTTGTTATAACTTTTTGCCGCTGCGAGTCTTAGACTAATATGGGATACACAAAAAACCATCTGCGTTGACAGTTCTAGTTTTATCTTTGTTTGGCCTGCGTAGTTGGTTTCCCTTGTTCATTGCGTTAAAAAAATATTCTTCTGTTATATCAATAAGTTTAGCTGTATATCATGTATTCCGTTATTTTGCTTATTTTAGACTCATAACAATTCAGACAAACAAACCGTAATCGCCACAAAATATTTACAAAATAAATACACACATTTTTTAAGAGGAAAGTAGCATATTTGAACTAATAAAATCATTTGTATTACCAAAATATGAAAAATTATAAACAACTAGGCATTTATATTATTAACATAACAAACTTTCTTACATCTAAGTCACAAGACGGCAGGCAGTTCTATGCCCTCAGACAAATAGCTACAATTGATGATTATTTAATACGTTCGTGTTTACCTCGCCAAATACACAAGTACCTTGAACTTGCGGTATTGTTGATACCGTATCACTTTGTTGCGGTACCTTGGCTTTTACTTGTAACTCTGGCTTTCCTTAGTTGCAAACATTGTTTTGTACAGCTGACAGAGGTTGCAGAGGTTATATGCTTATTCTAGCGTCAGTTTAATCTAGATCGTTGTTAGAATGATCACAGATTGATTGTGTAAGACACTCACTGCAAGGGTCCAGAATAAGCTTTTAATCTACCTATATATAAAAATAAAACACATAAATTGTTTCTACCTATGTTCGTTATAGACTTTGAAACCACTCAACCGATTTCAATGAAATTTTGTGCATGTGGCGTGTTGGGTCCAACATAAAAGACAAGATAGTTTTAGGCCCGATAGATGACGCTATTATCGAGAGATATTCTTATTTTTTCAACTAAAAACTGTCCACATAGAAGGTGGCAAATAGCGATGGAACTCTTATCATTTTAACGTCGTATGACCACCCACCCATCCATAAAGACCGTTAGAACCAGAGAAAGATTATTTTCCTGTCTCTCTAATTTCAGTTCAGTTTAAATTTATGAAGAAATCTCTTTTCAAAGCCATTTTTTATACCTTTGTTTTATTTTTACCCGCATTCCTGTATAAAGCAGTAAATATAGAAACACATGTTCGTTTATTCAAATCCATTACGTGTGTTATGGATTCAGAGTTTTTGGATGGGCTGATTAGCAGTCTGACCGTTCTTTGTCAATCAATCAGTCGGGCATCAGTTTCACCGTGAATTAGCCTACGGACTGAGCTGATGCCTGATTTTATAATTTTATTTTTTTATTATAAATACTACTTATTAGGTAAAACAAAACACAAATTATTTATAAACATATAAAATAAAGAGTCGTGTACTTATTATATCTTAAAGGTATATACAGCTTAGATTAGTATATAGTAGTAGTAAAAATTAAATGCTATGTAAAAAAATACAGTAACTCAAATTGTACGCAAAATTCAACTCATATAGATTTTATTTTATTTAACTTGTACCAAAATTGTCAGTTCGAATGTCGCCATCAATGCATTTGAGCAAATAATCCGCAGCATTAATATTAGGCCATGGCCATTACAATGTTTTATGCAAGCGAGTAAGAGATAGAATTAAATAGGGAACCTATATAACATTAATTTAGTAGTAAAACTGTGAAGCTTGACAGCTATGGCAAATATTTACTTAATATTTTGGGCGAGCTGTCTGTGAAACAAGAGATCATAGGTTCGATCCCCGCACTGAAGACAAATGTTTGAATGATCCGTATATAATTGTAGAGTCAAGGAAGGCAGCGGCTTTGCTGTGCCCTGGCATTGCAGAAGTCTATGCTGGCGGTGACTACTTAGCATCAGGTGGCCCGTCTGCTCGTCGGCCTATCGAGGCACTAAAAAAAGTCTGTTTATGACCCTAGTCCTTCGTAGTTTTTGATACCCACGATAAAGGTTTGGCTTAGTGTGTGATAAGTATTTCCTGTGTGACTGTTTTGTGTATTATAATGATAAATGAAATACAAAAATAATTATCAGATGAACAATTCTTGCACGCGAAATAATGTTTTCAATAATAAATGTTATTTATGATGTTGCAACATACAATGTTAAATGCAGTGTTTTGTAATTTCAACTTTAAACTTTACAAAAATATAAATAATTGACGCAATTTTAATAACCAATCTGTTTAACATCTGTATATAAATAAGTATTTATCTGAAATGTCACGATTTGCAACATCTCTTACATATCAGATGTAATACGAAGTGTCAATCTTATGACTTGATATTAGATCCGTGACGGCTATATCAGCGTAAAAAAGATATTCAAAAGATATCAAATGGGAATGTAATAAAATACAGAGATTTTAGGAATTTATAACGTACTCTTTGGTACGGCTATCTTGATGCAAAACTTCGGTTGCTGCGAGCTAAATGACATTTCTCCCCTTCGGTATAAATGTTTTTAAAATATTTTTTCATAATCGTAATAAATCAAACGATGACCGATGCTCTTATGATAATTATGATTATTGTAACATCTCAGTATAATAAAAAGGTCATTAATAAAGCAACATTCGATATTAAAAATGTATATGTCGGAGTATAATGAATACGGAGACTGAATTGACGTTACGAATAATTTTATCTTTGTAAATTGTGGGTACCGTCAGTTGTTTTACTATTGTGAAGGTAGTTTAGAGTTCTTTATTGGATGATCTCACTCGTAGTGGGGCACAACGAAAATCACTAGATAAAACAGTGCCTCGTCATTTGGCGAAGCATTCAGGAATAATTATTAGACGAGTCAATATCCTATCTCGAATAGTTTAGTAATTTAGGGGTCGTAATGCCCAAGTGCTGTTTAACTGATCTTTGGCCTACAAATAAAGTAATGATTTAACGCGATGTGCGTCTCAGTGCAAAGTGTAATTGTAAACCATGGTTTTTCATGCCAGTTCTTTTTTCCATGGATTATTGTATTCCGAACTGGCAGTAGTTTAATAAACTGTGAAGTACATAGTACACACGACAAAGTGAACACACAACACCTGATGATAGAAAGTGCAGTGCCGTCCAGTTAGAGTATCAAGTAGCGAGTGTCGTGGCTATTAGAGCTAGAGAAAGTTTCGGTCTTAAAAAACCAGACCTGAAATAACTTGGATCACACAAATATTGATGCGAGAATCGAACCTACAAGCTCTCGTTTCATAGCAAGCTACTCGCTCTCTGTGCCACAAAGAGTAAATAAAATATTTATTTAGATGTCGACATAAACCATTTTTATCAGATAATAACGTATCTGTTCCTAGTTTTATCTTCTGATCCATATCATTCTATTCGTTAACCAGCTTATATATTTTATTACAAGAAAAAAAGCTGCCTCGGTGGCGCACTGCAATTACGCATGCGTTACGACTAATGCGCTGAGGTCTCGGGTTCGATTCTCGGGTCGGGAAAAGTAATATTGGGTTTTTCTATTTAGAAATACTTAGTATCAGCCCAGAGTCAGGAATTGTGCCCGGTATGGCGATAGGCATGCACCATATTTCATTGTGCGACCGTAATGAATTCGACGAAAAGTGGATGTCCTAGTTATACCTCTGTCTACCCCTTCGGGTATTACAAGTATGAGTGTATATGTATGAAAAAATAAAACCATTATTCGAATTATACTAATAAACTATTTTAAAATGTAAAAACTAGCTATTATATCTAATAGACCAATAAATTCAAAACTAAATTAATATATTCGTAAATATTCTTAACTCATTTGCAAGCAAATAATATTAAGCAATTTAAGCACGACGTTTATTCCATAAACTTCCAAGCGTCCCACTAAATAACCCCAAAATCAACGTAATAATTCATAGAGAATTTAATAAATTTAACTTTACTTGACGGTATCTAAATTTCAGTTTAGGTGGTGAAGAGTTTCCTAATTTATGTAAATTGTTCGGGTATGAGGTGAGTTGGAATGGAAAATAATTTTCTTTAATATTCCACAAGGAAATGGAATGAGCTTTACGAAGTTCCATCACCAAGTTTTTATATCACTTTGATGTGTTAGCCGATTTGTAAATGTTAATACAAGTTATACTTGCGATGATGTTTATTAATAAATACATAAATGTTAGCTTAGTTTCTATTTTCATAGGCGTTGCTTTAAAAGTTAATATCGCTAGATAAATACTTACATAATCATCTTACAATAAACATATCTTAGTTGGCCTTAAAAATCTTTAGAAAATTGGACAATAGGCGACTATTCTGATCCAGTTTTTTACAATTACTAACAATGATATACTCAACAGTCACACACATACTCCTGTAGTCCCCACATTGAGTTACACCTGTACTGTGGGTATCAAGAGGAACAACGAATCTTACAACACCCAAATATTTGTCATAGAAACATTTGACTCGGTGCACGGATCGTTTAAAGCCAGCTACTCGCCTGCTCCGCCACGGAGGCTGTACGAAGCAATTCGATCTTTACAGATAAATTCAAATTTAGGTTTCTCAACAACTTTGTGACGGCATACAGCAGCGCGCACCACATATCCATCAACTCTGAATCACGGTAGAAAAATTTGCATATATACAAGTCCAAAATATCAAACGTCGGATTTGCCACGGCCATTCAGACATACAACTCGCCTGACTGAAGATCTTCCCATTCGCTAGAAAAACATTATCAGTTATTCTACAGCTTTATGACTACACGAGCAGTATATTCGCAGGATGGTAAATGCAACGCCTGTATATAGACAGCAGCAACAAACACCATTTTTTTTATTACAGAGAATGACACTTCACTTCAGAACCGAAATAAATCTTAAGCATTTTAATGGCCAATAATTTCACTAGCTACAATGTCTTTTAAATTCAAACTTAATGTGCTCACTATTTGCAGCTTAAACGGTCAAAGTAGACTAAATAGACTGATCCTAAAGTCTGACGGAACCACCTTGAAAAGTGAACTTTAAACTTTATTCAAGCAAAATAATCACTTAATTTACTACGAATCATAATTTCAAATAGCTTTTAAATTTTAAAATATGATAATTTATAGTTACCACCTTGAAACGAAAACCAACATTAATTGCTATTTGTCATGTGATCTAACCACGCAAATATTCAAAGACTGAAAAATGGCCGCCATTGACATCTTTCAGAACTTAAAGAAACATTTAACAAACGATACCAATTTAGTATTCAGAATGATTAAACGTAAGCTGAACGAACAGAATTTAATATTACCCAATAAAATATTCTTTTCAAATACTTCACAGGTCAAATACTTTAAAATTATGTGTTGGACGATGCAAAACAAACATTTCTTCTAAATTATCTTGAATTAAAAACAGAAACTTATTTTGCATCATACCCTTTAATTTTTATTCTACTACAGAAATTATTTTAACAAAAAAAAGCTAATAAAAGGGATTATATTTGTTTTCAAATGCTTTCAATGTTATCATTTCATAATAAAACTTTTGTGAAAGATAAAATTAAGTTCCTTTCGGATTACTTTTTCTTTTTGATCTAGGCTTTATCCATATAGTACGCAACTTGTCATTCTAACTTCTTTAACGGTAGGCAGCGGCTTTGCTGTTACCAGGCATTGCAGAAGTCTGTAGACGTCGTTAACTACTTACCATTAGGTGACCCGTCTGCTCGTCTGCCTATCCAGACACAAAAAAACACTTTGTTTTTGTAAAGACAAAACTTAGTAGTTTGGTAAAAAAAAAATGTTAATATTTGGTTCTCAGACCTGCTTGTTATCTTACGCCAAATCTGTTTTGTGTTTACTATTTTTACTTTTTAACTCAGTGGTTCCTCGGCAAATCACTTGTCAATTAACTATATCAACACTTAATATAACCTTATATTATAATATCGCTTTATTGTTAGTTAAATATTGGCCAACACCTTTTAAGCATTATGTTTTTGTAACGAGAATGTTCGAGAAATGTATAATCAATAAAGGATTGGTTTGAGTGGGAATTTATTTATAGTAATAAATAAATTCCGACTCAAACCAATAATTAAATATAATAAAGTTGAATTTCGGTGCTACGTGTCATATTCCATCATAGGACCATGTAATATATAATAACAATCTGCAAGTTAACTACTAATACAATCCTAATCATTGAAGCTCAACTAAATAAATAAAATATTACTGCGTTAATTGTCACGGAGTTCCAATTACAGACGAGACGGTTACAGCATCAGGCTAAGATACCTAGTCAAAAATGCGAGTTTAACTTAGCTTTCAAATAAAAAACAAATCGATTCCATAGTTTCATAGCTCCCAAATTAGAAAAATTTACGGTAGACAAGGCTGCGTGGTGGAGAACCTTTGCCTCCTTTTTTAAGAAAATGGAACAAAAATAAGTTTCATGGCTATAGACAGACAAACAAAAGGCTCAAACTTATAAATGTGTTGAAAAAAAAGAAAAATGGCGGGAATGTGATGTGATGTTGAAAAAAATATTTCAGACATGGCTGAGGCCTTTAAATTGTGACTATTACAGACATGGCTTCGGCCTTGAAATTGTGACTATTACAGACATGGCTTAGGCCTCTTGAATTGTGTTTATTTCAGACATGGCTCCGGCCTTTAGAATGAGAAAAAAATATCGGACATGGCTTCCCCTTTTGAATGGATGAAGACTGCAGACATGGCTTCGGCCTTTTGTATAGGTTAAAACCAGAGAAGAAGAAGACTTTAATTCTAGCCCAGATTTGGAAAAAATAACGACAGACATGGCTGCATCGTGGAGAACCTTTGCCTTCTCTTTTATAGAGTAAATAAATAAAAAAAAAACAAATATAAATGTGTCTTTTCGAATTTAATTAAAGAACGATAGGTATAAATTGGTCTATGATCATTTCGGTTGACTGGATCGTACGTAATATCAACGAAGCCTATAAAAGTTGTTTCTTTTATATATTTTATTTCTTATTATTCTTGCTAGTTATTACTTATTAATACACATAAAGGACGTACTTGGTGTCTACGTCGTAACTAACTACTTCAGACAAAAAATACAATTTCACTGTTCCTACACAGTCGTTGATGTTTTTTCAAATTCTAATTCCAAATTATAAAAGAAACTATATTCTCGTTTCGCGAATTAATTTCTTATTTATTGACCGTTTCTTGCTTCTGTTGAAGTGTTTTTTATTATTCATAATACTTGAGGGTAAGCATGTGGAGCAGATCCATTAAATTTGTTAGTTTTTTATTCACACATATATATTTTTCCAATCCTGCCACGGCAAAGTGACCACACTGCACCTGATGGTAAATGCAGTATTATACTTTAGTATGGAGTAGCGAGAGACAATCTTTTCCCCGCAAAACGGCCAAACATCGTACGTACCCCAACTCTAGACTCTCGACAAAAACCGGATGTACGATAAGAATATCCTACCATCAGTGAAATCACACAATGTCAATGAAATCAAGTGAAATCACACAATTTATTTTTGTATATTATACATTTTGCTCGCGGCTTCGCCCGCGTGGTAGTTATTTTTGAAAGAAAAGGTATATTGTAGTTTTAATAGGGATCCTCAATTTTTTTCTTGCAATTAAAATAGCCTATATTAATCAGTGATAATGTAGCATTCAAATGGTGAAATAATTTTTAAAATCGGTCTAGTACTTTTTGAGCCAATTCGTTACAAACATACTTACATACAAATCTTTCCTCTTTATAATATTAGTATAGATAATACTTGTAACAAATATACTTTGTCTTTGACTATTACTTACTTACTTGGAGTTTTATCAGTACATGTACCTTGTAATGGCATAATGCCAATAACATCCTTTTTTTGCTATATCACTTGAATCTTCGACTTAAGGCACTTAATATATTCTTCAAAAAACATTTATTTAGATGTGAAATAACCTACCCGAGAAAACCAGCATAAACACTGTAATTAAATTATAACAGTAACCTAACTTCATTAATGTTTGTTAGTTTCAGAGCAAGCTTACACTAAATTAGAATCTTTTGAATGTTGTTAATTTCTGAGAATTATTAGAAACGCTTTATAATAATAAATATCCTGTAATAAAAAAACGTTCTTAATAGACCTAAATAAGACATATATTACGTTAATATCCATTAAATTTAATCTTATACAGACGCAAAGAACGGCCCGTCTGATTTAGCGATTCTTCTCTAAGTGTTCGTTATAGTCCGAATCAGATTTTATTTTACGGATAGAAAAAAAGGTTAAATAATTCCAGGTACATTTGGCTGAAACTAAGTATTTTCTATGGGATTTCAGTATATTATAGTACAAATGTAATTACGCATACGACGTTGGAGGCAAAAGCTAGTAGCTAACATATTTGAACTGCATAATAGGGTCGAAATATCGTCAGTAAAAGTTGTTATTAACGGCTAGTCAATTGGTGCCAAATTTATGACCGTTACGATTTCAGTTACAAATAACAAGCCCTTTAAATCATCCAATGTTGTATTTGACCTTATTATCCGAGACTCCAAATATATATGTATCCTTTATACATCACATAACTATTGTTCGGGAGCAACGGACGCACTCAAGTACAGGATTGACTTTTAACAACGCTCCGCTTTTTTAGGTCGACACTCGTGTCAGAATGAGTAATGCTTGAAATTCTGAAACTTCATGGAGTAGTAACTTGTCTTTTTCATTGTTTAGACATTTTTAGAACGTGTTAATATAAATTATAATACAAGTC
The DNA here is from genome assembly GCA_905220505.1 of Laothoe populi. NCBI lineage: Eukaryota > Metazoa > Arthropoda > Insecta > Lepidoptera > Sphingidae > Laothoe > Laothoe populi. Next base: position 7,139,970 of record HG992152.1, read on the forward strand.
GTTGATCTAGTTATGGACTTATGAAATAGTAATGTAAGCGAAAGAAAATACAGTCCTATAAATCACATAGCCGTTCAATTAATAAGTAAATAAGTTTATAATCATGAGTTTTGTGCTCATGACAGTTATTTAAATAGATTCCTATCTATTAGAAATTAAGTCTATATCTACTACTAAATTTCTATTCTATTTAGGGAAACGAAAATTACAGCACTGACAGTTGACAATAAAAATTCCAGGCTATTTTAAATTAATTAATTATTTCTCGCTACTGTTAACCAGCCGAATTTCATTCTAACCGACCGTAAATAATATGCCAAGGTACCCTTGCCTACTAATATCTTGACCACATTGGCAAGCGGGTATAAACAGGTAAATTAATATAGAATAACACGGATTTGTTAACCGCTTGAATTATATATAAAAATATAGGTAATTTTCTAACAAACGCTATGGTATTCGATGATACAGCATTCTCCGAATGATTAAAAAGGTAATATTACTCTTAAAATCAAAGCATATTCACGTAATGTTATCGTATCGTTTACCCGTATAGCTGAACGGTAATTCATCAAGGCCCGTCCATCTATCATTGTCTTGGTGTCGCTTTACAGCAGCCTTGTGAACTCTGTGATAAGGAACAATTGGAGTGCTCCCGCTGCTCCCAAGATTAATTGAAACTGGATTATATCGCACGACAATATCGTCCTGTGGTGCTTTCATTGAATAAAACGTGAATTTGATTTGTTCCGATAGTCTATGATTTTTATCTACGGGGCTGATCATTCTTATTCAAAATATTTGTTTTACGATCAGTGTTATTATGTAACGGAATGAAAATAGAATGTGTCGTTTAATTTTGACAAATCACTTGTGATAAAGATTAGGTGATATGTCATAAGATAAAATCTCCCATACTTATATTTATTATTTTTATACTCTAGCTGTTGCTCGGTCTCTACAACAGCGTCACCAATCGGGTACAGAACAACATTCACAAAATTTCATTGATATCGGTTGGGCGGTTTCGGCAATTAGCGTGACATGTGGTTTATCATATATTAAAATAATGCTTGTTATATCGATGAAAAAACAAGAGTTTAACATAATAGTTACTATATAGTAATAGTAGCCCTGTATTAAACATATTCCTACTACTGGGTACGAGCCTCCTCTACTAATGAGAGGGGTTGGGCCTTAGTCCACCACGCTAGCCTTATGCGTGTTGGTAGACTTCACATACCTTTGAAATTCGTATAAGTTTCCTAACGATGTTTTCCTTCACCTTCGTCGTCCTTCCTTCACCGCTAAAGCGAGCGATGATTAACATTGAATATATACGTAACTAGAAAAGCTACCATATAATTTACTATAAATAATGGCCAATATTAAATGTATTTTTGATTAAAATTCCCACTTCGGTATGTTACACACAACAATAAAACACAAACAGTTTTCGACACGTTCACAAAATAAATAAGTCCCGAAAAAGGTGCTAACCCAAATTTTAAGATTCGGCGCGGTGAAGAGTTTCGCTTGTATTTGCTGAAACGGAGATCGTTAAATGACAAAAATATCCGAAGTATGTATCTGACGGGCACGTACTTATAAAAGGGTGACCTAAAATATTTAATATTTATTTTTATACTAGATGTTGCTCGTGGCTCTGCCCGCGTGGAGGTTATCTTTGAAAGAAAAGGTATACAATTCATGAAGGCATCTTACACCTCTATATTTTGCTATCCCATAGGAAGTGTGCATTTTTTGGGATAAAAAGTGGCTTTGTCATTTTCTGATCCCTAAACTGCCACTATAAAAAATCATGTCAATCTCATGCTTTTTGAAAAACTAAACTATCCCACGGGAACTGTATATTTTTCCGGGACACAAAGTAGCCTATGTGCTATTCCAGACTATAATCTGTGCCAAATTTCAGCCAGATCCGTCCAGCCGTTGTAGCGTGATTGAGTAACAAACATCCAGCCATCCATCCAAACATTCGAATTTATAATATTTGTAGGATTATACCTAGTCAGGTCATAAATTCTGTCACATGTTTAATATAAAATAATTGAAACAAGTTTATTCATTATGTAACCATTTATATACCAAAATGAACTTAACAAAACATAGATTCTTATGACACTAAAGTTTATTCAAAATGACCTCCGTGATTTTGAATACAGGCCTTCAATCTGCGCGGCCAGTTGTCTATCGCAGCACGAACGAGGTCCATGTCAATATCGGCGGCTGCCTTAATCAAGGATGTCTTGAGTGACTCCAAATTGGGATGAGGCTTTCTTTGAGCACGCCTTTTCCTCCAAGTGTTGCCATATCTTGTAATCTAACGGATTCAAATCTGGACTGGAGGAGGGCCAGTCTTCGTGCCGGATGAAGTCGATTTCACGCGCCGCCAGCCAGTCTTGTGTGCTCTTCGCTCTATGAGCTGGCGCCGAATCTTGTTGGAATACCCAGTGCCTGTTATTGAACATGGTATGAGAAACAGGTTCCACAAGGTTCGTCAGGACTGTATTTTGATACACAACTGCATTCGTTTTTACACCTTTCTCACAAAAATGTACCTCTGTTAAGCCCCAATAAGAAACTCCCAACCATACCATGAGCGAGGATGGAAAATGACCTCGTTGGACACGCGGAATACGGTTGCTCGCTTCTTCACTACTGTGTGCGTACACCTTATCATTTTGTTTGTTGTAGCTCTCTTCTACGGTAAAAATTTTTTCATCTGAAAAAAGAATTTCCCGATATTTTTTCCCGCGTACCGCTTCAACAAAGCGCGGCATCTCTTCAGTCTCAGGTCCATTAGACGAGCATTCAAACGATGTCCTGTTTTTCTTCGATATGCCCGAAGCCCTAAGTCTTCATTTAACACCCTTTTCACCGTGGTTCTGCTTAACCCCATCTGAAGGGCCAAAAGTTTCAGCTTACGTTTGGGATTTCTTTGAATTCGCGCCTTCACAGCTTTTATCACTGCTGGAGTCCTAACAGACCGAGGGCGACCACTTCTTGACCTGTCATCTACACTAGAGTCTTCATTGTATCGTTTGATTGTACCGATAAACGAATCTTTTGGTTATATTCAAATTTTTCAGTATGTCAAAAATTTGAATTGGCGCGTAACCGCAACGATGCAACGCAATTACTGCAACACGGTCTTCTTTAAGCGTCCACTCCATATTTAAAAATGAGTAAAATTCTAAAAATGTATACTATTTTTATTTTCATGAACCATTTGAAATTCGAATTCAATAACCTTTTTTGTGACCAGCATTCTAAAATAAAAGTTTTTACTGTGTGACAATACTTATGACCTGACTGTGTATCTACATCAAACGCAATATTAGGAATTTATTAAGAGCATAGTTGTGTGGTGTATTTTCGTAATAACTTTTTCAATAATTTTATTTTATATTACAAACATGAATACCACTAACTTTACTTTTAATATTCTAATAAAAAGTAGCTTTAAAAATATGTGAAATTAAAAATGTAGTTTTAATAACTTGCTTTGTTATATTGTAACATAGACAAATAATAAAAAAAACATTTATACAACCATTTTATGGACGCTCCTTTATAGTTACATATTTTTAATTGAATAAAGCTATCTGCTATTAGGTAATTCAGTCAACGCAAATGCTTACAGACAAAATGTTACCTCTTCAACATTCATAAATGGTGAAATAAGTATTCAATAGGAAAGATACGACAGCCTTAGTGGCTCAGCGAATAAGTAGCCGGCTGTAAAACGAGAGGCAGTGGGTTCGATCCCCACATCAAGGCAAACGTTTGTGTGATCCACAAACATGCGTAGTAAACAGTGCGACCGCAAGTCTCTCGAAGTTCCTGATATCTACGACGCAAGACTCATATCTTAGTGACGTCACGACTATGTGTGTGACTGTTGGGTGTATAGAATATAGAATTGAATACAATATATACTAAACAATCTTCTCCTAAAAGGGCAAATCAGGAGTACCTCGAACCGTCGAAAATGTATGAGAAGATGTATGACTGTGGAAGAGGCGAAAGAAGTGTGTCAGGATCGTAGCTTGTGGCAGTCAATAGTCTCTGTCTACCCCCGTAAATAGGCGTGAGTGTATATGTATGTATATATGCTATTACTATTACCTCCTTCGAATGAGATTCAGTTCTATATTTAGCAACAGCGAAGCAACCATCTGACAATGAATATATCCACGCTTGCACTGTAGACTCGAGAGGCCGCGATTCAAGCCGTATAATGAGGCTATGTCAGCACGTCGCGGCGGCTACAATCTGTTGTGATGTGGAATATGGTAGGAGTTTCATTGTTCTTCAAAGGCCGAGACGCATTGCCATACTATTTATTTATTTTATATATTTTAAATTTTACATCAGACTACATAATGTCCATATTTTAACTTTCATATTCATTATATTAATAATAATATTTTTTATCATAATCATTGTTTTTTTTGTAACTATAACTTATGATCTATGTTAGTATGCCATTAATAAATAAATATATATGTGGAACCGAAACAATTATTACTCTTGCCTAATAAAATATGACACAAAATTACTAAAAAGACAAAAAAATTTTGTTGATCCGATCGCTACAAAACTTTACAGGTTCACCCGCTGGGCTAATAGACGATTGCCTGAAAATTTCATCAAAATAGCTCCAGCCGTTTTAGAGTCTGTGGTATCCCTGAACTAGCTGTCTCGCTATATATATACAATTTACATTACCTTGAAATTATTGTCTCCTTCAATTTTAATATAATAAACGTAAGTATAGTTTACGAAAAATTGTTTAATGAACTTTATTAAAGGTGAAACAAGTAAAGAGAATTGTTAATAGTGAAAAATACCATAACCAATGAAAATAGTTTTATTTTTATTAAGTAGGCAATGAGTTTTATACGTTGGTATCAATTAAAACATCAATGCACACATATGCTATACTAACCATAGATAAAATATGTCCGTTCAAACCAAATGGTGGGCGAAAACTAATTAAATAAATCACGTCCCACGTTAATTACTACGGACGAGTTAAACAGAATTTCCAAATTATAAAATTTTATTCCCTTTGAAAGCTTACTCGGTCCATAAACACTCGAGACTCCAGCGAGTTTGAAGTTAGAATTTAATCCACTTAAATTCAAGAACACGGCCAGGAACTCTTGTACAAACCACAACTTAATACAACAGTCAGCTTTGTCCTTCCCACAAACTGAAAACTGTTAGGTACCGAGGCGCTTCGGCCGCTATTAGAGAGTACCTATTTAGATCATTATTTGATTTTATTTTTATACTAGCCCTGTATTAAACATTGTTCCACTGCTGGGCACGGAATCCTCTACTAATGAGAGTGGTTAGGCCTTAGTCCACCACGCTAGCCTAATGCGGGTTGGTAGACTTCACATACCTTCGAAATTCTTATAAGAATTCTCAGGTATGTATGTTTCCTCGCGATGTTTTCCTTCACCGTTAAAGCAAGCGATAATTAAGATTTAATACACACATAACTTTAGAAAAGTCAGAGGTGTATGCCACTTGGGTTTCGAACATACGACTTTCGTCTTTGCAGTCCGTACCGCAACCAACTAGGCTATCGCTGCTAATATAGATCATGATATCATGTAATTAGTTTTCTTTGAGGCTTATAATGGATCTACAATATAGACATGAACTTTAGCTGGATTTCATTACCTTCATAACAAAACAGTAAGTTATCCGTACTCTTGACCCTCATAAGGCATTCTGAACTAATACTCGCTTATCCTACAAGCACATTTGTTATAGTAGATCCAAATTGGTAAAGATAACACATAAAACGATATCTAAGGGCCTCCGGACCCATATAATCCCTTTGAAATTGATTAGTAAATGCCAGACAATGTGGATTTGGGATATGAAACAGTCACGTTTTTTGTTTCATGTTGAATTATTTCATATTTAATAAACGTTTTTACTTGTATTGTAGGAGAATTTTGTTAATATTGTCAAATTCAGATGTTCGTTACATATAATATGAATACCGAATGTTGAAAAATGCTTTTGTCTGCATGAAAAATATTTTCATTAGTTCTTAGCCTTTTTGACTTGAGAGTACAGCGAATCACCGAGTAAATGGCAATAATTGTTTATTATTGTTCATAATATCAGTCTTTTACTATCGTCTCAGTGTCAAACTATTAGGCATATAATAAAGGGAGGGTCGATAAGTTACATTATCTAATACCTATTATCGAAAGAATTCTATGAATCCGAACAAAAATAAGTAGATTAGATGCCATTCAAATCTGTTGGAGGGGGTAGTTGTCAAACGACAGTAGAAGGATGATATGAGCCGTGACGTCACCTCTCAGAATGGCCATTACTGTGCGAGGGAGATAGTGAGATGTTTCCACTACGCACACGTTTGCGCTCATACCAATATATAAAATAAGTATTGTGAATTAATTTTTCAAGCAATTTTGATTCTGTTTTCACAAAAGGGTTTCTTTTGCGTATTATATTCGATTGCATATGGAATAATGTACAAAATTAAACACAGGAAACAACCCTATTGACATGATATTATTTGACATAATATCTCAGTCAATTGGCACAAAATAATATATTTTGTAGTTATAGATGATAGTTTATTTCATTTAATTTGAAAATATTAAAATACATCTCTTTAGTATAACACTCTATCTAATCTTTATATTTTATAATCTTTTGCTACTTATCGTGTTTATGTCTGCTAGATTTCAGCCACATATCATCTTCCAAGTAATGTATATTATGCAATTCATAAGGATATTAAATAAATATTTAAATACTTGTATAATTTGTTTAATTGCTCGCCAAACTCATAATTCCGATAATAATTCACCAAAAAAGGCTTTTCACCTCTCAGAGCGACGTAGTTTGAAACCGGCAAAGCGAGGAGTGGTGGGATTTTACGTTTTTTTTTTTTTATCCTGGCACGGCAAAGTGACCGCACTGTACCTGATGGTAAGCACAGTGCGGTCCAAATAGAGTAATGAGTAGCGAGAGACAATCTATCCCCGCTACTCAACACACTGATGCCGGCCTGCTTCTTCACACTACGCCATGGGCAAGAAGGTGAAGAAGGGGTCGAGGGTCTAGTGTCAGGGTACTAAGAAGGCCGTAAAATGGCCATTGTACCCCAACTCCAAACCCCCGACAAAACTGCGAAGGGCTTGCCGCCATCATGAGATAGCGCTCGGCAATTCGCGAGTACAAGTTGCACTTCTACCTACCCGTTAAAGGATACAAGTGTAATGTGTGCTATATACTAGGTAAGAGATATAAAAATGTATTTCTTACTTAACAATCGAAATGAAAATGCTGCTGGTGGTAGGATATTCATATCCGCCCGGATAGCGACCACCGTACACAGGGTGTAAAACCCGCCATAGTGGCACACGCAAGTGTGTCGCGTTCCGGGATCAGCCAGTGTACATCCGGTTTTTGTCGGGGTCTAGAGTTGGGGTACAATGTTTGGCCATTTTGCGGCCTTCTGTGTACTCTGACAATAGACCCTCGACCGCTTGTTCACCTTCTTTCCCATGGCGTAGTGTGAAGAAGCAGGCCGGCATGATTGTGTTGAGTAGCCGGGGATAGATCGTCTCTCGCTACTCGATACTCTAATTGGACCGCACTACGCTTACCATCAGGTGCAGTGCGGTCACTATGCCGTGCCAGGATAAAAAAAAAATGTTTTTATAAATTTTCCACATAAAATATTCCAACGTTTTTTACCAAGGCATAAGGCATAGCTACTGTTTTCTTTTATTTGAAATTTCAAGTCAATCACAATCGATATTTTAAGAACTTTTATATTCTAAATTTCTGTATAATTTCTTAAAACTTATTCCAAATTTAAAGAAATTATCTACAGAAAAATGAAAATATAAAAATACATTAAAAAGTAAACTAGATGGATGTTTGATACATTTTTATACTTAAATTTAGTTTGTCAGTTAGTTTGGAGTTCGTATGTAAACAATTTGTGATCATTTCATCAAAACTATTTTTTTCATTCGAAGATATTTAATTTTTATTCTACCTGCTGTTCAACCGGAATAAAACTTCCGACCACCCCAAATAACGCATTTAAATAAATACGAACCTATTAAGCGAACCTATTTGAAGCAGTCGTTTAGTGCTCCTAAAGCCTTTTATTAATTTTGACGACTTGAATTTGTACAAAATTGTTAAATAGAATTTTGTAAAATATCTTATAATTTCCTCTTCTCCATTGCTAAATTGGTTTTAATAATTGCTACCTTGAAAAAATTTCCACATAAAATCTGTCTTCTGCAGATATTGTGCCGACAATCTGAAAAATCAAGATATCAAAATGTACCACTTGAAAATCCATGCCCACTGGACCTGGATATTATCAGAAAAATCCTGTTTATTAAACAACATTTTCATAGTGCTTTTAAACTCCTCCTAAAACCTCGAATAAATAAAAGTCCGCTTATAAAACGTGCCCTTTGAGTGTTAGGGTAGATGTACCCGAGGTTTGCTTATTTAATTACACGCTTATGGCTTTCATGCGGATGAAATGCCAGGTAAAAAAGAATTATTTTACAGGGGAAAAATGGCTTACAATTCTAATGGTTGATACACTTTTCCTTTTGATCTACAGAGGAATATAGATCTCATTCCTTTTAATATTATAGATGCAGTGTTTGCAACTGATATTTATCTAGTAGCACTAACAATTTTAGCCATTGCCAATTTAATCTTTAACTACTAGGTCACAAAGTTTTTAGTCTTATATTTTACCTTTTATCTCGCATAGGTGATTAAATTATAGTAAATTGTAATATTTATTTAAGTAAATAAAACAGTAATGAATTATTTCCCATTGGAATTGAATAGATAGAGTGCTATGACTTGAAAATCATATTATTTATCTCAAACGAAAACTGTCAAGATTAACTCAGCCATACTATCTCATTAAACTAAACTTGATAACCATTCGAGGTTACAAAGGAGACAGGAGCGTCACTGCGAACTTGCATTTTGCCCACCTGAAGACAATTTAAAGGGATCTTGTAATTGCGGGCGCAGATAAAATCTACAAGACTTCGTTAACAAGACACCGCCAACGATCTGACAGAAGTTTATCTTGCGAAACTTGAATGTACAGAACTTATCTAACTTCACTTGACCTCCGTTGGTACTTCAATTTGGTCTTCTTAATTATCTGTACTCAGATTTCTCAGTTTCGAATGACGTCAGAGCTCATTCTGTGTTTAAACGCCCTCTTCATTTATATCAGTCTCTTATTAATACAATTATGATTATATTTGTCTATAATATTTCATTGATGTTTAGAATGTCTTAAATAATAAATAAGATGCTTAATTCGTCTGGAAAATAGCTCTAGCTAAAAAAAAGCAGCAAAATCTTTCAAAATTACCAAAGAAGAATAACGTCAATCGAAACACAGTATTAAGAAACTCAGTTCTAAGTACTGAGAAAAAGATACATTTTTGTATGCTAATAACTGAAGACAAAAGGTTACTAAATATAGTATTATATTTCTCGTACTCATTTGGACTTATCTGCAAGACTTCTACATTAACCATATAAACATTGATTAAATTATGATTTTTGGCGAACCAATTATAGAAATACCCCGTTTGGATTCATAGTAAGTCTGGTCACCAGATTAAACTATCTTACTGTTCTTCGTATTAAATACGTCAAAGTCAATATAATAGGAAATATTTCTATAATTTTACAAGTTAATAAATGTATTATGGAAGCTTACAACTTAAATATAAATGTGTGGGCTCGAACTAGGTGAGGGTGTCCTTTTGTTGTTCCTCTAGTTAGTACATATAGATTGTTGACGTAAGTACAGTCATCAAAATAATATAACAAAAACGCCGTATACCTAATATTATGTAAATCTGTTAGCAGAGAAGATTGCAATCTTGCTTACTCCATCTGCAATATAAGCATGCAAACATTATTAATAAGGTATGTGTTATTGCGAAGAGCCAGCCATAAATATTTGCTCCTATGTAAAAGTCTGCCCATGTGTTTGTGACTACACATTAAGTGTATAATGTTTTGTTTTTGTGGCAGTTACGCTTCAGCTTCGCATCCTATACCTTTATTTATATATTTGAAACTACTTCAGTATTACACAAGGCTATTGGATTTCTAGGACTTTCCATTGTACGTAAATCATATCGTATCACTCATACATAGCAAGACGTGTACAATAGGGTAGGTACTTGAACCGTTTTTTTTTTTTTTTTTTTCATCAACAAGTTACATTACCTAAAACCTATTTTCGAAAAAAGTTATGAATCCGAACAAAAATAAATAAATTAGACGCTATTCAAATCTGCTGGAAGGGGTAATTGTCAAATGACAGTAAAAGGATGCATGATATGAGCCGTGACGTCACCTCTTACAATCGCCATTACTGTGCCGTTGTGCGAAGGAGTTTGTGAGATGTTCCCACTACGCACCCATTTTTGCTCATACCAATATTTAAAATAAATATTGTGAACTCATTTTCAAGTAATTTTGATTCTGTTTTCACAAAAGGGTTTCTTTTGCAAAGCATTAAATTATATTTGTCCGACGAACAGTCTGCCTAATCTGAATGTGATATATAAGGAGGAAATAAATAACAAAATCTGTGACGTAACGGCCACTGTTCTAGATACTATCACGGCTGATTGATGATATATCTTAAAATACGTTTTGTGATATGATATCTGCTTATATCTTCCAAAATTGAGGAAATGATGAATAACTCATTCGCTCATCTTGGCGACTTACTATGAAAGATTTTTTTTTAAATACAACGTGAAAAATATCTAATATTAGTTATAGTTGTATGAACTTGTATTTCACTTTCTGGCGTTTCTTTAATAGAATCTCTTTATGTTGCGAATCGACAAAATCGCCACGACGCGACGCGACGTAACGTGCTTTTCAAGACACCATTGGTCTCGAGATCTCAGTTTACATACTGACTTTCGAAATATTGATCATAAATAACTGAATCTACTATATAAGCATAGCTAGGTCATAGTTAAATAGGGTTTTTATTTAGGGATTAAATACGTGTCACTAGCCTAATACTGAATAACAAATTGTTACCGCAGTTCAGCATTGGAAATGTGATCTAATCATTTAATGCTCATATCAAAATAATAAAGAAGGACTAAGGGATTGATACAAATATATGTTATGCAAGATTTTTCTCCCTGTTTTTCTTCACCGTTGAAACGGGGATAGTTGACTAATACATATAGCTTTGAATAGCCAGAGGTGCAACCCTTGTGCTTGATTTAGAACCCGGTTTTCTTCTCGACAGGTTGTCTCACTCCCCGCTAAGCTATTCTTGCACTTTTGACTATCTATTAAATGAGAAATATCTCACTTAAAATTGTATTACCGCGGAAGACTGTAATTTAGTTATTTATATATCGAATGACTGTCATTTATTAACGTTTACATTTTTGTGAACATTTTATATCGTTAACGATTCCAGTATTAAGCCAACTGGAATTTGTTAACAAATAGAACATTTATCTTGATTTAATGACCAGAAACTATACCGATCCAAACGGGTATATTTTTAGAGCATCGATAGCTCTTTATAAAAACAATAAAAGGCCGAGTGTTTCATTTATCTTCAGTTCGAAGGTTGAGTCCACTTAGACCCACTCAACTACTATAATATAGCAGACTATAGAGCGTCAGAGAGTGTCCTTGTTAAAATAAATGCTGAAAGCCAAAATTAAAAGCTCTACTTGACTGAGAAAAGTGCTCCATTGAAAATGGGAACAGTGATTTTATTGCCGACTGTAGACAATGGATGTGTATCCAGCTGAACTATGTCGCGTTACAAGCAAAACTTGAAGGAACTTCAAACCAATATCTTAAGTCCTAAACTAACAAACTAGATTTGGAAATCATTGGACCGAACTCCAAGTTGCTGTAAACTCGGGCGAAATGTTAATTAGCTAGAAGCGCCAATAACCATCACAACAATATAATCTTTATTACAAGAGGTGTATGTGCCATTTTTGCTTAAAAAATGTGCCATTAATGTTTCTTGTTGTATTGGGGACCTTACTAGGTAAAACTATTAGGAGTATTAATTTAATTAATACAATGCCTTGTCCACTTTCAATTCTGAAGATCTAACACGAAATGAAAAGGCCTAACCCATTTTATGGGCGCTTGTCTAAATTAATTAAGGTTCGTTGAAGTGTAAATACCGCTTGTTTTCATTTATTGATGTCGTAAAAAAGAAAATTTTCTGATAAATACTAATAAAGATGTTTTCTTTGTTAAATAAAGCTTATCGTTATTTAATTAAACATGGCGGCACGCAAATTAAACTTATACAATTGAGATTCCAATTTTTATTCAAATTATCGGTTTCAACTTGTATGAAATGTTTTTTTTTATCCTGTCACGGCAAAGTGACCACACTGCACGTGATGGTAAACGCAGTGCCGTCCAATTGGAGTATCGAGTAGCAAGAGACAATCTATCCGCCGCTACTCAACATAATCATGCCGGCCTGCTTCTTCACACTACGCCATGGGTAAGAAGGCGAAGAAGCGGTCGAGGGTCTAGTGTCAGAGTACTCAGAAGGCTACAAAACGGCTAAACATCGTACCCCAACTCCGACAAAAACCGGATGTACACTGGCTGATCCTGTGTACGGTAGTCGGAATATAAAAAATATAAATACATGTTATAAACGGCTTTCTAATACAGCCGAAAGATAAAGAGGTAGATGAAAATCTAATAACATTACCACACTACGTTGAAATCGAGCTAATCAACAAATGCTTGAAATTCTAAATGTACGTGGTTTTAAACACATGAAGCCTCTTAATTGAAACTAGAGCTCAAAGATTTTGCTAATGGTGAGTATATAATATAAAATTGAAGATGTTTTTAACATCAAGCAGAATTTAGAAAGTATTTAAATAAATTTTATTTGTCAAGAAATTTATTTATTTATTTAGGACCATCAACAGAGACTACAATTAACATTAGCTAGGACAAGTATTATAACATTTAAATTTTCATTGTATCTCTTACAGTAGATGGACACACCATGAGTGCTATACAGAGAGTGGCAAAGCATAAAAAAAGAAAGTGGAATTAAAATAATGTAACAAAACTTAAATTTAGAAATAATTTTTCACACTGTGTGTTTGGAACACAATTGCATGTGAGGGTACTTTGTAGACAAGCCGAAAGATATTTATGAAAATTTTACACAAATAAAAATAATACTGTGTGCGATTTCAACTACACTATTCGATGTCTACGAAAATGCCTACGTCATTGTTCCTATTGGATGTAACTTATTCATAAGATTAATGAAATGGAATAAAAACTTACATACATATGAATACTCACGTCTGTAATCCCCGTAGGAATAGGCAGATATGTAACCAGTACACCCACATTTCGCCGCATTCCAGTCCCATAATGTGATAGGAGGCTACCCATCGCCATACTGGACACGATTCTAGACTCCGGGTTGATACTGAGTATTTTTGAATAGAAAAACCCAATATCACTTTACCCGACCCGGGCATCGAACCCAAGACCTCAGCGCAGCAGTTGTAACGCATGCGCTATGACAACTGCGCCACTGAGGCAGTTTTTAACAATATAAACATTATAACGATACTGTGTTTTTTACAAAATGTCTTATTAGCTTGTATTCACTAGTCCTCTAACTTTTTATAATCCCTTATAATTTTTCTAACCTTAACAAAATTTGGAGAACATCCATGATGGATTGTACGAAATTATCATCACATTGAAATATTATGTTACCAATAGTAATCTTATTAGAACTGAATTTACACTGGCAAACTAAATTACGCCACATTACCTATGCCATCTGCGAAATTCATTCATATTCATGAGTTAATTAAAACAAATGACTGGAGGTATTAATTTCTAAACTCATTCCGACTTAGAAATAACGTACCTTTGAGAGAAATACTGTCAAAATATTCATTGTTCAGCCGATGATATCAGAAGTTCAATTTTTTGCATCGTGACGACGTTTTATAAAGTATCTATAATTATCTTGATTTAACATATTTGCTAATTTTTAATTGTATATGCAATTATTTGCTGGAATTACTCCTTATTTTCTTTACCTCGGATTTTTCCTTTTACACTGACTGACATTCAGTATTTACATAAACGCTACCGTTGTTATTCAACTTTGTATAGTCAATTTCTAATTATATCTAAAATGTTTCGAAGTTATGGTTAGATTATATTTGGTCACAATAATTTTATATAAGAATGCTATTAATTTAACAAAAAAACTTCGCATGAATATTTAATTGCATAACGTTCTAAATTCAAACTATATCATCGGAGTTTATTTTTAAGAACGACGATTTGCGGCCTATACGTAAGGCAATTAGGAAGGAGGTTTTATTAAAAAATGAAAACAATGTTCCAATCAATATATCCAGGTTGGCAACGAGTACGGTACACGTGGATTACGTAAAAAGGTTGTTACGATAACGTCAACACGGCCGAATGTTGCACAAGTATGAATAACGAGCTGATAAAACCGCCAGCCCAATAAGAAAAATGTAAACCAATTTGAACAGCACAACAAGCGATAGGTACACTGTTTCAAACATGCGTGCAATAAAACACAACGTTAAATATAGACGCGGAGCGAGTTTGATTTTCACGGATGTATTGGATATTTGCGAGAACTTTTCAAACTTCGCCCATAAACAGGAAGCCGTAAACACAATATTGAAAACAAATTAAATTGCCAAATAAATTAAGGAAATTTTGTTGCCCTTCTTGTTATTATTTGCAAAAATCGTTTGATATGTAACGGCATTGCATATTTATTCAAACACACATACATCCCTGAAGGGGTAGGCAGAGGTGTAACCAGTAAACCCACATTTCGCCGACTTCATTACGGTCCCACAATGTGATAGAGGACGAGCCTATCGCCATATCGGGCACAATTCCAGACTCCGTTCTGATACTGAGAATTTTTAAATCGAGGTGTCGTTATCACGCGGTAGCGTGTCAAGCCAAGATCAAGCTAAAAGAATGGCGAGCCGTACCGTGTGTAATATTACACGAACCATTTGGAGCCACTTTTGACTCCCTCATAACTCAAAAACTATTTCACATAAACATGTAAAATTTGGCTCATATATTCTTCTATACTTCTGAGATACACAATCTCAGAAGTCCCAATATATGAGCTCCAAATTTCATAAACACACCTCAAACAGTTCTTTAGATAGTATATTAACAACCAAAAATCGTCATTTTTATCACTGACTGACCTATAGATCAAAACTCTAACCCAGTTCCAGATGACCTAGAAAGTTCAAATTTGGCATACAGATAGGTAATTGGCTGAATACAAAGAAATAAATCAGAAACTAGTAATGTATTGTTACTTTATTATAATTTTTTAATTAATTGATTCTATTAGGAACACTTACTTATAGTGCCTGTAATGTAAGAATCAGCAATCAAAATTGATGACAGCCGGTCATTGAATATATATGTACAAAAAGTAATGATATCCCATCAAAACATGAATGTGAAATGAGAGCCAAGTTCAATATTATGCCTTAGTTGTTGACTTCAACGACAAAAGAAGTGATATAGTGAGTGAATATATTGAAGCCTAAGATCTGACTTGGCTAGTTCAAATATACGAATTATTACTAAGTACTTACTAAATCAGTCATAGAAGAGCCCTGTGTTCGATGACTAGTTTCTACCAGCAAGCCCAATTTTCGGATGGATAAAATAAGAACTTACAACTTTAGAACTTGCGAAGGGTATAATATAATTCGTATATGAAAACTAGCTAAGTCAGACTTTAGGCTTCAATATATTATCTTAAGTTATAAGAAGAAGTGATAATTTAAGTTGTTACAAAATATTTTATGTTGTTATAAATAAATTTCAGGACTGACCATTGAACTTGGCACCCATTTAGATCTCACTTCTTTTGTCGTTGAAGTCAACAAGTAAGGCATATATCATAATATTGAACTTCACATTTCACATTCATGTTTTGATGGGATTTTAATGTTTATATCCTCAAATGAAAGGCAGATTTGTAATTTATTGTAACGTATAAATTCATGAACACGATTGCCTGCTTAGACCAACAAGTCGTTAATAAGACAGAATAAGGACTTTAAAAATAAGTGACCTGTAAATAATAAATTTACATAATTATGTTTTATCCAATAAATCTGGGGTCAGAGAGCGTGCGTGGAAAATGACCGTAATTTAATAAAATTATCATTATTAAACCAAAACAAATTAGATAGGTTGTCGGTATAATTAATTTATTAGGCGCTATCCTATTGAAAGCGGAGTTAACCACGCAATCAGGCTTCGATAGACTAAGTCCATTTTCTACGACTAATTTCTTCAATTAGTCAGTTCTCTTCATGCAAATTCTTGTTTAATTCAACTTAATTAAAGGCAAGATAAGTACAAAGGGTAATCCCGATCCCATGGAATTATTAATCGCAACCATAATTGCCTCGCCCTTGTCTTTGCGTGAACTTAGTTGTCCTTAATTATTTACAAAGCTGGGCCTGCACTAATGTCGGTTAAGTTATCCTTCTTACGAGAGATGTTAATGCATGTATCAAAGCCCCAGCCTATGTAAGAGGACGCATGTGATGTTTTATTATATACTAGATATTGCCCGCGGCTATGCCCGCGTGGAGGTTATTTTTGGAAGAAGAGGTATACAATCCATGGAGGCATCTTAAGCTATTACATCTTCCTATATTTTGCTATCCCATAGGAAGCGTGCATTTTTCCGGATTAAAAAGTGGCCTATGTCATTTTCTGATCCCTAAACTGCCACTATGCAAAATCATGTCGATCCCTTGCTTGCTCTGTGAAAAACTAAACTATCCCATGGGAACTGTACATTTCTCCGGGACAAAAATAATTGAATAACAAACATCCATCCATCCATCCAAGCATTCGCATTTATAATATTATATAGTAGGAAGTAGGATACACCTAAATGATAGTAATGAAATAATAATTTTTACCCTGGTGGTAGGATATTCATATTTGCCCGGATAGCGCACACCGTACACAGGGTGTAAAACCCGTCATAGTGGCACACGTAAGTGTCGCGTTCCAGGATCAGCCTGTGAACATTAGGTTTTTGTCGGGTCTAGAGTTGAGGTACGATGTTTGGCCGTTTTGCGGCTTTCTGAGTACTCTGACACTGGACCCTCGACCGCTTCTTCATTTTCTTGCTCATGGCGTAGTGTGAAGAAGCAGGCCAGCATGATTGTGTTGAGTAGCGGGTGACAGATTGTCTTTAGCCACTCGATACTCCAATCGGACGGCACTGCGCTTACCATCAGGTGCAGTGTGGTCACTTTGCCGTGCCAGAGTAAAAAAATAAATATGTCAGCGGCAGGCATGACCGCAGGCCGGTCAGGTCATCAGGCCGAGGTTGTGAGAGGGCTTACACATCCCTCTCCAATCTCCAGATATTGTCAGGATGTTACCGTATGAGAGTTCGGAAGTAAAACACGTGATTAACACTTCAGAGTTTAATAAAGCTACCACCAGTTCGGAATGCAGTCATCCATGGGGAAGAGCTGGCAAGAAACCCTCATGGTTGCTCTTTTAAACACAGCACTTTGAATTACAATTAATGTTGGTACATCGATCACTTTCTCAAACCACTGATGATGTTCCCAATCCTGGCAATACCCACAACTACTCGAAACTACGACACAACCAAGGCAGTGCAGCCCGGATCACAGCGCCCCTTCAATCTACAACCCAGAGCGTACCCTCTGGTCGTAACCCGGACAACTGTATCCCTTCGACTCACTCCCTGGCCTACGCCAATTAATAGCCCGGTTAAGAACTTCCTTTTGACTATCTCTCTACGCACTAAACCACATTGCCAGCTTATCCAGGATTGAGCACACTATACAGCCCACGCAACTTCTTTTAACACTAAGAGTTACTTTAAACTAGGTAGACACCGTCTTCCAAATCGTAATCCGGCATTACGACCTCTAAAGCTACTAACTGTTCAACGACTACTTTATAATTGCTTGTCAAATGGCGAGGCGCTCTTTTATATTGTGACTTTCGTTGCGCCCCACTCCGTGAGTGAGATCATACGATAAACAACTCGAAACCACCCTCAAAATAGCAAAGCAAGTGACGGTGCCCACATTTTACAATAATTAAAGCTATTTGCAAGTTCAATTCAGTGTCCGTATTCATGACGCCCCGACACGGCCTTCCTGACAGCTCACACGTCCTCGTGTGTACCTGAAAAGGAGAAGAAACTCACACAGTAAATCCGTTCATCCGCTCGGCCAATCTCTGACCAATGATAAGCAAACACAAATTTAGATGTCCAATTATCATGCAAACTTAAATACTCTCTGCACCATCACAATTACTCTACTATACCTCAGTCATACATCACTCACACACCATTAACTGAACCGGACAACTGCCCTAGGCATCCCTTCGACCAGTTTCATCTCAATATGACAACGTGGACCGGATAACCCGTCAGCGCCCCTTCGATCAGTTATCACACCAGCACACACACCATTAACTGAACCGGACAACTGCCTTAGGCATCCCTTCGACCAGTTATCATCTCAATATGACAACGTGGACCGGATAACCCGTCAGCGCCCCTTCGATCAGTTACTACACCATACACACCATAGGCGTCCCTTCGACCAGTTATCACCTCAATATGATAACATGGACCGGACAACCCCTCAAAATCTCTCCATTTAATCACATTGCTTTACACTCACAGCCTTACAAACCAGACTAACAGTAAAGTGATCCGGAACCTCGGCCCTCATAGGCCAGTTCCTTAGATCACTTTAGAATAACCACACACATTAGACATTCAACATCTTCCCATGCAATCACAATACTTTACGCTCATACCCTTACAAACCAGACCACCAGATAAGCGATCCGGAACTTCGGCCCCGATAAGCCAGTTCCTTAGGCCACTTAAAACCAGACCCTTTTTTTTCTTTGTCGCGGGGGAAGCGCTCTACCACCGCCGCCCGCTCCAGAGGGAAGCGAAGTTTGACCAAAACGGGTACGCTGGACCAGCCGGTCCCACGACCCAGCATCCCCCTCGCATTGATGACCATCCGTGTTGCCGCCGGGCAGAGTCCCCAACCCCCATATACAACCCACCCGATACTATCAGCCAAAACCCCGCGGCGCTTACGGAGCGATGCCGAGGCACTCCAAGGAGTGCCAGAATTGCAGCCGTAATCGCCCCCGCGCGGCGCCGTGTACCAGATCATCTCCACAGGAGGCCTAGGAGCCCCCGCGCACCGAACAACGACAGCGAACGAGGCCCCACCACCCGCGCTGCCGTCCATCTCGGTGTCGCTCGACGCTCCGAATTTGGGAGCGCATCGATAGGGGCCGACAGCCCCCCTCTCCCCCGTTGGCCCCTACTAGTCGCCTCGTACGACAGGCAGGGGTAACCGTGGCGGAACTCAAACGCCCCCATTCCACAGGGTGGGAGACGCCGGTCAGTCGTCCACCCGGCGCCTCCTACGTCTTCTCTGGAGTCGGGAGGGATCATATCGTTCCCGATCCCTCTCAGCACTCGCCTTCTGCGAGATAACGTTCTCGCAGAAGTGGGCCATCGCACGCCAGGACCTGCGGCTGGCGACCATGGACGACACCACGGCCGGCAGCGAGAGGTCCCCCTCAACGACTAATCCGAGAGCACTGCGCTCCTCGTCACAGGCCGGGCACCCCTCCAACGTATGTTGGGCCGCGTCCCCGCGGCAGTCTCCACAGTAGTGGCACATTGCGGACACCTCCTTTCCGATGCGATACAGGAACGAACCGAAACACCCATGGTCCGCCAATACCTGCGTCAGTCGGAACGTAGGCGCCCCGCGGCGCCTGTCTAGCCATGTCTTTAGGACAGGACGCACTACTGCGACAGTCTTTAAGCCCGCAGTCGGGCTCTCCAGCCCGACTTCTCCATGGCAGTTCTGCGAAACCGGGCCGCAATTACCAGATACCTTAAGCGTGGACCGCTCACCCGTGGTAACCCAATAGATATTGAGAAGACAATAACCAGGCTATGGACGCAAGCTATCAACAATTCTATGAACCATCGGCTTAGGCAGAAACCCTCATATTTTCACCTCAACTAATTGCTCGCTTTAATAAAGGGCACAAAACAAAACCAGAAGCGACTCACCGAATCCAGATTCCATCACACGCACAAGACACGTGTAGGCACGGTATCAGCACCCTGTCGCACTACTTGCGCTGTCACAGCACCACCACAGCCACAGCCGTATCACAGCCGCGTCACATCCTCGTCACATCCTCGTCACATCCTCGTCACAGCCGCCGGAAACCATCCACAGCATATGGAATTAGAAAACAAAAATCATTAACACAGTCATCTTCGCCGCTTCATATTTTCCACATTTTTCATAACGAACGTTAAATAAAGACTAACATTAGAGACTTATTACAATTCGTGAACATAGCACATCAAAATGATTCGAACACTCCTAACTTTTAAATGTACAGTAGACCATAGTGCATTGCGCACTCTTTACCACGTACAACACGATAGAATACTACAGTTACTCTTGGGGTACCCTATATCATAACTATTATTTTGATAATAGAATTCTAATCATCGGTAGCTCTTTGGAGAACCCAACAAAGTTCGCACATAAAGCCAACTACCAATATTCTCTTATCTCTCAAACAACATAAAATAACACAGTACCAAACTTTACATCACCTGATTCACGGTAGTGGGCGTTGTCCTTTATTCCGCTTCTGATGTCAGCGGCAGGCATGACCGCAGGCCGGTCAGGTCATCAGGCCGAGGTTGTGAGAGGGCTTACACATCCCTCTCCAATCTCCAGATATTGTCAGGATGTTACCGTATGAGAGTTCGGAAGTAAAACACGTGATTAACACTTCAGAGTTTAATAAAGCTACCACCAGTTCGGAATGCAGTCATCCATGGGGAAGAGCTGGCAAGAAACCCTCATGGTTGCTCTTTTAAACACAGCACTTTGAATTACAATTAATGTTGGTACATCGATCACTTTCTCAAACCACTGATGATGTTCCCAATCCTGGCAATACCCACAACTACTCGAAACTACGACACAACCAAGGCAGTGCAGCCCGGATCACAGCGCCCCTTCAATCTACAACCCAGAGCGTACCCTCTGGTCGTAACCCGGACAACTGTATCTCTTCGACTCACTCCCTGGCCTACGCCAATTAATAGCCCGGTTAAGAACTTCCTTTTGACTATCTCTCTACGCACTAAACCACATTGCCAGCTTATCCAGGATTGAGCACACTATACAGCCCACGCAACTTCTTTTAACACTAAGAGTTACTTTAAACTAGGTAGACACCGTCTTCCAAATCGTAATCCGGCATTACGACCTCTAAAGCTACTAACTGTTCAACGACTACTTTATAATTGCTTGTCAAATGGCGAGGCGCTCTTTTATATTGTGACTTTCGTTGCGCCCCACTCCGTGAGTGAGATCATACGATAAACAACTCGAAACCACCCTCAAAATAGCAAAGCAAGTGACGGTGCCCACATTTTACAATAATTAAAGCTATTTGCAAGTTCAATTCAGTGTCCGTATTCATGACGCCCCGACAAATAAAAATAGTGGGATGGTAAGCATGTGGGAAAGGTAGAGTGGAGGATTGAGAATTATACCAATGCATTATGCATATTAATTGAATTTTCATAAAACTTCATCCGCTATTTACTAAAACTGTATACTCTAAAGACTGTCGCAACGCAGTTTCACAAGCGCACAATACAATTTCCTGATATTTTTATCATCTCGAGCTATCAATAACCGAGATTAATATTATCAAGCGTGAGAGATAAAAGGCGATAAATTTAACTGAGACTTTACGCTTGCTCCAGACTTTACGGTCCATATTGTGTTTTTGATAGATTTTGTAATTTATTTACTAAGATTTTACAGCTCTCGGATATAACGGTATATCTTTGTTGTAAATCTTAATTCTTTTGTGTGAGAATTTATGGCCAGTTTATGAACCTCCTCGTTGTGATTAGACAATAGACATAGCGTTTTGTGGTGTTAGTTAGTAAAATTTATAGAATACATAGAAGACGTACTTTAGGAATTTGTATTAAACAACATAGAAGACGTACTTTAGGAATTTGTATTAAACAAATAAGATAAAAAAATGTTTTCATAGCATCACCAGTCACGTTCTTTAAGATCGAAATTAATAAGTACACCCAACAGTCACACACAGTTTTCACCCCACACTAGGTGAAACCTGTATCTTTGGTATCAAGAACTACGAGGGACTACGGTCCCACAACACCCAGACCCGAAACAAATATCTATCTGTCACACAAATATTTGTCTCGGTGTGGGAATCGAACCCACGGCCTCTCGTTTCATAGCCGGCTACTTGCCCGCTGCGCCACGGAGGCTGTCAAATATATAAAATATGGAGAGAAACATCCACTATGCTAAATAATATATCCTACTTATAATATTAATATTAGAATTTATTTAAATATCATTATGATTTTTCTCATTGAAACTGTGATGTACAGCAAAAAAAAATTTGCAGTAAGACAAACCCCCAACTTAAAAAATGTACGCTCAAATGCTTTAGTCTAACATATTTTTATTTTGTAATTTTTCGTGTAAGATACACCTAGCGCCTGTAAATTTTGATACTATAAACCTACTTGCAAGTTGTGGAATGTTATTCGTTGAGTTTTTTTTATTTCGTACATCATCTGAAGGCCAATTCTCGTAATTAAACATGTTCAAAATATTTCGATTTAGTATCAGTATCAAGAATGTCACAATTGGCATACAAGGTTAATCATGTTGTATTAAAATTATATTGAAAATAGATGGAAAATTTAATGAGATGAAAAGCATTTTCAATCAATTTTCAAAACTCAATAAATCTAAGTTCCGCCAACATAAATCGCAGTAACAAATAAAAACGAGAATTGTCCCTTTGACTTGAACCAAATTTATATGATACCAAATATTGGGTAAACCCTTTTGTCGCTATGAAATAAAACATACCAAAGATGGTTCAAACTTGAAGATGAAATTGATGTATACATAGAAAAGAAAGCAAAAACAAATAAATGACAATTGAGAACCTACTCTTTTCAAGCCGGTTCGTTCAATTTTTATTATGATAGACAAGTAGATAAAAGGTTTCTCTTGTTGACGGACGTGTTTATTTCCCGTTCAAAAAATCTGGAACAAACAAACTCCCTTGTACGCGGAAATTATTTTCAACTTGATTATTACTCGCGTGAATGGCTCCGAGGCCCTTAGTTTTTATATGTTTTCATCATTATGTTTTTCAGTAAGGAAGTATGGGAAGAAGGAAATGCAAGGGTGGCCTCCAAATGCAGATATCTTAACACTTCAGTGACTCTATCTAGAAAACACTATTGATAGATGAATTAACTAGAACTACATTTTGATACCTGTGATAATATAGGCCAGCACAGACTCCTTAGAACGGAGTATAATTGTTTGGTTTTTAGGAAAATCTCCACCTATTGAAGGTGTTTACTAAAATATTAGATGAATATTGTAGATAGAAATTATGCAATAAGGAAATGACGTTGTATAGCATAAAAAGTTTTCCTTGTTACTCATAGAGTTAAATCTTCGTCCATCATCATCCTAAATATATTTTAAGAGATCTTACTGATCCCGTTCGCTATTGAAATAACACAGCTATCCTTGTCTAATCCCAATCGTAATAATAATTCTACTGCGAACAAACGTCCTTCATAAAAATTAAGAATATCATATGAGAATTTCAAAGGTATGTGAAGTCAACCCGCATTAGGCCAGCGTGGTGGACTAAGGCCTAGTCTCTTTCACTAGTAGTGGAGGGTTGTGCCCAGCAGTGAGACATTATTTAATATGCAGCTGCTATCGTTATATTTTTTAAACACATGTTTCCGGTGTTGTACCGTCACTGGCGACTCCGAAGAACACTCAGTTCACATCCTCGACACACTGATGTATGGGAATGCCTCATTCTTCTATTGCAATGGTTTAAATCAAGGTCTGACCTTTTTGGAAGGCACCTTTGAGCTTAGTCGCTGCCAAATATTTTCTAGCTAGAGCTGCATACACTGAATAGAGTTTTAGGTGATGTAAAAGCATTGGTAAACTAAAAGCAAAGACTTATTAAAAAATGCTAAATTAATAATCTATAACGGCAGACTTGTAGTACTAAATGTCAGAACGTTTATTAAAATCAATATGACTATTGTATTATTACACGTCTCACATTGTTTTTGTTTATCAAACAAACTTCTTGTCTATGGTTTTTGATACAGTTAAAAGATATTCTGAGATGTGTGCACTCAATCAACGATATTAAACGTCTCAAACAAGTTATTGGCTTGTCAACTCGAAGGTAAAGTAATTTTCCTGCTCGGCAATTCGAAACTTCATTTCTGTAACGGAACAAGAGGTACGTTGGTATTATTAAGACAAGACAATAAATGAAACAATCCTGTGATGTGAAATAACAATTTGTGATATTGTAGATAGTAACTTTGCCGGAACTTTATCGGTGATAATCTAGCGGAGAAGAGCCAATTGCCATGGAATTGATCCAATCCTTTGAAATTTCGAAATTAGAGTATTCATGTCTTATTATCACTTGCTTTAATAATATATAATAAGTATTCAATAGTATATATAAAGTAATAAAAAACGTACCTGAGAATTCTCGTATGAATTTCAAAAGTGTGTGAAGTCTACCAACACGCATTAGGCCAGTGTGGTGGACTAAGCCCATAAGTAGAGGACGCATTAGTAGAGTAGGCCTGACCCCAGCAGTGGGATAACATTTAATAAAGGGCTGGTTTTATTATTATTTTTACATCCCATATTCACACACATAACCCTAATCCCACACTAAAACTTGTATCGTATGTACCAGAAACTAGGTGAGACTTTAGGCCTCACAACACCAAGACCCGAAACAAATGTGCATCATCAGCTCAAAAGGTGCGAGGACCGAACCCACAACCTCACGTTTCCTTTTCGCCAAATTTCGGTCCCATAACGTGATAGGGAGCGAGCCTATCGCCGTACCGGGCACAGTTTCCAGACTCCGGACTAATACCGAGAATTTCAAGATAGAAAAACTCAATGTCACTTTACCCGACCCAGGGATCGAACCCGAGACAGCAGCAGTCATAACGCATACGCAATTACAACTGCGCCACCGAGGCAGTCTAATATGATTTACATTTAAATATTGTCCATCCAATTCATCGGGCGCTGATCACGTCAGCTTTGATTCAGAACATGTGTATATTTCATTTTGGAGGTAGTTTCCGAGAAAACATTAAAATTGAAAAAACAAAGCGTATTCGTAAGCCTTTGAATAAAATATGAAGCAGCATGTGAACCTTTGTACGATAAGTTTAATCTCATCGTAGGGAACATAATGGTGAAAGGTCACGAGAAAATTTTCATTACACAAGTTTCGTTTATCATTAATTTAAGAGCTATAATCATGCCTGACATGACTGCCTCTGTGGCGCAGTTATAACTGCGCATGCGTTACGGTTGCTGTGCTGAGGTCTCGGGTTCGATCCCGAGGTCGGGTAAAGTGATATTGGGTTCTCTATTTAGAAATACTCAGTATCAGCTATCTGAAATTGAGTCCGGTATGGCGATAGGCTCGCCCCGTATCACATTATAGGACAGTAATTTTGGCGAAAAGTGGGTGTACGGGTACACCTCTGCCTACGCCTTCGGAGATTACGGGCGTGAGTGTATATGTACTATAATCCTGAGAAGAATTTCTGCGGGTCTATCGGTCTGTAACAGAAGTTCACAATAAAGGTCAGTGCTATTAAGAGAACTATCGTATAACAAGATTCTTCTGACTCTGATCGGTATATAATAATATAAAAAAGACAAGCTCTGCGGCGCAGTTGGCGAGTAGCTGACTTTGACTGACTTGTGACGCGTCTAGACAAATGTTTGTGTGTCTACAAATACTTTTTTCAGGTCTGGGTGTGGGACCGAAGTCTCTTGTAGGTACTGGTACCTATGACACGAGGTAATTGTATTTGACTATGAGGTCGGGGCTATGTGTGTGTGTTGGGTGTTATTATTACACGATAAACAGTTTGTAAGATTTTGCACTGTCACTTCCACAAGGGCTCCTTTTATTTGGATCTCGATTATTAATTAATTATGATAATAATCCGGTAATTATTATTTTTACTTTCATTGCTTACACGTAGCTCTAGACAAAATGATAATTATCTCTTGCCATAAGATCACTAACACAGATAAAGCTGAGGGCAAAGGTTTTAAATATATTTTAAACGTATTATCTTCAATCTATAAAACCAACTACATTGGTCCGTCGAAATTAACCAGTAGTAATAAGTCCTATATTAGAAAGAATGCGCTTAGCAAGAGCCTCCTCTACTAATGAGAGAGGTTAAACTTAAGTCCACCATGTTGTTTTAATGTGGGTTAGAAAAGTTCACAAATATTTTTAAAGAAAATTCTTTAGAATTTAGATTTTATAAGATGTTTTACACGTCTCGGCAGTTCGTACCAATCTATACCAGTAAAAGTATATTAACATTAAAAAGTTTTTTATTCATAAAAAGTACACCGACAATAAAAAAACAAATTATGCGTCTCTATAAAATTTGAGGGTTGCCCTTGATTTTTCTGAGATTCCATGATCAGATCCTGACTTGGTGCCAATGGGACCACCTGAGAAGTATACACTTTTAAACACAAAAAAAATGCAACACCAGGAGCATAACGTGCGTGTTGCAGACCCAATCTCTTAAATTTACAGAAATACAAACACGCACTCACATTTAAAGATATCATATATTTAATGTTCACGAACTATAAATTGAATATTTGAAGGTCAATATTTATTGGTTAACTCATTATTGAGTTTATCTTGTGTCGAAACTTTGTCATAATTCTAGTTTCGATTAATCTTTAACTCTCAACAGACTAGGTACATGTCTGGAATAATTATAAAGAACTTATAACGTTAATATTATTTTATACGTGTGTCCCTAGAAGATTATATATCTTCAGAATAAAGTAAAGTGTAATACCAATTAAGAATTCTAATAATAAGCCCGTGTGAACTTATAATGAAATTATGAGAAAATCTACCCTATTTAAATTGAGAGATACGACTAAATTGGCTTTGATGAAATATGTGAAAATTTAATCATCTTTATTTATTATTCGTCTATAAATATACATACATATGCACTCACGCCTGCAATCCCCGAAGAGATAGTTAGAGGTGTAACCAGTACACCCACTTTTCACCGAATTTATTACGGTCCCATAACGTGATAGGGGACGAGCCTTTCGCCATAACGGCAAAAATTCCAGACTCCTGGGTGATACTGTGTATTTCTAAATAGAAAACCGAATATCACTTTACCGTTCCGGGGATTGAACCCAAGACCTCAGCACAGCAGTCGTAACGCATGCGCAATTACACCTGCACCACCGAGACTATCCAATATTATTAATTGGATATTTAATCTAAGGCCTAACCCCTCTAAAAATCACTGTAGTACGTCCAATTGGGTATAAATTATAAGAGTAAAATATAGTTAACATACAAGGCACAATAGGGTAGTTGACTAGTTTTTTTTATAAATTTAATCAATAATTTACATTACCTAAAACCTATTATCGAAAGAACTTTATGAATCCGAACAAAAATAAGTAAATTAGCCGCCACTCAAATCTGCTGGAAGGGGTAGTTGTCAAATAACAGTACGAGGATGCATGATATGACCCGTGACGTCACGGTACTCAGAATCGCCTGTACTGTACCAACGGTACATAGCGAGGGACATAGCGATATGTTCCCAATACGCAACCATTTTGACTCATGCCTTTGAGTATTTGCTCATACCAATAGTTAAAATAAACATTGTGATCTAATTTTTTAAGCAATTTTGATTCTGTTTTCGCAAAAGAGTTTCTTTTACGTATTATATTCGGTTGCATATCTAATTATGTACAAAATTGAACACAGGGAACCCTATTACCCGTAATTTTGTGATAGTTTATGAAACGAAAGTGTAGTTTTGTCGCTGTGTGCCCGCGTTGATTTACACGCGTCACGACGTGGCCATTTATCATGGACCCTGAAAGCGGTTGGCACCCTACCCCCGTGCCCTGGCAATGAAAAATCAATATTTTGCACCCACATCGAGCACGATTCGTGTAAGAATTCCGTGGGTGGAGTATATTTTTATATTTTTTTCACTATTTTAACTTTTTGGACGTATAAAATTTTTAGCCAGTTTCATGGGAATCATTTGAGCTTCATATAAAATTAAGTTTACACGCCCTAAAAATGTGATATTGTGAATATTCATTAGGCGTTAATTTATATGTTACTCGTTGTTACTCATTTAATTTCGTTACACCAAAGTATCAGTTTAGTTTGCTATAATATTTGAGTAAGTTACCACACATGTTATAGTAAATAATTTTTGTTACTATCGCGATAAGATGTTGATGAAATATATTTTATATCACGATGGTGGCAAACAAGCATTTTTTTATGTTAAAAGGAGGCAAACGGGCAGGAGGCTCACGTGATGGAAAGTGATCACCGCCGCCCATGAACATCTGCAACACCAGAGGGCTTGCAAATGCGTTGCCGGCTTACGGCCCGCCTGATAATAAGCGGTTACCGTAGGCTATGGACGCTTGCAACACCAGGAGCATCTCATGCGCGTTGCCGACCATTTAAAACCCTATTTACTCCCTTTTTGAATGTTTATAATTTATAGAAATAATACTGTATAGTCATTTTATTTTTCATTAACTTAATTAGTATAACATACCAACGGTAAATGAGGTTTAATTATGAGACAAATATTCTTTATAACATTGTAAACCAATTCACAAACCAATCAAGCTTCATCGAGGTGAATAATTTTCCTGAAAAATAACACGGGCATTGTACACCTATTTCCAATGAAAATTGGGATTGATTTGGGAACGGCACGTAATAAAAGGATATTCCCGAAGGATAACCTTTCGTTTTACGTTATTTACATTTATATGAAAATATTAATAGGTTTCGTGAATTTTAATC
The DNA here is from genome assembly GCA_905220505.1 of Laothoe populi. Lineage (NCBI taxonomy): Eukaryota > Metazoa > Arthropoda > Insecta > Lepidoptera > Sphingidae > Laothoe > Laothoe populi. Next base: position 7,169,283 of record HG992152.1, read on the forward strand.
TAAGGACAATAGAAGGTATTTATGTAGAATGAAAGTATTTATTTGAATAGAATAATAAATCCACTCATTGCTTAATCCTTCCATTGTTAGCCGATAATACTGCGAAATGGTTACGTCTACTATGTATACTTATCTTAAAATCTACGTGGAACGAAATGACAGAGATCTTAAAGATCCGCGCGACATAGACACCTATAAAAACTATTCCTGTCGTAATTATAGGTCTATTAGTAAAACATACATACATACACTCACGCTTATAATCCCCGAAGGGGTAGGCAGAGGTGTAACCAGTACACCCACTTTTCGCCGAATTTCGGTCCCATAATGTGATAGGGGGCGAGCCTATCGCCATACCGGGCACAGATTCCAGACTCCGGGCTAATACTGAGGAATTTCTAGATAGAAAAACCCAATATCACTTTACCCGACCCGGGGATCGAACCCGAGACCTCAGCACAGCAGTCGTAACGCATGCGCAATTACAACTGCGCCACGAGGCAGTCTATTAGTAATAAACTTTGTATTTATACACTATAATTAAATAATTAAAAATCTTTATTGATCACGTAGGCACATATGAGAGATCAAAACACTGATGGAAATTCACCATACTCAATGAATAGTTATGGTTAACGGCGTGGGAACTTTTTTTTTTTTACTTAAATAGGCTTGCATTTGACCACTATCTCGCCTAATGGTAATTGATGATGCGGTCTACAGTGGAGCACGCTTGCCTAGAAGATACCTATTCACTCTTGACTTAAAGATACCCAGATTATAATTTTCGTGAATATAGACTCCGGCAAAACTTGGAATCTACCGTCAAGGGCTGGTAGGCAGGGATACAACGATGAGGATAGGATTGGAAAGCAGAAAAGAGGATGTAATGCGGATGAGACTGTCGCAATGGTGAGCATGGTCTTCCTCTACTAATGGGGTTAGGCCTTAGTCCACTACTGTGAGTTGGTACACTTCACACATCTTCGAAATTCGTATGGAGAACTCTCAGCTATGCATGCTCCTTACAACGTGTTTCTTAATAACCTAGGAGCAATAGTATGATGAATACAGCAGTGGGCACGGGCCTCCTCTATAATTTTAAAAGTCTTTTGACTGGAAATGAATAAGTTACTTAATAAATTAAGCAAATGTAATGAAATAATAGGTATAATACTAGAGTAAGACATGTAGTAGTCCATTGCCTACAAGCTAACGTAAAAGTAATATTTCATCCAAGTCGATGAACTCCTTTACTCTAAAAAAAATACATTCATCTATGACATCTTCGTTTGATTCTGCCCTTAAAGGACGATACTAAAATATGCAGATTGGAAAGTTTAAAAATAACACCTTAATTCAATGACGTTCCCGAATAACTTGGCAGTGTTTTAATTTAAAAAATGGCACAAAAGATAATGGCCAGGGGTGTCACGAACAAAAGGCTGCCAGCGGGGACTATTCAATTCGCCAATATTTTATACGCAGATGTACAAAGCTTTTGAAAGGTGAAATGGTATTTCATTGAAAAATTCGTACAGAATCTACTTGTAAAAGATCGTGGTAAAATTGAGAGCTTACCCATAGTGCGGTTAGTGATAGCGTACAGAGTCTCAGATACCGGTGAGGTTCAGGGTTCAAATTCCAGGTCGATCAAAGATTTTCGTGTTTTGTTGAATTCTCTTTGAGTTCTCGGTTCGATCAAACTTATCATATTAACGTCACATTTACCATAGGACGGCAACAACCTCTACAAACCATGGGTGTAATAGTTGTCACTCTGCCTACCTTTGGGGATACAGGCGTGAACTTATGTCAAATTCAGAGATTCAATATATAGGACTGCCTCGGTGGCACAGTTGTAATTGCGCATGCGTTACGATTGCTGTGCTGTGGTCTCGGGTTCGATCCCCGGATCGGGTAAAGTGATATTGGGTTTTTCTATCTCGAAATATTCAGTATTAGCCCTGTATATTTCGAATATTGGAAAAGAAAGAAGTTTAAGTTGTGCGTATCGTTTTAATGCGACTGTCTATATAATAGAATGTGACACTGCTTTATATATTCGTACAGCGCCTCCAGTGTCCGGTGGCACCAACAGCCTTCTAGAACTGTCTACGATCGAATTCTGTTATGTATTCTAGAAGGTTTGTGGTCACCTACCACCAGACGGCGCTGTTAAAGTATTTAACAAGCCCAAAGTCTGGAATTGTGCCCGGTATGGTGATAGGCTCGCCCCCTATCACATTATGGGACCGTTATAAATTGGGCGAAAAGTGGGTGTACTGGTTACACCTCTGCCTACCCCGTCGGGGATTACAGGCGTTTATATGTATGTATATGTATATATAGAAGTTTAGCATTATGCTAATATAAATCGATACAGTACGACACATTTAATTGAATTGAACGAATTGACTTGTAGACAGATCAGTAATGTTATAATAATATTATCGAAATTACTGCCAGGTTGGCGTTCAAACAAAACTCTATACCTAGGCAAATAATATTAATAGTACGTACACCGACTAGTCACACATATAGTTCTGACCCCATACTCGGTCAACCCAGTAATGTGAGTATTAAGAGTTACAAATGAGACCTACAACACTCAAAGTGAAAAGTGACCACACTGCACCTGATGGTAAGCGCATTGCCTTCCAATTAGAGTATGGAGTAGCGAGAGACAGTCTATCCCCCGCTACTCAACACAATGATGCCGACCTACTCCTTCACACTACACCATGGGCAAGAAGGTGAAGAAGCAGTCGAAGGTCTAGTATCAGAGTAGTCAGAAGGCCGCAAAAAAGCCAAACATCGTACCCTAACTCTAGACCCCCGACAAAAACCGGATGTACACTGGCCGATCCTGGAACACGACACACTTGCGTGTGCCACTATGGCGGGTTTTACACCCTGTGTACGGTGGTCACTATCCGGGCGGATACGAATATGCTACAACCAGGTATGTTTGTATATCACGCACATATTTATCTTGGTACGAGGATCGTATTCGCAGCCGTTCGTTTTTCAGCTTTACTCACCCACTGCGCCACGGAGGATGTCAATTCAATTATTAAATTATAGTCAATCAGTTGATCCATTATAGTTATTTTGATTTCTCGAAGTCATCAACAAATTCCATACATTTTCAAGCTTTGTTTGTTTCTTTACGCCATTTAACCATTCAAATGGTAGTGTAACTATGCGTAAATAATATGTTACTTTCTTGGTTTATACATACTTACATATCCGCTCACGCCTGTAATCCCCGAAGGGGTAGGCAGAGGTGTAACCAGTACACTCACTTTTCGACGAATTTATTACGGTCCTATAATGTGATAGTGGGCGAGCCTATCGCCAAACCGGGCACAATTTCAGACACCGAGCTGATACTGTGTATTTATTTTAAATAGAGAAACCCAATATTACTTTACCGTTCCGGGGATTGAACCCAAAACCTCATCATTGTAGTCGTTACGCATGCACAATTACAACTGCGCCACAGAGGCAGTCTTTCTTGGTTTATAGTAAAACTATTTTATACATGCTTGATGTTTCTCTACTTCTTGGCTGCCGTAACCCGATCTCCCGTTATGTGACGCCACGTAGCCCTTCAATAACACAGACAAAATATATTACACTTAAGATATAAATTTAAGTACATCTGTGGAAACTACACTGGAAAAATACAAGCACTGTATGACAAAACGACAATGTTCCGGTGAACGAACCCGCATTGAAACTTTTAAATTAAACTCCAGACTATATGACCATCACACAAGTTCATACGAAACGCTAATGCACTAAACAAGACAAGTTTGGAGTGTATGACGTTTTATAAATGAAATATATCTGCCAAAACTGAATTCATTTGAGTAAATGTGTACGTATCAACTAATGAAGAATTTAGTTAAACACGTCTTGTGCTAACAATATATTATTCTCTTAACTTAACTATGTATCTTCACTAAACATTGTGATGACTGTATATTTTCAGGAATATTAACTAATCGCCAACAGCTTGCGAGTATTTTGTCATTAAATAAAATCAAAATCAAATATTCTTTTTCGTTAGGAATTGTTTTAGTTTGTGTCACAATTTAGGACTACATTTTTAAACCACAATAAACATAATAAGACTTCGTTAACTTTACATACTGTCGAAATTCTTATTAGCAGTTCTCGGGTGTGCAGGTTTCCTCACTGTTTTCTTTTGACTGCTTAAAATTAGTGATAATTAAATAATTAATATACCTATAAGTTACAGTTAAAAATCAAAGGTACAGATTGATGGAGCGAATTAGAATCGACCTCTTTGCCTCATATTTGTCTTCTTAGTACGTTTCACTCTCCGCTAAACTTTCAAAGACATTTCAAAACTCTTTAATAAACAACAGAAAATGCAGAAATGTATACAGATTTTATTTTTTAAACGGTTTATAGATTTAATGGTGTCGTAGAGTAATTTCAGACTAGGCCTAAGTCAGTTACTAAAGCCTAGTTGTTCTTGAATGTATTGCAGTATCATTATGTACATATAAAATGTATACAATGATAATGCAGATTTTTACAAAACAACGTCGATTACATGTTAACACATGGTGTTGCGTCTCGATAATGTCAGTACGCAAAAATTTGATAGTTTGTTGCGTGCGCAATTTTGCACTAGTTAGGAATTTGTTTGGACCGTCTTTCTTATTTTAGAAGGTAGTATTTCTAAATTATAATATTTTTACGAGCATTAATCAATAATTATAACCATTAAGTATTGCTAAACAGGAGACACCTTCCGGGACTCTACTATCTGAGAATCTGTCTGAGTCGATACTGCCTATTTCGAACCCCAAACGGCAATGTGTTAGCACCGCTGTATTTCGGTTTGAACGACATCAAAGATAGTAAAACTACTGGCTTTTATGAGACTTAACATATTATACCTCGAGGCGCATTGCTTAATAGTTGAAAGTTCTGGAAAGGACTCTTCATAAGCAGGCGTGGTGTTTACGATCAGAGGAGCGACACATCTCGTCATTCATAAACTATATATAGAGGATCATGACTCATTACATAATCAATTATAAACACACTGCCAACAACATTGCAGTACACAGCCAATAATATCAAGGAGGTTTGATTTCAGATAAGCAGCTAGTTAAATTCAATAGCCAATTATTTCATTTAAACAGGTTCTGTGGTGAATTGGGCTTGTAGTCGATTGTGAAAGGGGAAGCCATGGGTTCGATTTCTATATCGAGATATATATTTAATTCGAGTCTAAATGTTAGGAATAAACGTCTCTTGTAGTTTTTTATATTGCTTGCCTTGCCACAAACTTGCAGAGTCTTCTACCTCAGTCCCTACCAATAGGTTCGCAAATTCGTATCTTTACCGCACCATCAAGCTGTGGAACAGTTGGCCAGCTACCGTGTTCCCTCCTTCATATGATCATGGGTTATTTAAGCGTAGTGTGAAGAGCTACTCAGCAGTCGAGCTTGATTGTGTCAAGGGGCAAAGAATAGTTATCTCTCGCTACTTGATTCTCTAACTATACGGCACTGCGTTTACCATCAGGTGTGGTCACTTTGCCATGCCAGGAAAAAATTAGACATTCCACGTGATGATTGGCTTAACACGGTTTACAAGTATTCCGGGCATGCTATTAAGAATAATAGCAAATATAGACGTGCTATCTCACGAGTCGTGACTTAGATCTGGTTATCAACAGCGTCGGTAGAATCACGAACGTTGTAACAACTGTTCAATTTGATTAACACGTCTCTACGTCGCTGTGTGATTGAAATCAATTTATATGGTAGTATGTATGTAAGTGCATTGTTATACGTAATAATCAAGTTCTCAGTAAATTTGTTGGAGTGAGATTAAAGTTTACTTTATTAATAAATAAAGTGAATTTTGAGTTTTTACTTTCTTTAATTTTTATTGTTGCAGAAAAGAAAATTCTATTAGTAAATATGGAATTAGGAATGAAATAAAACTTCCACTGTAATGCAATTGGAACATTTCATTAAAAGTATTCTAATAAAAACTTTAATAAATTAAATCCGATTAAATAAAAGTAAAAATATTATATTAGCTAAGCTATTATATTGGCTCCCAATGAAATCAAATATGAACCATGACCATGAAGGTCTCCCCCGTGACCATGAAGGCTGTAAAGTCTTCGAAACGTCGGGTTAAAAAAGTAAAATAAACCGCAATATAATCCGTAAACTTCGTTTTATTTCAATGTATAATATTCGCGTAAATATAAGAAATCAAATAAATTTTATTATTTAACTAGCTGACCCGGCAAACGTTGTTTTGCCATATAAATAATCGGGGATAACTAATTAAATGACGATTGATCAGTTTTCGACCGGAGAGGAAAAATGATTAAATTACTAAAATGGCTGTTAAAAAATAAGGGTTGATCGTAGAAGGGTGAAAATTGAGGATTGTATGTATTTTTGTATGTTGTATCATAAAAAAATAGAAAATAAAAATTTTGTCTAAAAAATAAAAAAAAATTTAGGGGTGGACTACCCCTAACATTTAGGGGGATGAAAAATAGATGTTGGCCGATTCTCATAGATACCGGATAAGCACAAAAAATTTCATCAAAATCGGTCAAGCCGTTTCGGAGGAGTATGGCAACGAAAACTGTGACACGAGAATTTTATATATTAGATTTGAATAAATTTTATATTTGAAATGTATTAAAAAAAACAGACGTGTAAATGTTCTTTACCAATAAATTGATTATGATTATGATTATCATAAGTCAATTTTAATATTCATTGAAAACTGACTTATGAACTATAATTTGTTTTTCTTTTGAAATGTAATCAACATATTATACATAACGTAAAATAATGCTTTTATCCCCGAAGGGATAGGCAGAGGTGCGAATAGTTCATTCACTGTTGGATTTGGACCTGTGATTTGAACTAAGAACATTACTGGTTTCTCAATTATTTTTTTTTATTGAAAAAGATGGCAAACGGGTAGGAGGCTCACCTGATGGAAAGTGATCACCGCCGCCCATGAACATCTGCAACACCAGAGGGCTTACAAATGCGTTGCCGGCCTTTCAGGAAAGAATATGCTCTCTTCTTGAAGGTTCCCAGGTCATAACGGTTCGGAAATACCGCCGGTTTTTCCGAATTTTCTTGTCAACTTTTTTTCGGATTATGAACATTAAAAAATATGCCAAAAAAATCCAGCAGTTCTCAAGTCTTGCCCTTACCAATGAACAGCATTTAATCTTATGTAACGTTATAGATTATGTAACAACCAGAAAATTTATTACTCGAATGCTACACGTGTAAGAAACTACAGTCAGATTTCTATTACAGAAAAAGAAACAATGTGAAATAATAAAGATAATTTTAATGCTCGTCGACAGAGTTGGTCTAATTGTATGCTTACGTCATCTTTTTATGACCATTATATACTTATATTTACGGGTGTATTTTTATATAGAAATAAATAAACATATATTCTGCACACAAAGAGACATAACACAAAAGGAAATACCGATAACATAAAAAAATATTAAGGCTACAAAAAAAATTGCATTAAAATTATATAAAAGTGTAGTGTGTGTCGCATGAACATGCTGAAAGGGTTCTAGTTCCGCATTAGACTAGGCAATATTCTTAGCGGTGGTTTTCAACAACTGACCATATTATAAAATATAATTAAATTAATATATTTAAGACATTTACATGAAGTTTTCAATAATGCGTGTTCTACATAGTTACGTATGATTCTGTATATAAAATCCTTAACAGTTATGAATGGGTCGGCCCGTACTTCTGTCTCACGAAAAACCGACGCCAGCTCAGTTGTCAACATACTAATAAACAAAATTTATGGTGCACTTAATCTTTCAAAGCAAATATTGTGTACTTAGGCTAAAACACACAAGTTTAGACATTTTATTTACGATATTATTCGCTACTAAACAAGTTGTACAAAGAACAACAAAATTATATAGAGCAAAAAATTAAATAGTCTCGCCTAAAATTACTTTCCTTGTAATAAGACTCGTAATACCTTATAACATAGAATATTGCTTTGTTGTGCAAATGTTAAGACTACCTAAGTTTTATTGACTATTATAAACTTATACCTAAAAGAAAGGTGCTCTGAAAACTTTCCAATTCTCATTTCTACAAAGTTGTATATTCAAAGCACCTTGCCAGTTTTAATAAATATATTTTGTATTTCGTCTAGTTTGTATTTTTAGATTTCTTGTAGACATCACTTCAATATCGTTGAAAAAAGTTGAGTCCGAATTATAAACGTTTAATAATTATTGCAACATGCATTTTGAATAAAAAAACTTCTTATAAAGACAGGCTTTCTAAGATTGTTTTTTTCCGAGAGCGTCATGTTTGCTACGAACCGTCGTAGCAGGTTATTCAGTGTTTCCGATAGCGAGGTCCGTGTACCGCGGAATGCACCTAATCTCGTCTAGTTATGTCCTTAAACTTGTCAAGTGTATCAGCACGGTAGAGTGGGCAAGTGCAAGCCAGTCCCCGTGACCTACATCCGCCGACCCTCGCTCGGGAAGCTGCTAATTTCCACCATCACGGGCCGTCTACGTCACGGCGGGGGCAGGGAGGCACCTCGTCGGCTCGCCGGCTGCTCGCTGCGATCAGTCCACCGCCCTACTTCGACTAGAAAGCACGCGCCAGTCGCGAGCCGACTACGCGGACGATCGCGAACAACATAACCCAACACTCGCCGCCTGCTTAAACTTAATAAAAGTGTTGCACCAGTATTTTATAAGTGCAAAAATCGGTGAAATTTTATATTTTAATTGTAAACTGTGATATCGAGTCGGGCGGGCGAAGGCTCGGGTGGGGCGCGTTCCGCTGACACAGTGGCTCAGTCAGCCGGCGGTCGCCGAGTGGCAAGCACCATCGATTTTCTCCATACGACTTACGGCGAGGTACGTAATATCACGTGCTCGTATTTTCACTGCGGCTATTTCCACGCGCCGGAGTATTTTCAGTCGATCTGCTTAACGTTCAAGGCCGCGCTTGTTTGCGTTAGCGTTTACGTTACTATACGGCTTACGTTTATGTTTTCATCGATTGTTGTTTATATTGTATGCGACGCATCTATTGTGTTGTATGTCACGTGGCGTCCGTTCAGGAGGATAACTAATCGTTTTCACGGCTCCGCGATCTTCGACGCGTGCTTAGAATAGGTAATGTGATAACGTTGTTACAGCCAAGGTCAGCTATGACTTTTTACTTCAATAATGTCATAATATTCATCGAATACAAACAGAGGGTATTGTGAGTGATCTTTGCTTGTGGTTGAACTGTGTATGAAGGTGACTTTTCCGTGGTGTATCAGTTAATGCGGGTCAACCAATTTTTGGCCAGGTGCATATCCACAGTAGAGAGATGATCATGACCTACAGAACGGTACTAAATCAAAGGCTAGTGATATGCGTTCTGGCAATCTTTCAGATGTATAGATTCATTCAGCAATCTACGCATGTTTGCGGTCATTACGACGTTTAAATGGAACATCAGCTATTTGCAGTCTTGAAATATTAGTTCGCGAACTCCGTATCTGTATTTTATTTTTAATAGCTGTTGCCCGCGGCTCCGCCCGCATGAAGGTTATTTTATACCAAATATATATTTACCAAAATAAAAGTAGTCTATAGCACTCAGGGATAATATACCTTTCTAACAGTGTAAGAATTTCCAAAATCGGATCACTAGTACCGGAGGTTACTCCGAACACCCAAACTTACAAACTTTACCTCTTTATATATTAGTATATATAATAAAGCAATGCAATGACGATTTTTTACTTACCAATAAATAAATTACGTGGATTGTAAATCATACGAAAACTTAAAAAATAACTTAACGTAAAATAAAAAATAGAACAAAGCCAGTTTAGAAGAAAATAAATCTGACAATGTACTTTACGTTTATTCATCATTTCAATAACGAATTCCAAATTCAATTTTTTTATTTTAATACTTTACAAGTGGCTAATCGGTCTTCTTAAAAACTCCTTTTCAATCACGTTGAATATAGAAAATAAAACAATTTAAAAACAAATAGCTAGTACTAAATCTTGTACATATCGATTTTGCCAGCTACAACTGTTATTGCTTTCTTATCGGGCTTATTTTGCAATTGCCTTGGAACGTGATCGCATTTGTCACAAAAACGTATACGAAATTTATTTTCTATGTAAATAATACGACGAGTATAACAAATCAGAATTTTCTTAAGTCATTTACTTTCATTTACTTTGTTTCAGTATGCTAAGTTCTACAAACTGAACAAATTTTGATGTGGTTTTCTACGATGTATTTAGACAATGTTTATTTATTTTATTTAAAATGTTTATACTACATTTGTATAAAGGCAGACATACGTACATACAATATTACTTTCCTTTTTATTGTGAACGTAGTCATAAAACATTGCAATATGGAAAAATACCATAGCATAGTTAAAAACACAATTAACCAAAACTATAAACTGACTACCAAAAATAAATATCTTTGAGGTTTAGTGTTCAAATGCTAAGATTTAAAAATACGGGTCCAATTGAGGTTCTCATCCTTCGTTAAGTCTGTTTTTTCTGTTTTGAGTAATATAATATATTTAAATGTAGATAAGTGATGTATACAAATCAAGTTGGGTATTAATGAAATACGATATTATAAGCTGATTTGTAAAATAAGCGAAACATTATTACAATTGGCAATTGTTGTGTGGATTTTTACGGCTACGAATACGAATACGGCTGTAAAAGAGATAGAATAAGATTTTAGACGCAGAAAAAATAAAATTAATAAAAATATTAAGGTATTAAATAACAAATCTTTTGACTAGTGCATTAATTTACATTTGTATTAGACATAAGCAAAACATAAAGAAAAAATATAAATAAACATCTAAACGTATATTTAGACATAAAAGGAAATTGACTAACCTTGCCTTGCCTTAACTTATCTCAAAGCCACTGAAAGAATTTTAAATGCAATCCCAATAAATGTGTATAAAAATTCACTAAGCTCTTTAAAACTTAAGAATTATTGCCCGACAATAAAGAAACGATCATCGTTTTGTAAACATTGTTACTGGACGAAAATATATCAGGTAGCTTTTATGTAACCAAACAATATTCATTGTCATTATAATTAGATAAAAAATGCCAGAATCATCTAACAAAATTGTATGTGTTTCATACAAAATAGAGCCAGGATGCGGGGTATTTTATAAGCAGTTTTTTTGCTACAAACTAATCACAACTTATATATAATTTACTCAAATCGCATAGCTATAAATTTAAACGAGAGATTAACTAATTTTAGTTTGCCAGAACTACCAGCAGGTTCGATACATAATCCTAATCTTGGTCTGCCGATCGTTTCCACAAATGAGCCAATAAGAATAAAGTTTCAATGCCACGACATTATTTGATTGGTTTGTTTTCAGGATTGATCTGTACATGTGGTTTCAGATTGTTTATTGAAATTGGCTGTAAATTAACCGAGAACAAGCCCCGAAAAAGATAACTCTACCAATTAATTGCAAGCCTCCGTGGCGCAGCGGGCGACTAGTCGGTTGTAAAACGAGAGGCCGTGGGTTCGATTCCCGCACCGGGACAAATGTTTGTGTGACAGACAGATATTTGTTTCGGGTCTGGGTGTTGTGGGACCGTAGTCCCTCGTAGTTCTTGCTACCCACGATACAGGTTTTACCTAGTGTGGGGTCAGAACTATGTGTGTGACTGTTGGGTGTATTTATTTATTTTATTATTTACCTATGCATTGGTTTCTCTGCCTAACATAACAAGTTGATAAAACCTTCAATAATTAACAAACCTATTATTGATTCACTTATTATTCGGAATAGTTCTGTAAGCGATCGCATGGTTTTGTTTCATAATACCACACGCCTAGCATGTTTGGGCCAATACTTAATAACAATGGGTTGCTTGGTAACGTTATTTTGGATATATTCCAATACTGCATAATCTTGGCGAACAGTGAAAATGTTTGGAGTGTAACTTACCTTTTTTTTATTAATTAATTGTGTACTCATTTATGAACCATAACAAAGAAAGTTACAATAAAAAAGGAAACCAAATATTATTAGAGATTTGTACTTAATTCCTGTGAATGAAATGCACCAAAGATGCTCATTGGTAAGGCCCGTGATCCTACAGGGAAGTATATTGCCAGAGGGCAAGGAAAAGAACTCTTGAAAAGAGTTCCTGGCAAAATTGATAATATCCGAGTGATAAAATAGCCTGATCGAAGTATTTTTAACCGACTTAAAAAAGGAGGAGGTTAACAATTCGTCGTAATCTTTTTTTATGTAATTTCCCCGATTACTCGAAAACGCCTGGACCGATTCGAGAAATTCTTTTTTTATTTAAAAGGGTATACTTCCCTGGTGGTCCCATTGGCACCAAATCAGGATCTGATGGTGGGATCTCAGAAAAATCAAGGGCAACCCTGAAATTTTATAGTGACGCATAATTTGTTTTTTTTTTAGTGCCTCGATAGGCAGACGAGCAGACGGGCCACCTGATGGTAAGTAGTCACCGCCGCCCATAGACTTCTGCAATACCAGGGCACAGCAAAGCCGCTGCCTACCGTTATTATTGAAATATAAATACATATAAAATAATTCAAAACCTGTCAAACACAAAGTCACATACGTCTTAACAACAAATTACACTTCAACCATTAAAAATCACAGCAACGCCGTCGCGTGACTAATTAATAAGAAAACTTTATATTTTCACTCGTCGAAAATGTTTTGAATGCATAACGTTAAGTTCTCATAAAAACCGACATAAGTCCTTTGTGCAAATAATTGAAGTGAGTACTTGACTTCGCACGCGAGATCTGATTCGCAAATTCAGAAATTAGTTCTAAGTATTCGTTTTTATATTGAAAGACAATTAGATTTTACTCACTGTAATCCTCTAGCTTCAGTTATAATTGTATTATAATTGATATCAGAAAACAAAGCATCGATTCTCCAAAACCTATTTTAATCTGTTCCGCAATTCTTATTTAAATTAATGATTTTTTTTTTTATTCAAAGTGAATCTTGAAATTTTACCTTGATTAAAATGCTTCCGCACCACAAGAGACAGATATAACTCATACAGTGAAGGCCAGATTATGTTTTATTTTAATTTAAATAATTACGTAACATCCAGCAGTCATTCTCAGGGCAGCGTCGAATAGATGGCGTCACTGAAATGTTTTGGAGTAGTGACACTGTAGACAGTTTTGTCTTCAGTATAAAAGGGTGACTCTACCAGCTTAATCAATTTCTCACCGAAAGCCGACGTGCATGCGTTTCGTAGGGTAAGCGAAATTTCCGGAAACTTAAATCTCCTATTTATCTTATAAGGCTTGCAACAAACGCATTCTTCTGTCATGATATGTGTTTATGGGCGGTGAAAATCACTTATCACGACAGCATGCCTTAGTTAGCTAAAGCCGAATTATTTAATTTAAATTCATATAGTACACCTACTCAGTACAAACGCGGCGGCATTGAGAATCGTGTCTGACGTTAGACGCGAGCATCGGAACTCAACTTTTAGATATAATAGTCTTGTGTCATGGGTATGAAAAATCTGCGAGATTTTAAGTCTCCAAACACACGTGACATGATCTTTTGTTTTGCGGGAATGGAACTCACGGCATGCTACTCGCAGCCTAATCTATACCTTGCACCACGGAGGCTGTGAAATAATGGTCCTTTGTCTTGTAACATCTTCACTTCACTTCTTGAGTCTTGTGTGGTCTAAGTTCATAACAATTTACATAAATCACTAAGGGGTCCTTCAGGTCAAGTTGCCATTTATAAACCTAACAAAGACTAAGTTACTGGGTGAATTGAGTCCGCCTGGTTATATGGAAGTTAGAGCACTAAAGTGTGTGCTTACCTTAATGTCGCTTTAGATGGCTTTTACAACTACCTCTGGGATTCAGCGAATAAGAGGTAGGGTAGAGGCTTTGTTTAGAGGTAACTGTTACAATTAAACTGAAATTCTATATTAAATGTATACATTATTATATAAGAATATCTAGACACTTAAAGGGTACCCAGAGATGCAACTAGCGCCCTCGTGGTTTTTTGTGCTTGTAATGTGATAAGTAGCATAAGGCAATATTAGCCATAAATTATGATCCCAATTAACTTCAGTGTGGTTTTCGATTCCAAAAATCTAATACCTATGTATTGCCTGTAATTCTAACGCAGGACTCGAACGGTTTCATACTTTATAAGACCAATTAAGCGATTAGGAATGTACAGAAATTCATCTATAAATATTTAAATTACATATGTCAAAAAATTCTATGTAATAGATAAGTACAGATACTCCTTCTAGACTTTCAAATCTGGGATAGAAAAACAGTTTCTGATTAAATAATTATTTAATCAGGAACGTAAATCCTACAACACTAATAGATTAAAAATAGTGTGATACATGTAATGTTCAAATTACCAATAATGTAAAGTTACAACATAGTACAAATTATCAAGTCCGTGTTTAATACTAGGCGCTTAGCAACATTAAGAGGTTATCGCTAAATGCATAAAAGCTTTTACTAATCGCAGATAAGATAAAACCAACAACTTTATTGGCGTTCCTAAAATTCATAACATAACGTGAAATTACTAAATATTTTATCGAAAATAAAGCACATATGGAAGACCGAAGAAGCTACTTAAATATTGTTCACGTGTCAATGGTACGCCGGCGCGCCACAAATACTGGCAACACTCGCCGTTCTTACATGCTATTTTTAACTTTAACATTATGGAAATAAAATTGATTTTGGCTTTTATGTGTTACCCCTACTTTATTACTTTTTAATATGAGTTTGATACGCGATATATATTTCTCTACGCATCAATTTATTTGAAATAAGATGAAGCTATAAGGCCAATTTAAAATTGAGTAGATTGATTTGGTGCGTATTAATGCCAAGGTGACGTGGTATATGACGTCATGATACCACATCAGGCTAGCTCCGCCAAACATCGATAATATCTGTAACTGAACATTATAAAGCCATTACGTTTACGTACTGTAGATAATTCACCGTGAAACATTGAATTTGTCTCGGATATCCAACTTTATGGCACGTGTTTTGGGTTGTCAAATATTTACGCTGTTTTCAATACCCAAAATAACAAGAGCTCTGTTGGTTAGAGGTCACAATACCAAAAAGAAACGCCAGTTTTTTTTCACAATCACAGATATAGTCCTCAATCCAAACTAAGATCTCGTATCTAGGGTCGTGGGTATCAGGAACCACGAGAGACTGTCGATCTCACAACACCCAGACCTGAAACAAATATGGATCATACAAACATGTCTTGGTGCCGGGATCGAACCCGCGACCTATAGCTTCCCAGTCGGTTACTCACGCACTGTGATTCCGTTCACTTAGCAAGTTGAAATGTATTTTGTACACTATAATATCAATTCGTTAATCATTTTCTGAAGTATATCCATAAAATGATATAATATATGACATAGATGTTAGTTATTTATGTACTTCATACTTATAAACATTTACGAGAATTTAGTAAGTAAAAACTGCCATGGAAACAATGTCCCGAAAGTTTACGAAACATTACCATAATAAAGGAAATAAGGCTATTGTTACCGTACCAGTCACTTATTGCGTTTTAAATAAGACTTTAAATAGTTCCTTCAGAGATTTGCAACGGCTTCTGCGGACGATGAATACACAACCTTTTGCGTTTGATGGCTCGGGAGCCGTGAATGTGGACCGAAATCTACATAACGATGTCGTTAGAGGCGGCAGAGAGAAAAATATCCAGCCTTAAGCCGGGTGGACCCATGTTATAACTGTAATAATCCCGACACATTTTTATATAACAAGTTTCATGTTTTATCGAACAAAAATAATGATATCACGTGAGGAGCAGAGCATCAAACAACAATGACCTTGGGATCGAACACATTAGTACAATCTTACTCTTAGTATTCTTTCGAACTGATTGTTATGTATCTCTGAATATATGTGACAAATTCTTATCAGTCGTGAGACGCGTTTGATTATAATATTCGGCACTTATAGACTGCCTCGGTGGCGCAGTTGTAATTGCACATGCGTTACGACTGCTGTGCTGAGGTCTCGGGTTCGATTCCCGGGTCGGGTAAAGTGATATTGGGTATTTCTATCTAGAAATTCTCAGTATCAGCTCGGTGTCTGGAATCTGTGCCCGGTATGGCGATAGGCTCGCCCCCTATCACTGGTTACACCTCTGCCTACCCCTTCGGGGATTGGAGGCGAGAGTGTATGTATGTATGTACTTATATTTAATTTGAATGTAAACTAAATCTAAATTCTGCGGCCAATAGCGAAATAAACTTTAAAAATCGAACATCAAAGAAACATCTTCAAAGCGTAACTGTTTTTATCATAAATCTTTTTTATGACCACTAAACCTATGTGACCTTGAACAGACATATTAACCCTCCTGATGATATTTTCTATGACAGTACGGTACAACGTTAGCCTAATTTATACCACCTTCACTTTTACCTTGCCTCGTCACGCAATCACGTTAAGGCCTTTTCCCTGTACATTATATTTTCCTTTTTAAAAAACACTTGTTCGACCTACCTCTATGTTCCGAAGCGATAGTAAATGGCCTAGTAAATTACTATAATTGACCTATTACGTCAAATTCGACTCGAAACGGTAACCTTTTAGGGAAATTACTAAATAACTAACATCGGTATTTTCGGTGATGGTCAAACGAATTGTTTTTTGATTATTACGAAATATAACGTGACCATAATACTATTGTTGGAGTAGAAAAATACACGTTCTCGATACAGTGATAGACACGCAATAGAACTATTTGTTCAATGAAATTATGTGTAGGTATTTTATCAGGTCGACATTAAAGACTCGGGGAGTTCGCTGATGAAATTGACGACATACGAACTAATGAACTGTGAAGGGTTAAACAAATGAAGCTAGAATTTTTGAGCTCTACGCGTTGTTGGCGTGGTATGAGCGCACTTATTTTTTATTACGGTTTTTTAAGCATATTTTTTTACGAGCATTTTGACTTTAAGTCATGCCTTGATATGGTATTTATAGTAGTTTATATATTATATAAATTTATATTATACATCACGCCTGTAATCCCCGAAGGGGTAGGCAGAGGTGTAGCCAATACACCCACTTTTCGCCGACTTTATAACGGGCCCACAATGTGATATGGGGCGAGCCTATCGCCATACCGGACCCAGTTCTAGACTCCGGGCTAATACTGAGTATTTCTAAATAGAAAAACCGAATATCACTTTACCCGAACTGGAGATCGAACCCGAGACCTCAGCAGTCGTAACGCATGAGCAATTACAACTGCGCCACCGAGGCAGTCCAATACCAACATATCAAAAATTCTCCCCTGCACTTTTAAAAAAATAACAAACAAAAACAAAAGGAGATAATTGTAGAGCGTTACGTTTACAACCCGTCGATGCTATAAACAGCCCCAACTGAATATTAATAGAAGCTCGAAACTGAACTAGACTTTGAAACACGTAAATAGTGAACCAAATTAATAACGTTTTGTGGTTTGGTGTTTGCTACTAATAATACTCTGTTAAAGCGAGCCAAGTCTCGCACAATGCCGTGAAGATGCGACAACTGCCAAATTTGTAGACAGGATGGTATTGCGAAACTTTATAAATATTTTAAGTCAAAACTTGAGTCAAGGTTGATAAAATTTTCCGCTGCGAAAATATTAGTGTCGTTGTTGCGCTAATTTAGATTGGAGATTTTTTTTTATTTAGCTATTAATAATGAATACGTAGTATAAAAAACAATTCAAAGTGCCACCGCTGTCACCAAGACGTATGGTATGAGCATCAGTTCACATCGTCCTTTACCACTATTGGTCTGTTGGCAGTTCAGCATAGAGCGTTATGTTGTCCGTGCGCACTTGTGACTAATTGGTATTTGGTACATCTTGACATGGAATTGTTAACGATGGGCACTGAGGTGCGTAACTGTGATGATTAAATTGATCAATACATTGGCGATAATCGTTTATGTGCCGTTTAAGGTATCCACCTTAAATAGCACTTTGAATTGTTTCTTATAGTTTTACCTACTATAAGAAACAATTCAAAGTTTAGATACGACCATTGCGGTATATCCTTTTAAGAACGTATATATACTATGTAAGAACTTTTTACAGCTTACTAATTACAAGCTCATTAATGTACGCAAAATGTGGAATGTTTTAGACCCTGTTAACAGTTTACTTGAATTTAACAGTGTGAGATGTAAATATTGCCTTCATGGCGCAGTCGGCGAGTAACGAAAGGCCACAGATTCGATTTCCGCCCTTAATTTTTTGTGTTACCCACAAATATGTGTATCGGGTCTGGGTGTCAAGTCTCTTGTAGTTCTGGCATAAAATAATTGTATCTTATTGTGGGGTCAGGTATGTGTGTGTGACTGTTGGGTGTAATTATTACTAAACCGTATAGGGAAAGCAGTAAAAAATAATTTAATATTTTTGTGGCTATGCGTCTTTTAAATTCGTAACCATGTTGTTTTTTCTGTGTATTACGAATATGTGTTTAAATTTTCATTTAATTACCGTCAATAGCTATACATATATTTTACATTTTATTACAAATGTGAAGAAGCTAAACAGCAGACCGGCATGATTGTGTTGAGTAGCGAGGGATAGACTGTCTCTCACTTGATACTCTATCTGGACGGCACTGCGCTTACCATCAGGTGCAGTGTGGTCACTTTGCACCGCCAGAATAAAAAAAAATTAAAACCCGATGATACTGTTTGGTTACAGTAAACAATTCGTTTCATCGAATAGAAATAGTTCGTATTTATCATCAACCAATTGTATCCGTTCCGACCGGGAAAAGAACCCAGGACCCAACATTATCTTCACCTATTCCGAACATCAAAACCGTAAACAACTGAATCCATATAAAAGCGTAAACGTACGTGTGACGTAAATGGAACATTGTGATCTTGACAATTTATTACGTCTCACTTAACTTTAGAATACCAACAATAATAACTATGAAACTAAACAATTCAAACACGATTTGAAAGCAGCGATAGTCTAGTTGGTTGCGGTACGGACTGCCAAGATGAAAGTCGTATGTTCGAAACCCAAGTGGCATACACATCTGACTTTTCTAAAGTTATGTGCGTATTAAATGTTAATTATCGCTTGCTGAAAACATCGTGAGGAAACCTGCATACCTGAGAATTCTTATAAGAATTTCGAAGGTATGTGAAGTCTACCAACCCGCACTAGTGGTGGACTAAGGCCTAACCCCTATCATTAGTAGAGGAGGCCCGTGCCCAGCAGTGGGACAATGTTTAATACAGGGCTGGTATAATTAAGTACGATTTTCGTGTATCTCTTACGTAAGCAGAGTATTTCAATTATTATAATTGAAATACTTTAGTGGTTTATTTTATATGTTCTGAACTACTAAACATCGTTATAATTTTTTATATCATGTAGATAAATACCCATCTAATTCTACACACAAAAATACTTAGGTACGAGTGCTAGACTTAAAACTTTCCTAACAAAATCTTAGAATTTATAAAAAAAAGAAACGTATGAACTTCTCAAATGGGCACAGTTCGGGTCATAAAGCTATCGGCATATCTTCACTCGATCTTAATAAAAAACCTTTATATCTCAAGAGTTTCGCCTTAAAAGGTTTCGAATTGAGCCGTAAATCAACAAGGCAACTCAACAAAGCATTTACTTGCATTTCAAATAACGTGACTTACCTGTAAAATGGGTTTTATGTACTTAGTTACATGGCAGTATGTGAAAATGTGTATTTAAGATACTTTATAGTCAAGTATTGCTACCAATCTTGTGACTATTTTGTGAAGGAATGTTTTATGTGTGTTTATCCAGAATGCTCTACAAAGAAATTCTGATTGGAAAGCAAAAAGGGGATGCAGACTTCCGAAAATCTTATTCGCCGAACTTAGCCCAATAGCAAGCTGTTAGTCGCCTAGGTATTTTTGTCAATTGCAAATTAAACTGCATGCAGCCTGGGTCAACAATGTTACGTCTTATTGTACAGTTGAAATAGTAACGAGGAACCCTAGGTGAGACAATCACAATTAGTAATTAAGATTCGAAAAATCTGTAAAATGTGTTCCTGCCCCTTCCCCTTGTCTTTTATTAACTGTCCTATACGATTCAAATCTCTATTTGATATCAAATTAGCCTTTATTTCTCTTGTCCAAATACGACAAGCAAAATCAAAGCCAGATGCAGAAATTCGAATAGTCCTTATACAAAATAAATTAAAATGAGAAATTCAAAGTACATCTTTCTGCACGCAAGTAATATCAGAAGGGACGTTGATATGAACGTCAAACAAAGGCATTTTCCCTCCAGCAGGCTTAGACGTTTGTAATAAAATTTACATAATTTACACTGTTACTGCCATACGCGGCTTCATTAAACTTGCTGTGTAGGCATGTGGCTGTGTTATCTTTTATACGCGTATTTTATGTGCTTTATCTAGAAAGTCGGCAGTTTCAGCATCCTTTATTACTTGTTTTGGTCTTCGATATGATAATCCTGAGTGACGTAAACATCCCATACAACAAAGGGTCCTTTTTCAAGCCATACTTAACGGATATATCCAATAGTATTACCCTCTAGACTTATTTCTGTCTCTCAAACTTAGTTTGCCTTTTCCTTATTACCGTTCAATCAGAGATCAACTCAAATATTTAGCTAGATAACTAAATACCCAAAAGATATTTCTAAAAATAGGCAAGTTATATTTTAAGTGGGAAGCCCCGTAGAATTGCCTACCACCTGAAGGATGGTTCATTAAAAGTGGTAGAGCCTATTAAATACAGTTACAGCTTAAAATTGATTCTACCGAGTTAATACCACTGTCTCGTAGAAAACTGACGTGACGTGACAGTTTGCTATTGTGTTACACTAACTCAGATTACAGTAACTCTAAGGGTCGTAGCCTCTTCCTTATTTTCATTCCTTTCCTTTAAGGTAACTATGATTCTTTCGGTTGCGTGATTATTCATAGGCGGTGGATCACTTACATCCGGTGAACTACTGTCTTGGTTGTTAACCTTTGCTATAAAAATCAAACTAGATATTTCATAGGTGAGGGTCACGACATATACAATTTCTCTATCGTGATCATAGCAAGAGTTTTTAAGAACAACTTTACCAGAATATGCGAAGCAAACTTGATCATAGTGACACAATTCAATAAAAGAAGCATAATTTACATAACATAAATCGCTGATAAAGACATAAATATACATACATAAAGGTGATCTAGATCATATATTAAAATTGAGTAACATTTAACGGGCACGACTTTGCATACTAATAATAAATTAATCAGAGGCGTGACAGAAGATTTGCATAACACTAATCAAATAGATCGACTCTATTAATATAGAGTCCTTGAGGTAAACATGCATTGTGCAGTAAGAATACCTTTATCTTACGACTTCCTAGAGCAAATAAAACATACCGATTGGTCATATTTAGGTTATCTAAGATAGAAATCAGCTGGTAAAATATGACCTACTTAGAGTGCCTGAATTTTGTACCTGATATATAAAACAAAACCTTTTTTACTGAGAAAATCACTGGGTATTATAGTAAAAGATGTATAACATTCCTCGTTGCTCTAGTAGTAGAGTACTGAGACTGTAAAATTGACGTGTCAGATTTCTTGGTTCAAATCTCAGGTCAGGTAATCACAATTTGTATTTCGATGTTCGATTTGAGTTGTTACTGGAATTTCCTATCATATTTACCATATTGGGCGTAAATTCCGGATGGCAGATGGCCATCACATCAAGAAATGGATAGTAAACTCGTCAAGCTGTGGGTGGCATTGGCTAAGGAATGCCACCCACGGCTATATGTTATTTATGTATATACATATCTAAAACACCTTAAAAATACTTTCTACCTATTTCTTTTATAGACTTTGAATCCATTCAACCGATTTAATGAAATTTTGTGTATGTATGTTGTTGGGTCCAACTTAAAAGATAGGATAATTTTATTTTTAGGTGGCGAGATCTGAATATCTTATTTTTTCAACGATAATTCGGTCCACAAAGAAGGCGGTTTATGGTAGTACAACGTCTGCCCCGGACCACTAGTAGTGTATAAAGGTACAACAGAACAATATATTTATATATTTTAAGGTATGCGACGTTTGTACGATATCACTCAGGTAGACTAGGTACACATAACATTAGCTTTGGTTAAGATTTTACATTTATTTTACCACTCAATTTGGCAAACTATTTGCTATATTTTCTATTTAAGAATCTATTCATTGTACCTAGTCATCGCTTAATTTGATATGGGTTGGATTACTTTCAAAACTTTCTACGGTTCATTTCTTTATATTGAATCGTTCGTAGTTAATGTATACTCGATTGTTTTTTTTACTCTTCTTACCAAAGTTGTTTCACTAGATTTTTATTTAGATAGGCGGTATCTTTTGTGTTTGGTAATAATATTTAGTGGCAGGACGGAAACGTATTTCTCAACAGATATGTTTTTATCTTTATAACCTATTTTCAGACGTGGAAAGTAAGAGCGCTACATTTAGGTCATCATTCATATTTTATGCCAAAAATACGAAGCGCTTCTATTATAAGTCTCTGTTTTATCTGGCATCCATTCAAAATAAAAACAGTTATCTAAAATGAAGACTTCCGCTTATATATTATAACTGTATATTAATACACTTATAGATTATTGATACTAATATCAAAACATGTCGTTGGTTATCAAATGATTATAATCAATGGTTCAAACATTTTAAAATATCATGTAAAAAGTTTTGATGATATCAGTGATAATCGAAACAAATAATAATAAAAAAACAATAGCAAATAGAAACAATATTAATACAATACAATAGTAAGCAAGTGATAATATACGATATAGCAGTAATCATATCCCACTGTTTTATTATGTCATTTGGTATCAGAAATCACGAGAACCTACACGCAACAACATTCTAGTATGAAGCAATAAAAATCTGTACTTATTTCAGGCCACAGCAATTTCTTATATACCGTCCGCTTGCCCTGACCCTGACGAAGCCACTAAAGTATGTTATGCATAGTATATCCATTTTTATCGTAATAGCAAGTTTAAGCTAGAAATTTCCGCTTTTAAGCCGTTTATTGGTCACGCGAACGTCTTTACACAAAGCACGTGTTACGTGTTTTCTAGCAATTTAAATTGTTTCATTTTGTAGCGCACCTCGGCTCGCTAATTTCGTAAACATTGACGTCAGAGCTGAATCGAAGAGTCTGTTTTCCAGATCGTTTGGTGTTTAAAGCCGATTGCTAACTACTATTGAGACAGATGGTCTCGCACAAACATCAGCCGACTGTGACGTTTGCAATAGAGCGCTGTGCAAGCAATACATTTGCAGCGGAAACTTGCTGCTGTTATAGACAGAAAATAATTATTTTTATAGAGGTGGTAACTGAGCAAGCGGATCACCTGATGGTAAATAATCATCGTTACCCGTAGCACCAACTATACCAGATGGATTGTCAGTACTTGCAGACGTTTAATAATAGAAAAAAATAGGCAGCTCTTTGTTTGAACATGATTTATAAAACTAATACAGACAAAAACTTATACTAACATGTAAGGAACAATGCGAACTCTCTAAGACGACCATTTGAAGGAATAATCTCATTAGTGGATGATGAGTAGATGGTTATTATATCTATCATGTACATTTATATACATGTATGTTTTATACTCGTGTGACAATGTGTCTTAAGTTTATTGACGTATATTTTATTTTATCTTAAAATAACTGTCTTTTGTTTCATGACATTTAAATAAATATTTGATGATGACAGAAACATTTTTCCTAGAACATAAACATTACCAGTGTCCCATAGATTCTTCTCGATGTCTACAGCACTGATATCATCAATTATATGTACTTTAATCGTACACTCAAAATGTAATATATGTATATTACTCCTAAGGCACGTATTTAAATCAAAACTTATGATAGATGAGATAGATTAAACTGCTTAATTACTAGTAGATATCTACCCAGAATCCAAATTCTCCCAGTGTAGGACTATATTTATTACACTTGTGTTTAGAGGTTTACAACTAAATTTGGATAAGTATTTCTTACTATTAATCCGATCGAGTAAACTACGCAAATCGCTGCCGAACGACTAAAAAATGAAATAAATTAATTTATTTTATTTAAAAAAAATACAGTTAAGACTAGTGGTCCGGTCCGATCGACGGTAGATCTAAAAGTAATGTTTCGGCAATCAAGCAAACGCGAACCTTTATTGCTTGCTTGTGATGGGGGTTCAGTACTTCGTCATCGTGCGATTTTGTATGTCTTTGTCCATGCGGCGACTGCGTGATTAAGTGTCAGTGTGTGAATTTATTTAAATCAAAATCTTAAGTATTAAATCGCTAAACACTCACAACTTGGAGCTGTTTGTTAGAAGCGTGGATCAATATTGCCTCGAAAACAAATATCTGAGGTAATTTCTGAAATTTCACAATAAATTCTATTTGTAATTGGAAACTTTTTATTTATTAAGTTCACTTCGACGGCTGAGTCCATCGTTTAGACTTTTATTAATTCTTATGCGAATAATACAATGTAAAATAAACAGATGCTTTTAACTAGAAAAGGTTTTATAGTTGGAGTGTTTGGATAAAGGAAGGATAATCTTCATAAAGTGTGATGGAGTCGTAATTTCGAGGTTGCCTAGTTAGTTGACCTTGTCGGTGTCTGGGAGCAAGGAACTCGTTAACTTGTTAACCGTATGAAAGCTGGCCATCGCCGGTTGCAGCGGAACGTAGCCAACTGCCACGAGGATATTGAATGATGAGCTCGCGACCGGCCTTAATGCATCCGCTACATCAATTCGCTCTATTCGCACATCTACTATGAAGGTGATTTATTAAAAAATGTTTTCGACCACTGTTTTTAACCGACTTCAGAAAAAGGAGGAGGTTAACAATTTGTCGGAATCTTTTTTTTTATGTATGTTCCCCGATTACTCGAAGACGCCTGGACTGATTAGAGAAATTATTTTTTTGTTTAAAAGGGTATATTTCCCAGATGGCCCCATTAGCACCAAGTTAGGATCTGATGATGGGATTTCAGAAAAATCGAGGACAACCCTCAAATTTTATAGTGACGCATAATTTGTTTTTTATTGAAGTCGGTGTACTTTTTATGAATAAAAAAACTTTTTTCTTTTAAAGCCTTTACAGTTATAACGTCATTCTAAAATATATCGTCAAATAGAATATTGAATTTGAGCCTGAATTCTGAGTGTGGTATTCTCTTCAAAAAGCTTATTACAATAAATATTATAACTGTGTTTGTCAAATGATTTTTTAAATTAAGAACACGACTGTCTATTTTTTTAATCACTTCTATTTGAATAAAATAAAACTGTTTTATAGTTATCGTAGTTAAATAAACAAAGCTTGAAATATATGTGTATTGGCCTCGCGCTTCGTGTCCTATAAAACTGTGTTCGAAATGTGTAACTAAACATTTTTACAGACGCTATCTGTCGAGATCCTGCCGTTTGTCTGGCCAAAAGTAGATCACGGCGAAATGTGCGTGATATGTCTACGTAGTTATTTATTCAATCTTATCTTATTGTCATGTATATCCGATAGTGACGTCTGGAAACGAATAGGCAAAAAAAAAAGAAATCTATACATTTAATATAATTGTAACTGATCGCTGTCCTTACATGGAGGATATTTCAGGATATATGATGAAAACTATTATACGGGGTTTTTATTAACGCAATAGAACTCAAACCAAATTAGAATTTGTGTCTGTTTGTCTGTGCGTTTGTGCGCGCTAATCTCAGAACTGCTTAACTGATTATGGTTTGGTTGTGGTGGGCCAAAGTGCTGGGCCAGCATGTTGGACCAACGTTGGCCCAATGTGAACCTGAAACCTCAATAGTAATTATTAATTTTCAGAGTCTATGATAAATAGTGTAAAGTCAGAAAACATTTTATCCACACATCAGAATTTAATTAAAGATGATGAAGTACTCCATTACATCTCGTTCGTATGAAATAATCATATAATTTTATAGTAGCGACCTTTGTGCCTACGCAAATCCGTCCCCAACATTAATTAACGAAATGGCAGTTTTAATAAATTAATCAAAAGTTAGTCCCGACCCCACAAAGGCACTATTGACTTGCAAATGAATAGAATGTGGACATGTTACTTCGGATTTACGAGCTCCGTCACGATTGTGAATTAAATTAGCACCCGTTATGTGGTCTTACATTGTATATGACGCTTGTATTATAATTGAGCTAATTTCTTATTATGAAGGTTACTGAGTTATGTTCGCCTGGTGATGTGTGAATATCATAATGACCCTAACCATTTCAAAGTTGTAAATTTCATCACTTTTATCTATTTCCACGCAGAAGCGATTTTGACAAATGAGAAAAATGTATAATAATAGCCCTATATAACTCTCCCACTATCTCACTACTGGAAACGAGCCTCTAATAAAAAGAAAATAGACCTTAGCCACGCAAAAGTGATAAATCTGAGCGACACGAAAAATATATATAAACATAACCCTTCTTGGCAGTCGGGTAAAAATAGCCCTATGTTAACTGTCCCACTACTGGGAACTAGTCTCTGCTAAAAAGAAAAAAAACCTTAGTCCACCACGTTGGTCTTATGCGGATTGGTAGACATGGTTGGGAGGACCAATTATTATTTGAAATATTGGTACAAAAAAAATGACTGGATAGTTCGAATATGTCACTCTCCCTCGCACGCCTATGCCATAATGGCCATTCTGGCGTCTGACGTCATGAATCATGTCGTTCATCCTTTTCTGTCGTTTGACAATTAGTCCCCTTCCACCTTAATTGACTTCTAAGTTGTTTGTTTTTGGGCGGATTTAAAAAATATTTTGATAGTAGGCTTCAGATAACGCAAGTTATTGTTTGTACGCTTTATTTATTATTTAAATCTCTTTCCGTTACACACTTCAGAAAATTTTGTTTTAAAATACATTACGTAGCGCGTTGTGAATCTCGACATTTACTTATTTAGCTGACCTGGCAATATTTTGCTACTTTTATCCCTTTCTTCCAGCGAGCCCGCATTATTTTTTTTCTCTTAAGTTGTTTTTCAAACCGTTACTACGAGTACCCAACCCGTAGTGACCCCTATCTTGTTTATTACTAAATAAATATATAAAGAACTCGAATTATGCAACGGAGGTCTTTTTTTGTCGCCGTACACTTCGTCTTTCCGGCGGACTGGATAAGTCACGCGTCTACGGATATGATGTAAAAAATAACCCTCAGAATAATTAATTTATTGAATTCATGTACTAATATTATTATACCAAATTTCGTATTATTGGCAATAAATTGTACTTACTTCTAAAGTCGTTTTATGAGTTTTTTTTATTCTGGCTCGGCAAAGTGACCACACTGCACCTGATGGTAAGCACAGTGCCGTCCAGATAGAGTATCAAGTAGCGAGAGACAGTCTATCCCTCGCTACTCAACACAATCATGCCGGCCTGCTGTTTAGCTTCCTCACACTATGCCTAAAGGACCCAGGGTCAAAGGAAGGAAGGAACAAGGTAGCTGGCAAACTATTATACTATTACTTATTATTTTAGTGTTATAAATTCAAAATGATTCCGAATGCTATATTATGTAAGATATCTTCCAATTCAAACAATGAAAGCAATATTCATTGTTCTTTCGTAATTTTATAATGTCTTCCACCATTTCACATGTCACTCCAGCGACATTCTTTTATTCTATCTTTCTATTTTTGAAATTACCTCGCTGTTAATTAAAAAAAAACAATACCCGCAACCAGCCAGTCGTTCGGATCAAGTAGACCGATATTTTATAATCACTAAATGAATAAATGTTTATTTTATAAAAATTATGATTTTAAAAATCGAATGTCACTATTTTTTTATCTCTGCCTATAGAGGATATTCAAAACTGGTGAATGCGACAGTGCAGATTTTTTTACTCATTAAATATGAGATGTCACGCATGGGTGACGACTTGATGAGCGTGCGCGATGCCAACCAGTCGCGATGAATGGATCCCGTGACATTGATCGTTTACCGTGTGCCTGCCTCACGGCCAGCGCGCATTTTTTGTCGCAACTTTTTCCTAGTTATTGACTAAAAATAAATTTAATAATACCACGGTTTTTGTCACGGCACTTAGTTATATAACGGTTTTGAATTAGTATTTTATACGATTATTAAAGGTTAGTGTCATTTGTATATTTTTGTGGAATTAATCGATTTGTCATTGATAAAAAATTTAGTTCCTTTTTCTTATTTCTATGAAGACTACCGATTTTTTACCTTACAAGCTTTCCTTTATGAAATGGAAAATATATTACTTTTCAAAAAAATCTCATTTCGCATTTTATTATATAGGCAGTAGAAAACAATGTTAACCTTACGCTGACCTTAGTGTATAAGGCCGGGACACACTCCTCGTACCCACAGTTTATTTCGCAATAAACAACGATGGCCTACTGTTTATAGGGAAAGATTTCCTTCGATATTTTATTGTTTTACGAGTTGAACAAATGTAAAAACAAGCAATAGAATACGGGTTAATGGCATATTATGTCGGACGAAAATGTCACACTCTAAAATACCTAAATCTCGAAGAAGATTTATTTCAAAGTGGTAGAGCCACGCTGTAGATAGTTTTGTCTATAAGATTGGACTGGCTCGACCGGGTTATTACCACTGTCTTAAAGATAACCGACGTGAACTGCTTGTTGTTGTTTTTTTTTTGGTTAGTGAATATTTCCCTCTCTACTTACTGCTCCATCGATTCCTTTAAAGCCGGCATTGCATCCAAAGTTTTCCTGTTATTATATTTCATGGACTAATGCTATATAAGAAATATTATGTTCCAAAATTTTTGTTTCCAACAATCGTGTAAAATAAAAGCAAAGAGTATTATTATATTGTCTTTGTCTATTCTCTCATTATAAAAACGTGTTATGTTATTGTTGACTTACAGTAGTTTCTGGAACTATTGAACCCATATAATAGTTCTTTCACTTATACATTGTTACACCATACTTATATAATATATTTTATTATGTAGGCAAAAAAAATACTTTTAATCCCGGACAAAGGTGTTCACGTGGGCTAAGCCGTAATTGAGAGTTAGCAAAAGAAAAAATAAGTATTTATGAATAAACTGTAATCTAGCCTCTACGGGAACAGACAGTCAACAGCAATCGAGTCTTGCATGCAATAAAATATTATAAAATCACTTTTGCTATCAGCAGAATAAATGCTGTCAATTTATATTGAAACAATTAGATTTTTTTAAAGGAGTTATTATTCGAATTACTAATTGACAGCGATGATTAATGTTAAATATATCGGAAAATGGTAATTAATCAAGTTTTTAAATAAAGAACATGTTACCAGTTCATAAAGCTAGCCTTGTCACATCGCGTGTCAGCGATGCGCGGTGCGAGCCATCTGTCTTGCCACAATGCAACGTGACCTTGCTAATGTCACGGACGATGGCGACTGCGGTAAATCAACTGATAACTGCTTTTCGTTCAAATTATTTTATCCCGTTTTGACGGCTAGTCGGATAGGCTACAAAACTTATTAATTGTTATCGTTATACCGGTAATTTCAATAGAAATTTCCGGTTGGTTTAAAATGTTACTGACTGAAAAGTGTAGACGGATTGGTTATATAGGTGCGTTCCGTACTTTGCGTGAGTTCATCACAAAACCAGTCGAAAGATTAGTCGGAAAGTCGACCTACCTTTTTTTAAAAACTTTATTGTAAAAACATAGGCACACTTCTTGGGAACAAAATGAGTATTATTAATAAATTAAATTATGATAAAAAATAATTACAAAAATATATAATTAATGCACAAACAAGTATTCTTTTCCAGGATATAAGAGCCTTGGGTACTTGCCAATTGTACCACTTTTTATGTACTATGTGGTAGAAAGGAGTCCAGCAGTACAGAGTCTATTAATATTTCAACACTCTAAACTTTTCTTTCGCTCCCTAGTCACTATGGACGTGATCTTTATGTGAATTATTCGATAAAATTTATCTACTTGCACATGAGCAAACTTGACCTCTGGCATATAGAGGGGTTAATATTCTAAAGCAACTAATTGACCTTTAGGATATATATATAATGTAATTCCTTTTAAATGTGTACATTGTAACCTTTTTACAACTATTCTCAAGAGATTGAATAGATTTTCGTTATAAAGAGGTTTTGTAAAAAGGAGTGCTATAAAAACTGAATTTAAAATTTGCTATAGAAAATGTATAGTTTCCGAAAATAGATGATTTTTGTTACTAGTTCACAACCTATAACACGATACTTTTTTTAGTATCTTAAGAAGTTAAATAATACAAACATTCATTAGCTAATTCATTCATGAATACGTGTTCTGTATCATAATATGTTGTACTATGGTACAGGTTGTTTTATCATAAATATTCTATGATTATTTAATAAAGAAGCTACAAAGCAAGCCGGAATAATTGTGTTGAGTAGCGAGGGATAGATTGTCTCTCGCTACTTGATACTTTAACTGGACGGCACTTCACTTACCATCAGGTGCAGTGTGGTCACTTTGCCGAGCCAGAATAAAAATAAAATCTTAAATTTCGAATCGGGAATTATTTTGGTGTAACCTTTCAATATTATTTTGTGTTTAAATTATGAAGAATGTTTTCATTTAAAAAAAGATATTCTTATGACCCAGCTATTCTATGGTATAAAGAGATTTCCGCTTTCGAAGTTCGTAATAAAGAGTTTACGCTGTACAGTATTAAAATGTTGGTTTTGTCACGTAACGTGTCCCATGTCTGCGTCCGCGTCACATTGCAGTGACCTTGCCAATGTCACGGACGGTGCCCATTGTCCGCTCATGCGAAATGAAGCTTATCGCAATCGTTTCATCATTACCACCACACTTTATTCGTTAGCTTCTGGATTTATTCCATACCCGAATCTAATATTTTTATTTATGGTTGCCCTATTAACCTACTTTTGGAAATACATTTCAGCGTAGGGAGAGCGAGAATCGTTCCATCAATTCAAGAAAGGGGTTGGCCCTTTTATGCGACAGGGAACCCAGTGTGCCGTAATAAGACTGAATATAATGTCCCTATCAATAACAGTCTTTATTTATACTTCGGTCTCACGTTCCGATAAGAGAATAAAATATGATAATATTAAATTAATTGTGTGGTCTTTTGAATGAATAAATTGATAAGGCAATAATTATATCTAAAAGCCTCACTAACCTTTAAAATCATTTGATATTGTGACCTTCAATTTGAATATTATAGTGATCAATATAACAGTTTGTATAATGTTCTTGGCAAAAAATATTTTAAAAATCAATTTCAATACAGAATATTCAATCGCACTTCCCGAGAACATAAACATGTGTAACCTCGGCGAAAACTCCGCCACCTATATTCATCTTGGTAAATCTAAACATAAATGTTTATATATCTATATACATACTGCAGTAGAGTCTGCTGTCTGTCTGTAATTTTTTTTCATACATCATATAAAACGGATTCTGATATAGTTTTACTATTACAGATTATCATAGGCTATAAAAATTAAACAAATATGATGGGGTGAGGTTAAATAAGAAGGTCAAATAGGTCTTTCACGTGGATCGAGCGAGAAACTTTAAAGTATATACAAATATGACGTGTTATTATTTTTATGATAACAATTTAAAATTTAAAAGAAAACTTCATAGAATAGTTTAACAGTTTCGTAAAAACCATAATGTCTAACGATAATATTTCGACTTTAGTAACATAGGTGAACATATATTATTGGGTCCTGAATGCGACTGGCAGAACTAGTCATTATGGCAGCTTCTTAATAATAATATCAGGATTTTAATGCAATATCCCATTGCTGGACTAGGGTCTCTTCTATTGAGAGCAGTTAAATCTTTCGTTCAAAATATCACGTTAGCGAAATGGGCGTTGGCACAATGAACGAAGTGAATTTTTTCTTACTGGACATTGTGATATTAAGATTAAATGTCTCAGTATGACCAGTACAATTCAATATGTATTATATTTTATAATTTTAATTTTTGAGTTATATGCTACCAATTTTTGGCAGGTGTAGAAAAGGCGTACTTTCATTCGTATTAAGAGGTAAGAATCTTTATAGACGTTTGATAATCGCTCAAGGGATAGACAAGTAAAATAAGTAACCTACCAATATGAAACAAATTGCAAAAGACGTCGGATTCTTTTACGGCCTTCTTCGCATAAGAATTAACACAGCATATATTATTCCAGCGTAGCTAAATGATTTCCTAAATATACTGCGGATGGTTTATATATGTATTTAACTATCTATATACTCTTTTTACATACATAATACATGCTTTTAGCAAATTGGGTTATCGGCTTTGGTAAAGTTTTGGCACGTACCGAATCAGGTTTAATCTACGCCCGTACAGTATTATAGATTAACCTTGGCTGTACATTATATCATCACTCATCCAGCTCGGCTGTTTGGCTTGTGTTCTAGCTCATTCTAGATAATAATAATAATAATAATAGCCCTGTATTAAACATTGTCCCACTGCTGGGCACGGGCCTCCTCTACTAATGAGAGGGGTTAGGCCTTAGTCCACCTCGCTGGCCTAATGCTGGTTGGTAGACATACCTTCGAAATTCTCAGGTATGCAGGTTTCCTCACGATGTTTTTCTTCACCGTTAAAGCAAGCGATAATTAACATTTAATACACACATAACTTTAGAAAAGTCAGAGGTGTATAACATTTGGGTGCTCATTCTCAGCTCATTCTAGAACATTTAAAAAAATAATTCATAGTTCGATTATGGGTAAATTGCACTGATATGCAATTTCTATATCTCTACCTACTCTAACCTGAGTAACAACTATTGTAGACTTTATAAGAGCAAGTAGTAATTTATAAATAAACTAATACAGAAATAAAATCACGTACTCCATCAGAAGTTGAAATTAAAAACTTGTACAGCTATTTTTATGATAATTGAGTCAATTAAACCACTCGCGTAAGACTACGCAACAATGTTAACACAGTATCCCGTTAACCCACATTCGGCCCATTGAGGGAAACGGGGTAGGGGAGAATAAAGCTCCCGCTCTCCATCAATCAAATTTCTTACCCCATATAAGAAGCAAATGGGGTACATTAATCATTATCGGACGTTTTTCGGGGTAGTGTCGTCCGCGCGGAGGATTTTATCTCGTGTATGTTATGTCATTCGTTTCAACGTTCGGAAACAATAGCGTAACCTGTTTTTTGTTTAGAAACGATAATGTAACTTTTAGGAGCTGAAAACTGCTGATCTAGAACTGATTTTAAATAAATTCTGTGTTTTAGTTAACTAGGGTATTAAGTTGAGTCATGTTTTTTTTTGTTTTTCATTCGATATTGGTATGTCTTCTATATTTAAAAATATTATTATTTCCTGGTTCTAAAAATCACTTGATTTTCCTGAAAACACGAAGTCTGGGTATGAATTCGATAGTCCTAATTTTAGCCAAAGTACATAAAAATCTTTGAAACATTTACGAATGCTCAACATTTTTTCATCCCAAAAATGGGTTTGCTCAATCAATAACTTAAGCGCAGATCCATTAAAGGAATCACCATAATCCGGGCACCGACGCGCGTCCCGACCGACACTCTCGCATAAACGGGAAATTTCTCACCGAGATACCGACTTTGTGAATAAATTACAAGCCATTCCAGGAGAAATATCCGAAGTTTGTTAATTTAAAAACGTTGAGTATTTGAATAAGTATTATATTTATATTACCGTGGATCTTTTTCGTAACTTAAATGGGAATTTTATGAGCAACATTTACAGGTACTTTTTAATGATGCCCGTGTAAATCTAACTTCTTTGTATAATTTATTTGGTACATAGATAATGGAATACAAAGTATTATCTACTGTTTACATTTATTGTTTACAGTGCGAATTTATATTTTTGTTCATCTAAATTTGGGCCATGAAATTATACGAAATTACCCCATGATAAAAAATGGAAAAAATTTAATAGAACTCGCGATACAAATTAACTAAACGCGTGGTTTAGTCAAACTACTCGTTATGTGGGGCACTGACGTCAAAGTTTTCGCATTAGGGAAGCGACTAGGTCTGGGTCGGGGCAGAATTCATGCAATACAAAATGCACCTTAAAAACCCGAATAAGGGTTGAAATTTCCATAACCATACCTTATTGGCGTGAGGAGCCAACTACTGTTAAATTGCCTCATTCACGAGCTTACGTTGTTGTGTATTTCTAAAACAAATTGTGATCGAGTAAAGTCACCGTTTGTTCGCGTTACTGATTTTTCAAAGCAAATTCCTTTTAAAAGAATGTAAAGGAAAGATATTTCGCCTTGAATACATACCACTAGCGATTTCTCATTGAAAACTTATTTTGGAATTCTTCGAACTCGTGTGGAGGCATTTACTCAGAATTCTACACTTTTAAGGTATTGAAAGGTTAGAAGATGCCCAATTTAAATTTAATGATATCTCTGAGAGAGTTTTTATAAATATAAAACGAATCAATATCAATGTTGTAATAAATGAATATATTGATTCCATATTTTATTTTTATTTGTTTAATTCCAAATGTTGGTAATGTAAATTACTCTTACCCACTGCTGGTCGCGAGCCTTCTTTACTAATGAGTGGGCTTAAGTTTTAGTCCACCACACTGGCTTAATAATAGAGTATACATACCTTGAATATTCTTATTTCTAATTCCTAGGTATGCAGGTTCATAATAATTAGATTAAAGCGAGTAAAAATTGAACCTGCGATATACGTTACGAAATTCCATTCTACTGCGAATCTATTGAAACTTTTCCTCTTTAATGACTATTATGATCTTGAAAACATGCCATACAACAATAAGATCAATTATTGTATTGGAAAAATTACAGTGTTTCCAATAACATCAGAAAATACTTATTTTTTTCTAATGATGTATATTCATTTCTATTTTATAAGAATACTTTTATTACATTTCTTATACTTGAAGTCTAAGCCTACGCAATATTCCCAAACGTAACAAGGATTTGTGTTATACGTCAATAATATGCATTTGGGCTTTATATTATAAAAGTTTCTCTTGAGTTTCCCGATAACTCGTGGCCAAAATATACGGGTCAGAAATAAACATGGAGAACGATTCACTAGTTGTACCTCTGCTTACTTCTTCGCACATACAGCAGGGAGCTTATGTTATGTATAACACACTTATTTGCAAAATGTGATAGACTTTAATTTCTTATACATATAATGGGTCCATAGAATCAGTACAAATTAAACAATTATATTTAAAACTCAAGCAAGGACCAACCAATATATAGAGTGTTTTATTTCAGAAGCCTTGGGGTAGTAAATACTAGATGTCATACAAAACTATTCGCTGGTGATATCTACTAACTTTAAAAAAAGATTCCGACGAATTGAGAACCTCCTCCTTTTTTTGAAGTCGGTTACCATACAATAAACCACCTTACTTACATACTTCTGGGTATGGTGGATCTGACGGGGTACTGATCCGCTTGATTCATAGCTGATCTTGTTCATTTCCTTATGTATACTAAAGAGTTTAATATTACGATAACATAAGCTTTATAATTCGTCAAATTTTAAATGCTTATATTTAAAATTCCGTAACATTGAATGATAAGACTTTTCTAAATATTTACACGGTTAGGGAAATACACTAATACGTGGTCATTATTTACTTGACCAAAACTATTAATAGTTCCAATGCTGATCTTGCAAAAACATTGAGCAGTTTTTTTTTATAGTATAGTCCGACAAACGAGCCAGTGGGTCACCTGATGTTAAGTGATCTCCACCGCCCATGAACATCCACAATACCGAAAGTATCACGTATGCGCTGTCGGTCTTAAAGGACAGGAATAGGGATTAGGGAAGGGAAGGGGGAATCTGGGCCTCCGGATATCTCACTTACCATACGAAACGCGACAGTGAACTGTCACTTTACGTTGGTTTTCTGTGAGACAGTGGTACTACCCCGGTCGAGCCGGCCCATTCATGCTGTAGACAAATATGTCTACAGCGTGGCTCTACCACTTCCAAGTTAAAAAAAGTTTCCATCATTTATATGTAATCATATGAAATACTAATCTAATCTAACTAACTAATCTCTATTAGTTATAACCGTATATTACCTACACAGTTCTACTTGTGTATCAATCCATACTAATACTATAAATGCGAAAGTAACTCTGTTTGTTTGTTTGTTACCTCTTCACGACTAAACGGCTGAACGGATTGTAATGAAATTTGGTAAGGGAATAGATTATATCCTAAAAGACATAGGCTATCTTTTTTCTCAAAAAACAACCTTGAAAGGGGTCAAATAGGAGTTCAAAAATTGTATGGGTAATCCATAATTCCTCGACTTAGGGATCTGTAAATTCATATTTAGGCTTTTGGTAGGAAATAAAGAAATACGTGTTTCAAAGTTTTTGAAATATCATCCCTAAAAGGTGCAAAGTGAGGTTAAACTTATGGGGTATTCTTTAGAGGCAATCTCAAGATTCAGGCACAACTCAGGGCAGAAGACAACTCCTTGGATTGTATACTTCTGCTCCCGAATATAACCTCCAAGCTGGCAAAGCCGCGAGCAACAGCTAGTTTAATATATTCTTTTTAAAATGATTTATT
Source organism: Laothoe populi (assembly GCA_905220505.1). Lineage (NCBI taxonomy): Eukaryota > Metazoa > Arthropoda > Insecta > Lepidoptera > Sphingidae > Laothoe > Laothoe populi. The sequence continues at coordinate 7,206,234 of HG992152.1, forward strand.
TATAGCTTTACATGTAACATGTAACCATTATACAACATTTGTTATTATGAATAGCATAAATAGCTTTACGGAATAAAAGGGATATCAACTTCCTTTTACAAATAAACAATATTCAGGTCGGCTATTGATTCTGTCCGTGTCAAAACTGTAATAGGGAAACGCCTTGACATGGTTGTGTTGAACGCTCGACGGCTCCAGTGTCCATTGTAGTTCTCTGTATTGTATTTACTATAATTTACTATGAATTTACGTCGTTTCAATGTCCTCTGTGTCACTCGTCACTTGTGTTAAGGATACCATATATTACACTATCACACTTGAATCATTCCCAAAAACTTGAGGAAGCTAAATCGGAAGCTTTAATTAGACGTTTCAGAAAATCCATGTCATCATTCGTCCATCAATCAAAGATTTTTATATATGTATATATTTTTATTTATTTTATTAGGTAGATTTATTTATGTATGTTGTCTATAACACTGATTGTTAATATTTTCTTTCCCAATGTTTATGTATATGTCCCACCCACATTGTCACGTCTCTGCATCATCCATAGGTAGACTGGTAGATAGTGCCTCTGGCATTAAGTCCGCCTTTATACATTTTGTGTGTATAAACTGCTGATACGTGCTAATTCAATGAAATTCCTTTCAATTGCTTTTATTGATACAGTAGTAATGCCAAGCAGTCAAGCTACCCTTTATTTAGATTCAGCGATGTAACAGTCTTAATTAGTTGTTTTTTCAATGTTTCAACTAAAGCAAATACGCATGAATCAGCGGCTTTGCTGTGCCCTGGCATTGCAGAAGTCTATTGGCGGCGGTGTCTACATACCATCAGGTGACCCGTCTGCTCGTCTGTTTATCCAGGCAGTAAAAAAACATTTTTTTGAATATTACATAGTATATTTTTTCTAGATCTAAAACTTTGGTGAGTTTTAATTACAATTTAGGTTTTTTAGGGATTAGGTGTTCTAAATTGGCCTCAAAAGCGGTAAATGTTACCTAACCTAATTATTTTTAGTTCGTTACGCCATGACTAAATCCATTCAAACTTTTAACCCTTTCCGGCAATGCTAATTGGATCTACTTCTAAATAACAAAAACCTTGTATGTAACATACTATTACGCGCCATAATGATGAACCATCAACATAATTTTGATATTTGCTTTGCGCAACAAAAATACCTGCAAGTTTTCGCATACATTCTATGACCATCTACGAGAACCTTGGTAGTAACTTTTTAAGTGTATTTAAACATCGCGCTTGGTTTACTAGGGAATAGGGGAGAATAGAGGTGTTATTTTAATCAGGGAATTCTCGAGACAACGATACATTATTCTTTTAGTGTTACGCCAAGTGGTTGAAGCAAGTTATAAATAAATTGCTGCAGTGTAGTACAAATAAAACTGCAGTTTATTCTTTCTAACTAGTGTATGATTTTGTTTGAAATAGATATATAGAATATCACAGTAGAAATGGTTTTAGCGGTGATTTTTTTATTTCTTTTAACATTCACCTCCCTAAATCACTACCTTGTTGAAATAACTATAAATAAATAACACCCAATAGTCACACACATAGCCCCGACCCCACACTAAAATCTACGAGAGACTTTCGGTCTCATAACACCCAGACCTCAGACACAAATATCTATCTTTCACACAAACGTTTCACATGGAATCGAACCCACCGCCTCTCGTTTCACAGCCGGCTACTCGCCAACTGTGCCACGGAGGCTGTCTAAGTTTATATTGTTAAATCAAACGCTTTTTCACTTCATCAGGGTACGGTATTGCTTTTATTGTATTAGATTTGCTCGACTGCCAGTCTCGGGGTTTGAATTGACAGTTTTCCAACGAAATCTCGAGAATGGAGTTCTAAATTTTTATCATCGATTTAACGTTATCAATTAAATACTGACTTCGAGTATGCGAGTTATATGCAGATGAGTACATATTTAATCAATGTCCTTTCCGATAAACAGCAATCCATCATAAGTATGAAAATTTGACTTAGTTACATGTTACTTGTGTAACATCACATTATGTCACGATTTTTTATTATAATCTATATATAAATAGGCAGACAAAACAGTTCAGTATCTTTCCTCTCGCCTCAACGGACTTTAAGTACCATTGACGTGCCTACTTTAGTGTTATCTTTAAAAAAAGTGGGAAATAGCTAGTTTTTTATGAATTACCGAATTTAGACCACTAGTTCTCATAAAACATGGGCTCGTCCTTTTTAATACAACAATATATATCCAATTTTGTTGTAATATGTAATTCGACCCGGCAACAGATCTCACCAATTGATATTACCTTTTTCAGACCCTTGAGAGATAAAATCTTTCACGTAAATACTAATGGGTCCCCGTATTAATTAATATGACGATTTTAAAGACATACAGTCTAGTTACATACGAAAATATTTATTGTTTTTCGTTTGTAGTCGTGTCGAATATACATACATACCTATACACTCACGCCTGTAATCCCCGGATTGGTAGACAGAGGTGTAACCAGTACACCCTAACTTTTCGCCTAATTTCGGTCCCATAATGTGATAGGGGGCGAGCCTATCGCTATAGCGGGCATAGGTTCCAGACTCCGGGCTAATACAGAGAATTTCTAGATAGAAAACCGCAATATCACTATACCCGACCCGGGGATCGAACCCAAGACCTCAGCACAGCAGACGTAACGCATGCGCAATTACAACTGCGCCACCGAGGCAGTCAGGTGTCGAATATACACTCAAAAAAAAAATGTGTTTCAAAATCACAACTTATTACGTTTGTAATAATAAAACTCCACGCATCTTTTCCATTTCGATATGAAACTTAAATATTTGACCATCTAGAATACGGTCCATGTGTTCCTAAACAGTACATCGTAAACATGATGTTGATTCAGCGTTATTGCTGCGACCTTGTGTAATATTACTTCCATTACAGATACTACGTCCATTACACGTATTTCACATGAGAATATGTTGTAGTCAATGAGTAAAATTAGAATAATGCGTTGTTTTCTGTATCGTATAATACCAGCGTTGTATTACTGTTCCACCTGGACACGGGAATGTACTAAAGAGAGGAGTTGCGTCATATCTTATCTTCTTATATATAAAAATCTATTGTTGTTCGTTTGTCTTCCATAATACTCGAGAATGGCTGGACTGAGTTGACTAGTTTTGATCTTGAAATATTTGTGGAAATTCAGGGAAGGTTTAAAAACACAATTCGACCCGGTAGGTGGCGCTGCTCTCGGTTTGTCACCAAATTTGAATTGCTGGGATCTGTGGGAGAAATGCCAAAAATTGTGATCTTAAAATATCATATTCAAAGTGGCGCTGCTTTTCCGGGCAGGACGAAGTCTGCCGGGCCCGCTAGTAATATATATAAACCTTCTGTACGTATATTTGTCACCTAACTGCTCCTAAACGGCAGGACCGATTTGGATGAGATATTGTGTGTATATTTCAATGGGTTTCTGAATGGTTTGAAAACACAATTGGCCAAATTGACGCTGAAATAGGGATCTTAAATTTTCAGGGCCGGACAACGTCTGCCGGGCCCGCTTGTAAATTATAGAAAAAACTAAGATAACATTATTTTTCCATCTGAAAAATTTAAATAGAGATTATGAAAAGCTAGATGAAAACCTTGTATAGATCTTTATTCAACATCGGTCTTTTTACAAATGGGACACATTTCACGTACTCCAGCCACATGTATTCAGACAAATCGTTTTGTGTACCTGGTTGTTATGAGTTTACGACAAAAACGTGTGTCGCTCGTTATCACGATGTTTCCCCTCCTATTGTGCGGCATCTTCACGAAGTGTGACGATCGAGCATACGATTTGTTTTATGAAAAACGTCTTTTTTTTCACTGTAACTGCATTGGTAAGTGCATTGGAGTTTATATTGAGCGAGAGACTTTTGGTCCCTTAATGATCACATATCTTGAAATAACTGGATACATTTTTGAACCTTGGAATGCAACCTATCAGAATTTTTCCTTTGGCAGGCTTTTCCCTATGTGTATAATCTAGTCGGAGATTTGGGTTGAGAGGAGAGATTTGGGTTTTGAACATACGACTTTCATCTTGAAAGTCCTTGCCACAACCAACTAGGCTAACAAAAATGCAACGTGTTAATTTTCGTTGCTGCAATTAATGTCTTTACACAATACGTCCATTCATGATTAGTGTACAAGCATGAACAACTAATAACCATATTCAAATTGAGGACGTCAACATTTGTATTAAAATTCAAAACAATTGCTAGCGTTCTTAAGTCAAATACTTACTGGTAACCTGGAGTATACAGGATTCATTGCAGCTAATTGCAGCGTTAAATTCAAAATAAGAATTTTAAAGGTATGTGAAACCTACCAATCGGCGTTAGGCCAGCATTGTGGACTAAGGCCTAACCCCTCTCATAAGTAGTGGTTGCCCGAGCCAAGCAGTAGAAGGGTATATAATACAGGACTGTTGTTATTATTGTTTAAACAAAGATTATAATGATCTTGGATAAGTTCCAATATGTAGATTAGGTACAGGAGATAATGATTTCGTATTTTGATAACCATTTGCCAGTCATTTGGGTATTTCATACGATAACCCAAATAAACAGCAAGCAGCGTTTGCAAATAACAGACCTAATAGTGTCCATGTTAGCGTGGCCTGAAATAATAGTTCCGATTTAAAACATTCAAGAATTTTATACGAGTAAAGAAAATATCGTCAACAAAACGAGCGTCAATGAACTTTATGACGCATTTGTGGGAGTTTGGAGAAATATTCCTCTGGAAATGTCTAAAAATTATACGACCAAATAGGTTTTGTTAATTTGGTTAATATTTATACTTCATTTTGTTTCCAATTAGTTTCTATCTTGGTACTTTGTCTTGCTTCATTTAATAAGATATAAAAAACAAGTTCGTTGTACGATAATTACAAAATAGATTGCTATACGTACAACTATAATATAATTAATTTATTTAATAGGTGCTAAAATTAAGTGAGGCTAAAATTTCTAATTATGTATCGTCTTATATGTATATAGTAGCTTAATTCCAAAAGGTAGTATTCATGACGCATCGTGATATATCTTTCCAATTAGTTTGAAGAACGTCACTATAAACATTTACACCATACATTACACAACATGCGTCAATCTCCGCCCACATGCAGATAGCTGAATTGCCGTCGTTTGTCATCCGAATTGTATTATCTACACAATGTTGCACACGTATCATTTAGTCAATGCTCTGGGCATGCAATTAAACTGGATTAATTGTTGTAATTTTTCTCCCAGCATCCTAAAATAGCGACAACGTTTTACATAAGGCTTGGCGTTTTACATAAAACCTGCCGCATTCATCCTGGTTCCTTTAGAAATGCGCAACATGCACGCATTTTTGAGAGAAAAAAGAATTGATTTTACGGCCAGCATCAAAACTAATTTTGTTTATTATCGAAATGTTACACAAAGAATTATTTAACCTAAGAATACCCATAAGTCACGCTTTACGCTTGATGAAGGTACAGTGTAAAATGTAGTCAATGTTAAATAGAAAGTATTCTATATTCTATAAGACCTTAGAGACATATTCAATTTCAGCCTAGTTGTTTTAAATGCTAACAATACATATAATAAAACAGTAAAGTCTCTGCTGCCTATACGTCTGTTATTCGTGCTTCACATACAAATTTCTGAATGGAAATCGATGCAGCTTCTACAATTATGCATAAGCAAAACTCCAAAACATAAAATTGGTTGTAAAAAACATCTATTTATCCCTGAAAGAGACTGTCACGCAGGCGGTGTGGCAAGCCTAGTACATAATAATTCAATAATAGCCCACAGCATCTGTGCAAACACACAGACATAACGAAAAAATATTTTCCTTATATTTAATTCGCACAACGCAGTTAGATGTCACCTGATAACAATTTAGTATTGTAGTTACTGTTGGACAATGCGGACTTTGTAGATAGCTAGAACCCAGATTACAATAGAATCAAATGAGAATATGCTGGTGGTCAGTCGGGCAGATAACGAGTGTATAGTCTACAATGTAGACTCTACATTGACCCGTAGCTCCTTGTCTGGGATATATTTCACAGTATGTAGCGGCTTTACTGTGCCCTGGCATTGCAGAAGTCTATGGGCGGCGGTGACTACTCACCATCAGGTGGCCCGTCTGCTCGTCTGCATATGGAGGCACCAAAAAAAGTTATTTCTATATATCGACGGTTGGCGGGCTATTTAATTAGAGCGACATTATTTGTGATATTAAGTTACATGTACATATTCTGAATTAGACATTTATCTGCAGCTTTTGAGCCTAGTTTAAATTTTTTGTGGAAAAATTAAGCCATTTTTTTTTAGGCACATTCACTTTAGAAACGAATGCTCATAAATGCATGAAAATGAGTCAAAACGATTCGGTACGTGCATACACTAGTAAGTATAATAATTCTACTAAAATCAATAGTTTATTTGTAGTGAACTTTGTAACTTTTTGTATCCTGTAACGTGAAAAAATGTCGCTTAAAACAAATAACCCGCAAGGAATTAAATACTTTCCCAGGACTAATCACCTACTTTACATACTTTTTGATAACAAGCTTGCAGAGTTCAAGTGGTATACAGAAAAACATAGTAAGTATAGTTGCCTAAAGACAGAAAGTGTAAATGCACAAATATCAAGAGTGTAAAGTGTATCAAACGGTATACAACTCCGCAGCTTCCCCTACTGCAAGAAATACATACATACATATACACTCACGCCTGTAATCCCCGAAGGAGTAGGCAGAGGTGTAACCAGTACACCCACTTTTCGCGGAATTTCGGTCCCATAATGTGATAGGGGGCGAGCCTATCGCCACACCGGGCACCATTCTAGACTCCGGGTTAATACTGAGTATTTCTAGGTAGAAAAACCCAATATCACTTTCCCCGACCCGGGGATCGAACCCGAGACCTCAGCACAGTAATCGTAACGCATGCGCAATTACAACTACGCCACCGAGGCAGTGCAAGAAATACCTTGAAACTAAAACATTTAACGCCACATAGGAATATTTGTAAGACCGTAACTTAATTGATTTTAAGAAATTAAATGACCACAATAATAAAAGCCACAAACTCATTCAATGGACCGTTCATTGCGTTGAGGCGGTCGTTTTCGAAGTCAGAACAATTAAAGAGACTTAAAGAAAAATACTGGTCGGGTCTCTTTATATTAAGCAGTTTCTATGGTGGAGAGAGTTATGATTATACAGGGTTACAGTTGGAAACTACAACCAGAAATGATGGAAACTACAACCTCTTTAAGGATCTAGGTCGACTTAACCTGTAACCCTGTATATAACTAAAAAAATGTTGAGGAAATTCTTTTTTCACTCGAACTCATAAACATTTGAATGAATACTTCGTGTCTTTTTGAATTCTTTAAAAAACGGATGAGAGAAATGTTTATAAAGTGGTACTAGCACACTAGACAGCTTTAAGCAAAAATAACCAGTTAGGTTTGAAGAATTCAGAATTCTTACCTCCATGGACACCCAGTTCATTTTCTTTAAAGTCACAACACATACATGATTCTTCTAGTATTGTGAATAGTTATGGGTGCAATTCCTTGTATTCCTGTTTATTTATAAGGCATAATACCTTACCTCGAAGTAACGACCTATGCCATGCAGTACTTTAAATATTATATATTAAGATGCTGTTTTCTACACTCGAAGATCAAACAGTACTATTTTATTCTACCTCTTTACAAAACCCCGCAACGGTTGCCGCAGGCCATTTCCATTATAGAAACAAACGAATTTCACCGACCAATCAATAACCAATCGAGACTACGCACGTCTCTAGACAATCATAAGAACGTTCAATTCCTTTGTTTTATTAAGCAGGCGTGTAAAATATTTTATAAATTTATTATTTATTTATTTATTTTATTACACATTGAAAGACTAAAGACTTCATTGGGTCTAAGACTCATTGGTCTAATGATTCAGGATTAAAAAACTGACAACGTCCTAAGTTCAAATACCTAGTCGGGAAATCATAATTTATGCTTGAGTTTTTCAATCTGATAAAATCATACATGGTTTATTGAAAATAGCAATTTGAACCAGATAATGCTATAGGCTGAATTAATCAAATCGTGGATAGAAATAAGCTCAGCAAAGAGCCCTTCGAGGACACGTTGGAGTATACTTATGTATAAATACCTAATCGTAAATGAAAACTATATGAAAAGTTTTTTTACCCTGCCGCAGCAAACCGACAACTCAAGACCTGAAAGTAAATACAATCCAAAAAGTCTCAAAACACTTTGGATCGTTTGTCGCCAAAGAAAATTATTTATTTGACATACTCGTAAATCATATTTTTCATTGTGCTTTATAATAATTAAATTTTTAACCGACTTCAAAAAAAAAGAGAAGGTTCTCAATTCGTCGGAATTTTTTTATGTATGTTCCCCGATTACTCGAAGACGCCTGGACCGATTCGAGAAATTATTTTTTTTATTTTAAAGGGTATACTTCCCAGGTGGTCCCATTGGCACCAAGTCAGGATCTGATCATGGGATATCAGAAAAATTGAGGGAAACCCTCAAATTCAATAGGGACCTGTAATTAGTTTTTTATTGTAGTCGGTTTACTTTTTATAAATTAAAAAACTTTTACTTATAGTCCATTCCTTATTTCATAAGATTCATTTCGTTGCGGTAATAAATTGATTTCGTTCCCAGACTTTTGAGCTTTACCTACTGTTCGGTTCGAAAGATCCATACCATTGTCGACTCTGGCATACGAAAGTTAGCTGGTATGTGGGTGGGATAGACTACTTTATAATAGACTTGGTTTTTTATATGCTACTTAATTATAACAGTGATACTGACATTTTTCGCGCCTAGTAATATTTCTTATTTTAAAGTTTAAAAATGTCCAGACCATTAGAAATAATTGGAATTCCTTGTAATACCCATTTAGCAAAGACTTTCTGAAACTAATGGCGAAATTAAATTCTGAAATAAAACGAAAGAATGAAACAAAATAACTCACTCAGTTTTTGCATAATACATGATAAACTCAGTATTGACATTAAATAGCTTTAAATATAAATAATATAATTGAAAATGCAAAACGTGTTAAGTTTACACGCTAATTTCTATTAATTTCTTGATTTAATAGCTCCGTTAATTACAATCCTGAGTGTTTCTGAAACGACGCGTCAATATAATGTAAATTATATTCTAATTTGTTCTTAGACTGGGATAAGTAAATAGTGCTGTGTATATAGCTTACGTAACTAATCCAGCTTATTATTTTAAAGACAAAGAGTTGAATGGTTTAATTAAATCAAATTGCTTATTTTATAAATTTATAATTTTTATTTTTGTTAGCATTATGTTTACTTTGTTTTATCTGTACCTTAATTTTTTATTTGTTAATTGGGATTTCACTAATATGTCTGCATTGCCGTATCTGAACTGTATAACTTGAAGGCATGCTGGTACTTATAGCACAGGTTTTCTTTTAGTAAGTACCAGCAGCAATTTTTTCTGTAATTACGTGCAATGAAATTGTCTATAAGTTAATTGTGAAAACTGTTTTTTGGTAAATAAAAATAAATTTATTATTATAATAAATAATACCCTTAAATATAAATTTTAAATGTCCTTCGTTTATTTTCGATCGGACTAAACATAAGAAGAAATGTTGATACAAACTCTCAGGATATTGTCTCTTTTAAGGCCAAATATTTATAAAGAACTAGTGGCCCTAGGTAGACGTTGTACAGCCTCATACCCGTTGCAATGTAGATCTTTAAAAATAATAAAAATGGTTCCCGACAACAGTGCCATCTATCGCGTCTAAAACTATCTTCAAGCTGAAACCAGCTATATATACATAATTTCATTGAAATCGGTTGGGCGCTTTTGAACATTACCATGTACGAACACCGTGACACGTGGTTTTTATATATTTAGATTACGCGAATGCTATATAGGGCAATTGCTGGAATGGTCAATGAGTAAAAAGTCAGTCTTCAAAGCGGAAAAGCAATAATAAATCTACTTTAGGCATGACTGTGTCAAGTAACGAGTGTCTCTCGCTACTTGATACTCTAACTGGATGGCACTGCGCTTACCATCAGTTTGGTCACTTTGACGTGCCAGTATAAAAAATGAAACTATTTTTCCACGACGAAATTAAACATGAATTATTTTATTCATAAACAAACACTCCGAAATATTTATTAGGTATAGTGTATCATTAGTTGTGCCGAAATTACCTCGAGTAAGGGTCAAAAATTAAAAATATGTATTAAAAATACTTTACAGATCTAGGTACATGATGTTTATGGTTGTTTTTTATTAAGATAGTTGATATTTTTTAGTTTTATAACTTTAATTAAAACGGCTTTCGAATCGCATACGAAAACATAATATTTAACCCACTCGAATGAAAATAAAACGTAAAATATGCAAAGTAAACTCGTAACAACTTCAGCTGCAAATGGAACTGTGTAGACTCGATACAGTGTAAAAAAAATTAATTAACATGTTTCGAAAACCGTACAATTACGCTGCAACGTAACAAACAGGTCGAGATAGGGGTGTAAAGGTATGTCCACACAAGACATTATTTTTTATTTTTTGCTGAAACATATTATTTAAGATTCATTATAGATCTAAAGATATGCGTGTATAGCTGTATGAGGCACATTTGTTATACCCACTTGACTCATTCCACAATCAGATAAATATTATTAAATGATAGTGTGCCTAAATGTATATTCATCTAAATTATAAAGAAAATCGATTTGGTGTGGTATATCGCTGGTAGTAGGATAGAAGTTTAGGAAAGAAATTTCACTTTTAATTGTATTTTGTCGTTTTTAATTTCGTTATGTTATTTTATTGTAATGCAGTATTTGCATGTAACTTTCAGCAAAATAATCGTGCCTCGGTTATTCGTTAAAAAGCTTCATTTACTTTGTCATAACACCATAAACAAATTTTCATAGGACAAACGTGTAGGTAAACATTATTAAACAAAAGATAATAATAAAATAAAATCGCATGCGATAGGATTTTAAACACACACATACCATATAAATATAACATCGAATGGGGAACCCAAACGTCTTTAAACATTTGGCTTTTTTTAAAGCTAAACTACCCCAAGATGTTCGCAAATTCGTATTTTTGCCTCACCATCAAGCTGTGGAACAGTTTGCCAGCTACCGTGTTCCCTCCTTCCTATGATCCTGGGTCCTTTAGGCGTAGTGTGAAGAAGCTAAACAGCAGGCCGGCATGATTGTGTTGAGTAGCGAGGGATAGTTGTGTCTCGTTACCTACTAACGCGACGGCACTGCGCTTACCATTAAGTGCAGTGTGGTCATTTTGCCGTGCCAGGTTAAAAAAACATAGAAATGTTCCTATTTTGGATTCATTTTCATTCCATAAAATTATTTCATTTTAATCAAAATTATTTTACATGTGGAATTTCCTTAGAGTAGGCAACCAAAGGAATTTCACAAGAAATATTCTTTCATGGAAATGAAATATTAATTATAATATACAGTTTTATATGAAACTGAGTATTCTCTTGTTCAATATCATATAACATTTACGAATGTCAAATCATTCAGAATTCATCGCCTATCGCCGTTTGTGTTCGTAGCAAAATATAGTAATTTGTAAAAAAGTAGTAGGTATGATAATTGAAATATATCCTATACTAGATGTTGCCCGCGGCTCTGCCCGCGTGGAGGGTTTGGAAGAAAAGGTATGCAAACCATGGAGTCATCTTAAGCTATTACATCTTTCTATATTTTGCTATCCCATAGTAAGCGTGCGTTTTTCGGGATAAAAAATGGTCTTTGTCATTTTCTGATCTCTAAACTGCCACTATGCAAAAACAATAATGTCGATCTCTGGCTCTGTGAAAAAATAAACTATCCTACAGGAACTGTAAATTTTCCCGGGATAAAAAGTAGCATATGTGCTATTCCAGACTATAATCTATCTCTTTGCCAAATTTCAACCCGATCCGTCTAGCCGTTCTTCCGCCCAAACATTCGCATTTATAATATTAGTAGGATGACTTTTCACATGCTACTCATGAAATGTTCCATGCCTAATGAACACAGTGTATAACTTCCAAACCGCAACGTTTGCAATACAACGATAACCCACATCGCTATCGTACAGTTATCCCAAAAACGTGTGAAAGTACCTTTAACTAGGTAAAATTTGCATAACCACTGATAACATATCTGGGTGGTGATAACAGCTTGTATGTACCCTTTTAATATTTATAGCGAAACATATCCGAGTCACTGCATGAGTTGTCTGGTAAAATATTAAATGGGAGATATTTCAAAAATAATTAGAATAATATGGTCACGCTCGTAGCCCCAGATGAGTAGTCAGCGGTGCATCTAATGCGCAAACAGGCCGTGAATATTAATTATTTTATTATTTCTGTCCCATGCTGAAACTCTGCCATATGAGGCAGATATTTATTACCGCCTAGTAATGATAAAAAAATGCGCCGAGACGAATTATACTGGCACGGTAAAGTGACCACACTACACCTCAAAATTGCCGTCTAGTTAGAGTATCAAGTAGCGAGACAACTTTACCTCGTACTTGACACAATCATGCCCCTGAGTAGCTATCTTCACTACGCTTAAAGGAGCCAAGATCATAGGAAACATATTGAATCATTAATATGATATGTGTAACACAGGCTCATGGGAACAAATCAAAGACTAATAAACCAAACATGCGTCAGTCATCAGACATAATAATACAACAATCAGTAAATCAGGGCTGGAACCGTTCATTGAACTTAATGTCGGTGCACTTTAAATCGCTTTAATATTCGGGTACGATCCACACGCCGGAAGATAGTCATGAGTACTCGCTGAAACCGTTTAGCCGAAGTATATTATGATTATGACATCCTTTCAAATATTAAACTCTGCTGAAAACGTCGTAAAAACGAATAGCGCACGATATCTTCGTTAGATAAACACGTTGTTTATTTTTGTGGTTGAAAATGACCGTGCACTTTTTTAGATTAAACTCGCAATCATTTGACTGGAAAAGGCTAGAATAAAATAATTAAACATAACTACAGCCAGTAGTAGGTACTCATTAGTTAACATTGTCAACAGTATGAGTAAGCCGGCTTGATAATGGTACAACTTATAAAAACATGTTATATTTACAGGCATCGAGGCATCGCTACATCTTATTACATATCATATGCTACAAACAACAAATAAATATATATAGATTCATAAACAGTCCATAGCAGATCGATTTGCAATTAACTTCCAAGCAGTATCAAGAATTACCACATCAATGTATTGTTTACCACGCATTACAATTATGAAACAATAAACCGAAGAAGCGATAGTTAGTAACAGTAAGCACATATATATAATAATACTAGCCCTGTATTAAACATTGTCCCACTGCTGGGCACGGGCCTCCTCTACTAATGAGAGGGGTTAGGCCTTAGTCCACCACGCTGGCCTAATGCGGGTTGGCAGACTTCTCATACCTTCGAAAAACTCTCAGATATGCAGGTTTCCTCACGATGTTTTCCTTCACCGTTAAAGCAAGCGATAATTAACATTTTAATACACACATAACTTAAGAAAAGTCAGAGGTGTATGCCACTTGGGTTTCGAACCTACGACTTTCGTCTTGACAGTCCGTACCGCAACCAACTAGGCTATCGCTGCTATTTATGTAAGCACATGCTAGAGGTAAACATGACTTATTGCGACATACTGTCATAACCTTGGCTTGATTACATAGTGTACGTGCTGGCTAAGCGAGGGTCGAGCTAACCTCTCATCAACCAAAACTCATGTTCTTTACCTTGTTTACAATCGGCATCACAATCAGAACGTAATGAATATTCATAAATCGAAACCCATTCAATTGTTTATGGGGAAAAGGTATTTCTCCAAGGGAAAGGTCGGACCAGACCCATGCCCACGCTAATTAGTTTTGAAAATCTAATTAAACGCCAAAGTGTGTTACGTAAAAATTACAACGGTCCAGTAATTGCCAATATAAGGTTGAGCGTATCAATTAAAAGGCTCTATAAATATAAAATTGGATTCTTTGCTTATTATGCTACTTACAAGTAGCAGGCTATATTAAAAAAAAATTGTCGAGGTTCTAGACTTGGGGTACAATGTTTGGCCGTTTTGCGGCCTTCTGAGTACTCTGACACTAGACCCTTGACCGCTTCTTCACCTTCTTGCCCATGGCGTAGTGTGAAAAAACAGACCGGCATGATTGTGTTGAGTAGCGGGGGTTAGATTGTCTCTCACTACTCGATACTCTTATTGGACGGCACTACGTTTACCATCAGGTGCAGTGTGGTCACTTTGCCGAGCCAGGATAAAAAAATTATAAGACGACGTCAAGAAACTACAGTATTATTTTGATTACAACTAGAGACTTCTTAACTTAAATATGCCACTGGAAGTGATGATCACTATTCCCGCTGGTACACGCGAATTTTCATATAAAAAGTCATATAGATACCCGATCTGTATGTATATGTAAAAAACCTTTAACATTTACCATCAATTTACCAGACCATCGAAGCGTGAAATGTATTTAAAAGCTTTCTGAGAACCGAAGAAATGGCGACAGAAAAATTGTCGCCGATCGTCGATGTCATTAAACTTACTTAGTACCAAAATACATTGGCAAACCAACGCCATATATAAGGAAGACTAAAAGATTATTAAGCTATAACAATACATCAAGCCATTAGGCGGTGAGAGCCGTGTAACGTAGACGAATGCAATACATTTGTAAAGATATAACACAAGTCATGACAGATAGCGGGCTATTTGTTTTTCTACTACAAAGCTGTAGGTAAATATAGTAAAAAAAAATATTGTCTTTTAAGCCTACATCTATGCTTAAATCTCTTTTCGGACTCTGGAATGTTTGGGTCGTAAGTTATAGTGTTGGTTGAAGACAGGTTGGTTAATGAATACATTTTACTATTGACGATTCTAGTATCACAATTTTGTGACTAACCATAGGATTTTCGATGTTAGTTAACAATGGTTTTGAAAAGATCCTAACATATCAACTTTTTAATATGCTCTTCAGTAGAAAATATTTATACGATCCAAAAAATATACATATAAAATAAAAAGTATTAGTTATATAGTTGGTTGACACCAAATGGGCACGAATTCATGTAGTGATGGATTAGTGTTAATTTTCAGCTAGCCCTTTTGTAAAAAATCGAAAACGGAAAAAAACCAGTATGGACATTAATTATATTTTTTTTATGTATTTTAATATTATTATTTCTATTTACATATCTTTTGTCGCTCTCGCTATCGCTACATCTCGTCGTCTAGACTCCAGTTCATACTACGTGTGCTTATCTCGCTCACAACGTATACAGATAATAATATTAGATCTCTGTAGAGTAAATGTATGTGTTTCTAAAGGCTAACTGAATTTTATGAACGCGCTAGTGCATGAGCTATAAACTATAAGGATTTCTTCGAAGTTGATCCAATGAAACTATTTTTTTTAATGTTAATATAGCATTTAATTCTTAGATTTTTTTTAAAACATGCCGATTAGAAAAATGTACAATAAAAGTATCCTACGTAAAGTTACATAATAATATCGACAGCTAAAATAAATCCATTAATTTGATTTGCCATTTCTTTTGTAAAAATTGCAGTTTAAAACGTTATTTTAAAGACACTGTCTTAGTAATTAAATCGTACTTTGTAGCATTTGATCTACCCCGAATTAGATCTGTAAGTATCTAAAGGTGAATGACCGAAACACAAATAAAAATGGATATAATCCCAATAATCTCTGTAAGTACGAATTTCTAAATTCTCTTTGACACTTCGAAGTCTTAATCTTTTTCCAATAAGAAACCGAGTCGGCTGTTCGGATCCGAAAGGATAAGGGTTTTCTTGCGCTACTTTACCAAGTTAATCTTCTTTAAATGACTTATACAGATTCAAACTATTTCTGCACTGTAAAGATTAGACTTAGGGACGTCGCGTAGTGAGCAGCAGTGACACCAGATCTGCACGTTTGTACTGAACGTCAATCTTTAGGAGATCTTTCGATGGTAGTATCATTGTTGTGGGATCTTAGTCGCTTGTAGTTCTTGATACCCACGATACAGGTTCAAGTGTGGGGTCAGGACTATGGGTGCTGTTGTGTGTATTTATTATTAGATGCTATCAGCAAGGCGTTTACAGATGACGATGTCACACGTACCACAAAATATTCCGAAGTCAGGCTTGACTTTGCATATAATTGAATTCACTAAATCTGGATTTATTATTTCAGACCACATTGTATTACACGTAAACTACATATTAAAAACAATCAATTCATCTTATCACAGAGGTTTTCAGGGATCTTAATGATGCGTTTATCGATTTATTAGAGTATGCTAAGTTTAAAAAGAATTACCTATTTCATTTCTTTATTACATAATGATAATGACTCCGCAAGTTTTAAAACCTTATAATTTCGGTTGGTGGTTTGCATAATTCACATTATTAACGCTTTAGAATTAAATGGTAGAGCTTCGCTGTAGTTTTTCCTACAGCATGAATGAACCGGGACGTCCGGGTTATTACCACTTATAGAAAACCGATGGGAAGTAAGTTTGCTGTTGCGTTTCCTACGAAGAGATTTCTGTAAGCCCAAATTCCTTCCCCAAATCTTTTCTATAAGACCGGCGATTAATCTTCTAGTGTTGTGGGTGTTCACGGTCGGCTGAGATCACCATCAGGTGACCCACTTACTCGTTTATCTGCCACTGCTATAAAAGACCGAAATGTCTAGACTAGTCTTGTAGGTACCCATAATCCGTAATATTAAGGCAATGCCCTGACTAGACGTGAAGACTTTCCAATAGGGTTCTTATCTTATGACGTCAATTATGGAAGTAATTTATTTATTAAAGTTTGGAAGTTTTTAAGAATCTTCAGTATTTGTCTTTTGTTCTACATTCTGCTAAAAACTAAATTTACGCA
Source organism: Laothoe populi (assembly GCA_905220505.1). NCBI lineage: Eukaryota > Metazoa > Arthropoda > Insecta > Lepidoptera > Sphingidae > Laothoe > Laothoe populi. The sequence continues at coordinate 7,223,349 of HG992152.1, forward strand.
TACCCATCCTTATGTTAGGTATATAAGTAACGTCTCATGAAATTCAAAGTCGAATATACGCCTCCATTACCAAGCTCAATTTCAATACAATCAACGTTCACAAACCTACTAAAGAAAATATTCAGTCAAATATAACCACAGAAGTCTCGCCCCCGACTATTTAAAGCGACAAACGGGACATGACACACGAATATGAACTTTGTTACGTTGACATTAAGTGATTATATTGTGTGTGCGTGCATGGGGGTTGTCGGGCAGTGGGCCGCCCGATCGATACTGGGTTACAGTGCTGAACATATATAGGACAGGCTAAGTTAAGGCCGTGCGTACTACACTTGGTTTCGTTCGTCAATCGATGTGATGCTGGGTGGTACTAGATTAATCTTAATGTATTTTAATCTGTTTAACCAGAAATTAAATGACTGAATGTGGCACCAATCTTATTAGTACTTGCACCACTAATTGTAAACTTAGTTTAAGTGCTGTTTTGCGGCCTTCTGAGTACTCTGACACTAGACCCTCGACCGCTTCTTCACCTTCTTGCCCATGGCGTAGTGTGAAGAAGCAGGCGGGCATGATTGTGTTGAGTAGCGGGGGACAAAATGTCAATCGCGAGTGATATTCTAATTGGACGGCACTGCGCTTACCATCAGATGCAGTGTGGTCACTTTGCCGTGCCAGGATAAAAAAAGGGGGACTTCTAATGGTCAATAAGATGTAAGCCGTTACATCTTTGAGTTTCTACTAAGCATTCGGTACATATATAGAAAACCATTTAATACTAGCACGAACAGGCAGTGTCATTGTTACTTTCAATAAGGCGTTGACAGCTGGCAATGTTACTAATGCTAGCGTCTAATGTTTGAAGCTATTATTGGAAGTCTGCCTTTAGATGAAACTGACTTTGAAAGAATAATCTCTGTTTAAGTAAGTTCGATTCAATTTTATTGGTGCAATTACCCACAACGACATCAAACATGGGGTCTTTAATTCAAGGAGGAACGCAAGATCTATAATATTCATGTTATGGAGGCGGGTTTGCATGTTAAATATATACTAATATAGGCTACGCATTAAATAAAGTAGCTTGTTGTAGCTTGCATTATATCTAAGATTACTGAAAATTGATTGCCATCTTATTTGTTGTTAATTATTACTTGATATTGATTGTATATCTTAATGTTGCTTACATTGACTCACATGAAAAAGTTTGGTACATAAACGTATTTATGAAATTATATGATTGAACTACGAGTCCTAATAGACAGACATGATACGACTCCACACACATACACTCACAACTGTAATAGGCATATAGGTAGGTAGAGATGTAATCAGTACACGTACTTTTCACCGAACTTATTACGGTCCTATTATGTGATAGGGGGCGAGCCTATCGGCATACCGGGCTCAATTACAGACTTCAGGCTGATACTGAGCATTTTTAAGTAGAAAAACCTAATATCACTTTACCCGGGGATCGAACCAAGACCTCAACTCAGCAGTCGTAACGCATGCGCAATTACTACACCACGGTGGCAGAGACGACTCTACCGTTTTATATTTTTAGAAAAAATAATTATTCAGAGAATTAACGGTACAATGAAATGTATGCTGTAAAGGATATCGCTCTATTTAAATAAATTATAACAGGTTTCCGTAAATTATGATACCACTTGTATGGGACATTAACATGTAAATTTTTAAATGAAGACAACAATCGTTTCGGAACACATTGCCTGACAGCATGCTAGCGCTATACCATTATAATGCCATTTGAGCATACGAACTATTAATGCGTATATTTGTTTATTTTAATACGACGTCCCAGAGTAAATAGCTTTTATGTGTCACGCATAAATTACTAATTCTATGATGTATTGTGTAGTTTATGAATGGGTGAATACTACCCATATATTATTAATACTATTTTCTTTTTTAATTGTCACGGGGGTCATTCAGGTATTACATAAGCAGAATTTTTGTCATTATACATAATAAAAAAACGCTCCCTTACGCTTACGTAAGCATTGGTATAATTTCGACAAAGTCTATGATATAAACATCCTTTCAGGTTTTAGGCATAGACAAGTAGGATTGCCATGTATGTTCAAATAAGAATATTCAAAATAAAAACAAATCTATTAGTTAATAAACAAATATTGCTGATGAAATCGCCATTAATATATTCAAGTAATATATATATCGACAATCATGACCCTGTTTACTCAAACATGGATTTCAATCTAAGACTCACCGTTTCTTAGACTTAACACACTCTCACTAGACCAACGAGGCGACTTCATCATGAATAAAGTTTTTATGTCGCGAAGTCAGCTGGGCACATAAACACATGTACGAACTGATGTTAATTAATTTGATTTCAATTACCAAACTAGTTCAACTTTCAATTTAATCAATATACGAGTACATTTCACCGCCGCATACGTCGTGAGCTCTGAAACTTTGAACAACAACAGCAATTAATTAAAATGTTTCTGTTTCATTACATTAATTGATAAAATAAATAACACCTAACAGTCGCACACATAGCCCCGACCCCACAGTAATATATAATTGTCTTGTGTCCTAGGTATCGGGAACAAGAAACTTAGGCAAGCGTGCTCCACCGTAGACCACATAATCACTTACCATCAGGCGAGATAGTGGTCAAACGGAAGCATATTCTGTATATATAAAAGAAGAAACTGACTGACTGATCGATCAACGCACAGACTAAACGGCTGGGGTTAGAGACTTGAAATTTTGACAGTAGATACCTTTTATGAAGTAGACATCCACTAAGGAAGGGTTTTTGGAAATACCACCCCTAAGGGGGTAAAATAGGGGATGATAGTTTGTATGAAAATCCGTCATTTTTGAAGTTAAATGCATGAAAATTGGTATTTTGTAGTTTATACTTTTTGTCTCAAACATGACCTCCACGCGGGCGGAGCCGCGAGCAACAGCTAGTATAGTATAATACTTTCTACCTCACAATACTCAGACATCAAACAAATATGTCTGAGACTATTATAGTATCGCTATTTATTTATTATAGAATGTGAAGTCTACCAATCTGCGTTAGGCTAGCGTGCTGGACTAACGCCTAATCCCTCATTAGTAGAAGAGACCCGTGCCCAGCAGTGGGACAATGACAACAAGGCTAGCATTATTATTTATTATTATTACACAATAAAATAAATAAATACACCCGACAGTAACACACATAGTTCTGACCCAACACTAGGTAAAACCTGTATCGTGGGAATCAAGAACTACGAGGGACTACGGTCCCAGAACACCCAGACCCGAAACGACTATATGTGTGTCACACAAACATTTGCGTCAGTGTGGGAATCGAAACCACGGCCTCTCGTTTCACAGCCGGCTATTCGCCCGCTGAGCCACGGAGGCTGTCATTATTGTCATAATTGATAATATGTTAAATCGTGATCTCAATAGCTGTAATATTGAATAATGTCATTAGTGCCGTCGCGTCTGGTGGTTTCGTCGATCGACTACAAGTAATGCGGGCGTAGTCAGGTCTATGTTTTGGGGGCATATATGTGGACAGACAATATAACGTGGGTCTAGCGCATATATAACTGACTTATTCAGCATATATAATGACTCGTGTAACACAGGTTTTCACCTAGCTCAAGAGTCAGAGCTTCAATAAATCTTTGTTACATTTGTCTTATGCCAATAAAATATTATATTATTATTATAATGCTTACTCCATCTCAGAATGTTAATGCATGTTACAAAGTGTTTTTCAGTACTAAATATCATGTAAAATCATCCAGAAATGATTAAAACATGGCGCTATTTAATTATAATGTGTTATATATTAACAATTCCATACAAGTTTAAGACAAGATATCTCCTAATAACCTTTCTTATTTTTTTATCCTGATATAACTCAATATCTATTTTAGTCTCTGCGGAAGAGGTCAACAGTCCCTAAGATCAGTCTGAGTACGTCCATTACAAACAGTCCCACGTTATTTCTGAGTCACGTGCCAAACGCTCCGTGACTTGAACACAGGTTTTTTTCCTGCCAGAACTATATTCGAATCTACTGAAAATATTTGTATTATGACACTTGTACCATTGATATAATAGCTTTTATTTACATAGCACTATAAAAAATGTACAATAAATAACTTAACGTCGTGTTTAATGAAACATCGATTTAAAGACAATGAAAGAAAAATGATGTATACATTGTTACTGCGAATTAAAATAGAGCGATTTCCCACGAGAGCCGTATATCGCGAAAAGGGCATGTAAACTATTCCTTAGTAACTTTTTATACATATACGTAAAAAGTTTTAGCAAAATTTTTCTTATTCAAGACGTTTCCCGTCTTAGAAATATCCCCTGGGGTATTGTGCCGTAAAAATAAAAAGAAATATTATAGTCGCTCGCTTTCAGGCCCGTTTAATATCTTTTCAATTAGCTACCAAAGGGATTAGTGTAACCACTGACCTTTAAATTTAATTTGTTCGCTTTTAAAGAATAGGATAGTTGACAGTAAACCTGATAGAATTTTGTTTTTATAATAGATTTTAGTCTAAAAATATCGAAAATTAAACCAATTTGTTAATTTATATGTGATTATTTAAAAAAATTAAAGAAGTGGTAGAGCCACGCTGTAGACATATTTGTCTACAGCATGAATGGGCCGGTTCGACCGGGGTAGTACCACTGTCTCACAGAAAATCAACGTAAAGTGACAGTTTACTGTCGCGTTTCGTATGGTAAGTGAGATATCCGGAGGCCCAGATTCGCCCTTCCCTTCCCTAATCCCTATTCCTGTCCTTTAAGGCCGACAGCGCATACATTACACTTTCGGTATTGTGTCTGTTCATGGGCGGTGGAGATCACTTAACATCAGGTGACCCACTGGCTCGTTTGTCGGACTATACTATAAAAAAAAACAAATATGTAAAAATAAAGACTTGAAACAGAAATCAGCATGCATGACGTCACCTTAGAAACATTTATTAAACACTGAGCCAAACGTCTATTAGTTTTGCTGATGGTCACGTCACACGAGAGGCCATGACAGTTGGTAACGTTTTGGCGGGAAAAATAAAGTTGGTTTATAAAATGCTAATTAAATCTTGAATACTTATGTTTTCTGTTTATTAATGATAATATTTTAATAATATAGACCATGACGAATAAAATAATACTAGATACACCAGCCTGGGTATTTATTTAGGTTTGCGACCACCTACTTGGCAGTTTATTCGTGTTGTGAAAGGTTCTAGAAGTATTTTTCACAAGTCGTGTCTAGAGACGCGAGATATTTTTCACGGACGTGAGAGTTGTTCATATTAGATAGTGCGAATGATAACCACGATGCAGTACAAATGTACTTCGAGATACGAGTTTTATTTGTGGCTCAGCTGTTGACATTTCTTTCACATTATTTATATGGAGAGTATTAAGGTTTTTGTTCGGTACGCTTGTGGATTTTTAATTCGATATTGTTGAGAAGTGGTTCTAAAGGAAAGGAGACATATAAGTTAACAGTTGAGACAACGGTCCATATTTTCAATTTAAAGGTCGTACCAGTTTAGAATACAAATTGCGTTTAAGATATATCTTTGCGATTTATTGAGATAAAGTTCTAAGTAGATTTCTAGCAGTGAATATTACCAAGTATGCTAAAAATGTAACATAATATATTTTCAAATTATTATATCTTATCCACAAATATGTCTCGAAAAAAGAAAACTGGATGTTGCCCGCGGCTCCGCCTGCGTGGAGGTTATTTTTGAAAAAAAAAGGTATACAATCCATAGAGGCATGTTCAGCTATTACACCTTTCTATATTTTGCTATCGCATAGGAAACGTGCCTTTTCCGGGATAAAAAGTAGCCTATGTAATTTTCCAGACTACCTCTGTGGCACATTTCAACCAGATCCGTCCAGCCGTTGTAGCGTGATTGAGTAATAAACATCCATCCATCCAGACATTCGCATATATTATATTAGTAGGATTAAAAAAATCCTCTAATGTGTCTTAATTTCGTAAATCGCTGTTAATGACTACCGAATACCTTATTGCTTGTACTTAATTGATTATAAAAAGAATTTTAATAATGTGTGATTGTTTATAAAAATAAAATGGAACCAATAAGTTAGAAAATGTGAATAATAAACATGACAGGTTCTGAAAAAATATTTCCCTCTCGGGAGATCAATTGCCGGTATCTAGAAACAAATACTGTGTACAAGACGATGCTTCCCTAAGGTTTTGTCGCGAGATTAAATGCTTTATAGAAACACGCGGCTTTAGGATATTATAATTGATGTATTTTTGTGTATGATGATGATGTAGATTTTGTGCAGAATTGAGGAATTATTATATACGCTTGTTCGAGAGTCGGTCTCGCAGATCTATCGATCGTTGAAACGAAACAAATTTTACGGATTCTATCGCAGTTTATTAAACTTTTTATCCCGAAGTTTCGAAAGCTTTACAGCCTTTATGGTCACGGGGCGGGGGACTAGCAGTCCGCCCCGTGACCAAAACCCCGTGACCCGTTTAATAAACCGCGATAGAATCCAAAAAAATAGTTTCATTTCAATGTATAATATTCGCGTAAACATAAGAAACCATCATCGTTGACCTTTAATTCATAGACATATCTATAATTTAACCATTATGTAGATATTATTTCCGCTAGCTTCATATTTATAGTAGATACTTTTTAAAAAATCGTATGTGTAAATAATAAACATATTTCGGAACCAAGTCGCCAAAATTACTTTCATGGCGTACGTAGGCTAAGCCATAAGACTTATAAAATTCTTAGGAAAAGAGATTTTTTAAATTTATAAATTAAATATACATACATACACACTATATATATAAATATATACTCACGCCTGTAATCCCCGAAGGGGTAATCAGAGGTGTTACCAGTACACCCACTTTTCGCCGAATTTATTACGGTCCCATAATGTGATAGAGGGCGAGAACATCGCCATACCGGGCTCAATTCCAGACTCCGGGCTGATACTGAGTATTTCTAAATAGAAAAACCCAATATCACTTTACCCGACCCGGGGATCGATTCAGAGGACTCAGCACAGTAGTCATAATGCATGCGCAATTACAACTGCGCCACTGAGGCACTCAGCCGTGACTTTACTCCATCATAAATAAAGTGTTACACAAACAAAGCAATAAATAATAAAACTGTATATTGCTAAATAATTTTCGTTGTGTCAACATAATCAAAAAACAGTAATTGTGAACGGTGAAAATCCAATCCACAACCTAGCCTAGCCTCCCGCTACGCCACGGAGTTTCTATACTTACTTATATCTATATTATTGCTTATATCTTGACCTACATTTGACGCATTAAAGATAAGGCGTAAGCCGAAAGTTAAAGGCAGATGGAAAAGGGACCCGAAAAGCTATTGAACAGTGCTCAGATGGAGGGACGGATAAATCTCCTTGGAATTAACGACATTTGACGAAGTTAGGGATGAAACTGTTTTAACAAAGACGTAGTTTGGGCTTCATTGTGTTCTATAAATAACTAATCTATACAAGGGTTTAGTAATACGCAAGAGTGTCCCCAATTCTTAATGCATATACATACATATACACTCACGCCTGTAATCCCCGAAGGGGTAGGCAGAGGTGTAATTAGTACACCCACTTTTCTCCGAATTTATTACGGTCCCATAATGTGATAGGGGGCGAGCCTATCGCCATACCGGGCTCTATTCCAGACTCCGGGCTGATACTGAGTATTTCTAAATAGAAAAACACAATATTACTTTACCCGACCCGGAGATCGAACCCGAGTCCTCAGCACAGCAGTCATAACGCATGGGCAATTACTGCGGCACCGAAGCGATACAAAGTGAAATAAATAATTACGCCTTATTGGATTGTCGTCGACCATTGCGTTTACACACAAAGTTTGTCCAAGGCTTTAAAACTTGTGTCTCTCAGCATCTTGTTCTACAGCTGACTTGTTCGTGTTCCATCAAGATTTGGTTGAAAATCATATTCCACAGTATTTTTGTTATAAATTATTTATAAAAAAAGTCTATAAATATATTAAAAAGTTAATATAATCGCCTTATGAGTATGGTAAATGAAAATAAACTTGACGTAGAGACACAATCAAAGAAAATTTTACGTGACATAAAAAGGGGACAAACACAGAGGTACATTTTCCAGGTAAATGGTTGGCATCATTATATCTGGAACAAAGCCACCCTTGTCACGAGAAAGGTCGTGATGAGAAATAGCGAACTGGTTGGTTTAATTTATAAAATGCCGCGAGGATTTTTGATTTATTTGCTTAGACTACTTTATATTGAACAAGCTTCATACGTGTGATTACGTTTATCGGTACTTTAGGATACTGAAATTCTTTTAAAAACATGCACAGTTTTATTCCGAATCTTCCAATATTTCGGGGAACATTTTTTTTTTATTAATGCTACATTTGTATATTATGATTACTCTTAAAAACATTTGTATTCGTACTCAATGACGAAAGAAACCTAAACAGTTTTTTCATCATTGGTCTAAACTTCATTCAAAATTGTATAGTAGTGTTTTAGCTTTTGTTTTCATTTCTACCCTGCGTTATATACCATAAAAAAGAAAGAGACAAATCTCACCACCAGTGCTTGAAATTTTCTGGTGTATAACTCGTTACGTCACCCAATTTTGACTCTTACTGCACAAAAAATTTAGTTAAAGTTGACAAGTTTTAGTTATAGTTGGAGGTCCAGATTCCCCCTTCCCTTCCCTAATCCCTATTCCTGTCCTTTAAGGCCGAAAGCGTATACATGATACTTTCGGTATTGTGGATGTTCATGGGCGGTGGAGATCACTTAACATCAGGTGACCCACTGGCTCGTATGTCGGACTATGCTAAAGAAAATACGTCTATGAACTTATGGAGAGGAATCCGCCGTCGCTAATAACAAGCGGCATACATAGCGGGTTCCGAAGCCGCAGCAGTTTGCCGAAACATATGATCCGTGAAGTATGAAGGTCGAAGATTAATATACGTAAGATTAATCACGCTGCACCATCTTTGCTTTTAATTTAATAGCTACAAAGTTTATTTTTAATATATCTCTCTATTATCTTAATTAAAATTAAATTCTGTTCGTTAATAGGCCTACTGCAGAAAGTCGGGACGAATTTGGTTATTTCTCCGAATTTTCGTAATAATTCAAATAAGATTTTAAAGAAGAAAAGTTGGGAAACTGATTCTTTTTTTCTATGGGATTTCAGTCTCCTATCGTACCAATAAATGTAATGAACCATTTGGAGCTGCGGGCAAAATTTAGAAACTAATAAATAATAATAACCGACAGTTCTCGTTCTTCAACAAGATACTGGTCATGTTTGTACAAGGAACTACAAAGAACTTACAGTCTCATATTGGAAATACTTATGTACATATCAAACATTATTCTCAGGACGCGTATAGATGCCACTGCCTCTCATTTCACAACCTGCTACACGGCAGAGCCACGCCTATATACCTTGCCTACAAAATGGATGCACAGTTTTAGCACACTTTCCTCAAGTAGCAATCATTCCGAAGTAAATCCATCTCTTAGAACAACGGTCGATGTGGAGTAAAAAGACAAGACATAATGAATAATAAAATTTTATAACTAATGATATACATAATTTATACGTATACTAGCGGGCTCAGTTGACGTCATACTGTCCAAAAAAGTAGCGCCACAATAAATATGTTATTTAAAAGATCACAATGTTTGTCATTTCTTCCAAAAATCGGTGAGATACCGACATCAGCGCCACCTACCGGGTCTAATCGTGTTTTCAAATTATCCAGGAACCCATTGAAATATACACACAAAATTTCATGCACAGCGGTCCAGCCGTTTTGGAGGAGTTAGGTGACAAACACGTACAGAAGAATATACCTATATACTAGCGGGCCCGGCACACATCGTCCTGTCCGTAAAAGCATCGCCACACCTATTGCAGAGCCATCTGCCGGGCTGATTTGTGAATCTAAACCATCCAGGGCGCCACAACAAAATACAAAAAAAATCTAATCATTCAAATCGGTTCAGCCGTTTAGGAGTTCAGTGTGTATGTCACACACGTACAGTAGAATTATATATATAAATATTAAGATTTAATAAATCAAATTTCTTAATGGACTTGAAGGTTATCGAATTTAGAAATGAATGAATTGGTACATAATTAACAGTCAGAGGTGTGTACTAGGGCTGGAATCAAACCCGTTACATCCTTGTCGTGAATTAATTCTACATATACTAATTTAAGAGACTGCCTCGGTGGCGCAGTAGTAATTGCGCATGCGTTATGACTGCTGTGCTGAAGTCTCGGGTTCGATCCCCGGGTCGGGTAAAGTACACGGGTCGGGTAAAGTGATATTGGGTTTTTCTATCTAGAAATTCCTCAGTATTAGCCCGGAGTCTGGAATTTGTGCCCGGTATGGCGATAGGCTCGCCCTCTATCACATTATGGGACCGAAATTCGGCGAAAAGTGGGTGTATTCGTTACACCTCTGCCTACACCTTCGGGGATTACAGGCGTGAGTGTATGTATGTATGTAGTTAAGAACTGTAAGTTGTTTTAAGCAATCCACAAAAACTATTTTAAAAATTATTAAAATGGATATGTTTACTTATGTTCGCTTGTCGTGTGGAAAATTAATGTGACATTGTTTCGCGTATAACAAAAAAACCACATGCATATCGGAATGTATAATTCAAGGGCATGTGAATTCTTTGCTTAGAACGCAATATTAGTATGTTGGCAATATAGAAAATGAAAACTGATTCTTCAAGTTCAAGTATGGCAACCTTGAAACAAAAATTATTTTACAAATTGTCTTAAATCGCATGAATTAATTTATGCCAAGTTCATTCCCCATCTGACCAAAGGACGTCACTTGTTATACTCGTATAATAACGACTAGCTGTTGCTCGCAGCTCCGCCCGCGTGGAGGTCATGTTTGAGACAAAAAGTATACACTACAAAATACCAATTTTCATGTATTTAACTTCTTAATGAAGGATTTTCATACAAACTTTCTTCCCCTATTTTACCCCATTAGGGGTGGAATTTCCAAAAATCCTGAAACATATATTTTTTATTTTTAATTGAAAGACCAAATACCAATTTTCATGCCTTTAACTTCAGAAATGACGGATTTTCATACAAACTATCATCCCCTATTTTACCCCCTTAGGGGTGGTATTTCCAAAAACCCTTCCTTAGTGGATGCCTACGTGATAAAAGGTACCAACTGTCAAAATTTCAAGTCTCTAACCCCAGCCGTTTAGGCTGTGCGTTGATCGATCAGTCAGTCAGTCAGTCAGTCAGTCAGTTTCTTCTTTTATATATACAGATTGACAAACATCTTGACCAACTTAGAATAGATATAAATATGTTAGCTAAATCGATTAATACCTAGAATCTACGTCAAGCTAGTGTAATAATCATTTAAATATTAGATTTGCAAATGCGAAGTAAATTCTTATTCCGAGTATTAAATCGATTGAATTTTATCGATTAGCATTCGTTTATGCCATTACATAACCCATTGTGATAGTTTTTATGGTTTTTGTATTTGATAATTTGAACGGTTAGCGGAATGTTATGGCTATCCTTCGTCATTGTCGTGAGTTGTTTTAAAATGAAGGATGGAATGAATGAATTTGTCAACACAAATTACGTTGGGATAGTTGCATTACGGTTCACAATTATGTAAATTAAAGCGTCAATTCATTCTTGTTTATGTTGTTAACAAAACATATTTAATTTTCTAATCGCTTGTATGATAACAACTTAATGCAAGCATTGTTTTTTATTATACAATATTATTTTCAACTACTACGCAAATTGGTTTCATTGTTTTGGGTTGCAAATAACTGTCATCAATAAAAAAGTAATATTTTTTTTCTTTTGTCGACAGTGAGACCAAAGATGCATATTGAAGTGCAAGTCGCCCTTAATTTCGTCATATCGTACCTATACAACAAACTGCCGAGGCGGCGGGTGAACATCTTCGGCGAGGAACTAGAGAAGGCACTCAAAGACAAATTCAGAGGTCACTGGTACCCGGACAGACCGTGCAGAGGGTCCGCGTTCAGATGCCTGAAGACTGGTGGACCTCTGGATCCTGTACTTGAGCGGGCAGCGCGGGAATCAGGCGTGCCGGTCCGAGATGTTCTCGAACACTTGCCGAGAGACCTCGCAGTCTGGGTAGATCCAGGTAAATATATATTTTAGGTAGATCATTGACAGCCCCGTGCCTCAGCATGAATAGCCGGCTGTGAAATGAATGGTCACGGGTTCGCTCCCGCACCGAGGCAAATTTTTATGTGATCCACATATTTTTTATTTATTAGGCACAGAAGCAATGCACAAATATACTTAATTATCTAATATACATAATTTATATTAAAATCCGCGCAGAACAATTAATTGATACTACTTGACTTTTTTCAATTAAAATGATAAAGCTGCAAAGAAGAGTTTTAAATTTTTATGTTGGCTTTAAAGTGGTAATTTGTTTCTTAAAAGTCTCTCGTAGTCCTGATCCCACTAAGGTACAAGATCATAGTGTTGGTTAGAGATAAATATATTAGAGCCTTAAGCTGAAATCAAATATCGTTTTTTTTTTATTTAATACACCCAACAGTCACACATAGGTCACTAAGTCGAACCTGTATCGTAGGTATCAAGAACTACCACCGGACCCGAAACAAATGGTTTTGTGAAAGTCAGATCGAGACCATTGTGCGAAAATCATACCCACGGCCTCTTGTTTCATCCACTCACTGTCTCTCAATTAATCGCTGTCAATCACAATGTCTTTTTATTATTCAATAAATTACTCGATTTTCCCTCGACTATTACGATGGGCCACAAAGTAAATATACGAATTGAAGTCGATTGATCTGAAAATATATATTTGATTCAATTAGTTTAAATGCACAAAAAATTTACATCATAAACCACCGTCCTGTTAACAAAGAGTGACTAGTTAACTACTTGACTGAAACTGAAACACCAAAGATTATTCTACAATGTTCTGCGGTTAGATAAGCGCTAAATGAAAAATGACACGATTCAATAACAATTGAACGCCTAATGTATTGCATAACGCGCTAAATGAACGAGGTCGGCTGTCCCCGAGGACAGTAACAATCATCATTACCAACGTAGCGCGACTTCTGTTGCAACAGGATGTAATCTAATAGCATAACATGGTGACAATCTGCAGACAGACCGGGGAAAGGGCATAATGCATGACTTTGAATCAGTTTAACGGTAGTCAGCGGCTTTGCTGTGCTCTGGCATTGCAGAAGTCTATGGGCGGTGTCTGCTTACCATCAGGTGGCCCGTCTAATCTGAATTTAATTAGTTAGTTAAGAGGTTCGTTGTCATCTGGAAACTCTAACAGGGGTTCGTGGAGCCAAAAAGTTTGAGACACCCTGATAAAGACCTATGAAGCGTTCATTTATAAAAATTTACACTTTTCGACGTCGTCAAAGGAACGACTCCTTTGTTAAACGGGGAAAATTTTCTAGAATCACGACTAACCATAAGAAATAGACAAAGTATTCCAGATTTTTATCCGCAAAAAAATCTCATTGTTTTCTCCATTAGCACAAAGAGGGACCACGAAAAAATAATTTATAAATATTATTGATAGCAATCCTTGAAATTGTAAACATTTTGTGCAGTCGTCTACATGAATATGAAAATGTTTAGCTTTCACGCCTGATAAACAATTTATATGTATAAATAAAACTCTAAAAGAATGAATTCGATGTAAATATTTAAATCTAACATAAACATATTGTGTTAACAATTGCTATAGAACGCAATAATTAATAATATTGCACCGTAATAGAACTTGCTAAGTCGTAAATTGCGATATCCAAATTTGATCCTGAACAAACTATTTGCTTAAACACATTAAATTACACAACTTCTTTAGTAAGCAAATGTAGAGTCACCTTAGTCGCTTATATGATAAGAAATAATATGCAAGTCTCACATGCTTATCGGAAAAATAAATATTTTTATTTGTTTGCCATGAACGTAGGAACGTCCTCTACTGAAATTGTATGCGCAAAGTAGAACATCCGAAAAATATGATTTTTTTTGGTTGTACATAAATTTAAATTAATTTTCTCGTCTATTTCAGGTGAAGTTTCGTACCGAATCGGTGAAAAAGGAGCCGTGAAGGTGCTATTCAGCAGCGACGAGAGGGCTGCTGATGAGAGGACCGATAGAGAGGTAAGCATAAGCTAAGTTATAGGTAGTATAAACAAAATTAAATATTATTTATTTTAACGTCTACAATATCTTAAATTTGACAGTCTCAGTGGCGCAGTTGGCGAGTAGCTGGCTGTGAAACGAGAGGCCGTGGGTTCGATTCCCACACCGGGACAAATGTTTGTGTGACAGACAGATATTTGTGTCCGGGGTTTGGGTGTTTTGAGACCGAAAGTCCCTGATACCCACAACACAAGACTCGTATCTTAGTGTGGGGTCGGGGGTATGTGTGTGACTGTTGGGTGTTATTTATTTTTATTTTTTATTCTTAATCTGAATATATTGTGACTTCCAGGTGACTCGAGCTTTCAACCCCGAGGCGCAGTGCTTCAGGCCCGTGGAGCCTGCCGCGGCACCGTCACCACCAGCGCCGGCCGCATTCTCACCGGCACCCCCCTTCCGCGCACAGCCGCTCACCTTCACGACGGCCACCTTCGCGCAGACCAAGTTCGGAAGCACCAAGCTGAAGACGAGCAGCAAGCGCGCGAACCGCATGTCTCCCACCGAGTTCAGCAACTACATAAAGCAGCGGGCGATGCAGCAGCAGATGGCGGCGCGGTCGCTGTCGCCGGCCGCGGAGCCCTCGTACTACGTGGCGCGGCGCGAGGCGGCGCCGGGGAGCGCGCCCCCGTACCCCCCGGCGCCGGCGCACCTGCTGCTCGCCAACTGAGCCGCGCCCAGCCGCTAGCCGCCTCGCGCGACCCGCTCATAGAGTCTTTACTTTTTTACGAGAGAGACGCGCGCCGCGATTTATTTTTTTATTTTCCGCGGGGGCGTCCCGCGCCGCCCGCCGCTTGTGATATCCGTACGATTTTCCATAACTTTTTGTATTCTCGTTCGTTATGTCGATGTGTAAATTTATCGATAGGAGCAATAATGTGCCGCGCGACTGGCGGCGATTTATTTTCGTAATATTTAATGCCGTGTCGAGTTTTTGACGTCTTCGTTCGATATCAATATATTAGTAGAGTGTAAGGGAGCGAGAGGCCGCACGGCCGCGTGCGCTTGCTACGACGTACCTTCTAGAGCGAGCCTGTATACATACGTCCTCCGATCTAAGAAATACTGATATTTAAATATGTATACATGATATATATATTCGTACGCGATAATCGTCAAATTTTTCACGTGGAAACGAACGGCCAATAGAGAAATTACGTATTTTTAATAATGAAATTGATAATTCATACTTACTATTATAGTGTACAGTGTACTGGTAGTGGCAACTAGCACCGGTACGTACTCGTATTCATATTGTACTCGTATGTTGTAATAACTAAATGTTTGCATATCCGGTCGGACGCGGTCGGTCGGCGCGGCGGGCCGCCCGAAGGCGTCGGAGATCTCACATAGTGTAATCATCACTCGTACCATTGTACCCTTATAATAATTATAATATATATAATAATATATAATAGGTTAGCTACGTTTCAATCTAACAGTATTTTTTTAAGAAGATATTAGTCCTTGTGTACATTACCGGCCGCCGCACGAACGCGCGCGGCCGCCCTTAGCGTGTATGGTATACTTATATTGTTATAAAAGACATGAATATGAATAAATGATAGAAAAAATATTTCTCAATTCATAAACTAACGGGTGCATGCAAATTCATGGAAGAATACTATGTGTTATTTATCTTTTTTATATTTCACTTGGCTATCGAGTCAGTTTTTCAGCGGTAGAGGTAGTGTGTAGCGCAAGGTAGAGTGGTATGCTAGAGCGGTAGAGACACCGACATAGCTTGTCGATGGTTGTTAGCGACCGCTCATCGCAAGCACAACATAGACAAGTTGTACCAAACGGAAATGTACAACTATTTTTTTACTATTTTTATATTTTGATTTAGAATTAAGTCTAGTTGTATGATTTCAATACCCTTACGCGTACTTTGTATCGATACCCTATTGTTAAATTATTACGTATCTTTGATAGTCGATTGGAAAACTGACCGAAATGCTGCAGTATTTTGTAGATAAAATCTATAATGTAAGTCTAATAATAATACAACTTAGCGTAATGAGATTTTTTATTATAAAGATACTTTTTATTTGTCCTTTCTTTTGTAAGATATATTCGATGGAAGTGTTAAAGATAATATAATATTTGCATAATATAGTAAAATCGGCTCTCCATGCCGGCTAATATAATTAGTCAATAATAATTTTTCATATTGTTGTACGACTTTTTAAGTTTATATTAAAATGTTTTGTGCAATCTATTCGTTGTATTTATTGCAAATCCCCTACTTGCCTATTTGGCCAATGACTTTCGAACAAATATAACTCCAAAGAAAGTACTCGTCATTTGTAATATTCAGTTTTCGACTCGAAAGCTGGATACTGGTTACAATAAGCCTGGGTGTAGCGGAATCAGACTCGGTTATTTTTTTATTCTGCTACTGTAGAGATTACACTCTACCTTATGAAGTACCTTCAAAATTCAACGTTACCGCGTACATCCTGAATTATGCCGACCTTTTGTCAGGGGTCTAGAGTTGGGGTACGATGTTTGGCCGTTTTGCGGCCTTTTGAGTACTCTGACACTAGACCCTCGACCGCTTCTTCACCTTCTCGCCTATGGCGTTGTGTGAAGGAGCATGCCGGCATGATTGTGTTGAGTAGCGGGGGATAGATTGTCTCTCGCTACTCGATACTTTAATTGGACGGCACTGCGCTTACCATCAGGTGCAGTGTGGTCACTTTGCCGTGCCAGAATAAAAAAAAAGTATCTGGCTGGCTGGACACCGACTGATCTTAAAACGAAACTCGCCGGATGGAGACTATGGTTTCGCCATTTTTAGTTACAGTTACAGCTCTGTTACTACCTATAAGTACTTCAAAGGCCTTTACTAGCATTATAGGAAACCTACACAAAGAATTACAGCGAGAATCAATACGCGAACATCAAATGTATTAACTCATAGCGATCAATAAATGTATGTTATGAATTCAATGTCAACATCATTAAATAAAATTAAATACAGAATACATATTTTTACGAAGTTGACATTTATTGAATTTAAGCGAGGTTATACTAGTATGTGCTCAGAAACAAGTCTAAAGAAGACCTCGTTTTTAATTTAGACATTTCAATTTAACTTAATGAAATTCTATCATATTGAAATTAATCATGTTTCTTTTATCTTTAGAATACCTACATCAGGGAATCGACACGTCATATAAACAGGTATAAACAGTGTCTTTAACCCGTCAAAATATTTCTAGGAAATGAAATAGTTTTTTTTTTATATAGCATAGTCCGACAAACGAGCATGTGGGTCACCTAATGTTAAGTGATCTCCACCGCCCATGAACATCCACAATGCCGAAAGTATCACGTATGCGCTGTCGGCCTTAAAGGACAGGAATAGGGATTAGGGAAGGGAAGGGGGTATCTGGGCCTCCGGATATCTCACTTACCATACGAAACGCGACAGTCAACTGTCACTTTACGTTGGTTTTCTGTGAGACAGTGGTACTACCCCGGTTGAGCCGGTCCATTCATGCTGTAGACAAATATGTCTACAGCGTGGCTCTACCACTATAAAAAATTAGACACCACTCAAATCTACTGGAAGGGGTAGTTTTCAAATAACAGTACAAGGATGCATATCTGTTACCGTGACGTCACGGTACTATGAATCGCCTGTACTGTACTGTTGTCCGAGGGAGATAGCGATATGTTCCCAATACGCCATCGTTTTCAATTATGCCTGTGAGTATTTGCCCATACCAATATGTAAAATAAATATTGCGACTTCATTTTTCAAGCAATTTGGATTCTGTTTTCGCAAAACAGTTTCTTTTGCGTATTATATTCGATTACGATGAGAATAATGTACAAAATTAAACACAGGAAACTACCTTATTGTGCCCTGTATGGCGATAGGCTCGCCCCCTATACGGACGGTAATAAACTCAGCGAAATGTCGGTTTACATTACACCTCTGCCTACCCCTTCGAAGACTATACAGGCGTGAGTGAGTATGTATGTACATTTGTCAGCTAACAAACACAAACCAGGCGCCAGTTAGTGTTTTTTTTTTATCCTGGCACTGCTAAGTGACCGCACTGTACCTGATGGTAAGCGCAGTGCGGTCCAAATAGAGTACTGAGTAGCGAGAGACGATCTATCCCCGCTACTCAACACACTCATGCCGGCCTTTTTTTTATTGTCGCGGGGAAAGCGTTTTATTACTACCGCCCGCTTCGGGGGGAAGCGGAATAAGAATAAAACGGTTATGCTGGACTAGCCGGTCTTACGACCCAGCATCCCCCTCGCCCGGATGATGGCTATCCGGGCAGCCGCTGGGCCGAGTCCCTACCCCCTATGTATACCCCACCCGACACTACCAGCTAAAACCCCGCGGTGGCCTTCTTCGGCGCTTACGGGGCGATCCCGGGGTATTCTAAGGAGTGCTAGAATTGCTGCCGGAACCGCCCCTGCGCGGTGCTGCGTAGCAGCCCATCTCCATGGGAGGGCTTAGGAGCCCCCGCGCACCGAACAACGACAGCGAACGAGGCCTTACCACACGCGCTGCCGTCCATCTCGGGGTCGCACGATGCTCCGAAACTGGGAGTGCATACACTCATGCCGGCCTGCTTCTTCACACTACGCCAAGGGCAAGAAGGTGAAGAAGGGGTCGAGGGTCTAGTGTCAGAGTACTAAGAAGGCCGCAAAATGGCCATTGTACCCCAACTCCAGACCCCCGACAAAAACCGGATGTACACTGGCTGATCCCGGAACGCGACACACTTGCGTGTGCCACTATGGCGGGTTTTTCGCCCTGTGTACGGTGGTCGCTATCCGGGCGGATATGAATATCCTACCACCAGCATTAGCAGAGATGCGGGTGGTATGCGCTTGCACGCGCTGCCCGACTACTTCCGGGTCACAGCAGAGTTCAGAGTGCTGTATTCATTCATTCAAACCTCAAGAATGTGTGCGTGCGTTGCAAAATAGTTGGTATTAAGTTTATATGAATGACCATCATGTTTTGATTAGATTTGTATCCTGGCACGGCAAATTGACCACACTCTACCTAATGGTAAGCGCAGTGCCGTCTAGTTAGAGTATCAAGTAGTGAGCAACAATCTATCCCTTGCTACTAAACACTATAATGCCGGCTTGCTGTGTAGCTTCTTCACACTACGCCACGAGTAAGGTGAAGAAGCGGTCTAGGGTATAGTGTCAGAGTACGCAGAAGGCCGCAACACGGCCAAACAATGTACTCTAACTCTAGACCACCGACAAAAGCCGGATGTACACTGGCTGAGCCCGAAATGCGAACCACTTGCGTGTGCCACTATGGCGGGCTTTACACCCTGTATACGGTGGTCACTATATGAATATCCTACCACCAGCACTACTGAAGATGATACAGTACTGTGTAGTCTCGAACGGCCAGTTACGATTATCCCTCGCCACTCGAAATATGCCAGCCTGTTAAATTGCTTATTCAAGATAGGCGTATAGCATTGATTTGCGCATTACTTTGAACAACATTCCTGACAGAATACAAAAATAAACAGCAGAGAAATAGAGGCCAGAATATTTATTATGTTTACAGTTTTCATCAATAGCCCGGTAGATGTGCATGTTACAACCATTATTGTAAAATGCCGTTCAATTTCAAGAAACTCCTAAGGTGTCTGCTAACCTTATCTCTATATCGATATAGAAAAAAAATAGGCGGTCATGGGGACAACCGATAGAAGTGAACACTTAAAACATTACTGTTCTTTTTGGAAACAGCGTCCATAAAGTAGACGTTTTTTTGTTTATGCTTTTTCCCTATGCCAAAAGTGCCCAACATGCCTAAAGAAGTTTTCACTTTAAGAAGTATGTGTGTCACTGTTGGGTGTATTTTATTTATTATCATGCTTAGTTAGTTTCGCATAACATCATAATTAAACCTACATTAAACTGCAGCAATATTTAAATTATGCGTGAACGAATTACACAAACAGAGAGAACCATTTTATTATATACAATAAAGATTAAGGGAATAAATCAAACAAACACATAATAATCATTAAGTCACTTTATTTATCAAACCACAAAGTTGACAAAGGTATGCCTCATCTATGGACAATAATATTTAATAAGGTACCGTTATAACATATTATATTAAATGCCCTAAATAAATTCTACAATCATTGTTTTACCGAGAACCACAGACAAAATAACAATTGAATTGACGTGTTTCTGAATACTATGATAAATTTATAACAATTATAAGTGTTTGACGACCCCAAAATTAAATAAGACGTAAGAGGAAGAAAGACTACATCGTATAAATAAGAACCATCAAATATATTTTATATTCAGTGGAAAATTTCAACCGGCGGAAATTGCTTTTTAGAAGTGCTTAAAGCTGTCAGTAAACTATATATTGCTTTTAATTTGATGGTCGTCGCATTCATTCCGCCAATACATTTTACAACATCCCAAAATTAGGGGTAGACTTGAAGTTACCCCGTAAGGTACTTACTGAATACTCAAACGCAACTCAAGCATCCAAGATCGTTTTAAACATTTGAGACCCTCTTATTTGTTGTAATTGTATGACGTGATACAAAATAAGTAGCCGTTAGACAGTCAGTTGAATAGCGTTTGAGTATTTGAGCGTTATACTACTTTGTAACCCAAGTTTCAAATATTTTTCCACTTAACAGAAATAAAAATATACTTTAAATTATTCTCCTGGACCGGGGTAATCTATATTTTAATAAAAAAAAATGATTTGAAATGTGGCTTTAGTGATTGAATTTATGGAGATCGTTCCGTATTAGCAGCCTCTGTAGCACTGATTGTAAGCAACTGATTGCAAAACGTTGGGTCACCGATTCAATTCCTGCACCGAGAAAATTGATTATGTGAACCACAATATAAGCTTCTATCATAGTAACCGTGTCTCCCAATTTCTAATTTCTTCTGTTCTGATTAAAATCTTACTGTCACAGTATCACTGTGTATATTACAGTTAATTGTTATTTAATTACTTGAATAAAGTTCTATTAAGAACAGAATGTATTGAACAAGATGATTTATATCATTGTGGAGGTAGGTACTTCAATGTACTTATATTGATTTTAAACGCAATAATTCATCGATACAACATGAAATGCTTATTTTGATTTATTGAAATTGTATAAATGATGAATGACGCTGAAGTACTAATTCCTCCTGACATTTTTCATAAATCACTTTTATATTGTTTTACAGTAGGCGAGATTTCCATATAGTAAAATCTTGTGTGTTTTAGTTGCAACATCATTAATAATTTTTCCAAATAAATAAAAATATTAACTAACTTTATACTTGCCTAGAAAATAAACGATTTTTTCAGTTTGTGTAAATTTTTACTTTGACAGTAGCTATAGGTACTTTCGCGTCGATATAAAACTTACATTAATAGTTTTAACGCATAGTAACTCAGTATCTATCATTTTATTTCTGAGCCATAGACAACAATATTCTGACTCTACTATACAAACATACTACGTAATTGACTAATCACAGAAGTCTTTTTTTTTATAACAACCGGTCAGGCTCTGAAAGATTTGATGATAGATGTCTATCAATAGTCATACCCAATAGAAGCAAGTCTCGAATTTACACATCCATTAAAAACATTCTAGGCTTTTCTACAGTGTTTAACGTCTTAATACAAATTATACATAGTTGTTTATTTTGAAATGATATCTCTTCAAGAATACTACTTAATACAATAAGAGCTTATTATCATTGATAAAGAATAGAAACACATAATTTTCGATTTGTTTTACAAACAACTATCGGTCTTGATGAAAATCTGTGGCATCGGTAGGTACTTTATACTAAAAAATGATAATTTGACTGTACATTCGAACCTTAATTCAACATAATCTTAAAGGGTTATCAATTAAAAGCGATCTTATCCACCCTACTGCATATAATTTAATAACTAACGTATATTACAGGAACAGTTTTTCATAAATATGTGCTAGTTTGTATAACGATGAGGCAAAATATTTTTTTTTTTTATTTTGGCACGGCTCATGATGAATGATTAAAATAATTTATATTATATACTGCTTTCTTTGAAGATTTTACTATGTATGAAAACATAGGGTAAAATATCTTAAAATCATCATAGTTTTTACAAACTTTTGCGTATTTAGGCCCAGTTAACATTGTTTACTAAATTACACTTTTACCATAGATGAGGAGATATGTCCTTAGTGGTTACTTTATACAAAATATAGTTTGTAATTATTTAAAATAATCAGTACATTTTAAACACAAACGAGCTTTCCGTTAACTCATATAGTTCCCAAAATTACAATATTATATTTACATAATATTTGTAGTTGAACTATCATTTAAAATTAAAAATAAATCACTCGAGATCACACTGATCCCAAGACACCATTCAGTTTTAGTCATATCATAATCATAAAACAAACAAATGACACTTACTAACCTAACACTGGTTTTGACTGATTTTGACTATGCTCATAATTTTGGCCCTTTATTTCCAACATTTAAAAATAAATTTAGATATATCAATATTCACTTAATTTATCTTTTTGAAATCATGATAAGTACTTATATGCATAAAATATAGCTAGAGTAGAGTCCCAGTGAGCCGAAACTGTTGCAACAAAGTCACAAGAAGGAAACCCCAACAGTCACTAGGGATGCATGATAAAAAAATAAATAACCATATAATGTGAGCAAAGACTTATCTATAAGTATAAAGAAAGAAATTAAAATGGAAACTAACCCACTATTCATAGAAACACCAAAAGAATCAAATCAGGGAATGACAACTCATATATACGAAATAACACTATTCTAAGACAAACTCAATCTCGTTAAACCGTGGTCGTCTGAGTATGTATAAATGTAGACAAAACTATTTACAATAAAAAAAGAGTCCACATCTGGTCGGAAACCACCACCGCGCCCAAAGTCACCGCGTCAACTCTAGTATCTAGCGAAGGAACGCTTACTATCTCGTAGTTCATATGACCGATCGCTGCCAGCCTTCACACACGATCAGTGAGCCATTTCAATGTGTCTCTGTAAACTCTTCTTGTTCATATAGGAGCGTTCGCACATCGAACATGGGAAAAACACTTTTTCGTTGTCCGAGTGTCGGGCGCGGGTGTGTGACGAGAGATCCAACGCCCTAGCGAAATACACTTTGCAGATGTTGCAGAAGAACTTGGTGGGTGTGGCGTGCATGGAGCGATGTGCGATGAGGTCACGTGGTGTGGCGACGCCGTCTCCGCACTGCGCGCACGTGAACTCTCCCGGTGGCGGCACCGGCGCCTCTTCTTCAGACTCGTTCGAGTCCTCGCCGTGATGCCGCTCCCGATGCACACGCAACCCCTTAGCACTCTCACACTGCGCCCCGCACAGGTCACAAGAATACTCGTCGTCCATCATCGCGTTCGACGAACTGCCTTCCCCACCTTCGTAATGCTTCTTCATGTGCACGAGCAGCGTCGACTTCCGCGTGAAACTCTTGTCGCAGACCGGACAGAACACAGAGTTCGGCTGATGCACCTCATCCATATGGCGCTGGTACGCGGCCCGTTTGGTAAACTCCTTGTCGCAAATTGTGCAATATCTATCCTCGAGTGCGCCGGAGCTGTGCTGTTCCAATTCGATCGAATCGTCAGATCGTAGTTTCTTGTTTGGATTTACGACGGTTACCTCCACTTCGGGTGGTAGTCTTCTCTTGGCGACTGAAGCTGGAGTGGAATGTGTCACCTTGGCCAACTGCGAAGCGTCCACGACCTCGTATTTGCTCACCTTGTTTGTCACCTTGTGCTGTGGCATCCACAGGCCGGAGTTGTTGGCAGCCGCCTTACCGTCGGGCGA
This sequence comes from Laothoe populi, assembly GCA_905220505.1. Taxonomy (NCBI): domain Eukaryota; kingdom Metazoa; phylum Arthropoda; class Insecta; order Lepidoptera; family Sphingidae; genus Laothoe; species Laothoe populi. Next base: position 7,247,592 of record HG992152.1, read on the forward strand.
GCGTAAATGCCAGCCGCGATGACTTTTCAAAGCAGCGATGGATGTGTAACTCTTGTGACAGATTTCACAGTCAAAAGTCTGTGGTTGCGAAGGATGTTGGTTAATACACTGGTGGTTTTGCAAAGCGAGCAATCCGACAAACTGTTTGCCGCAAGTGTCACAGGGGTATCTCGCTTGATAATCAACACTAGGGTCGGCGGCTTCATTGTCATTGTCATATTCAGATTCCATTTCTTGAGGTGGTTCTTGGGATTTACTCGACCCTTGGTTTGCGTTATAACCCAACAGCTCCCGTGCGTGAGCAGACTTTAAATGTTCGTAAAGTTCGAGGGTAGAGTTCAGCGGCTTGCCACATAATTTGCACATTTGGACAGATGATTTATGGACATTCTTTCGATGTCGGTAGTATGATTTCTTGTCCGCAAAGTTTATTTTGCAAATAGTGCAACTAGATCTGCTACTGCCGTCACCGCCAGATGATTGCGCCTGAGTTTCAGAACTATCCAAGTTAGGATTTATAATACCGTGCTTGTTTCGTTTATGTTTCCACAAACTACTTCGCAGTGGGAATCGATGATAGCACAACTCACACGAGTAAGGCATGGGATCTTGTTGCGATTGTTGTAAATTACTTGAAAAGTTCGCAAAATTGAAGCTGTTAAATTGGGGCGTCGACAAGCCGGTGCCATTTTCTTCATTATTGAATTCCTCTTCTTCAGTTGACGCCTGCATTGTGTTTTCTTCGCTGTCATTTCTATCATTTATAATATCAGCATGCAATACCTTCTTATGCTTCCATATATTCTTTTTGTGCATAAATCCTTTGCCACATAGGTCGCAGCAATAAGGCGCATTAGGGACATTATAACTGGGCTTGAATGAGACAAATCCAGGCTGCATCATAGAAAACTGTTTAATTGGCTTTCCGATAATCTGAGGTGCAAATCCTTTAGATTCACCCGGTTTCCTATTAGTTGTGGGTACTTTCGCGTGGATACGCATGTGATTAGAATAAGCCTGACGGCTTTTAAATGATCTGATACATATATCGCAATAGAATTCAGACTCCGTCGTAGTCATTGTCCTCATTCCAGGATGGGCTTGTTGAACATGTTCTGAAAGTTTCTGTGGAGTGCTGTAAGAGTTTGAGCAAACACTGCATGGATAAAACTTCACACGTAAATGGGTATTTTTATGTTCGGCGAGTTCAGAGGGTCGCAAGAACTTCTTATCACATTGGTCGCAGTGGTGCGCGACTTGGTTATGTTCAGCCACTTGGTGATCGGTCCAAGCGTCTACCGTTTCGAATATAGCGTTGCATTCAGTGCAGGAATAATGATATTCTTCAGCCTCCTCTTTCACCAGAGACATGTCAGGCTCACTACTCTGCATGAGCAATGATCTGTCCGAATGCTCTTTGTATATGTGTTTATTAAGATCCGCTGCTTGTTCAAACTTGGAATCACAATGTTTGCAATAGTGAGGTTTCTCCTCGTTATGAATAGTTTTCAAATGCTTTACCAAGAGTGTATAGTTTTGGGTTTTCTTGCCACATATTGGGCAATCAGTCGGACGACCGTCTACACACTTATTAGCACTGTCCGACTGGTCGAAGCTTCCGGCGTGGACTGCAAGAGCATGGTCGTTAAAATCTTGCATATTTCCAAACTTTTCAGAGCATAAATCGCAAGATATATAGACAGTGCATTCGCCATTGCGAATATGTTTCTTTAATAAATTCTTGTCCTTGAATCTGGCTCGGCAGTGGACACAGCCGAGTGGCACTCTAGATTGTCCATCCTCGTGCGCGTCCACCATATGTTTCATTATAAACTGCTTTAGTTGGAATTTTGCTGGACACAGCTTGCAAGCGTAAGATCTAGCGTTAAAAATATCCTTATATTGAACCTTAGTATCTTTAGGCCCATCTTGTAGAACTAAATCGTCAGTAATGCCATTTTCGTTGTAAATAATTTTCCAGAGATCTGTGCAGGAATTGGATCGCATATGGCTCAGCAATGCTCCGATATGTCCAAAAGTAATGACACAGTTATAGCATGTATGTTTGGGAACTTTGTGTCCATTTTTTTGTAAATGTTGTATGACTGCTTTCCTACGAGGATGTTCACGATCACAGCACAAACATCTTTTCGTATTGATTTGCTCGATGACGTCGCGGTACTTCCGGATGAATTCTCTTTGAGTCTTAGTTACATAAACCTTGTCAGGGTCAAGTTCTTTTGCATCATCGACGGTGTCATTAGGATCTACTGTTTCATCAAGTTCTTCTTCCTCCTCATTTATTTCATTTGGCTCATTATTGAACGAGTTAACTTGCAAATCTTCATTGATCTCGACTACTGGCGCGATAGGCGGCATCTCTTCATCATCATCATCGTTGTCTTCATGATTCATTTCATGTTCATTTTCCTCGTGTTCCTTTTCTTCATGACCTTCTTCCCCATCTTTGCCATCGTCTTCTTCAGCTCTGACATCACCATTCTCATCGTTCATCATATGATCTTGGCTGTGTATGTTTTCTTCATTGGGCTCTTTCTCGTTCTCATTGTCACTCTGGACACCGTCCATATTATTATCATCATCATGGTGCATATTATCGTGTGACTCCATTTGATCGTCACCATCTTGATCATTTTCATGTTGTCTAGCAATTTCAATTTCATTTTCTGAATCCATATCGACAGTGTCATAGTTTGGATTTTGATTATTCAGCACTTCACCATCCGCTTCTTCGTCTACTTGATGATGATCATAAGCCTCGGGATCCGGTTCGGACAGTATAGCTTCAACTTGGAATGACGCAATTTCCGGTTCGGATATTAACGTCTCCGGACTTTCTGGACCGGAATTTATAATTTCTGGTTCAGAAACTAAAACTTCGGGTTTGGCAGTCAGCAGAGTTTTCAAAATCTGTGGCTCTTTTTTCTTTATTTGTAAATCTTTAAGAGCTTTTATTCGAAGAGGATACGGTAAATTGTTTTGAACAGCCTTTGCCGTTTTAATAGGAATGGGTTTCGGTGGAGTGATGACCTTCTGGGGTATTATTTTTGCTGGACTATTCTTGGGTAGGAATTGTCTTTTGTGGCTAATGGGATTAGGCATTAATCTCGCCTGAGGATTGAAGGGGTTAGGTCTTAGTTTAGGTATTAGCCGATTGTGAGATTTCTTGTTTGTAATTTTATTGGTGTACCTGTCAAAACTATGAGCTGTAAGTTCGTGTCGTCTTGCATTGTGCGAGTATCTGTAAGTCCTTCCGCAAACAAGACAGTCTTTGGATGCTAATTGTTGAATACCTTGCCGTGCGTGAAGCGTTTCCCCTGAGGGACGCATGACGGTGATGGAAACCTCGGGCATGTTTGCTACCTTGCTGTAAGATTGAGCGGATTCATCAACCATCTCTTCCTCGTCGTCGTCTTTCTCACTCTCCATGCCCTGAAGTGAAATTATAAATATTAAGTTATGAGTATATTTAATGACTGAATATAGCAATTAGGTTATTACATTTACCTCATTTTTAAATTTTAATGCTATATGAATATATGAATGACAAAATAATAATTTTTCTTTATTTATTTTTATAACAACTCTGCTATATAATAATTAACATGGTATACTTTTGAAAAGTTTCATATTATGGCATAAAAACAATGATGATGAAGAGTTATCAGAATTATTTACAACCTTTACCAGCCAAATTAAAACAATAAACTAGAAACAAGTTTCTGTCTGTATACATACTTATTTCAAACAAAATTGCTCTTAATAACTTTATATAAAATTTGATCACATGACCACACTTCTAGATATTCATTTTCTATTCAATTTAAACAAGTTACATATTAAATAATAATTTAAGAGACACTCTTACTTAATATAATGAACTAAACAAATAATATTTTGAATTAATTTCAACCAACACACATTGTGCAAACAAGCACAGTGTGTTCCCTACATATGTTCTGACCACATTTAATGCAAAATTGTTTTGTTCTCCTATCTCGCTTAAAACATCTTACACAGATTCTGCATCTCTTTCTGTTTTTATAATATGGTACTGAATCTTGCAATTGAGACCTCGTTTTTCTCTCTGGAATGTGGTTTATAGGCGACAATGACATTGGTTCTTCATTTTCCAATAGACTTATAGCCAAGTCCTTTATGAAAAAGCGTCTTTGTGAAACATTGTTGCCACTCTGGATACTCCACATAACTTGAGCATTCACAGACGCAATGTTAAGTAATGTACAAAAAATTGAAAGTGTCCAATCATTTGTATATTGCATTGTTGTATAATAATGCATTAAAACATCAAGCACCTCCACTGCAGACTGATTCTTTTTATACAATGACACTACTGTTGTGTTATTCACATGTCCTCTCTTATAAAACCTAGGGTCATTTGTGAGAACATTCACAGACTTTAAGTCAGAGTTCACATATGAGGTTAAGGACAAATCGTCATCAAGGAATGCAGACATAAATGATCTTTTTTTCCTGTATTGTGAAAGGAACAGAGGGGGTATAACATCGTCTTCCGGATTAAGAGCCATGATAGAATATAACTGATATTGTTTCTTTAGGATTCTAATCAGTGGCATGGACCCAAACCAACTATCCATGATAATGACTCTTCCCGAACCAGCCAAATGTTGGGTTACTTTTTTGACAATCTCTTCTGCTTCGAAATAAGGATCCATTATTACATCAATATTACTCACATAGAAGTTAGACGGATCGATCATCAATACCATTTTCACGCCACGTTTCAACGGTTTCTTATCAATTTCGTATCGGAATGGGCATGGTCCGTAAACTGGCACAATAATCTCGTCGACGACCGCAACATTTTGAATGTCGAAAGTCGTGCGACAGTTCATAGCGAAAATTTCGAAAACTTTACGTATCCGTTTCATGATATCTAACTGGATTATACTGTCAGCGTCTTCTTTATCGAATCTCATATTCTGCAATATGAACTTGAATCGATCGAATTTCATGGCTCTTCTAATGCAAGGGACGCCACACTCACTGTTCCAAAGGTCGCTGCATTTCTGATGCGTTGGCCTCATTATGCCGTTTAAGTACAGAATCGCGATAACAGTTTTGATTTCACCAATAGATGTAGGAACCGAATGATTACTTCCATTTTTTACTATATTATCATTTGTAGAAATAACAATCTGTTCTAGAAGATCATCAGTAAAAAATAATTGCCAAGCATCTTTAGGTCGAGCACAATGTCGTATTGTTTCTACTTTACGCTTCCTCAAATTGGCAGCTTGTCTAACCTTTTCATTTTTAAGAGTTGATGACATTTTGGGATTTTTCGATATTAATTTATTATTTTTACACAAATAGCCACTTTTGCAATCTATGAACATGTCATCAATGTTAGGCTGAAGTTCTATTTCTGATTCAGAATCATGATCTGAATATTGGAGCACATCACACTCCTCAGTGTTCTGTAGGGAATCAATGATATTGCTGCCTTGTACCATGTTCAATATCGCATGGACACGATGCCAATCCATACGTGGGTCCACATTTGTCTGCGGATGAAATTAATTCAATTGAACTATTCTCACACAGTTATCTTCACATTTTATTTATCGTATGACATATATCAAATCTTAAAAAGTTACTACAAAAATCAAGAGGATAAATAATTACGGTAAGAATTTTATTATAACAAAATTAAAAAACTGTAGTGACATATTAAATATCATGAAGTTAATATCTGATGTGTACTATAGCAGAGTTGTTTTAGTAAAAGATAAGGTACGCTGAACTGTAATCTTTACCTTATCACTCCTTGGCGTGAGTCCCAGCGACGCCAAGATTGGAGGCCCTTCAGGCTGTACCTTACTAGAGGTGGCATTCTGAAATGTATAACATTAAATTTATGGGACATCCAGATATAAATGTTATAGATGTCTCGGTGCATTTTAAGTGTTTTAAGAACTTTTAATTAATACTTATTTTCCATGACATTGCTAAAATTACAGTTTATATACAAGAAGGATAATATAGATTATTCTTAGTGGTTATTCTTATAATTCAATATTTTATACTTATGTGTCAGGAGTGTAACAATGTCACATATTCAAGTATTTGGGTGAACACATTACTATGATCCATGTTACTCGCACAACAACAATATTATCTTTTTTGTTTAAACCATAAATATGATAATAATTTTAAAAATGGATTAACATAATTTGGTTACAGAATAATGTCATTATATTAATATGATCCACAAGGACACTGACCCACAAAAATTAAATGATTTTATATGCAAAGATCCAGTCCTGTTGAAATATTGAAATAATTCACAATATGATTATTCCCCATGCACATAATATATACCTAGTATTAATGTTATAAACAGCAATGAAGCATATTTATAATTTCACACAAGTCCCTTGTACATTAATGACTTCACAACTGTTCACATGTCCTTGACACTAAAATGCTACTCATAACCAGTATTGCACTAGTTATTGACCAATAATACTTCCATATTCTGTAGTAGTGTCCCAACTTCAACAGGATAAATTAAATTTATAAATACCTATCAGAAATACACACCTCACTGTCAGGGTATGAACCATCAATAACAACTCCATCATCATAGGCCTCATCAGATAATGGTTCACTCTTTATTTTCACCTGAAATTCCATTATACAACATGTAAACAATAGAATAACAAACTGAAAACTGACATTCCAAGCTTAAATATCTAGAAAAATAAACCCACCTCTTCTAGTTGGCTGCCATCTTTATTAATCAGAGACTGTAGTTTGTTTTGAGTCCTTTCACAGACAGACTTGAAAACATGCCAGTTATTGACATTGTCCATGCATTTCCTGCAGACATTTGTCGGCAAGTCGTCATTTTCGGTAATCTGAAAAATAAATCATACGCAATGACATCAAGGATGGCGAATGGGCGCGCACCACGACGCGTTTCATCAGAAACGAGCGCGGCGAAACCGCGCAAACCGCGCCTCGCCTATAGATACGAGGAGAAACTAAGTAGGTAGGCGTAGGTACAAACGCGGCGGCGAGCGGCTGCTCCTCGACCGAATAAGTAGAAGCGAGTCGAGTGGCAGGCGGGCGGCGGCAGCCAGCGAGCTGTGAGCCCCTCGAGGGTTACCGCTCGATATACGCACACACCTACACTAGTCGCGCCACACCGACGCTCGACCGCTCGTCCGCTCGAGGGACGAGCTGCAGGCTGGTCTCGACGCTCCGCGATAAATCAATACCCCGATGTCCAACGCCGAGTATACCTAGCAACTAGCGATACGCAACCCCCTCCCGGCCTGACCCCCGGGAATAATGCCAAGCCCCGAACCTCATGATATGCGCCATTCCTCGCCGGCTAAACGGAATGCGACGCGTCGTCGCCACGAGCCGAGCGATAGCCATGGAACATTACAAAATGGTGGACGATCTTACGACATCTCCACCTAAACGTAGCGCTGCCCGTCATCGGTCGAACGAGGCAGATGACGAGTTCTCACGTATGCCGAGGATCTACTTTCACTCAAAACTTCACTATATTGCCTCTCTAGAGTATTACATACCTGTATGGACACGCAATCCTTGATTTTCAACGCGAGGACGGGAGGTTCCGAGTCATCGGAACTGGTGGTAGGAAAAATCGGCAGTAATTCGCCTCGAGATGACAAGCACAGTCTACAAACACGATCATAGTTCACACTCATTTTAAAAACACAATATTTTGAAAGATTTCACACCACCCAAACTGTTAAAAAAGGGACGCCATGTCACCACGAGCACTTCAACACAAAGCACTGCATATCGGTCTTGCTAGAGCACGAAAGCGGCTGATGATGAGCACGAGAAGTCGATAGGTTCAGTCGGAACGGCTGGGTCGAGTCGGCGACCACCTGTCGTTCTGCGCATGTGCGCGTAAAACAGTATCAGGTTAACCAACATAACAAACGCAAAATGTGGTTTGTGTCAGATAATACAAACATTTGGAGCAATACAATTTAAAGACAAGATTATGTTGTTTTTTAATAGATTACCAAAAGTATGTTCAGGATTAAACTACAAAGTTCAAAAGTATGTTAAGAAAGATTTGGTTGTATTTTAATACTTTTTTCCTAAATGAAATATGTATTTCATAGGAAACAAATAACATTATTACATAATGGTTTCTTATGTTAACGTGAATATTGTACATTGAAATGAAACTAATTTTACGGATTCTATCGCGGTTTATTAAACTTTTTTAATCCTGAAGATTTGAAAGCTTTACAGCCTTCATGGTCACGGGGTGGACTACGGTCTGCCCCGTAAAATTAGTTTCATTTCAACATAATTTATTACATTTAAAGTACTTGAATTTATTACAATAATTGTAATAACAGTATCTATAAATTGATTTCTAGATCTATTATCTAGTATGAACAACCAATGTTAAAATAATTTTACATCATTAACATAATGTTTAGAATTTCAATTATTTGCACAGAAAAATGATTATAATACCAACCCAAGAAATAGAATACTTATTTGACAAAATGTGTGTAGCAACTGAACTCCCTAGAATGAAATATTACTATCTCTTTCTAAACCGGTATGATGACAGCGCCAAATTCAAACTTCGATAAACTTCGCATTGGAGACATGATAGCGGGAAATTTAAAACTCTTTTGTATTTTTTTTTGTTTTTTTACTACAAAGTATCAATAAGCCAATATGAACATACTCTTATTTTATAGTTACGTACATATCGAGAATATAATTACAGATAAAATTAATAAAGTAATGAAAAAAACAACACAGAAAGTAGATAGTTCTGATTTTTAACTTGTCTTTTACAAGTGTGTGTTTCTGTATCACCGATAAACCGATAAAGTATATAGATTTGTCGTTAAAAGTTACGTATATAAAAATGTAGGCGTAGTTAGACGCCGACATTATCATTTAGTGTATTAAATTCCAAAAACTTCACTCGTCCTATTTATGTTCAGCTCTGAATAGCATTCCGCCCTTTAGACGAGATAGTGTTTGAGCTTAGATGACATACGCGATAAAGATGGTAAACACGTTTGTAATATGATCTAGTTCATCAGGTCTTCGAACATCCTATGTTATGATTTTTTTGTTCCATTCTCTTTTATAAAAAATAAAGAAGGCAAAGGTTTCCGCCATGCAGCCTTGTCAGTCGTTATTTTTTAAAGGCTTGATGATGGTATTGGTAACGTCCTTTTCGGTTTTTATCTGGTCGATGCCTGCCGAACCTATTTGTTTTAAAGTTTAATCAATGATCTCCTTAGTTTATTTTACTAATATATTCTGGCTACGCTTTTATAATCATCATGCAAATCGGTTTTATTAACGTAACGTTAACATTAGTAACGAAATAGTAAATATGACATTGAGACAGCACGGGAAGTGACTGAGATGGTTACATGGCCCGATGGTGAAACCAATGACGAATAGGTTTATTCACTTTATTCGTCATTGGGTGAACCTCATTAAAGCTAACTGGCCATCGATATCTAATCAGCCTCTATAGTCGCTCATGCGTCTGGTGGTTATTAATTTTAATGACCGTAATAATGATAATTTGCCGGATATATTATAGTCATAAAAAAGAAAAGTAAAAGTGCGGCTTTAAAATAGGATGTTACATTCATTCAACTTGATTTTGAATCTGATTCGGTGTTTTACAATGATGTACCTAATGGTAGTATTTCGTCAATGCAATACTAAATTCTATGTTGCGATAGGGTGTAAAAGTTTCCAAAACCAAATCCAAGGAAATCCAATTGTGCGATATAAAAACTAGTGTTTCCCTGACTAATACGAGTTAGAGAAACAAACTCAGGACCCGAACGTTCACGTTTTTCAACATGTACAAACTGTCAATAATATGCCAGAAAAGTGCATTATTCTGCCTAAACTAGTTCAGACAGGTATAGCAATGAGAACTGTTGCGTTCCTGCACCGTTATTCACCGCGGTGCACGTTGAGAAAAAATACAATAATATAGAAAAGTAAAGTATCATTTCGTATTGCTTCATGTGATATTCATAATTTTATTGAATTAAAACTTATTTTACGGATTTTATCGCGATTTATTTTTTACGTTTTAGTCCCGACCGCGACGTTATGATAGAAATAGAAACCAGACAGAGTGGCGAAGTATGAACGCGTAACGTTACGCGGTTTACCCTCGCATAAGAAGTTATCACTTTAATAACATATATAAACACGTACTACATAATTTTTGTTAACAAGTAAAAATAGAGTTAATCAGTATTGAGAATCCACATCCTAACATATACGTACATATGCACTCACGCCTGTAATCCCCGAATGGGTAGGCAGAGGCGTAACCAGTAGACCCACTTTTCGCCGAATTTCGGTCCCATAATGTGATAGGGGGCGAGCCTATCGCCATACCGGGCACAAATTCCAGACTCCTGGCTAATACTGAGAATTTCAAGATACAGCACAGCAGTCGTAACGCATGCTGCGTCATCCACATCATACATCACACATCCTAAATAAATTTTAAAAAATATATACAAATAATAACTGCATGACACAGCAATACACCATGCAAAGCGAGCTCTTTATCATGCGTTGATTTCTGTACACGTGATTGGTCTGTTTTTGTTTGGCGCCAAAAGTCAACCAATGACGTAAACATAGATCCACGTGCAGTAAAGAGCTCTTTTAATTATAGTTCTTGAATACTGAATACTACTTAATTAAATATCATAATGCATAGTAAATTACTATTATTAGTAATATCAGTTTAATGTTTTTCAAACTCTGATTTGCAGTGCGCTACAACGGTGCTTCCTCTGATGTTTCGGTATAGTCTATTGACTGAAGCAAAAGCTTCGCGCCTTTTTTGTTTAAAACTTTGTAAATATATTAAGAAGACTACACTAATTCTATTCTATGTCTATGATATACACATATAATAGAATTAGTAGGTACTTTAAAGACAATTTGCGTTTAAAGGATTTTTTCAGAATTATTTAAGAATACTTATCGAAATTATATTGTGATAGAGCATTTCCTAATTAAGTAATAAATAACATAATACGTTTTATACTGCGATTGGGTCAGCAGACTTCTCAGGAATTCTTTTGAACTAGCCGTGCTTTTTTTATACCACGATGGCAACAAACAAGCTTAGGGCGCCCCTAATCGTAAGCGTTACCGTAGCCTATGGACGCTTGCAACTCCAGGAGCATCATATGCGCGTTGCCGACCCTTCATAAACCTATTTACTCCCTTCTTGGAGAACCCCATACTGTAGTCCCCTTAGAAAACCTCGGCGTTTACTTACATTTAACTTCAATTACTTTAACATAATTTATTATTTTTATTTTAAAATGTAGATATATATAAATATTGATAGTTATTAAGTATATTTAAATATAAATAAGGACGGGGAAGTGCATAGTGCACAATTGATTATTATTTGTAATTAAATACATGTACACTCACACCTGCAATCCTCGAAGGGGTAGGCAGTGGTATAACTAGTACACCCACATTTCGCCGAGCTTACCGTCCCATGATATAATAGTGGTGCAGCCTTTCGCCATACCGGGCAGAATTCCAGACTCCAGGCTAATACTGAGCATTTAATGATAGAAAAAGTCTACTACTCGACCCGGGGTCGAATACGAGACCTCAGCACAGCAGTCATACCGCGTATGCAAATACAACTGCGCCATTAGATTCTTTGTAATTATCATTTATTCACTGTACTTGTGATATATTGCAGGTACTAATGTTTATACTTATGTATATTCTATATAATACAGGGTTGCAAGGAAAACTATTTCATTTTTTTCATACAATTTTATTTAATCATATTTCGCACAAGCAACATTCAGCGTCCGATCACGTCGTCAACAGAGTTGAGTTATTAAATGGTTGTTAGACAATAATATTTTGATATTATAATTTTTATACAACTTACGTTAAACTTGCTAATATAATGATATTACATTTAGTAAAAGACAAGTATTCTTATAGTTAAGGATATACAGGCTTTAACTTTTCATATTTATCTAACTTAATTGGTTTTTAAACAATTATTACTTTATTTACTTGATAAGTGATTCATTGGGCATATTTATTACAATCTGTGAGTCATACTCCTTACTACATTACCTTTACACTCCATTAAATATGTCAAAAGTGAAACAGTTGGGTAACTGAAGATGAATGTTATACATTTTATAAGCTTACACCTGATCCGCAAAGGGGTAGGCAGAACAGCAACTAGTGCACTTATTAGCGTCTCATAATGTGATAGGTGGAGCTTACCGTCTTAACGGACAATTAACATCCTGGGTGTCGCGTATTTTTTTTATTGCAGACTCAAATCGATGGTCCCCACGTGAACTATCGAAATTGAAAAAAAATTACAATATTGAAGTTGCCACTTTCGATGTTTTAATACGTTTACTTTATGCACTATCAATTCTGTTCAATCGAAAAACATTTGAAGGTATAAAAATTGGTACAATATTATTATACAGAATAATAAATCTTTATCTCTACTTGCCATTAGTGCAATAAAACGAGAATGTATTTTTTTCAATTTCGATAGTTTACGTGGGGACCATCGAAATTATGATTGCATGACCTGGGATATACTCAGAACGTCATTCGTTTCTATTTAGGTACGCTGTCACTAGAAAAATGAGCCAATACTAAACCATTGAGCGAATTGAATAATTAATATTTACATTATGAAAATGGCGTGAAAATATTACAAGGGGGTAACTCCATCGAGTAGGTAATTAGGCATCAGTTTTGGAGCATCGTGCGACCCCGAGATGGACGGCAGCGCTGGTGGTAAGGCCTCGTTCGCTGTCGTTGTTCGGTGCGCGGGGGCTCCTATGCCCTCCCATGGAGATGGGCTACTACGCAGCACCTCGCAGGGGCGGTTCCGGCAGCAATTCTAGCACTCCTTAGAATACCCCGGGATCGCTCCGTAAGCGCCGAAGAAGGCCACCGCGGGGTTTTAGCCATCATCCGGGCGAGGGGGATGCTGGGTCGTAAGACCGGCTAGTCCAGCATAACCGTTTTATTCTTATTCCGCTTCCCCCCGGAGCGAGCGGTAGTAATAAAACGCTTTCCCCGCGACAACAAAAAAAAAGGTAATTAGGCATACTATTCACCAGATATAAGTATATTAGAGGCTCCAATACCCCTGTTCTAGTTGCCTCCATTTCATTTAACCTCCATGCCTTTCGTTTAAGCTCGACAAAGCACCAGAATTCTTTTATTCGAGGTGCTCATGGGTGATGGAGGTGTTTTATCATCAGATGACCCACTTCACCGTTTGCCGAAATTTCAAAGAGAACATTACTTTCTCTTCAGTTTTGAGCATAGACGCACATAGCAATCAAGTAATAGTAACCAAGTTCCTAGACTTCATACAATTTTCGACATATATGTAGGAAGTACATTACATCTTACTATAACAACGTTGCTATATAATAATATATGTACTTACTATGTATTTATACATATAAATGACTAATTTGATAATACAGAGTATTTAGTTTCATATATTTAAAGTAACAATCAATTTATATTTATCATAACAAAATTATAGGCTATAAAAATCCAACAATTGGTGTACAATGTGATGAATTTATTCCGATATTATTATTTTATGTAAAGGAATTGTTACTTAAAAAGTATTAACTCAAAATGAAACAGTAAAAGAATAGAACCTATCTTATATGCTCCAAAATAAATAAAATATTAAGTTACGTATAATGACATTAAATATTATTATGCGTCTACATACTCAACAGGATAATATACATCTTATAAATTCTTGCAAAATTACTGTACAACAATTTTATATAAATACATAATTACTTTAAAATATTGATTCATTTCCCTCCCAAAGTGTATATTTTTAAAAGCCGATTTTTTTTAAAGCATACCTAAAACAAGTATTTTTAAGAAATATTGTGCATTTTCAGCCTTAAATATCTAAACTAAAGGGGTGACAGAAATTTATGCTTATCATGATTGAACCTCTTTATTTGAATATCGGTATTGCTCATGACACTGGCCATAATTGGTCCACTTCGAAATTCAAAGTCCCGAATGGCGCGAAATTTGATTTACGAACACGGCGGGCACGAGGACCTTTGTTCTTGAGACGGCTGCGCGCGCACCGCCAGCCTCGACGGGTCGACGGGGTTCGCTTTAGCAACGAGCGAACGCGCCACGTGGGCGAAGGCGGCTTCGACGTTCAGTCCGGTTTTAGCTGATGTCTCCATAAACGCGACTTGGTACTCTCTCGCCAAGCGCTGCCCCTCCTCCCGCCTCACCGCCCTTTCCAGCCCGCTGTCGGATTTGTTACCTGCAACGTTACACAATTTTACTCTCGTCCGAGTCGCCCGACCCTGACTGCTTTTAAACTGTGTCTTAATTCAGATTGATGGCATATTTAATGGACTAAAAGAACTCTTACATTATTTATGTTTGTTATTAACATTGTTACTTTTTACTTATAATAATAAAAGGTTGGTGTCACTTCACAACATTAAATTAAAATTGTCTAACGGGCCTCTACGTGTTGGCTTCGGCCCCACGCATGCCTTCCAAATGTCCGGGACTCTATAGTCCCGTGATTACGGTCTGACAAACATAATAATAATACTAGCCCTGTATTAAACATTGTCCCACTACTGGGCACGGGCCTCCTCTACTAATAAGAGGGGTTAGGCCTTAGTCCACCACACTGGCCTACTGCGTGGTGCATCCTAATTCTCAGGTATGCAGGTTTCTTCACGATGTTTTCTTTCACCGTTAAAGCAAGCGATAAGTAACAATTAATACACACATAACTTTAGAAAAGTCAGCCATATGCCATTTGGGTTTCGAGTCTGTACCGCAACCAACTAGGCTATCGCTGCTTAATACTTTTTACTTAACATTTTTATTTAGATATATGCTGATTTATATAGTTTCGATAATAATCTGGCTTGTACAAGGTGGTCATCATAATTCAAACTATCATAGCGTCAGTTGCGCAGTGGACCAGTATCTACCTGTTAAACAAGAGGCCACCGCACGGGTTGGTTTCTCGGCCCGAGCAAATGTACCTGTGTGCTAAATTTCTGTTTATTTTAGATCTAGAGGGACCAAAATATTATATTTCCGGAACTTTCTGTCCTTCAAGGACACACTGGATCGTGAATATCAGGTTATAACATTATGCTACTCCCGACTCGTGATGTCGACTCTCCTTTGAAGTACATATGTGTGTTCTGAGGGTATTTATTTATATAAAGGTACCAAAAATTTATCTTTAAGTAGGCACACAAACAAACGGTTTATCCGGAACATGTTTTAGGATTAAGATTTGTCAACGATATTTTAAAATTTAAATGTGCTTCTCGCCTGTTACCTCGTTTTCCAGTTTGATGTGTCAGAACAAAATACCTTAGCAAAAATTGGGTATTTGACACGATTGTCTTATGATTTTAATCAACAAGTTACATTACCTAAACTTATTATCGAAAGCATTTTAGGTATCCGAATAAAAATAAGTAAATTAGACGCAATTCAAACCAGCTGGTAAGGGTAGTTGTCAAAAGACAGTAAAAGGATGCATGATATGAGCCGTGACGTCACCTCTCAGAATTGCCATTACTGTGCTGTTGTGCGAGGGAGATAGTGAGATGTTGCCACTGCGCACCCATTTAAGCTCATGATGTTTAAAATAAATTTATTATATTCCGTTGCATATCGAATTACAAACTTAAACACAGGAAACTGCCCTATTATGGTATACAATGTTAATGTAATCTTACCTAACAGCATAATGACGACATCGTCTTGAGCATATTCCCTGATCTCGCCCAGCCATGCGCGAATGTTGTCGAAACTGGTCTTGTTGGTGACGTCATACAGGAGCAGTAGAGCTGGCAACACAGAAAAAGTAATGGATTATTATATCAATTGATATTATTGGACGTCACGATATGGGGATGCAAGAGTTTTAATTATGAAGAAATGTTAATGTTCAAGAAAATTTTGAATTTTAGGTTGATACTAATTGTAACGTCATCACAAAACTATCAAGTCAACATTGGAGTATGATTCCCATAAAATATATATTAGACTTTTATTTTATATTAATATTTTATATATTCTTTAAAAAAAACGTACTGGATTTGTGCATATAAAAAACCACTCTTATTCAGCCCTCCACGCAAAAGAAAACATCAAAAAGACATGCCTCAATAGAATTTCTATAAGTATTCTCAAATACTGAGAAATAATCTTAAGAAAACAGATGATACGGCAATAAACTATTCAAATGATGCACATCAGGCGCTACAACAATCACTTCAAACGCTATTTGTATGGCCCGGTTAGCGCTAAAGTCGAAACGTGATGTATCCCCTTAATAGTTCCAATTAACGCATTCTAGATCTGGGCCTAACTATTAGTCTACACTACCACGAGCTGGTTATTTGTGGTGGGATCGAGATTAATGTGACGACGCAAGAGAGAAGCTTCAGGCGTATTACCACGTTAAAAGATATCGATTACGAGATCTTTTCAAATTTGGTCTAAATACATTGGATGTTGGACTTATTCAGAGTGTATTAGCTAATCCTAAATCCGACTTCTCAAAGCAAATTTGTAGTTTGGCAGAGTATCCTAAGCGTTAAAATTGTTCTTTTAGCCTAGTATACACCATAGTTAATATTATTTGTACATTTAGTGATAAGGTACGATGGGGTTGGCATATCCTTGTGGATAAAAACCCCAAATTAATAAAGATAAAAAACAAAAAAAAAGAGAGATCTTTTAGTCTTTAAAGAAGACGTATAAAAAGTGGTCCTTTGACAACTTTTTGGATTTATAAGTCCAATAAATTTTCGTAAGGTTCTTGTAAAGAAATTTGCATAAGTACATGAGTATTATTTATAAGAATTTTGGAGGTATTAAATCCACGAATCTAGATCAGTTCATCACTGTGGCCTACTAAGATTTAACCTTGTTAGTACAGGAGGCCACGCCAGCTAGGAGTTGGACAGAATAGACCCGATATTAAAATGATGTGAGGAGCTCTATGTAATTTTAGTACCTAATGACAAACGTATAGTAGAATATCACGAGAGAAATGCTAGAAACTCTCAATCATCATGTCATTTATCTTTGATGAAAAACAATCAACACTATTGTAGAATAAAAAGAGTAGTATTTACTTAACTACATTGTAGTAGAGCATTGTAAAGATTGATTTTTTCACCATAATTGTTGTATTTATATCAATAAATTCAAGAGGACGATGATGTGTTTAGGAAGAATTAAATTTTTTTTTATTGCAATAAATGGCGCTCTCGGTACGTAATTTTATCCTGATTTTTACAAACTGGTTCTACCCACATAATCCAACCCATTTACTTATTATGGTATGTCCAGTACTCTTCAAGTATTCACATATCTGGTCTTGAATCTCGCTACCATAATCTAGCAGCAACCATTGTTTTTGTAGATAATAGTATCTACAAAAACAATGATGGAATATAGACTTACTCTTCTCTCCAAGACGAAATTATTATTTTAATTAACGAATTTATTTATTCGGAACGAGTTTATATTGACATACCTACATATTTCAGACATTTATTTGGAAACTGGCAGAAATCCGTTTATACCGTTTTATTTTATTTGTATTTTATGACTAACCTTTGCTGCTTGCTAAAATAGACGCAAGATCTCTTAAAATATTAATGTACTTTTTAATTTTTATCCTTACAAAGGCAGTGACCGATCTACGAATATACTTCTAAAACAAACGATGTTTCTTACGTATGTCGCTTAAATGATGCCGATCTGCTTAATTGTTTTTAATCAAATTGTATTTTTAGGCTATTTTATGTCACACTGCTGGGAAAAGGCCTCCCTCTTCCTCTTTCACTCGTCTCTGTCATAACCATATTGCCCCAGTGCTTAGAAAGAGCATCCAGGTCTTCCCTCCATCGTATTCTTGGCCTTCCACGTCTTCGCCGACAGTCGTGTGGTATACAGTCAGTATATCCAGTCAGCGATTTTCGCCCACCTGACTGGATGTATTCTACAGACGTGACCGTCAAATCAAATTGTAAAATATTTTAATCTTATTCAATAGAACTGTTATTGCACTAACCAGTATCTAATTTTTAGAATTATTAGGTACCTATTTTTTATAAACTCAAGGCAGAATTGGAACTAAATAGTGATGGTATCACCTAAGTCTTGTTGCTACTGTAAGGTCATATACAGTAGCAACTACAGCATGAATGGGTCGGCTCGACCGGGTAGTACCACTTTCTCACAGAAAACCAACGTAAAGTGACAGTTTACTGTCGCGTTTCGTATGGTAAGTGAGATATCCGGAGGCCCAGATTCCCCCTTCCCTTCCCTAATTCCTATTCCTGTCCTTCAAGGCCGACAGCGCATACATGATACTTTTGGTATTGTGGATGTTCATGGACGGTGAAGATCACTTAACATCAGGTGACCCACTGGCTCGTTTGTCAGACTATACTGTAAAAAGAAAAAAAACGTAGGTATATTACCTACTGAGAACTATGCAAGTATGTAGAAGAGTAAACGAAATATATTAATAATCTTTGGGGTTTGTCATTACTTAATATTGTTGTAGGTACTTAATAATATTATATGTAAAAGGATTTAATTGTTAGTAATGTATCAAGTACGTCAGACATATAAAATTATATTTTCCTTGTAGCCCATATACTGTCAATACAAACATTAACCAATCAAAAGGTTCAACTCGCAGCTGAGCTTAGTTCGCAAGTTGTATAACAGATGGCGCTAATTTTAGCGAACTATATATTAGTAAGCGAAAAATGAATGAACACTTACATATTTCAATCAATGGAAAGTATTATTAATTTTAGGATATATGTTATATAATATTAGATTTACCATGGGCATCCCTGTAGTAAGCATGGGTGACGCTACGAAAGCGTTCCTGGCCTGCGGTGTCCCAAATTTGCAACTTTACCTTGATGCCGTCTACTGTGACTATCTTGTTCTGTGGACAGATGGCGTTAGCTGTAGAATTTAATACCTTATTTAGATAATATTTTTACAATCAAGAAGAAAATATAACGGTTACAATATTAAAATAAAAAATGAATTATTATTAATATATTTCTTAAATACATCAAAACTCATGCCCGCCCCTTAATGGGGTAGGCAGAGAGAGCCATTCAACGGCTAAAAGAACTTTATTTGGTCATTTCAGAAGGTCTTCTATTTCGTCAATTTGGGTACATCTAGACTCTTGAACATCGACCCTTACAACCACTCATTTTCTTAGTTTAAATTTCTTTCGTTATTATTTTTAATGAGATCAACCCACCGTTTCTAATAAATACGTATGACACCCTAGTAGGGTAACCGCATAATTACGACCACTATAAAAATATGCCATTGAATAATAAAATTACAATAAATAATTTACAGTAAAATAAAATTAAGATACAAGATAGATAATATAGGTGTCAATCAAATTAGGAAAGGTAAACCAGTATTTATTATTGAAAAATCTTTATAATTCCGCCAGGGACAGATGCCATAAATCAAATTGCAAGAAGTGAACAATAAAAAACCGAGGACCTTTGGAACAATAAATCACTCAGCCGAGCGACCGATTCAATCACAGCTGTCATGGCGAGGGGCGGTTACGGAAAAAGCGCGCCAAACTTCGAACACCAATGGCGACGAAGCGTACTGGCCGTGTGCAGCTCGTGAGTGGCCCATTTGAACTTGGAACCCTTGGCTGCCATTAATTACCTTTTTTCTGCCAGGAATTAAAATAATATTGGCACTATAAACTTTTTGCTTGTTATCGTAGAACCGGTTTGGATCATTTTTTTGTTCTCACCGATAGTCATGACATGATTATAAATGAGGTTCTTTAGATGTTCACTTAGTATTAAGTTTTATAAAATAAATCAAATTTAATACAAATTAAAATTATATTTTGTATATAAATCTTTAAAAACTATAAATCATACCGATTCTGTTTTTGGTATTAAATTGGTAAGATCAAAATGCATGTGATTTAGTTATCAATCCTCTTTGAGAATTTAACCTAATTATGCGTGCATAGCGACATGATTACATTTTGCATTTTTGTTAAATGTTTATTTGTAGGTGTACGAAGCCCCCTACCGCAATTGGCAGCCTTTTTTGTTAAAGATCCGGGCGTAATGCCGTCTCCTTTTGGTTACCTACTCAAAGTAAAAAAAAAGATCGACTTAAAAAACTATTTCATTGGCCAATAAACAAACCACACTAATGTCATCAGTGTAAAATAAAGTAAAATCTCACGACACGCGTCGGCAATATGATTTTGTACCCGGAAGTCGATGCCGACGGTGGATATGTAGTTTCCCGCCAGGAACGTGCCATCCCGGAAGCGCACTAACATGCATGTCTTCCCCACTCCGCTGTCACCGAGCAGCATAACCTGCAAATAGAAAATTAAATTTCCGTACATTTCTGTTAAAGTGTTGCATAGCTTAATTAACAAGAATAAAAGAAAAAAACAACGCACCTTGTGTAAAACTAATTATTTCGAACCTTCTTAATGTCAGAATTAAGCACCAACCTGTTTGCTATTTAATAATTACCTCTTTTCCTAATTTGACCTCACTCGCACAACAGGTAATTTAGTTTTATATCTATGTTTGATATAGCAACTAAATATATTCTGTGTAAGCGTAGCAAAGTAATTATTCTTAATTGTCATATTCTTCCATGCTAAGAGAATTTTAGTTACTATCTGAAACTTATATTAGGATAGTTCCTTTTATTAGAAATACCGAAGGTATAACTGAGGTATTTAGGAGACTATTTGGGGGTAGTTAATAATGACAACCAAAGTGGGAGTAGTAAATGTTTAATATAAAGCAGAGTGCCTTCCGTGCTCCGGGGTTCAGTTCAGTTGTTTTGTGAAGTAGACTAGGTGATAGCCAGGATATTCGTGGTTCGTTCGCGGGGTAGTAAGTTTATCAATGTGTAATCAGTTCAATGGCGTTGTTCAGTTTAAAAGGGTAATGCTGGTAGATTAATTATAAAGATAAGCCTTAAGTGAATCCTGACATGCGTGTGTGTTAATATTAAGCACTGAGATGTGTAACAGTGTCGTGTAAATCAATTAATAAATTATAAATATTGTATTTGTGCCTTTTAAATATCCATCTTGCATAGTTTTGTTGATGTTCCTAACACTTACTAAAACGTTCGTAAATACCGCACATTGTCTTTATCTTTGGTGCTCTATAATTTTCGTTATTGTATAATTCACTATAAACCTATCTGTATATATAAAAGAAGAAACTGACTGACTGACTGATCGATCAACGCACAGCCTAAACGGCTGGGGTTAGAGACTTGAACTTTTGACAGTAGGTACCTTTTATGACGTAGGCATCCACTAAGGAAGGGTTTTTGGATATACCACCCCTAAGGAGGTAAAATAGGGGATGAAAGTTTGTATGAAAATCCGTCATTTTTCATGAAAGTTAAATTCATGAAAATTAGTATTTGACCTTTTAGTTAAAAATAAAAAATATATTTTTCTGCATTTTAGGAAATTCCGCCTCTAAGGGGGTAAAAAAGGGGATGAAAGATTGTATGAAAATCCGACATTTTTTAAGTTAAACACAAGAGTATTTTGTATTGTATACTTTTTCTCCCAAACATGACCTCCACGCGGGCGGAGCCGCGAGCAACAGCTAGTATAGTATATACGGCTTATTATACGGATATTATTTAACATGAGGAAGATAATGTTATTAATACTAATTTATAAAACAGAATTATTTTATGAAAAACAAAAATGTACACCAGTAACGCCCAAATACTCAAACGCTACTCAACTGGCCGACCGTCTAACGGCTACATATTTAGTAATACGCCATACAATTATAACAAATAAGGGGGTCTCAAATGTTTAACACGATCTTAAATCCTTGAGTTGCGTTTGAGTATTCGGGCGTAAGACACACAAATAACATTTTTTTTACGTGAAAATCACAATAGAAGTTTTATAGGAATCTGCAAATTCAGTGGTTCAGCACCGGGACCAACACTCTAGAAATTTCTCTTTGTAAGAAATTATTGTTATTAATAACGTTTCTGTTATTATGTTAATTTAAAGTTTTTTTTATAATTTGATCCTAATTTTTTTTGTATTTATCCTAGCACGGCAAAATGACCACACTGTATCGAGTAGCGAGAGACAATTTATCCGCCGCTACTCAACACAATCATGCCCACCTGCTTCTTCACACTACGCCACAGTCAAGAAGGTAAAGAAGCGGTCGAGGGTCTAGTATCAGACTACTCAGAAGGCCGCAAAACGGCCAAACATCGTACCCCAACTATAGACCCTCGACAAAAACTGGATGTACACTTGCGTATGCCACTATGGCGGGTTTTACACCCTGTGTACGGTGGTCGCTATCTAGGCGATTATGAATATCGCACCATTAGCAAATGTATTCAATCTACTGAATATATCAATTCCAATAACATTATTCGTTATTGGTTGTGGAGTTACATCATTTTTACGTTGAACTCCATTATTAGATCAGAGTAATTAAAATTATAAGGGACTAAATGGCAAGTAAACAGTATCGATATATCGAACAGTATATCATCAATCAAGTTCACAAAAAAAAACATATAATAACGTAAAATTTTGAGGCCAGTTAAATTTGCTGATAAAACTGAAATAATACTATAGTAAACCGGGTTGTATTGAAAATTTGTAAAATATTGAGTACATACTATTGTAGTACACTGTACAGGCGGTAAGGCATCGTATTAAACGGTCTTATAAATTTCCCAATAAAAAGGTCTCTAAATAATATTGTCATGTTCCTTTATATACTATATTTATTATAAATATACGTTTCCAATCATAAAATTCAGGAAATTTCTACTCAGTCTTGCTATAGCTATGACCTACTTTCAATATCCTAGATCGGGTGCTGGACTTATTAAAGCTATCCTTTTGAGGCCTTTGAAGTTCGTCTCTAGCTCGTCCTATTATATTAGGCTGGCTCTTATTAGGTGCAGCTTGAACATATGTCTGTGTGAGTGTAAATTTCCTCCATGCAGACAACTACTTAAGTTTGTAATAATAATAATAATACTAGCCCTGTATTAAACATTGTCCCACTGCTGGACACTGGCCTCCTCTACTAATGAGAGGGGTAAGGCCTTAGTCCACCACGCTGGCCTAATGCGGGTTGGCAGACTTCTCATACCTTCGAAAAATTCTCAGATATGCAGGTTTCCTCACGATGTTTTTCTTCACCGTTAAAGCAAGCGATAATCAACATTTTAATACACACATAACTTTAGAAAAGTCAGAGGTGTATGCCACTTGAGTTTCGCACACCTACGACTTTCGTCTTGACAGTCCGTACCGCAACCAACTAGGCTATCGCTGCTTTAGTTTGTGAACCTAGTATAAGCGCTATTTTTAATTATTGGTTTCGCTTTTAAATGAGGTGTCATAATAACTCCTTCAGTGTGAGAAATACTCAGTATCAGCCCGGAGTTAGTAATAATGCCCGGTATGGCAATAGGCTCGCCCCCTATCACATTATGGGACCGTAATTAATTCGGTGAAAAGTGGGTGTACTGTACATACTTATACCTCTGCCTACCCCTTCGGGGATTACAGTTGTGAGTGTATATGTATATGTGTCATAATAACTGTTTATTTTATAGTATTTGCTTGACAGAAATTAAATATATACACTTAATACATTCTAAGCAATTAATATAAACAAATAATTAGAATTTAGAAACGCATTAAACATTATACTTACTTTTCCGAATGCGTCGTATTTGTCTTCTTGTTTTGCTTGCTGGCCCCACGGCTCCGTAGGTGAAGGAGGCTCGCTATGGGGCATTACCCCTTCCTGATCATTTTTATCATCATCATCTCTTGCATCAGGGAGGTTCCTTGCCCATGTAGGTCGCACTCTGCCCACAACTACTCGCTTCTCCATCTGCCTACTGTCTGAGTTTGGATTCCACATTTTTATTTATCTTTGGTCCACTTCTAAACTAAGAACATTGTTTTATTACTATTCCGAGTTATCTACACTTTATTTATTTTAGTATTTGTTACACTTTTTTTTGCAACACAAGTGATTAATATTTTTGGGGATTTTCCACCGTGATACTTATGGTTTGAAGTTGTATATCACACTAAGTATCAAGTGAGCTCGTATTTACTACGCAGAATATAGTTCGAAAATTTCTTATCACGTCAAACTTTGCCTCTAAGCAGAAGCGGTAAATTTAGTCGCGGTAATACTAAATGTTGGGGTTCTAGTGGCTACTTACGTGATAGTAACTAAACGTGGTAAGTACTATATATTTATAGTAATATTATTAAAGATTGTTTGAACGCGCTTATCTCTGAATCAGTCAGATTTGAAGAATGCAAAAGTTTATATTTAAAAGTATATTTATCGGGGAATGTTATAGGCTGTCTAACATCACGTTATGACCCATGGGAGTGGAGCAAATGGCTGTAACGTAGGTGACGTTAGAGCAACTGCTATTGAAAATAATATGACGAAAGGTGCAGGTTCGAAATCAGCTGAACTTACATTCCTCTCTGACATGGACACTGACTCTGACACAACATAACTTTGATGTCATTGAAGATCATTTGAAGATGTATAGGATAGTTGTCAGTAAGTGAAAATCTGATAGAATTTTGTTTTTTATAATTGATTATGAAGTGTGATTATTTAATATTTTCAAGAAACAAATTGCAAAATATAGCATTTTGTCACGTGACATGAAACACAAATCAGTCATGCATGACGTCACCGTTCGAAACATCTAAAACGCTGAGTCAAACAAGTCAATTAGTTTTGGGATGGTCACGTCACACGAGAGGCCATGACAGTTGGTAGCTTTTTGGTGGGAAAAATAAAGTTGCTTTATAAATATGCAAATTAAATCTAGAAAACTTTTGTTTTATGTTTATTAATGATACTATTTTAATAATACAGACCATGAAGAATAAAATAAAACGGTCTCAAAAAATAGTCATCTAGCATATTCTTTGACGGTTAAAAAAACAACGTAAAGAATATTCTGAGAATACTTAGTAAGAATTTCAAAGAATTTCAAATTTATCAATCCTCATTAGATTTGTATGGTGAACTCATAAACCCTGCTCATTATTAGAGGAGGCCCATGCAGTGGGACAATGTACGTTTAATACAGACAAATATTATTATTTCATTAACATTTCATAAAGTATTTAAGTAGGCAGCGGCTCTGCTATGCTCTGGCATTGCAGAAGTCTATGGGCGGCGGTGACTACTTACCATCAGGTGGCCCGTCTGCTCGTCTGCCTATGAAGGCACTAAAAAAAAGTACCTACTCGATTGACAACCTGGTAAATGATTTAGATTTTGCCTTCAACCTTTATGATCCACGTTTACCCGTGCGTTATTAATTGAAAGGGTTGTAAGGTATAATCCACTATTATTTACTTACAGAATTTAGGGATAATTTAATAGATCTTTGCGTTTCCGTTTATCGGATGAGTTGACTTGAGAGTATTCCGGGAGTTTATTGTCTATATTGATTTAGGTTTTCAGACCGAGCAAATAGTAGTTATCTTACTACTATTATAAAAGCGAATGTTTGGATAGATGGATGTTTGTTACTCAATCATGTTACAACGGCTGAATGGATCTGGTTGAAATTTGGCACAGAGATTATAGTCTGAAATAGCACATAGGCTTCTTTTATCCCGGAATAATGTACGGTTGCCGTGGGATAGTTTCGTTGTTTTTCACTGAGCAAGAGATCGACAAGATTTTTTGCATAGTGTTAGTTGAGGGGTCTGGGAATGACATAGACTTTTTATCCTGGAAAATGCACGGTTCCTATGGGATCGCATAATATAGAAAGATGTAATAGCTTAAGATGTCTCTATGGATTTTATAACTTTTCTTTATCAAATTACTACCAAGCGGACGAACGGGGGTTCACACACCTTTGAAATTCGTACGAGAATTCTCAGGTGTGCAAGTTTCCTCACGATGTTAAACTTCACCGTTAAAGCAAGTGATAATTAACAATGAATATACACGTAGCTTAGAAAAGTCAGATGTGCCATTTGGGCTGGTTTCGAACATATGACTTTCGTTTTGAAAGTCTGTACCGCAACTAACTAGGCTATCGCTGCTTATTTATGTAAAGCTATGCTTAGTATGTTAAGAATTAGTTAACAATAACTTCAATGGAAATTTAGGCCCAAACCTGACAATTATTAACTGTTTGTCACTACTTTCTAATCTATACAATTATTAACACAAACCTCGCATATTCTATCATAACTAATTTCAAACATAATTTAAAATTCATTAAATATGTAAACGTTCAAATTGTTATTGCAAGCCCGACGCACGCTCTCAAAGAATATTCCAGAATTTTATCTTATTACATTTTTGCTTTGAAAGCCTTATTATGTCATGCATGGTGAGAGTAAATGACACAAAGGGAGTCTTTAAATAATTTTGTCGTAACAAGAGAGTGAACAGGGCCTTAGTGAGGTGTAGAAAGATATATTTTACATTTTTAACTCTTACACTCGTATTTATAAACAAGACATTATACTTTGTCTCAAGCAATTGCTTAAGTACCTAAGTGATTTCGTTACTCAAGCATCGAACATCGGTGCTAATGCTTTGCCAAGCAATCTTACGTCAAACGATTCTTACTTGGTAAGAATTCTTAACTTAAAACAGAATATTTGCTTAAGTAATTACATGAACTCAAGCAAAATGTTTTTTTCTCGATTATAAATACGAGTGTTAGATACACGCAAGAGTTTTGAAACTATTTGTTATAAGTTTATTGATAGAATAGTGACGCAATAATGTATTGAATGAGTTTTAATGAGGTTATAAAATTTGACAACATTGTTCGTATTTATTGACAAGCCTAAGAAAGAGGTAAGGAATATAAACGTTGAACACAACTTCAATAAAAAGAAAAGTTTGTCAAAAACATTTGTAAACATGAGATGCAGAGATTGGAAATGTTTACTGATTGGCACGTTGGTATATCGCTCGTAAAATGTTCTTTGATAGTCTTTAAATTTAGGAAAATTTATTTTGTTTGATTATATTTTTGATTTAGGCAGAATCGCATGGTCCAGGAAGCTATACAATGATATTTCTATCACCTCGAGCGTCTGCTGTGGCCCGTCTGGGCCACCTGATGGTAAGTAGTGACCGCCGCCCATAGACTTCTGCAATACCAGGGCACAGCAAAGCCGCTGCCTACCGTTGCTTATTAAATTACTTTCGCGATTTCTTTACATATTATAATATTAGAAAATGGGTCTTAATCGCGCAATATTTAAGGGCATAAATACCAATTTATGCCGTAGTCACGGGCGATGCAACTCGGTTGAAACGTCGGGAATTAAATTGGTATCATGCCATTAAATATTGCGCATATAAGACCCGTTCTCTAATATTATAAATTTTTAATCTCCGTAAACCAATCTTGTCAATTTATTTTATCCAGAATAATGTCTAACTTTGATATTAAAGCTGTTAGATAGTTTTCCTGCACCGCGGTAACTAATTTTAAAACCAGTTGCAAATGAGGAAGTTTTACTTATTTTCGCAATCGCCTGTTTTCAAACATAATGGCTATCACAAGCGTGAAATTGAATATGCATATCAGCCAAATTCGAGCGCAGGCGGAGTTCGCAAAGTTATATATGCCATTAGATTCGTAATCATTTTTACATAATATTTTTCCTCACGCAAATACGCACCCGAATCATTTTTCATTCGTTCATCACGTTTCGTTTGTTGATCTTTTCAATCTAAAAACAAATTGAAGTAGGATTATGTTTTTTGACATCTACAGACTCAGTTCTTAATATTTTATACGTTTGTTTATAGTTTAAAAATGTCAGTAGAAACTGGAATTTTGGGTGCTCTCAGATGGTGGTCTTAAAATAGGTGAATCAATAATTTCTTATTGATTGTCAAATGATTATTCACAAACGAAACGAAAATGGGCATTTATAAATGATATATTTAAAAAGTAGTACATACATACATACATACATACGCACTCACACCTTTAATCCCCGAAGGAGTAGGCAGAGCTGGTTGGTGGAGTAAGAGAGGAAGTACATATTTCGCCGAGCTTAATACCGTCCCATGATGTGATAGGGGGTGTGCCTATAGGCATACCGGGCACAATTCCAGACTTTGGGCTGACACTGAGTATTTCGTCATAGGAAAACTCATGATTAATAACCACCCTATATTAATAAAATAAATAATAAAAAAGTCGTACGATACTCAGTTCAGCTCAGTTATACTCCTACAGCAACAAAAATTAACATTCAAATATGTATTTTAAGTCGTGCTATGTAAGTACATATATAAGGGTTTTTCCTATTATTAGAAATACCGAGGGTATATCGGAGGTATTTAGGAGACTAGTTGGGGGTACATTAGTTATGACAACCTAAGTGGGAGTAGTAAATGTTTAATATAAAACGGAGTGCCTTCTGCGCTCCGGTGTTTAGTTGTTTTGTGAAGTAGACGAGACTATAGCCAGTATATTCGTGGTTCGGTGTTGTAAGTGTTAATCGTAATCAGTTCAATGGCCGTGTAGTTCAGCTTAGAGGGTAATGCTGGTAGATTAATTATAAAGAGAAGCCTTAAGTGAACCCTGACATTCATTTGTGTTAATATTAAGCACTGAGATGTGTAACAGTATTGTGTAAATCAATCAATAAGATCATAAACATTGTATTTGTGCCTGTTTAAATATCCATCTTGCATAGTTTTGTTGATGTTCCTAACACATATTATAATGACAAGATATAATAGCCGTCCGCGCGCGGTAAGCACGCTTGACACACAACTGCCACATCAATGTGTTGCCACATCAAAGCGGTGTCGTTGAAAGTTATCGATAGTTTCTCATGCTCATGTCAACCAAATCATAAATATCTGGATAATATAATTGTCCCGATTTAAGGTCCATAAATCAATCCGCTATTAATTTAATTGAAGTGTTTACGATTATGTTATACAATTTATTTTGTTTTCATAAATAATGTGGTATGAGTTGACTTGATATAAATTATTTCTTTACGCAAAATGGTAATAACAAGCACACCTAGCACCCATATAAAGACTGCCGCTAATTTGCAGTGATATATTTATGCATGACGTATAATTTATAACTATAACAGTGTCAGTTACTAATTATAGTGAGCGAGAATGTGTGATATACTAACATTTCAATATGTCCACTCGATTTACATTAATCAATATATTAAACGTATGTGTTTGTTAAATAGGCCGGTCACACGCAACGCGGGCAAGAAAAGTGGAGCAAAACTATAATGAACTTTTTTTTTTATCCTAGCACAGCAAAGTGACCGCACTGCACCTGATGGTAAGCGCAGTGCGGTTTAATTAGAGTAGCGAGAGACGATCCATTCCCCGCTACTCAACACAATCATGCAGGCTTGCTCCTTCACACTACGCCATGGGCAAGAAGGTGAAGAAGCGGTCGAGGGTCAATTGTCAGAGTACTCAGAAGGCCGCAAAATGGCCAAACATTATACCCCAACTCTAGACCCCCGAGAAAAACCGGATGTACACTGGCTGATCCCGGAATGCGACACACTTGCGTGTGCCACTATGGCTGGTTTTTTACCCTGTGTACGGTGGTCGCTATCCGGGTGGATATGAATATCCTACCACCAGCAAACTAGAAGAGACTAGAAGAGGAAACAGGGGAGACAATATAAAAGATGGGAAGACGAAATTAAAAAAATAGCAGGAACAACATGGTCAAGAACAACCCGAGATAGAGACGAATGGAAGAAGTTGGGAGAGGCCTTTCGACAATCCTAAAGCGTAGTAATCTATGTGAACAGTGCAATTTATCTGAATAAAGGCTTTTATTATTATTATTTTAATTGTTAAATATGCGAATATTATATATTCAATCTACATACATACATATACATATACACTCACGCCTGTAATCCCCGAAGGGGTAGGCAGAGGTGTAACCACTGTACACCCACTTTTCGCCGAATTCCGGTCCCATAATGTGATAGGGGGCGAGCCTATCGCCATACCGGGCACAGATTCCAGACTCCGGGCTAATACTGAGAATTTCTAGATAGAAAAACCCAATATCACTTTACCCGACCCGGGGATCGAACCCAAGACCTCAGCACAGCAGCAGTCGTAACACAACTGCGCCACCGAGGCATTCAATCTGTATATATAAAAGTGAATCCCCAATTCCCTTGGCCACGGCATCACGCGTGAACGGCTGGATCGATTTCGCTAATTCTTTTTGTTGTGTTTGTTAGTATAGATAAATAAATAACACCAAACACGACCATATAAGCTTTTGTAACGTAACTATAACGCGTTTGATATAACTGTCAGTCGTCTGAAAGTTCGCAAAATATAGAAACATGTAATATATAATGTATGTAGCATAAGATGATTCCATGGATTTTATACCTTTTCAAAAATAACTACCATGCGGGTGGAGCCGCGGGCAAAAGTTTGTGTAATATATTATTAAGAACAAGTCTCTTGAAATCAATTCCAATCTGGAACTCGATACAGTTTCTATTCCAATCTAGAAGATATTGGAACTCTAACTCACTCAACTAAATGAAATAGAATATTTACGAACTAGCGATAGTAAATACTCTATTTCATTTAGTTACAAAAAAATCGTTCGCCGTATTCAGCTAAATCGTGCGCTGGTGTTGCGTTCAAGAGTGCCAATTGTACAGTTGAACCCAATGCCATTTTAAATTGGAATCGAGTGTCAAGAAAATTGAAATTTGGCACAGAGATAGATAAAGTCTGGAATAGCACATATGCTAAATGCCTTTCTTTATCTTGCTATGCCATAGGAAGGGTCTATGGCATAGCAAAATAAAGAAAGGTATAATAGCTTAAGATGCCTCCATGGATTGTACACCTATTGTTCCATAAATATCCTCCACGCGGGCGGCGCCGCGAGCAACATCTAGTATAATATAATATAACACACCCAACAGTCACACACATAGTCCTGACCCCACACTAGGTAAAACCTGAATCATGGGTATCAAGAACTACGTGGCACAACGATCCCACAACACCCAGACCCGAAACAAATATCTCTCTGCCATTGACATTTGTCTCGGTGCAGGAATTGAACCCACGGCCTGTATTTTCACAGCCGGCTTCTCACCCGCTGCGCCACGGAGACTGACCTACGCTTAAAGAGACTGTTAACTAATAGTTAGGAACACTTTAAAGACAAGTTTAGTATTTTAAGGACGAACCTTCCCACATTAAAGGAAACTCATTATGAGCAAAGAGTATAAAATAGTCCAGAGCTTTCCTAACTATTGACGACTGACCGTATACAGTTCCGTTTAACGATTCTTTTGTGAATAAACGCGCTTGATTTATCTTTGTTTTATTACGTAGTGTTCTTTGCAATTAAACTACATACTTGAACTAAACATTAGGTACCTTCGGAGAGAGATGGCTAGACAGGCGCCACGGGGCGCCTAAGTTCCGACTGACACAGGTATTAACGGACCATGGGTGTTTCGGGTCGTTCCTGTGTCGGATCGGAAAGGAGGTGTCCGCCGTGTGCCACCACTGTGGCAACTGCCGCGAGGACACGGCCCAACATACGTTGGAGGAGTGCCCAGCCTGGGACGAACAGCGCAGCGCTCTCAGAGCAGTCGTCGGAGGAGACCTCTCGCTGCCGGCCGTGGTGTCGTCCATGGTCACCAGCCGGAGGTCCTGGCGTGCGGTGGCCCACTTCTGCGAGAGCGTCATCTCGCAGAAGGAGAGTGCCGAGAGGGATCGGGAACGAAATGATCCCTCCCGCCGCCAGAGAAGACGTAGGAGGCGCCGGGTGGACGACTGACTGGCGTCTCCCGCCCTGTGGAATGGGGGCGTTTTGAGAATTTCACCACGGTAACCCCTGCCTGTCGTACGAGGCGACTAATTGGGGCCATCGGGGGTCGCGGGCGCGCAGCGGAGGGCTGTCAACCCGTATCGATGCACTCCCAAATGAGGGGCATCGTGCGACCCCGAGATGGACGGCAGCGCGGGTGGTAAGGCCTCGTTCGCTGTCGTTGTTCGGTGCGCGGGGGCTCCTTAGCCCTCCATGGAGATGGGCTGCTACGCAGCACCGCGCAGGGGCGATTCCGGCTGCAATTCTAGCACTCCTTAGAATACCCCGGAATCGCTCTGCAAGCGCCGATGAAGGCCACCGCGGGGTTTTAGCTGGTAGTGTCGGGTGGGGTGTACATAGGGGTTAGGGACTCGGCCCAGCGGCAGCGCGGATAGCCATCATCCGTGCGAGGGGGATGCTGGGTCGTATGACCGGCTAGTCCAGCATACCCGTTTTATTCTTAATCCTCTTCCCTCCGGAGCGGGCGGCGGTAATAAAACGCTTTCCCCGCGACAAAAAAAAAAAAAGGTACCTTCGGAGAGCCCTGGAGCGCTAATTTTTTTTACGTTTCATAATTGTTCAGTTTATTGAATTTAAATAGCCTTTACTGTTTTAGTCTTAGCTTTCAAAATCAAGATCAAGAAGGGTAAATATGAGTTATTATTAATCTGCTGTATCTAGTCTAAGATCACGTGGGAATACCAACAATGAAAATCTTTGATGTTTTAATTTCGCGCTGTGTCGCGGCATTGTTTTTTTTTAGATAAATAACAACTGACATCCACTAGCCGGCTGTGGTGGATTCAATTCCCGCACCATGACTACTGTTTGTTTTATTTACAAAATAGTCATTTCGGGTCTGGGTGTTGTGGGATACTAGTCACTCGTAGTTGTACTCCACGATACAGGTTTGCCTAGTGTGGGGTCAGGACGATGTGTCACACTGTTACTATATTAATCTATTTATCATTCATTATCATATAATATTATTCACATTCATAAGGATTTAATTAAATTAGGATTCATGTGTATTGATCAATTGCTTCATAAGAAATTTTTATTCGAAGATTGAAACATGGCAGTAATACCATTTGGCTCCCATACAAATTATATATAATTAATAAGTTTCATCATTAAGCTATAGGTATCATTTTTTAAATAACGATTGAATATTCTCAAGATTTTCTTGGAGATCAACATACTTTTTGAGATTTTGGCGTATGCTATGCTCATGATTGCTATACTAATATATAAAGAGGTAAAGTTTGTGAGTTTGGATCACAAACGGGGTAATCTCCGGTACTACTGATCCGATTTTGAAAAATAACCACCACGCGTGCGGATCTCGGGCCTCAGCTATATGATGCGTAGATAGGGAATGCCCATACTCCAGCAAACTGTATCTTAAATTTTGTTTTCTTTAAATCATGCCTCTCGGATCACCGCATTTGCTCAAGTTCTTTGACTTTTATTTAATTATATTGTCACGTATCATGTATGCCACTACATAAGCCTTAACGCTACATATAATAACTGCAGAAGCAACTTGGAAATTTTAAGCGTACGTGTTGGACATACCCTTATTATTACATTAGTAACATCACTACAAATAGGAATCTGCTGATTTTGACAGATATAACAAACGTGAATAGACTGACAGACAGACTGACGTGACAGAGCTGTGTAAAACCATTTCAGCTCAAAGAGGCGCCGTAGGCATTTAACCGCCAAGGATTGTAATGTACAGCCTCGTGATTGTATCGCGTTTGTTTGTGGCCCACGCGTAGTGACTAAACAAATCTAAATAACCAATAGATTATTAATCGCCATTCCAGTTTTTAAAATGATAATGGTGTAACCGATGCTAAAGGAGAAAACTTCGATGTTGCTAATTCCTAAACTACAATGGCCAATAATCAGAGAGTCGCTCTGATTAACGCTACTTCGCAAACCTCCTTTCAGGATAAGCTAGACAGCTAAAAAGTACTAGTCTCTGATGCATAATAATTCAGGCGCAAAAATATGCCGTAAGTCTCATTCAAAATGCATGAAAAGCGAGTGCATTTTTCTGTAAGCGTGATAAAGCAAATACTGTCTAGACTCTGACAAGTCGAACCTAAAATAACTGTTGCCTTGAATTTTATATATCAGGTTCAGTTCAACACGGAAGTACTGAAAGTTCAAAGTTGGTCGAAAATATTATTGGAGGTCTATTGGTCAGATATTATGGCACATTATTTTTTTATGATTCTTTTATTCGTTATTGATTGTTAGAAATTCTTTGATATATTTTTTTAAATACGTTCTGTACAGACTGCCTCAGTGTCGTAGTTGTAATTGCGTACGCGATACGACTGCTGTGCTGACGTCTAGGGTTCGATCCCCGGGTTGGATAAAGTGATATTGAGTTTTTCTATCCCAAAATTATCAGTATTCGTCCGGAGTCTGGAATTGTGCCCGATATGATAATAGTCTCGGCCCCTATCACATCATGGGACGATAAGTTCGGCGAAATGTGGGTGTACTAGTTACACCTCTACCCACCCCATCGGAAATTACAGGCGTGAGTGTATACGTATGTATGCTCCATACATTACCAATTAAGTTGAATTATAACTTTTTGGATGATTATAAATTACCCAAGCACGTCGAATGTGCAAATAGAGTTGATAAGGTTGCGCCAAGAACTGATGTCAAAATAAATGACAATATGGCAACTCATGTCACCTTTGACAATTCCAACAAAATCCTTGAGGATGTTTAACACGTCATAATGAAAATGGTAATAAAACTCGGCGAGCGGATCTCCGAATGTCTGTGAGTCACGAATGGTTGCACATGTATATTGCTTATATCTGTTTGATTATGAATTTATTAAGCTTTGCAATTTCTTTTGAAGGAATTTACTCTGGTTTCTCTTTTATTGACATTGAAAAACCTCAAGATGATGTTCCTCGCACACCGCATTATTGGTTTTGATGTATCAATAATAATGGAATAGGAAACTTATTTTGGTGACGCTTTCTAAGTGAACTTTAGGCATTAAATATGACTTTAAAATTTGAGTTTTATTACTTGTGCTAACTTTTATGAACATGTGTGTATTTGTTTTCGAGTTTGTGGTATGTAGTGCCAAAACTTTTTTGTCTTTAATCAATGACTCTAGCCCTCAAATACTGACATTACTCTACCAGTAACCTACTCTACATATCGTCGGTGATACTGCAATACGTTCCATGTCAAAAAAAATATATTTTTATTTTTTTTGTTAAAATGACCGAGATCTTGTATCCGAAAGCATCTGTTTCCGGTATTATTTGCCTGTTATTATATAGGTCTTAATAGCGTTATATCCTTATAAGCATGTCATACACTTAGCGAATTATTTAACAACAAAAAAAAACGTTTTTTGTCTCTGCTGTAAAATCAGTTCTTGGTGACATAGCTCGTTTTGCAGTATCACCGACGATATTTTATAACACGCCATATATTTTTACCGATAAAAGGCACGGTCTGATGTGTTTCAGTAATTAGGCGTCTTTTGTTTTTTTTGTTTGTAATAAGTTATAACCACATTAGTTCATTTCATACTAATGAAATAAGGTACAAAGTTATAATTTTTTAAGTATGACCTCTCTCGTCTATTAATAAAAATCCCTGGATTACTCAAATCGATTTCTTGTTGGTTCAAACACATAACAGTTCCATTAGCGATGGGTCTTTGTTCGTAGGCGGTATGTAAAGTAGGATCGCAACCCTCCCATTATATTCGGTGCGCTGCGTCCACCAGCCCTAATGCGATGGGAAATGTGCACCCCTTTGCGGATTGATTTTGTACTGTCCCTGTATCTACCTATATTATTTTAAATTGTGTTGTTTAAACGACACGCTTAAAATCTGGATCTTGAACTATGTGACTACTGATAATTACACACATACATGTACATCCGGTTTTTGTCGGGCTCTAGAATTGGGGTAGAAAGAAAGAAAGAAATGAAAGAAAAACGATTTATTAGTACAGCTAACAACACGCACATACCATAAGACAATTAACAACTTTATTATGATTAAAACTTATACTAATGGCACTTGCTTGTCGCAGCTGTGACAGGTAGGTGACCACTCAGCGTACTGCTGTGCTGTGGCACGTACATAGTACATACCACAACACAGCGCTGGTTTTCAGTGGTCACCTTATGGGTACGATGTTTGGCCGTTTTGCGGACCTCTGAGTACTCTGACAATAGACCCTCGTCCGCTTCTTCACCTTCTTGCACATGGTGTAGTGTGAAGAAGCAGGCCAGCATGATTGTGTTGAGTATCGGGGGATAGATTGTCTCTCGCTACTCTAATTGGACTGCACTGCGCTTACCATCATTTCAAGTGTGGTCACTTTGCCGTGCCAGTATAGATAAAAGATAGTCTTAACTCAGTCAAATACAATTATCTTGTTAAGGTTTGTATAAAATATTACTTTCCCGTCGGTCTAGGTTGTGACCTAGAGTAATATGATAAATGATGTTTTTTTTTTGTGTTTCTAGGATCATTGAATTAAAATGTTTATCACACATATAAATCCGAAATTCACAGTAATATACTATAATTTTGATAAGTGTAAATTAGTAATTAATGATTATATGTGATCGTCTGGAGTCTACTACCAGGATGGCCAAATCCTGGACCATAAACTCGTTAAGATCACATATCTAACTTCCCTGGATGGCTGGGCTGGACGGTAGCTTCGTTTTTACTGACAAAAAGTTTACTAGTCCAATAGCTTAAAATCTGAATTAACACCAGTTCAATTAATAGCACGTAGATAGTAGGTAGGTATCAAATATACCAAATTTTTATTTAGTCGCTTGTTTATTTTTTTTATCGGATTGCAGAGAGAAGCGCCTACATACCTACGCCTACGCCTACAGACTATATAATCAAAAAACACATAGGAAAAATGTCTTCATTTGCAATCTTTGCATCATTAAAGGTTTTTATTCATAAAAAGTACACCGACTTCAATAAAAAACAAATTATCCGACACTATAAAATGTTAGGGTATCCCTTGATTTTTCTGAGATCTCATCATCAGATCCTGACATGGTGGGACCACCTGGGAAGTATACCCTTTTAAACAAAAAAAGAAGAGAATTTCTCGAATCGGTCCAGGCGTCTTCGAGTAATTTTTTTTTTTTTGTGTCTTGATAGGCAGACGAGCAGACGGGCCACCTGATGGTAAGTAGTCACCGCCGCCCATAGACTTCTGCAATGCCAGGTCACAGAAAAGCCGCTGCCTACCGTTGAAGAACTACTCTTTTTAAGCCTCGTTTAAAGAAGGACATGTCATAGCGCTCAGGGAACACCGCAGCAGGGAGTTCATTCCAGAGCTTGCACGTACGTGGTAAAAATGAACGCTGGAAACGAACCGTGCTAGACGGAATCGTTTCCAGGTGGTATGGATGAACTCTGTTGCGGTGTCGGGTGGTGCGATGATAAAATGGAGATGTAGGCACCTTTTTAAACAGTTCCTCGGAGCACTCCCCGTGAAACAAACGATAGAACAAGCAGAGAGACCCGAAGTCTCTCCACAGCCCCAACGGTTCCAGGCTATCCGTGATATCAGGATCCCCGACAATTCGAACGGCCCGCCTCTGTAAGGAGTCAAGTGGGTCTAGCAAGTATTTCGGGGCTCCTGCCCAGAGATGAGAACAGTATTCCACGTGGGGCCGGACTTGCGCTTTATAAAGCGCCAATCTATGGCCCGACGTGAAATACCGCCTCGCTCTGTTCAGGATCCCCAATTTTTTGCTAGCCATTTTGGCTTCGTCCTCCACTTGACTCCTAAACTGGACCAAACTCGATATATTGACGCCGAGGATCCCAATACCCGGATCCCAATGGGGTTGAAGTGAACTAGGTTCCTTTCACCCCATTCAGAGGCCCGCCCTAGAGAACACCGAGCCTTGAGGAACGCCAGCATTAATGGACAAAGCGTCGGAGC
Source organism: Laothoe populi (assembly GCA_905220505.1). Taxonomy (NCBI): domain Eukaryota; kingdom Metazoa; phylum Arthropoda; class Insecta; order Lepidoptera; family Sphingidae; genus Laothoe; species Laothoe populi. Next base: position 7,285,726 of record HG992152.1, read on the forward strand.
AGTAGCCGTCTACGACGACTTTAATGCTCCGACCATCCAAAAAAGCTAGCGATCCAGGTGCAGAGTCCCTCGGGGATTCCATATGATGGTAGCTTCGATAGAATGCCCCCATGCCATACCCGATCAAACGCCTTCGCGATGTCTAGACCGACGGCCATAGCCTCATGCTTGCTCTCTATAGCCTCCGCCCAGCGATGTGTGAGGTAAACAAGAAGATCACCAGCTAAGCGACCGTGACGGAAACCGTACTGACGATCGCTAATCAGCTGGTGCTCCTCCAGATACCTCATAAGCTGGGCGTTAATTCTCCTCCTTTTTTGAACTCGGTTAAAAATAAATAGCGTAGAGAGAAAAATATTTTTAAAATTTCGAATATGTCCAATATCTTGGAAACCGTGACAACATTTGTTTATCTGAACTGGCACAATGGCCTCTACCCACAGGTAACGTATTATCCATTCATTAGGCCACACCCTGTATATGTATCCGACCTTTTTAATATTAGTCACTGTTTATTTACATTACATATTGCTCACGGATTTGCCTTCGAGGACTAGCATGGTCTTGAAGAAATGTTCTCCTTCTAAGATCGAACGCATGCACATATTACTCATGAGTGCGAAAATATATAATGTAAATATAACAGTAAATATCTATGTTGATAAATTGAAACTAACTTTACTCAAGGTACAAGATAATCGAACTTGAACTACATTAATATATATCCTTGCAAACTTTCCATGAACGATGAGTGCTTAGTAGAGTAGCACAGACTGCCGAGACGATTGTCGTATCGTGACAGATACCTCTAATATATTTAATTTATGTGTGTATTATTTGTCAAATATCGCTCGCTTAGCGGTGAAAGAAAATGTAAGTAGCGTAACAACCTTAATGATGTTTTCGGTGCGTCAAAAATGCCAACTGACATTAGGCAAGCTTGATAAGATAAGGTCTTACCTTGTTAGAAGAATGCAACCGTGCCCAGCGGTGGGATGTTATTATTTGTACCATTAAGATTTGCAATAATCTTCGGAAATGTAGCAATAATTTCTCTGGTATTGTGTGTATTTATTTGCGATTGTTATCACATACCATCATTATGCCTGCGGGCTCATTTGACTTATTTTCTATAAAAAATGTAATTGGTTCAATAGGTGTCGTAGGAATAGGCAGCGAACAGATAGACAACTTAAATCACGATCCAATTACCTGGGATAAAGTTGACACCAATTAAAAATATATAAATTGTAAACATTCCACAAATCTGTGACAATTGTCATTTGTTTTAAATGTTTAAATCGAAAAACTTTTCCCATTGTAGCTTTTACGGACATTAAATGTATTCATCACGAAAAACATTTGTTGCTTTGTAACTGAATTCTGTCGTTAAATGATATAAGTAAAATGTTTTCGTAAATCACCAACCGGCCAAATACAAGTAGAACTGTGCTATTTACAAAAACGTCTGTTAACTGATTATGTGGCTATACCGAATACTCAATAAAATATTGTTAAAAAGACAGAATAATACATAAAATACAGATATAGCATAGTTGGAAGTAATACGGACTGCGGTAACGACAGGGGGGTTACTCATGACACTCGATGCCAATTTAAGATTGGGATTGGGTTCGAAAACTGTACAATTGGCACTCTTGAACACAACACCAGCGCACGTTTTAACTGAATACGTCGGAATTTTTAAGAACTAAATGAAAAATACTCTAATTTACGATCACTAGTTCGTAAATACTCTATTTAATTTAGTTGAGTGAGTTAGTGTGCCAATGTCTTCTAGGTTGGAATTGAGACTGTATCGAGTTCGAGATTGGAATTGATTTCAAGAGTAGGCCTGCAGTTGTTGGTTTGAAACCAGCTTCTAATGGCATACTCCTCTGACATTTCTAAAGTCACGTGTGTGTTCATTGTTAATTGGTTAAATGATGATTGAAAACATTGTGATAAAACCTGTATATCCGAGAATACTCCATAACAATTTTGAATGTATGTGAAATCTCCAGACAGCCTCTGTGGCGCAGTTGGCGAGTAGCCGGCTGTGAAACGAGAGGCCATGGGTTCGATTCCCACACTGAGACAAATGTTTGTGTGACATGTTGTTCGTAGTCCCTGATACCACAACATAAGACTCGTATCTTAGTGTGGGATCGGAGCTATGTGTGTGACTGTTGCGTGTTATTATTATTATATTATTAATCTATAAATCCGCATTAGGCCAGCGTAGTGGACTAAGGCCCATCTCATTAGTAGGGGAGGCCCGTGCCCGGCAATGGGATATTGTTTAATACATGACTGGTATTATTTTATTATTATAACAATAAATTGAATTGATTTTGTTTTCATATAGCAAAGACAGGCAAATGGGCATATGCTTCATTTGGTGGAGGACTTGGGATACTGGAACTATCACCATATGAAACGTTGGTAATAATTGCCCTCACATTGGTTGGTAAAACAGCGGCATTACTCCTCTACCATTTGCGAAATGAATTAGTGTATATAATTATGTAAATACTTCAATATCAGTGATAACCTCGAATGAACATTACTACGACGAATAATTAATCTTCATTCTTGTGATCAATATTTTACCTTCAGTTTGTATACAATTATATGAGATCAGTAATTTTCTATAGTCAAGAATATTACATTAAAGCTGTACGAAATGGGTCATTGAAGACAGATATTATGTAGCCATTACATATTACCATTGTTTTTATGTAGGTTATCAGAACATAAAGAAGTTGAAACAACATCAACACAATGTGTTTTCGCAAAGTCTATCCTGTAAACAATAATACTTGTTCTCGAGACTCCATTCGCTTAGAAAAATATATAAACCAACAGAACAAAATGATTTCTGGTTCATACTCTCTCTACTTCACTGAACACTTGGGAAAAACGTGGCAAACGGCAGTGTTAATTAATCACTTGATTTATTTACGATATGGCAAGCCTCCGTGGTGCAACGGGTGAGCAGCCGGCCGTGAAACGAGAGGCCGTGGGTTGGATTCCCATACCGAGACAAATGTTTGTGACAGACAGATATTTATTTCGGGTCTGGGTGTTGTGGTACCGTAGTCCCTCGTAGTTCTTGATACACACGATACAGGTTTTACCCAGTGTGGGGACTATGTGTATGACTGTTGCGTTTATTTATTTTATTTATACTATAAAAAACCCATATATATATGTTCGTACACGCTAATCTTCGAAACCGCTTAAACGCTTTTAATGAATTTTTTGTGATGGTTGATTCCAGGATAGGATAGTTTTCATGCCCATAGGTATCACTGTTGTTAAGATCTTTTAACGACAATTCGGTCTACATAGAAGGCAGTCTGTGGCAGGATACCGTCGTCCGAACCTGCTAATGTAATAAAAGAATAAATATGAGAAATGTACTCTGTTTTTACATTAAATAAAGTTGGTAATTGATTGGAATACAGCAAATAATAATTTAAATTTCTTGTCAAAGTTGACATATTTTTTTCAAGTGTGATTTGGGTTTTCGTTACAGTAACTTTAGGTAAAATGAAAAACATGATATTTTCGGATTAAAAAGTGGGTACACATTAAGGTTTTTGTAGAAAAAGAGAAACTAATGAGCAAATAATGACTTAAAGAACAGTAAAGATAAACGGTATAATAATATTAATGTTCGGCGCTTACTTGAAAGATTAAATATTTTTTACTTGACGAGTAGACTCTGAAGTAAGATGAATTTTTCATAACATTTTATTGCTTTCATAAAGCACTTATATTTGGAAAATAAATAGTTTTCATTTCATATTTCGAAACATTTATTTAGCAAGCTTTTGAATAAGTTAACGTCTTTCTGTTATGCTGTCTAAACTAAAAGCCTATAAAGAGATTTTAAAGGGATTCAATCAGAACACTCGTTTACATAATGTTAAAGCCGTATGATGAAAGTTTCAGCTTAATATTCTCGTTTACCTACCATCCGTGGGGTTTGAGGTCGCTACATATTTCATTAATATTTTACTTGTTTTCGATTGTCTTTTTTTTTACTATAAATAGGCTTGCGTTTGACCACTATCTCGCCTGATGGTAAGTGATGATGTGGTCTACGGTGGAGCACGCTTGCCTAGAAGATACCTATTCACTCTTGACTTGACTGATTTCAACTTATTTAATATGCTTTATACATATAAATAAATAAATAACACCGATCAGTCACACACATAGCCCCGATCTCACACTAAAATACGAGTTTTGTGTTGTTGGTATCAGGACGAGACGAGAGACTTTCGGTCTCACAACACCCAGACCCCGGACACAAATATCTGTCTGTCACACAAACATTTGTCACGGTGTGGGAATCGAACCCACGGCCTCTCGTTTCACAGCCGGCTACTCGCCAACTGCGCACGGAGGCTTTCATATATATTTATTTATTTATTTTAAGGAAACAAACAGTGTTACAAAAGATACAACTAAACAAAAACTATACACAAATTATATGTTTCCACAGATAAAAAGATGGATTTATTAAGTCGACTGATTGCAATGCGATCAATGAACATGGACTTTGTCGTCTTCTTATTGTTATATCATTCTAATTGGATCTCTCTGACTAGAGAGGGTATAAGATGAAAGTCCGGTCAATTTTTTGTCAGTACCAGTGGCACCCATTGTTTGAAATTCGAACTTCATTCATTATTTTTTGTGGTTGAGGTTCTTTTGTCAAAGAATATACCTCTATAATGATTGTTTTTTTGTGTTGTTCCATTTAGTCAGCTGCGGAGCGTCAAATACGTCATTAAGGTGTGTTTTATCTTCGACATTGGTAGTATGATCGGAAACAGTGATTGTTTTATTTAATGTTAAAGTATTGGAAACAGTATTATAACGTGAATGGTATTTTTCTGCACTCCTCCATATAAACTTCCACAATGCCAAATCAACGAAAAATTTACGTTTTTTTATACCGTGATGGTGGCAAACAAGCTTGAGCCCGCCTAATGGTAAGCGGTTACCGTAGCCTATGGACGCTTGCAACACCAGGAGCATCACATGCGCGTTGCCGACCCTTCATAATCATAATCAATTTATTGGTAAAGAACATTTACACGTCTGTTTTTTTTAATACATTTCAAATTAAATATAAATTTAAAGACTTAAATAAATTAAAATAATTAGATCTAACGGATCAGCCAGTAGATCTACTGGCTGATTCGCTTGATCTCTAATATAATATACAGTCAATCATTTAATAATTATCATTTCTATCTATGTCAATCAAAATACATTATGGAATTCAAAATACATTATGGAATGTGAGAATGTGTGAATAATTCATGAACCTATTTACTCCTTTCTTGAAGAACCCCATACTGTAGTCCCCTTGGAAAACCACGAGGAGCTCATTCCACATTCTATACTTAAGTATAAATTATCCAAACTTAAGTACATACAACTATATTATATTAGGATCTCTTAGCTGACTAATTTTAATACCTACCACATATCGTTTGCCTTAAATTTAATGAGACTTGAGTCGCAAACGCACACATATATATAATTGAAGTTTAAAAGACATTTATGTGTTTTGCGAACAAAGTATTGAAACTAATTAAAGGTTTCCAAGTTATCTCGATACAAGATTAAAAAACTTTTAACACAATATTGGTTTTGATAAGATCACGGGCAGATTTCCAACTTATACGTTATTTGTGAACCCAAAGTATTATAATTACAATATACCTACATTTTCTACTTCGTTGGTGTTTTATATTCGTATTTTTGCCGCACCATTAAGCTGTGGAACAGTTTGCCAGCTACCATGTTCCCTCCTTCCTATGATCCTGGGTCCTATAGGCGTAGTATGAAGAAGATACGCAGCAGGTTGAGTAGCGAGGGTTAGATTTTCTCTCGCTACTTGATACTCTAACTGGACGGCACTGGGCTTACCATGAGGTGCAGTGTGGTCACATTGCCGTGCCAGGATAAAAAAAATGGTCACAATTCACAACCATGCTACCGACCACATACTAAGATACGAGTCTTGTCATCCGAAATTACCAGAAACTTTCGGTCTCACAACATCCAGACCCGAAACAAATAGATCACATAAACATTTGTCTCGGTCGGAGGATCGAACCCGCGACCTAGAATTTCACGGGTTATTCATCCACTATGTATGCTATCAAGGTGGGTTTTTACGGTGAATGAGATTTCCAGTGTTAATCCAGCCTCTTCCTTAGGAAAGCTATTACCTTTCTCTAACATCTACTATGATTGTTCTGATATTAAGGGTTTTCAGGAATGGTATATACCATTCCATCAGGTGACCCGCTTGTGCGTTTACCGCATGCTCGTTAAAAGCTAAAAAGTTTAACAAAATTGTTGTGGATAATATATCATTACTCTACATTAAGTGAAATTATTAAATGTTCTGAAGATTTTTTTTTTTTTTTTTTTAGTGCCTCGATAGGCAGACGAGCAGACGGGCCACCTGATGGTAAGTAGTCACCGCCGCCCATAGACTTCTGCAATACCAGGGCACAGCAAAGCCGCTGCCTACCGTTCATTACCGTACCACCGTACCGTTCATTAGATTATTCATAAAATCAGTCACTTTTACAATAAGTAAAAGCAAAGGAACTGAAGATGTAATTATAATTTCTTAATATTTGTTTATTTCAAAAGCGTTTATTCAGGCGATACGCTTTGCTATTCTCATGATATATGCATATTCGTTAAAATAATTGGTATAGAAACCTTGATAGTCTAAACAAAAAGGAATTAGATACGCCCGGTAATTTGTTTAGTATAAGTTTTACTTCTTGTTTAGTAGTACCTAAAATTTTCTAACGATCGTGTAGTTTACGTAAAGATTAATTCGTGTAGAAACTTGTTTGGACTTAAAATTTCTGAGAAGTCTGTGGACTAAATCGCTATAATAATGTTTATTTGTTTTCAGAAGGCTTACAGATCAGAAACACAATCTGTATATATAAAAGAAGGAACTGACTGACTGACTGACTGACTGACTGACTGATTTTTCAACGCACAGCCTAAACGGCTGGGGTTAGAGACTTGAAATTTTGACAGTAGGTACCTTTTATGACGTAGGCATCCACTAAGGAAGGGTTTTTGGTAATACCACCCCTAAGGGGGTAAAATAGGGGATGATAGTTTGTATGAAAATCCGTCATTTTTGAAGTTAAATTCATGAAAATTTGTATTTGGCATTTTAGTTAAAAATAAAAAATATATGTTTCAGGATTTTTGGAAATTTCGCCCCTAAGGGGGTAAAATAGGAAATGAGAGTTTGTATGAAAATCCGTCATTTTTAAGTTAAACGCATGAATATTGGTATTTTGCATTGTATACTTTTTCTCCCAAACATGACCTCCAATGGGGGCGGAGCCGCGAGCAACAGCTAGTTACAGTATAATTAAAAGTAAATCATGGTATGTTAGATATAGGTAGCTCCATTACCACTTTTTCTGTTTCAATACAACAAGATATTATAATGCTTATTATCTTCCTTAATTTTAAAAATACTGCCATTTTCTTTTACGGTAATCGACTCTATCAATCAAAAAATCAAAATCAAATATTTATTGAATCCATGAAATGTTATACATTATTTAGATTCAGTCAATTTTTTACTCGTCCGCCAGTTCGGAATGCAGTTTCGCTAGAGAAGAACGGGCAAGAAACTTTAGCGTTGCTCTTTTTCAACATTGGTTAACAATATTTGGTAATACAATTATTATACAATTTTAATTTAATTACATTAGATTAGAGCAGCTCAATGTGTGTTAAGCTGCCTTATTGCAAGATTGTGAAATAAAACTCATTACAGCACCTAGTGCCGCACATGACCATAGTGAGAGTGAAATCTCGATTTCTTAAAGCAGTTGGTCCTTACTGAAATAGTCTGAGCAGACCAGTCCACACGAGCCGCACCCGCACTATAAAAACAATACAATATCATCTGGTAATCAATTAGCCATATTTTATTGACTGTTGTCTGTGTGCGTCGCTAAATAAATAAATACACCCAACAGTCACACATAGTCCTGACCCCACACTAGGTAAAACCTGTATCGTGGGTATCAACAACACGAGGGACTACGGTCCCACAACACCCAGACCCGAAACAAATATCTCTCACACAAATTTTTCTCGGTGCGAGAATCGAACCCACGGCCTCTCGTCTCACAGCCGGCTATTCGCCAACTGCGCCACGGAGGCTATCTTTGATTACCTATATTCAAAAAGAAAAATAAAATAAATATATTTATGCCCATAAAATATACTGGCCTTAGTGGAAAGTATTAACTAAAGTCTAGCAATATTATAAAGACATGAAAATAAGCGAAAACAAACGAGCTCCCCTTTATTCATATTCCGTCAACACAATTTACTGTAAGTAGGGTCGAAAAGGAGTGAACATGAAACCTTATCTAATTCACTTTCCTTAAACACCTCCTTGTTTTATTCAATTACGTTATAACGGTGTCATACATCAAGTTATTTTCTATGTTTTAATCAGTTAGTTAAATTACTAAATTCAATAATCAGACACATAGTCCTGACGTCACACTAATGCTGAAAGCACCACTTAGTACGTATAAGCTTTGAAATAATATCATAAATCAATTTTGCAAAGCCAACTTAACACAGAATGATTTTTTCTAAAAAATTTTAGTATTGTATGCAGGTTTCCTCATGATGTTTTCTTCGCCGTTAAATGAGTGATACCAATAACATATAAATTAGACAGTCAGGGATACTTGCCATGGGTTTAGATTCAAACCCGTAATTCGTCTTGACATTCCGTTTCATTCTCACGACAAGGGCATGTGAAAACATATATCGTCGGTGATACTGCAATACGTTCCATGTCAAAAAAATTTTTTTTGTTAAAATGGTCGTGATCCTGTATCCGAACGCATCTGTTTCCGGGATTATTTGCCTCTTATATAGGTCTTAATAGCGTTATATCATTATAAGCATGTCAAAAAAAACTTTTTTTGTCTTTGCTGTAAAATCAGTTCTTGGTGACATAGCTCGTTTTGCAGTATCACTGACGATATAGGGATTATACTTGATTATAGTCACTTAAAATAATCTTAAATATCAAATTAAATTGTAATAATACCGCCTCAGTAAAGCATTAACAAGGGTATTACAGCTACAAATACTTTTTAAGCGAACTCGCGTCTGCGAATGAGAACATATTGTTATCAATTTATTTTGTAATAAGTAAGTCCTACATACTATATACCTTTTCTACAAGCTATTTAAAACGTGGCTCATTAAATTTCCATTATTCGGCTCTATTTTGTTTTCAAGTATTTTCAATCAAATCTGGTAAGATTATATTGCAAAGTAAAGCGAATTTAGTGATTTTATTTATCTGCAATTGTCCATAAATTAACGTATAATTCAGACGCTGCCTTTTAATTTCATTGAAAAAGTATCATCATATAATTTATTAAAATTCGTGATGTCTAATACTTAAGTAAAAGTTTTTTAATTCATAAAAAGTTCACCGACTTCAATAAAAAACAAATTATGCGGCACTATAAAATTTGAGGGTTTCCTTGATTTTTCTGAGATCCCATCATCAGATCCTGACTTGCTGCCAATGGGACCACCTGGGAAGTATTCCCCTTTAATCAAAAAAGAATTTCTCGAATCGGTCCAGGCGTCTTCGAGTAATCGGGTAACATACATAAAAAAAAAGATTCCGACGAATTGATAACCTCCTCCTTTTTTGAAGTCGGTTAATAATCGGGTAACATACATAAAAAAAAGATTCCGACGAATTGTTAGCCTCCTCCTTGTTTGAAGTCGGTTAAAAAGATTTGTAAATTCAACAATATCCACTTCTATTAATAATTAACGTAGGTATGTGATATTTAGCTGTCCGTTCGTGGCTTTTCATCAGTTATCAATTCCGACTGGTTTAAACTGAACAAATATAAGTTTACTTGCTTTACAACAACGCACCATAATATTATTACTTTAAAGTCTATAAAATAATACGCAGAAGGAAGCTACTTTGCCGGCCTCATTGGTGTGGTCTGCAGTTCAAAAGCAATAATAACCATACAATGCGGGCGTATTGTATATAGGCCATATTCGCAGGCAAGAAATAGTCTATAAAGAATATTTATTAAACCGACTCTCATTGGAGACAAAACTCATAACTTATACAAAATAAAGAGATAGTCAGTCTATTTGCAAATATTCACAATCGAAATATCAATAGGAGTTTCACAGAGATTTTATTAAAACGCTGTGAAATCATGCGTACTCGGCTTTGTGAATGTATTTCGAAAATAATTTCAAGTAGTTTATACAAAGATATTTTGATCTAATAAAAATAAATGTACATATTAAGAACCAAATAATATGAATTCTGAGCCCAAAAATGGTTCAAATTGTGCTTTTGTCAGAGTTTTTATTTATTAAGTTTGCTTTTCAGCACAGATTTATTTGCATTTCTATTTTAACCCTATTTTTCAAATTTATGTCTATTAGTCTACAATATGTCTAAATCCTTAGGTACTTCATTAGATCTTTTGTTAATTCCCTACGTTCCGATTGATAGGCCTAATTAATCACATTCACCGCTCTATCTACTTTAATTTGCCCTACGTATCCGATGAATTTTGAAACTCATTTCACAAAAACTACGTACAGTAAATTTTACAAACATAATTTATTAAGTTAATAATATAGACCCACAAGTTAGTGATTTTACTTTTAGTTTTTTCTTCTGATGTCTTTATAAGAGAAATAAAATTGTTTTTGACACCCGAGAACAATAGTTTTAGCGATTACCTACTTGATCTAAATGTAAATTTGAAAAGAGATTTCTGTTATTTCGTATATACTTTGATCTGATTAAAAGATTTCCAGTTCTTTGCACGAATAGCGAGAAAACTGACTGAGCTGTTATTACATTTTGAATTCTTATATAATATTACTGTTTTAATTTATTAAATGAAATCTGCTGTTTTATTTATTAATAATTTAGATTTAAGTATATCTTTTACATTTAAAATTGTCAATTATGCTGCGAGCTTGAATTTTAAATGCCACGGCCGTAGCCGTAATATGAACAAGCCAAAAATACAGTTTTAATTAGAGCTATTTTAGGGATAATTATTGTAATATGTATATTTAATGTTGTTTTATATCCCATATTTTTTTTTGAGAATTAATTTAAAATTTAGAATAAAATATATTTTATTCAATGTATACTTAATATTTAATTCAATCTTAAAATTAGTTACTATGTAAGATTACCTCGTAATTATCCTATACAAAGTTTGTATGTGCCAGATAAATTTTCCATTACGAAAAAGTTCTAAATTTTCTGTAATCTGATATTGACAGAGATCTGATTTAGTATTCTGTTGAAATAATTGGAGATCAAATTATATTGTAGTTCGAAATGCGATATTTTTCAGCAATATTTACTTAGTCAGCTCGAGTTCAATAAAAATACCTTAAAGGCGTCGTTACTATGGTTTTTTAATACAGAACCGGTTGATGCTTAAAGTTACTTTCTGTGTTCCATTTCTAAATCGCGTCTTTATTTGAGTTGAAAATCTTTTCTGAATATTAAAATCTCGTCATTAACCAGTGTCGCTTTATCATTGATTGCTAGAAAATACTATTTATTATACGCTAATTAGCTGTTAATTTTATATTTATTTTAATCCCATTTCTGCTTATTCTGTCAGAATTTCCGGAAAATTAATATTGAGACAATCGACGTTTTTAATGATATTTACAATAGACGCATCTTTTTTCATATTTTATTTCCGAGACTTCTTATTATAACCAAACCAAGTTCTATCATGTAACCTTGGGCTCATAAGACTTATTATGTGTATAAAAAATTCATTGAGACATATCTTTTTAAATGTATAGACAGCCTCCGTGGCGCAGCGGGCGGGTGAAACTAGAAGCCGTAGGTTCAAATCCGCGCACCAAGAAAAATTCTGATGCGCAAACATTTGTTTCGGGTCTTAATCGTAGTTCTTGATACCCATGATACAGGTTTGCCCTGGTGTGTTGTCAAGTCTATGAGTGTGACTATTGGGTGTGCTATTATAAGTTTTTTTTAAACACATTTTGATTTTTAAAAAACTTAAATGTTAAAATTCACCGTCCCCACATTATCTATGTTTTTTTTAGTGCCTCGATAGGCAGACGAGCAGACGGGCCACCTGATGGTAAGTAGTCACCGCCGCCCATAGACTTCTTTCTGCAATACCAGGGCACAGCAAAGCCGCTGCCTACCGTTGTACCGTATGTAACATTATTATAAACCAGAATACAATATTAAAGTAATTTTTTAGGTTTGCCTGTTCATACCCTCTCAAAATCACCACATACAATCGACAACTTTTCAATTTCCGATATTGCTAAACAAAAGCATCGAACGGTTAACAATATAAAAACAAACTCTGTTCCGGACAACGTCCGACAATAGCCGCTCCGAATTTACGGTTCAACCGTTAATTAATCCAATTTGAGGATAAAAGCCCTTATGTAGGGAGCAGCCTTTGTAACTAGTGCATTGTTGCTCTATTAGTTGCTAGTGGCTTTTGTGTTACTTTTTTGTACTTAAGTTTGACACTATTTCTAATTTACTACTTCATTGTATAAGTTCAAAAAGGATGGGAGTATATTCGATGATAAAAGCAAGACAATTGGTTACATAATGGTTTCTTATTATTCTTCTTCTTCCACTAATAAAGTTTTAAAGGCTACCAGCTCTTTAATAAGTAAGTACTCTAACACATTAAATCTGGATGTATCCTTACTCATTCCATCGAGTGCAAAACCACCTAAACTGTATGGGTTACCAAAAATACACAAGGCTAATGCTCCGCTACGTCCCATAGTGAGTCACATCGACACACCAACCTATAGATTGGCTCAGCACGTAGCCAAAGTGCTTTCACCACTTAGAGGAAACACCAGAGCATCTGTGAAGGATTCATACCAATTTGTCAGTGACATTAAACACCTACAATTAGCTGACAATGAAACCTTGGTAAGTTTTGATGTCCAGTCACTGTTCACAAGTTTACCCGTACAAGACTGCATCAAAATTGTCTCTAAGAAGTTAGCCGAGAATAGCTTGCCCCTAGCATATGCAGAACTACTCAACCATTGCCTTACATCTGGCTACATGTTGTGGAATAGTCAATTCTACATGCAAGTGGATGGGGTAGCTATGGGCTCACCCGTGTCTCCAGTAGTCGCCGATATCTTCATGGAGGACTTTGAGGAGATAGCCCTAAGCACAGCCCCTGTTCCAGTAAGATTTTACAAGCGGTATGTAGATGACACATTCACAATTTTACCATCTGACAAAGTAACTGCATTTTTAGACCACCTTAACTCCATTAATAATAAAATTCAATTTACTATGGAGTTAGAACAAAATAATTCTCTTGCATTTTTAGATGTCTTAGTTATCCGTAATCCTGATCAGTCTTTAAGCCACACTGTATATAGAAAAAAGACCCATACTGATAAATACCTTAATGGTGAATCTCACCACCATCCAAAACAGTTAGCTACCGTGGGTAAATCTTTGTTTCAGAGAGCACAAGGAATCTGTGATGAGAAACATCTGGCCGCTGAGCTGCAACATGTCAAGCGAGTACTGCATGACAACAAGCTCCAAATTCCTCGCCGTCATCACAGAAACCGAGTGAAACCAGCCACAGTCGAGCGTGTCCCGGTCACTTTACCTTACATCAGAGGCGTCACTGACAAGATTGGCTATGTACTGAAGCGTGCTTCTATTAAAACCTATTATAAGCCGCCCAAGAAGATAAGTCAATTCTTACCACCTGTTAAGTGTCATATACCTCTACAAGAACCGGGCATATATAAAATAGATTGTGACTGTGGACTCTCTTATATTGGTCAAACAAAAAGAAATATAGGGACCCGCGTAAAAGAACACATAGCTGACGTAAAACACCGACGCTCTACGAAGTCTGCAGTTGCTGAACATTCAGAGGAAGGCTCCAAGCATTATCTTCGATTTGACAAGCCACAAATCCTTGCCAAAGAACACCGATTCCTGCCTAGGATGATCCGCGAGGCTATTGAAATTAAAAAACATCCAAATTTCAATAGAGAAGATGGTTGGAAGCTAGCACCAGCCTGGGATCCAATTATACATTTAATTAAATCGGAACCCAAAAGACCAACTGCCAGACCTCAAGACATTGTGAGCTCCTTCTGCGTAGATCGGACTACAACAAATAAAAATTAAATATCAACTATATGGAGGGTAGAAACATTGCACTATACTTTCGTGACGACATACAACTTAGTCTGCCCCGTGACCACGAAGGCTGTAAAGCCTTCGAAACGTCGGGTTTCAAAAAGTAAAATAAACCGCGATATAATCCGTAAAATTCGTTTTATTTCAATGACAATTGGTTAGTTAACATTCGTAGGCACAAGTATTCCTTTAATATATTAGAAATCACTAAATAAATTTTATAGTTTTCCATGTAACATAAAAAACTATAATTGTATAAATTAAAAAAACATGTTAAATTCGCTGGTATGATATTCATATCCACCCGCATAGCGGACATCGTACAGAGGGTGTTAAACCCGCCATGGTGGCACACGCAAGGGTCTCGAGTTTCGGGGTCAGCCAGTAAACATCTGGTTTTTGTCGGAGATCTACAGTTAAGGTACGATGTATGGCCGTGTTGCAGCCTTTTGAGCACTTTGACACTAGACCCTCGATCGCTTCTTCACCTCCTTGCCCCATGTAGTGTGAAGAAGCTACACAGCAGAGCGGCATGATTGTTTTGAGTAGCGAGGGATAGATTGTTTCTCCTTACTTGATACTCTAACTGGACGCCATTTCACTTACCATCAGGTTCAATGAGGTCACTTTGCCGTGCAACAGAAAAAACATATTTTTCTGTGTATTTTTCATCTTCAACAATAATATGTCACTAATATAGCCTCAAATAACATTGAGCGTTAGAGTTATTCTAAAATATCTATATGCACACAGGACTAGCTATAGTCTCTGAATCGGCCGGATAGCACCGTCTCTATTGTTTCCTAAACAACACGCCATCCTAAACAATTTGTATCATATCTCTGAACATACACGGACCAGGATAATGTTATTTATATTCACTATCAGTTTGATGGGCACATTCTATATTACATTGTTTATCAATTTACGTGGTGTTATTTACAAAAACTATCGCTTGATATTTGACATTTAATGATTTGGAATTTGAAAGCAAACTTATGTAGACGACAACGAAGGATAAAATTCCAAAATCAAATTTGAGTGCTGAAAGCAGTGCAGTACCATGCAGTAATTTATACTGTATTGGCGGATCTACTGTTTATGTGCAACCTTGTATGAAAAGTAACGATCTAATATTAAAATTAAAAAATGTCTGCCATTATTTTTTTGTTTGAAGGCGGCTTGAATTCACAATTAATATTTGGGGCATGTGATAACAACAAAATGATGGTAGTCAGAATTATATCGCTTGAAAATAATTGGATATACCGGTACTAAACTGTAGTGGATTTTTTATCATATGGTTGCTATTCAATATGGTACAGGGTGGAAGGGTACCTGAACATATGTATCAGGTACTCTTCCACAAGGGTCTATAACTTCAAGAATTCCAGTAATATTTTAAAGAAATAAAATTGAACTCTAAAAAGTTTTTTTAATTCATAAAAAGTACACCGACTTCAATGAAAAACAAATTATGCGTCTTTATAAAATTTGAAGGTTTCCCTCGATTTTTCTGAGATCTCATCATCAGATCCTGACTTGGTGCTAATGGGACCACCTGGGAAGTATACCCTTTTAAAGAAAAAAAAAATTTTCGAATCGGTCCAGGCGTCTTCGAGTAATCGGGTAACATACATAAAAAAAAAAGATTCCGACGAATTGTTAACCTCCTCCTTTTTTGAAGTCGGTTAAAAAGTAGTTCATAGATGATAAAAGTTCCACTATTTGAGAATGTAATGAAAGATGGCTCTCGTTCTTATTTGCAGCAAACTTCAACTATGGTCAGTTCTATTATAAGTCTTAAGTTCCCAAAGCTATGTTACGTGAAAAAAGTCGTTGGAGGGATTGAAAAAGTAAGAAATATTTTCACTGCCCTCTGGGCATGACATCCATGCTGTTGTCGACAAAAAAATAATAATCCTCAACCAAAAGCCTCTAACCTTAGAAGGGTCTTAAAATGAGAAAATAAAAATTATTTAATTTCTTTCACGCATTATAAAACTAGCCCTGTATTTAACATTGTCCCACTGCTGGGCACGGGCCTCCTCTACTAATGAGAGGGGTTAGGGCTTAGTCCACCACCACCAGGCGTTAATTAATATTTGATACACTCATAACTCTAGAAAAGTCAGAGGTGTATGCCATTTGGGTTTCGAACATACGACTTTCGTCATGATAGTCCGTACCGCAACCAACTAGGCTATCACTGCTTTTTCACGCACGCATTACTTTCCATGAATATTATAAGTTGATTATCAATTCTGAAATGGATGGTTTCTGAATGGAATGATATCAATGTACATGGATTTATTATATCCTTTTACTTATTGACGATTCGTTGCGCATATGTTTACTCCTCAAGAGTACAGGCGTGATGGTTACGTAATATGTAGCTGATATCAAAAATTCTTTTATATCTTCCTTTAAAACCAATATCCCGAATGTGTTTCGAATTTAACAACCAGATTTTCCAATACCGCATTTCGATGAGACAGATGAATGTAGGTTACAATTTCGATTTCTTGTATGGAAGTTTCAACATATTTATTTCTAGATGAC
Source organism: Laothoe populi (assembly GCA_905220505.1). Classification (NCBI taxonomy): domain Eukaryota; kingdom Metazoa; phylum Arthropoda; class Insecta; order Lepidoptera; family Sphingidae; genus Laothoe; species Laothoe populi. Next base: position 7,302,620 of record HG992152.1, read on the forward strand.
TTTCTTCTGTGAACTCTATTCCATGAATTTATACACAGAAGATTAAAATCACTGAAACTATATTTTCCAGATATTTGTAATAATATTCTGAACGTACGAGTACTTTCAGTTTCGTAAACTAGATTATCAAATAAAAAAATCACGTAAACATTTACTGCATTACTAGATACATTTTTTATCCTGACACGGCAAAGTTACCATACTGTTAGAGTTTTAGGTAGTGAGACAAAACTATACCTCGCTACCCGACACAATCATGCCGGATTGACGAGTAGATTCTTCACACTACGCCTAAAGGACCCAGGATCATACGAAGGAGGGAACTCGGTAGCTGGCAAACTGTTCCACAGCTGGATGGTGCGGCAAAAATACGAATTTGCGAACCTCTTGTTTCAATGTATTTACTCTGAAAATCTTATCAACTGCTGCGGCTGTAGGAGGACGTAGTTATGCGTACGCGGTACGACTGCTGTGCTGAGGTCTCGAGTTCGATTCTAAAGTCAGGTAAAATGGTTATTCGGGTTTTCAGTACTATACTCGTATATAATACTTAGTATCAGCACAGAGTCAGGAATTGTGCCCGTTATAGCGATAGGCTCGCCCCTAACACATCATGGGACGGTAATAATCTCGGCGAAATGTGAAAGTGCGTATGTATGTATCTTATTCTCAGGTTAAATATTATGAAACAATAACAAAGAAGAATATATAAACTCATTTTTACCTTTATCCCATATTCGTAAATTAACATACAGCGGTCCCTTCTCACGGGTTTGTGATTAAAACGCGTATGAGCACTCTAAGAATTAAGTTCGCATGAATTGGCCCAATGGTGTGGCTGTTGCTATTTTATAAACCATATACCATTTATTTATCCAACACACATATTTACAGATACAAGAGAAATAAAATTAAGTATCTAATTACGATTTAATCTACACACGATTCGCTGCAATATGTGCGGAGGAAGGGGTACCAACTCAGTACACGCTGTTGTAACACAGCAGTCTGATTTTCACCTGGACCCCACCGTCGCTTCACCATACTTCAACATTTTTTTAATCGATAAAGAATCTTCATGTAATAGACGTGAAGATTCAATCATATATTCAATAATACAGACGTGATTCTATCACGTCTGTATTATGTATAATACAGTCATACATAATGACTGTATTATAGTCATTGTTACTATAAGACAATGTCGATATAGTATTTTTGTGAAAGGTCAAGAATTTTACTTTTAGAGGCAGTCTAATTTCCTGTCATCGTGTGATGTAGGTGGAGTGTTTGGTGTGTGACATTTGCTGTATTGAATAAAAAAAAAAGTAGTTGTTTAAACGCTTCCAAATATGATTTCAAATTACATTTTTCTGTGTTCTGCCATCTTATCTTTATTGCCGTACGAATCTAATGAAAAAAAAGAAATAAAATAAATTTTATTTAGTCAAACAACACTTTAGAAGATATACAAATTAAAAACACAAGGAGTAATACAACAGAAAATAAAAATTATAGACCCCAAGTACCATAGGCTCAGTATTTGCCAGGTAGTAAAGTACTTCACGGATGTTTTGGTTTGTTCCTGTCTCGGATTGGAAAAGAGGAGTCTGCCGTGTGCGACCATTGTGGTAGCTGTCGAAATGACACGGCCCAACATAACCTTGAGGACTGTCCAGCCTGGGATGAAGAGCTTAGCGCTCTCAGTTCAGCTGTCAATGGAGACCTTTCTCTGCCGGCTGTGGTTGCTGCCATGGTCGGCAGACGAAGGCCGTGGCGTGCGATGGCTTCCTTCTGCGAACGTGTCATGTTGCAGAAGGAGAGCGCCGAACGGGATCGGCAACGAACCGATCCCGCTCGTCACCAAACGAGAAGGAGGCGCCGAGTTTGACGATTGACTGGCGCCTCCCGACCTGTGGAATGGGGGCCCTGAAGAATTATACGACGGTATACCCTGCCTGTCGTAAGAGGCGACTAAAAGGGATAACGGGGGTCGCGGCTGCACAGCGGGGGATGTGCGGCCTTCATATACATCTTCATGGTGCGACCCTGAGGCGGGTGGCGGCGCGAAACATCGCGCTGCTTCTGTAAATTGTGGGGGCATCTAGCCCAAGAAGAAACGGGCTGTAAAGGCATGGCGCAGGGATGGTTCCGGCAGCAATCCAGAGTATACTCAGGATCCCCCGGAATCGTCCCACATGTGCTGCAGAAGGCTACCGCGGGGTTTTTAGTCGGTACACCGGCGTAGGAAAATTGGTTATGGTCGCGATCTAGTAGTCCTTCGGGCGAACTGGGTCGGAAGGTCGGTGAGTCCGGCATAACCATCTCTCCTCCCCCGAGGACCAGAAGGTATCCGTAAGATGGATTTTCCCCTCGGGGAAAAAAGCTAGTAAAATACTGCCTGGCGCTGGTATTCTGCCTAAGCCTTACGAATGTCCGCGTATGACATGACATGACGCGCATGAAATTGTCCTGCCATAGACAGAAAAAAAATTGAATCTTGACAACAGCGCCACTATCGGAACCAAAACTTTCCTGTCAATGACTATCTTTCGAGGTGGAACCAATCATATACCTCCAGAAAATTTCACTTGAATTCATGAGGCGGATTCGCAGTTCATCGCGGATCAACACTGTGACACGGAAATTTTATATATTGCTTTAACAAGTATTGAAAACTTAAGATAATGATTTACTACCAAATATATTGCTCAACACATGTTGAATACCAATCGTTATTTCTGCCACATACATTATCTTTAATCAATTTCACATACTACTTAAACCAATTCGCTGTGTAAGTTTGAAGATAATTAATTTTTCTCTTTCTGGCAAGCATGCAAACGTAGAAAGTAGTTTGCTTTCAGCTAACAGATCTGTGATGGATCTTACAATAATTTGGCTTTACTTCAAAAGCCCGCAGGTACATTTGTATGTGCAAAAATGGTGCATTTTGACTTAAGCGACATTTATTTTAGAAAATAAAGTTTATAATCGTATGAAATCGAAATATATATACTAGGTTTGTGCTAACATAAATAATAAATAAATTTTACTAAAATTCACGGAATAGTGTTGTTATTGACTTTTTTCCGAAATACATAACTATATGCCAGGTATACATCTCTCTTACTTTTAAAATGTCACTTATATGAAACTAGCTGTTTCTCTCGTGCAGGTCGTGCTCGTGTTTGGGAGAAAAAGTATACAATTCAAAATACCAATTTCCATACGCTTAACTTCAAAAAATTACGGATTTTCATACAAATTTTCATCCCCTATTTTAACACCTTAGGGGTGGTATTTCCAAGTGCATACCTACACCATAAAAAGTACCTAAAATTTCAAGTCTCTAACCCCAGCCGTTTAGGCTATACAGATAACCAACCGTTGATATGTCATTTTTATCTTAATATCAACTAATACACTGCCTCGGTGGCGCAGTTGTAATTGCGCATGCCTTACGACTGCTGTGCTGAGGTCTCGGGTTCGATCCCCGGGTCGGGTAAAGTGATATCGGGTTTTTCTATCTAGAAATTCTCAGTATTAGCCCGGAGTCTGGAATTTGTGCCCGGTATGGCGATAGGCTCGCCCCCTATCACATTATGGGACCGAAATAAATTGGCCGAAAAGTGGGTGTACTGGTTACACCTCTGGCTATCCCTTCGGGGATTAAAAGGCGTGAGTGTATATGTATGTATGTATCAACTAATACATTCAATAAATAAGTTACTAACATTGTATTGATTATACACGAACCACAACCCACATCCACCTGCTCCTTTTGAACTGATGTACCGTCCACGCACGAGTTAATGTAATTTTACTTCGTCTCTATACCCTTACAATATGAAAATGGAAGCATGTGTTGCCATACTTATACGTAGGTATTGCCGCAGTAACAGCGAATCAGAGTATCGTTAAATTCTGCGTTGGAATCTACGTTTTATGACAAAATCAATACACCAGCGAGATAATAAATGCGGATACTCTAATGGAAACTTCTGGTATTCGAAAGCCTTCGAATCGTATATTCTGCTGGTACTTATTCCAAGCCATTAAGACCTCATTTTTAATTTAGTTATCAGATACGAGTCACCACATCCACACACACCAAGTATTGCTAGAGTAAATATTTATGTTTATTAGGAGAATTAACATATATTAGATATTATTTTTATACGTTGAATTAATATAATACATTCAATTTAAAAAACATTCAGGTAATCTACATATTTTTGCTTTAGTTGGCTTTTACAGCTCCATCAGAAATTAACCCACGAATGAATTTTATATTGTTAGCAACCTCAACAAAACTATGCAAGATGGATATTTAAACAGGCACAAATACAATGTTTATGATTTTATTGATTGATTTACACAATACTGTTACACAGCTCAGTGCTTAATATTAACACAAACGCATGTCAGGTTTCTCTTTATAATTAATTTACCAGCATTACCCTCTAAGCTGAACTACGCCGACATTGAACTGATTACCATTTACACTTACCACACCGAACTACGAATATACTGGCTATCGTCTCGTCTTCCACTCAACTGAACTGAACCCCGGAGCGCGGAAGGCACTCTATTTTATATTAAACATTTACTATTCCCACTTAGGTTTTCATTATTAATGTACCCCCAACTAGTCTCCTAAATACCTCCGTTATACCTTTGGTATTTCTAATAATAGGAAATACCCTAATAATATCGCCTTCGAACTAAAATAAGCTCGTTTTTGCCCGGCACTCTGATATATTACAGTACTATATTTAATTAACTCTATGCTAATAGAGCTCTATTTTTTCTATGCATTCTATTAAACATATCTATTATGTTTAATTATTACCTCTCTAATAAGTAGGTGTAGACCATCAGCCAGGTTATTTGGAAGCGTGTGCGTAAAAAGGCGACGAACTTTATCGCTCAAATAACAAGCAGATCAAAAAAAGTATAGTCTTAAAGGGATTATATATTTTTAACATAACATAAGCTTACACTTGTATCCCGTAACTAGACAAAGAGCGACCTCTACAACTAAGGTTTGTCGAGCTGATTTCCGTTCCATGATGTGATAAATGGTGAATATATCACCATAAGATCTGTTTGGATTCTGAAGACACATGTGTGGTTTTCCAATACGAAAACTAATTCCTTGATGTTTTTATTTAAGCTATTAGAACAATAAAAGGTTTTAAATATTATTTTTGACTGCCTTGGTGGCGCAGTTGTAATAACGCATGTGTTACGACTGCTGTGCTGAGGTCTCGGGTTCGATCCCCGGGTCGAGTAAAGTGATATTGGGGGTTTTCTATTTAGAAATACTCAATATCAGCCTGGAGTCTGGAATTGTACCCGATATGGCGATAGGCTCGCCCCCTATCACATTATGGGACCGTAATAAATTCGGCGTTAAGTGGGTGTACACCTCTGCCTACCCCTTCGGGGATTACAGGCGTGAGTGTACATGTATGTATGTTTTAATTTTATAGATTTTTGGTATTTTATGTGTACTAAATGTTTCAACATGGCAACTCTGTATGTGTTCTCGTATCGCAGACGAGTACGGAATTTATAATCACTGTAATACCCTTACTCTATAATAGTATTATGATTCTATTTAATTAACCCATTTGATTTAGCTCATCTGTTCAGTTATTTTTTATTAAATCAATAGATGTGTTAAAAGTATTGTGATTTGACAGCCTCTGTGGCGTAGGCAAGTTTTACGTTTTACGTCTGTGTGCTACGTCTTACCTTCGTAGTAGCACAAAATCATACGAATTGCTGACAATTTGTGTTCAAAATTATCTTTAACCAACTAACGCTTATCTCATTGGTCAAGCGCGTTGGCGATAACGTTGGATGAAATAAGGTGACCACTGAAACCAGCGCTGTGTTGTGGTATGTACTATGTACGTGCCACAGCACAGCAGTACGCTGAGTGGTCACCTACCTGTCACAGCTGCGACAAGCAAGTGCCATTAGTATAAGTTTTAATCATAATAAAGTAGTTAATTGTCTTATGGCATGTGCGTGTTGTTAGCTGTACTAATAAATCGTTTTTCTTTCTTTCTTTTTCTTTCTCGAAGTAGCAGAAAAAGAACAAAATTACTATTTTTAATCATGTATCCCATGCTTAAGGTGGTCACTAAAACTAAATCTTATAAATGACTGGGTTGCACGAATATTCAAGTCAAACGTTTCCAATTATTGCCGCTCAAAATACTTTACGCTACTTTTGTCTTGATAGAATTTCTATATGTACTCAAATAATAACGTTTTAAATGCAGTTTGCTTGTTCTATACCATTTCTGTATCTTTTGTTTAAAGATTAGTACTACTATTCACGTGTGTCCTATAGATCTAGAAGAAGTGTTGTGACATCGTAAAACTGGGTCTTGCTACATTTTCAACTTTTCTAGTTAAAATAACCATAAAAAGACATCTTAGGCACTGGAAAATCTATGCTGTGTCTCAAGCGCCGGAAAACTCTACATCAAACACATTTAGCAATTTATTGTTCAAACTGAGACCCGTTTACACTTAACTTTCTAACAAAATGTTTGTCTCCAATTCATTCAAACAGCAAAATATGCAAAATCGTCACATATAATGAAACGGTTTGTATTAGGATAAAACAAGAGACAATCTCGAGAAAGTTAAGCTCATTTTTAAAAGTAATATGTTGTGCAAACATTTCAAAGGTAAACATCTTCTATATTTAGTCTCAATTTTACATACTAACTAAATAAAAGCGAAAGTGTCTGCAGAATTTGCAAAACGTGGCGTATCTTTGAGTCTAGGATAAGCATTACATAACTAAACAATTTCTTAAAAACGTCCTGGCCCTTGCATGTCTCGGAGATTAATATAATCAAGAAACTTAAAGTCACTAATAAAATACTTAAATGGATTGGATATTTACAAAAAAGCCCAAACAGTAAAATTCAAGAACATCTAGTAAAATCTAGTTGAAAATATCTCAATGCATACTCGTTTTAAGAACTTTGACGGTGTGTTTACGCGGCTTTATAAAATGAAGTAAAAATACAGAGCTCTTAAATAAATGATATCTCAAAGTTAATCGGATTATTTTATTATAATTCAATTTAATTTCGCTTAATCTTCAGTGTTGTTCAGAGTACTTGGTAATTTCTATGACAAATTACGTTTTTATTGCTAGGTAACATTAATTCCAGGATTTTTAATACTTATTTTATGAGTCCATATTTAATAGCAGCGAAAACCTCATTTCGTTTTTCTGTGGAATTAAGTTGTTATGCTCTAAGATGGTTACTGGAAGAGCAATAAATTATGTATATGACATTATTTATATGAATTACTTTCTAATCCGTACTTTACTATAAACTTCGGGGAATTATCGTATACAGCCAAATTGGATTATCTAAATTACGTCAAAAAACACTCAAATAATTCTCGAATTATTTTGATAAATTTAGTTGTCAAATTCAGGGAAATCTTGAACGACGGGCTCTGTCAGAATCGACTAAACATAAATCACTAGCTGTTGCTCGCGGCTCCGCCCGCGTGGGGGTCATGTTTGGGAGAAAAAGTATACAATACAAAATACCAATTTTCTTGCGTTTAACTTAAAAAATTATGGATTTTCATACAAACTTTCATCCCCTATTTTACCCCCTTAGAGGCGGAATTTCCAAAAATCCTGAAATATATATTTTTTATTTTTAACTAAAATGCCAAATACTAATTTTCATGAATTTAACTTAAAAAATGACGGATTTTCATACAAACTTTCATCCCCTATTTTACCCCTTTAGGGATGGTATTTCCAAAAACCCTTCCTTAGTGGATGCCTACGTTATAATAGGTACCTACTGTCAAAATTTCAAGTCTCTAACCCCAGCCGTTTAGGCTGTGCGTTGATCGATCAGTCAGTCAGTCAGTCAGTCAGTCAGTCAGTCAGCTTCTTTTATATATACAGATTTCCTAGAATCCACTATAATCCTATGTAATACAAAATAATTAAACTTTAACAAACAACGTGATTGGAATTGATTAATTGATGAACATTTTCCAACCTTAATGGCTATTTTAATAATAATATTTACTTTTATTGAGGGCCTATATAAACATTTGCGGCACATTGTTTGCATAAAGGTAGCCTTCATCAAGTGGTGGATTCGTCTGAAATCATTTATGATAAAATTTAATTTTAAAATGGTAATATTATTATAATTTTCACAAGCGGGCTCCAAAACCGTGGGTTAATAGTTTAATACTGATCACGGAAAAATCTTTGATGAGAAAAGTTTATTTTTCCAGGTATCTTATATTATAATATACAGAGAATATTTAAATCCACCACTGCAAATCTGGTAAATAAATAAACCCAACAGTCACATACATAGTCCTGACCCCACACTAGATCAAATCTGTATCGTGGGTATCAAGAACTACGCAGACTTATGACCCCCATCACCCAGACCGGAATCAATATCTGTCAGTCACAAGCATTTGTCTCGTGCGGAATTCGAATCCACAGCCTTTTGTTTCTTAACCGGTTGTTTGCCCGCTGTGTTACGGCGCGAAATAAACGTTTTTTTTATCCTGGCACGGCTCAGTGACTACACTGCACCTGATGGTAAGTGCAGTGCCGTCCAGTTATAGTATCAAGTAGCGAGAGACAATCTATCCCTCGCTACTAAATACAATCATGCCGGCCTGCTGTGTAGCTTCTTCACACTACGCGTATACGTGCAGTTAAACCACCTATTCTATAGTTTTTATTGTCCAACACTACAAACTAAAGGTAACGCACTGAGTATGATACCAAAGTAATGTGAGACTAGATTGTTTAACAATCTAGTCTCACAGTTATGTAGTGAAGTAAGAGGACGATCTTCCGACAAGGCGGATGTTACGCTGGACGTACTGTGTATGCCGTAGTTCCTATGTTAGGAACGGTAGGCTATCTTGTGTTCAAACTGTGCTAGCGTGATAAATGCATTGTTGAAAATTTGCCATAATCTAATGCTCTCTACATTTCGCTTCTGCAGTGCCCTAAGTTCTCACAACTAATTATACTGGCATATTTATAATGATTGCCTCGGTGGCGTAATTTTAATTGTGTATCGGTGCAAATGCTGTGCTGAGGTCTCGGATTCCTTCCTCGGTGATAAAATATACACACAAAATAATATATACACAGTAATAGTTTTTAAAAACAGATTAACTTTAGTTTCTCTTTGAACAGTTCATACACAATAGATATGTATCGGTAATTTATAATTATATAAAATTAGTCCAACAGATGACAATGTTAACATCTATTATTTTGTTACATAAAAGTAAAACTCGGATCAGTCTTTAGATTTATAACTTAACTAGCTGTTGCCTGCGGCTTATTTTTGAAAGAAAAGGTATGGGAATATCTTCAGCTATATTTTGCTATCACATAGGAAACGTGCAGTTTTTCTAGATAAAAAATAGTCATGTCATTCTCTAATTCCTGAACAACTACTATGCAAAAACACATGTCTATCCCTTGCTCTGTGAAAAACAAAAAACTATTCCGCAGAAATATACATATATGATACATTTTTCCGGGATAAAAAGTAGTATAATCGTTATATGCATCTGCATATACCTATATATCGTTATATTATAACATTTTAAAGTTATATATAATAAAACTCTTTGATGTTCTTACAAAATAATACACGAACATTTGAATTTATCAAAGTGAATACAAAGACTCCGATTCCGCTCTAAAAGTGGTTAAGAACAGTGTAATATGAAGATTTATGTCGCGTTAATAAGAGTATTTAGTTTCGAGAGACTAATTAACATGTTATCGGTAGTAATAATGTTGACTTAATTAACATTGCTTACGGATTTTACTCGTAAGGATTCCATTAGGCAGTTAGGCATGATTATATAAAACCATAGACGTGCCCTTTTCGTTATGTACAAGTGGTTAGATTTTCTACCGACAAAATTTACTGACGCAGTGTATTAATATTATAACAAATATTAAACTCTATCCTCCTCCAGCCTCCATGGCGCGTTGTTCGAAATTCTCATAAGAATTTCGAAGGTATGTGAAGTCTACCAACCCGCATTAGGCCAGCGTGGTGGACTAAGGCCTGACCCCTCTCATTAGTAAAGGAAGCCCGTTTCAAGCAGTGGGACAATGTTTAATACAGGGCTCGTATCTTAGTGTGGGATCGGGGCTATGTGTGTGACTCTTAGGTGTTATTTATTTATTTTATTTTTATCAAGAAACTTGGCCAATCTTATCTTGGTTTAGAATCCACGTCACTCCAGTAAAGCTTTATACTTTATGTTTAACTACTACTCCATGAGTTACTTCATCTGTTTATGGTTCATTAAAAATGATAATTTATAAATTATGGAATAGAGCAAATGTTGATTTTTGTTTTTTAAACTGGTGATCCACTGTGTAGACAATTTTGTTTACACAATTTGACAGCTTGGGACATAATATTTTTTTAAACTCTATGAGTCTTTCTACCATTGTACCAGCTGAGTGAGAAATGTCTTAGGTTCCGAAATGTGTATGGGCCCATACATTCTCATACATATTTAATTGTTTTACTAAGCCTCCGTTTGCATATCAAATATTCAAATTTAATTTTAATTTGTCATGTGAAGCATTAAAGCGAAGTTTTATAAGTGGAGTGATAAGCGAGCTACAGTGAGTCAGTTGCAACTTGTTTAATTACGTCTACCTCTAACGCCGCCGCTTAGATCCGTTCTGCTGCAACTGTGTTATTAGTATTAGGTTCTAGGGTTGCCAACCCAATACTAAAATATTTATTTCAAAATAAATTAAATATCTTATTTTCTTCGGCCTAGGCATTAAGTCGGTATATTTCAATATAAAAGCAATATCTTATTTTCTGTTACTTCGGACTAGGCATTAAGTCTACAAATCGGCTTTATATTTGCAGTAAGCCATGGGGTCTTACTGGTGAAGAACACTTCGAGGTTGTATGATAAATTATTTGAGGATTAGAGAAATTAAGATGGTTTAGATTTCCGTGTATAGATAGGAACGGGTAATAGTGTTCCTCTAGCGATGATTTCCAGTCAGATGGGTGATGTGCCTGACCGGCCGCAGCCATCCAGCCGTTGATATTCTGAGCTTCTATATATTTGAAGCGTCGCGCAAACTTTTCTACCGCAATTCAGAATTGCTTGACGTTGTGTTTGACATCCGTGGGATGTGAGCTGTGTGCCGGCACAAACGTAAAACCCTAAATCATTTGCAATACGAAAGTGAAGAATATTTTTTCTATTGCCAAATTATCCATCGAGAAGTAAAGAGAAAAACGTTTGAGAATCAAAGAGTCTGTAAAGGGATTCAATTGTTGCCGGAAATAATCAATGATTCAACAGTAATAAATATGTCAAACGAAGATTGAACAAATGCATCGAATATCGATCACTTATTATTTACTTATGTGATTGATGGATTCCCAAACCCGTTAATATTTTTATTGTTTTACAGAACTTCCGTACAAAGTTTGATTCCTTTATGATATAACCATTAAGGCACTAGATCTGATTTTTATCAAATAAACTCTTTGTGTAAGATTTAGAAGTTGCAAAACCTAAATTAACTAGATTTTAGCTCCATAGATATTCTGGGACTTAGGCAGATAACAGACATTAGTCAAACTTTCGAACAATAAATGTAATACGTTGCGACGATTGTAGGAAGTGCGATATTAATAAAGCTACCTATGGAAATAAAAATTATTGAAATTATTACACCCAACAGTCACACACATAGTTCTGACCCCACACTAGGTAAAACGTGTATCGTGGGTATCAACAACTACGAGGGACTACGGTCCCACAACACCCAGACCCGAAACAAATATCTATCCGTCACACAAATATTTGTCTCGGTGTGGGAATCGAATCCACGGCCTCTCGTTTCACAGCCGATTATCCGCCCACTGCGCCACGGAGGCTGTCGAATGAAGTGTATGTTTGTCCTCTATGTACTCTTAAACTATTCATCCGATTATGATGAAACTTTGGTGTGTTACTTTTCATACGCCCGCGATGGTTCCTGGCCCAAAAAATAACTCGCTAGATGGCTCTGCAGAATATCAACTTCAATACCGTTCAACCAATCGCAATTAATCAAATTTACTCTACGTGGCATTCCAACGCATGCCGGGTGCAGCTTACTAGCTTACTAGCTTGGTTCATTACTCTGAAGAAATCGTAAATAGCAAGTGACTTGCGAAAAAACTTTTTTAATACACACATATTTGATGTGGAGGAACCCTACAAAGACACATACATACATACATACCCTATACACGTAGTGCAAAGTTATCAAATTATACAAGTTCTGAAACAAACTAGCGATAACAAGTGACGGTAGTTTTCGATAGGGAACACATTTTCATTTGTTCAATTATAACAATATATTGTGCGGTATGTATGTATAGTTGAAACATACAGTTTATATTAATTTTATATTATACTAGCTGTTGCTCGCGGCTCCGCCCGCGTGGAGGTCATGTTTGAGACAAAAGTATACACTACAAAATACCAATTTTCATGCATTTAACTTCAAAAATGAAGGATTTTCATACAAACTTTCTTTCGCTATTTAACCCCCTTAGGGGTGGAATTTCCAAAAACCCTGAAACATGTGTTTTTAATTTTTAACTGTAAGGCCAAATACCAAACTTCATGCGTTTAACTGCAAAAATGACAGATTTTCATACAAACTTTCTTCCCCTATTTTACCCCCTTCGGGGTGGAATTTCCAAAAATCCTGAAATATATATTTTTTATTTTTGACTAAAAGGTCAAATACTATTTTTCATAAACTTAACTTCAAAAATGACGGATTTTCATACAAACTATCATCCCCTATTTTACCCCCTTAGGGGGGGTATTTATTATAAACCCTTCCTTAGTGGATGCCTACGTCATAAAAGGTACCTACTGTCAAATTTTAAGTCTCTAACCCCAGCCGTTTTGGCTGTGCGTTGATCGATCAGTCAGTCAGTCAGTCAGTCAGTCAGTTTCTTCTTTTATATATACAGATATTTTTATTCTAGTTTTAATTGGAGTCTTTAATATTAATTAGATCACTTGTAATTGTGTTATGTAATTTTTTTCAGTAGTAAGCTGTACATCCTCGTGATATCATGCTTTAGGACTGGTTTCGACTGACAGAATAATCATTTTTCATTCATTAAACAGGATTTCAATTCTTTGTCTACTGTATATTATATTTTGATGCTGAAAATACACATTTAAATGTAACATGTGCGCGTTGAACTGTGCAATTAAATAATTATTATTTCTTTCTATTAAAAATTAAATTGAAACCATCCGAACATTCATCATCCGCTTCTTGAACAAAACATTTTCATTTCTTTACTACATAGAATACTTCGAAAACGTTTTCGAATTCGATCAAAACTAGCTATGCAGTTGTCGAAGGCAGTTAACAAGGTATCTCGAACGGTCCACTGAAGGTATGTGAGTTCTTTGAGAACTTCTAACACTCGTAATAAGGGTGTCGAATGCAGTCAATACTTGGCAATATTGAAATTCGTAGTGTGAAATGAATTGGAGTTTTATATCGACAGCCTCCGTGGCGCATCGGGCGAGTAGCCGGCTGTGAAACGAGCGGCCGTGGGTTCGATTCCCGCACCGAGACAAATGTTTGTGTAACAGACAGATATTTGTTTCGGGTCTGAGTGTTGTGGGACCGTAGTCTCTCGTAGTTCTTGATACCCAGGATACAGGTTTTACCTAGTGTGGAGTCAGAGCTATGTGTGTGACTATTGGGTGTATTTAATATTAATCAATAAATGTGGTTTACATTGCCTATTAGAACTTAATTAAATTTGACTGTGATGGTACGTCGAAGGATGCATTTTTTTTTCTACTCTTCTGATACTAGTGAAGGACTTGGAAAGTAGATTGTAGAGTTTGTAACCGATGTACGAGCGAAGTAGATGCAAATCTTATGCATGATATGATGAAATGATTACAGCAATCACAGTGTCCTCAAAGAAATAATTATTTATCTCTGTATTATTTACGAATACTATATTACCTGCCCGTCCTTTTTATGCCTTTCATGTTTACTGGAGTATCACTGAATAGTGAAGCCTGTATTGAAAACCGTTCAGACGTTTTGCATTATTCCCGAACAAATTAATAAAGGAACAGACAGAAAATAAACTCTACAATTTTAATATATATGTTATTGATATTCTGTAGTTTAGTTTCGTTGATAAAAATAACCGCGTTGTTATATGATGAGAAAAAAATATAAATAAACGGCGATAAAATCCGTAAAATTTTATGACAATGCGCAATAATCGCAATAAACAAAAGAAATCATTAAGTTATTGCAACTTTAAGAGAACGCAACCCCAACATAGGCACGCAAGGTAATTATAATCTATCAATTTATTTGTCCCTGTTAAGCTTTATCAACAGTATCAAGTATGAAATTACCTGTTATAATCATATAACTCACAGAAATAAATATGAGTAGAATTCAACGTCTGTCTTAGTGAAGCCATCGCTTTCCCACGAGTATATGAATCCTAATATTTACAGGCGGATTTTATCTAGTGTACATTCAATTAAATCTCGTCATAGAAAATAAAGGAGAATGACCAGGAATATATGGACTACGGTACAAGTTTGCGTCAATTCCAAAGTTGTTTTAAATAGTCTATAAAGTATCGAAATACTATCTACAGTTTACATTTTTGGAATTGGAACGCGGGTTTCCATGTTTTTTATGTAATAATAATATTTTTTGTGTAAACAGTAGGTATAGTTCGCGACAGGTCGACATGGCAATCGGGGTATGAGCTGAGGCGCGGGGGAGGGGTCACCCCGCATACCCTCACATCGCCCGCGCCGTTCTAGTCTTAGAGATGCACGACGCACGAGTCCGCATCGACTGCGTTTATCGATATCGATCTCGCTCACATTGTTCTTCGTAGTTGTAAAAACGACTTCGGTCGCTTCGTCGTCACGTGTTAAAACAAAAAATCAATAATTAATTCTTAAGCACGACAATTTATCTGAAAAGTATTAGAAAATTGTGACTTTAAACGGAAAGACAAATAGACCCTGTTAATCAAACATTGGATATGGCTTCGTTTTACACCGGCTTATTAGAACTTTGCCCGGAATACAATCCGAATCAAGATTAGCAGGACTCAATAAACAATTAAAATCGCCTATAATTGATATGGAATGTGATGAATAAAATATTATTATAAAATATTTTAATATAATAAACCTTATTTAATTAATTTTAGTCTTATTTTCTTGCATTGCAATAAAATAAATATCGATATAAACTACCTGCTACATTTTGCCACATCACTAGAAAATTGCCGTGTCGCGTACTATATATAAAGATTTAAACGTAAGACTAGGCAGTATGGTCAATTGACTATAGCCTGTCCTTTGAACGAATAAAAAAACGTAATAAAGTATTACATCAATGAAAACTGGTAGTCATTTTTAGTTTTAAAAGTTTTAAAAGAAATCCCCTATACAACACAGACATTCTGTTTGCCGACGACTTCAAAAATTAAGAAATTAATTTAAGTGAAGTTTTAAATGGATATGGTTGGTATTAAACGACTAGCCGTAGGCCGCGGCTGCGTCCGCGTGAAAGTAATTTCTGAAAGAAAGGGTACACAATCCATAGAGGCATCCAGGCAGGCAATAAAAATAACAGGACACGGGAGGCCAAAGTTAAAATCAAGAAATACTTATTGAATCTAAATTATGAGACTGAAAATCTGCTGAAAATAATCAAGAAACGCATCCACACACTCTCACAAACACACACACACATAAACACACTCAGAAACACACACACACACATACCTAATGTTTTGTTTAGTTTTTAATTATATTTCTACAATTTGTGTAAAGTAATGTGAACACGTCCTATCGGATAATCATAAAGAAATGTAACTTAACTACCTTACTTAAGTAACTACCTTGAGGACACGGCCCAACACACGTTGGTCGAGTGTTTATATCATATTTATTAATATATATAACTAATTATAATAGTGCTAGGACGTTTCATAAATATCTGTGGGTCGATTGATAATTACCAACAAGGTGGGGGTAAAGATTTGTCATAAAAGGGCGCTTGGCGTTTACACGGCACAGTCTATTTTCGGACTGTCCACGTCCTGTACCACTGTTGGTCTGGGGGCAGTTCAGTATAGGGGATTATGCTGTCCGTGCATACTTGAGACTAATTGGTATTTGGTACATCCTGACATGGGGTTGTAAACGGTAGGTACTGAGTTGTGTAACAGTAATCATTCAATTGATCGTTACCGTGGCAATCCGTGGAAGTCGTAGAGCCACGCTGAAGACATATTTGTCTACAGCATGAATGGGCCGGCTCGACCGGGGTAGTACCACTGTCTCACAGAAAACCAACGTAAAGTGACAGTTTACTGTCGCGTTTCGTATGGTAAGTGAGATATCCGGAGGCCCAGATTCCCCCTTCCCTAATCCCTATTCCTGTCCTTTAAGGCCGACAACGCATACATGATACTTTCGGTATTGTGGATGTTCATGGGCGGTGGAGATCACTTAACATCAGGGGACCCACTGGATCGTTTGTCGGACTATACTATATATAAAAAAAAACATTTTTTATGGGCCATATAAGGGATCCTTGTATTTCTAACACTTTGTTTTGTTCTAACAATAGTGTTATTGAAAAAGCACCTTAGAAATATAGTAATGCGGTACAATTTTATTTGCAGTAGTCAAATGTATATATAACAACTTGTGTATACTTTGGTTTTTAAATTTGTATATGCAATTTCTTCAAAGCGATATTAATTTTGTCGTAAAACAGCTCTTAAGCTTTAAGAGTACATATTAAACGGCTAATTAATATTATACTACTTCAAGGCCTGGATGTTTTCATCATGTTTATTACATTAGATTTTAAATTAAATGTAAGTAAGGTACTACTGGCTGTACTAATATATTCAGTACAGACAGCTAATTAGCGTAATGATAAATGGTTTTCCAAGTATTCTAACTTTCTAGAGTAGCTACTGAGTAATTAAAGACATATATATACCTAGTCAGGTCATAAATTCTGTCACATGTTTAATATAAAATAATTGAAACAAGTTTATTCATTATGTAACCATTTATATACCAAAATGAACTTAACAAAACATAGATTCTTATGACACTAAAGTTTATTCAAAATGACCTCCGTGATTTTGAATACAGGCCTTCAATCTGCGCGGCCAGTTGTCTATCGCAGCACGAACGAGGTCCATGTCAATATCGGCGGCTGCCTTAATCAAGGATGTCTTGAGTGACTCCAAATTGGGATGAGGCTTTGAGCACGCCTTTTCCTCCAAGTGTTGCCATATCTTGTAATCTAACGGATTCAAATCTGGACTGGAGGAGGGCCAGTCTTCGTGCCGGATGAAGTCGATTTCACGCGCCGCCAGCCAGTCTTGTGTGCTCTTTGCTCTATGAGCTGGCGCCGAATCTTGTTGGAATACCCAGTGCCTGTTATTGAACATGGTATGAGAAACAGGTTCCACAAGGTTCGTCAGGACTGTATTTTGATACACAACTGCATTCGTTTTTACACCTTTCTCACAAAAATGTACCTCTGTTAAGCCCCAATAAGAAACTCCCAACCATACCATGAGCGAGGATGGAAAATGACCTCGTTGGACACGCGGAATACGGTTGCTCGCTTCTTCACTACTGTGTGCGTACACCTTATCATTTTGTTTGTTCTAGCTCTCTTCTACGGTAAAATTTTTTTCATCTGAAAAAGAATTTCCTGATATTTTTTTCCCGCGTACCGCTTCAACAAAGCGCGGCATCTCTTCAGTCTCAGGTCCATTAGACGAGCATTCAAACGATGTCCTGTTTTTCTTCGATATGCCCGAAGCCCTAAGTCTTCATTTAACACCCTTTTCACCGTAGTTCTGCTTAACCCCATCTGAAGGGCCAACAGTTTCTGCTTACGTTTGGGATTTCTTTGAATTCGCGCCTTCACAGCTTTTATCACTGCTGGAGTCCTAACAGACCGAGGGCGACCACTTCTTGACCTGTCATCTACACTAGAGTCTTCATTGTATCGTTTGATGGTACGATAAACGAATCTTTTGGTTATATTCAAATTTTTCAGTATGTCAAAAATTTGAATTGGCGCGTAACCACAACGATGCAACGCAATTACTGCAACACGGTCTTCTTTAAGCGTCCACTCCATATTTAAAAATGAGTAAAATTCTAAAAAGTATACATTTTTATTTTCATGAACAATTTGAAATTCGAATTCAATAAACTTTTTTGTGGCCAGCATTCTAAAATAAAAGTTTTTACTGTGTGACAATACTTATGACCTGACTGTGTATAACCAGTACACCCACTTTTCGCCGAATTTATTACGGTCCCATAATGTGATAGAGGGCGAGCTTATCGCCATACCGGGCATATCTCCACACTCCGGGCTGATACTGAGTATCTCTAAATAGAAAAACCCAATATCACTCTATCCGACCCTGGTATCGAATCCGAGACCTCAGCACAGCAGTCGTAACGCCATGCGCCATCAAGAAGGTAGGTAATAAAAGATATGATATTTTTGACGCATTTATTTGTCTTTCGATCTCTTTCTTTTTTACCTCTTTCTCCCTCCTTCATGTGTGAAGATACCTACGATATAGACTCTATATTATAAAGGATTATATTAATTTTAATACTCATCAGGCCGGTAATTAATTAATAATAATGATTGCGTCGACTAGCAAGGAATGGTTGTCTCTCGCTACTTGATACTCTAACTGGACGGCACTGCGCCTAAGCGCATGCCATCAGAAGCAGTTTGGTCACTTTACCGTGCCAGGATAAAAATGTGTAAGAATTACAAATTCGACTAGCTAGGATTTAATGAATATCTGGGGTGCGAAGTCAGGAAACCTCCACGTGGTGCACCCTGGGCAACGGCGGTCACGTTGACCGACGGCTGATATCCTGACTGAAAGGTAGTTGACAATCGTCACCTAGATTTAGGGCTCGTTTCTTCGGGCTACTCCCGAGTTTGTCTCGGGGGTGTCGGCGAGCTCGGTGTGCGCTCACCCCGCCGCCGAGCCGGCAGTAGGAGGGAAGTTCTCTCTTGCTGCCACCGTCGTACATCGTAACCCGATCAAAAGGAGGTCTGTGGTCACGTCTCGCGCTCCGATCGGACCGAGGGTCTTGGCTTAACCGCCCGGACCGCGAGGGAGAAAACCTCTATAAAAAGTTACCCCGAATCCCAAGCGGCGGCGCACCGCGAGGGGATGCATGGCCGATGGGTAGTTCGGTCTCTAGTGCGAACCACGCCGCCGGAGTACCTGCTGCCCCTCCATGCGTGATACCAAGGCTTACCCAGGTACAGGGGGCTCTGCCTGGGTGGACGTTTATATCCCCCATACTCGTGGGATTTATAATGAAAACAAATAATAAACCAAAAAATAATGAGACTGTGGAGAAGTTACCTATCCCGAGGGTCGCTAGCGACCCTGGGATGGATGACACTGGGCGTAAGTCCAAAAAAGGGACTGCCTCGGCTTCCGAGGCCAAGGCTGGAACAAGCGGCGTTATGACGCGCTCAAAGAGGGCGGCAAGAGATCGGCAACTGGACGCATCTGCAAGCGACAGTGACGATGAACCGGCGCCAAAAGTGCTTGCTCTTTCGGCTGTGGTGTCTGACGAAGACACCACGCCGATGGAAGTAACTGGTGACCGTGACTGGCGCTTGCAGATGTCAGTCATCATCCAGGACGTGGCCCGCAAGTCCCAAAGTATTAAAGGGACGGAGCAGCAAAGACTGAACCTTGCGGTGAAAGAGCGGTCGGTGAGGGCTGAGCAATCAGCCTCCGCAGAGGTGGGCAGGCTGGAGGCTGAGAAGGCGGCGATGGCTCAGGAAATCGCCATCCTCAAGGCCTCCCTTGCGTCCCAACAGCGGACCCTGGATGAGATGGTGGCGACTGTCCAAAAGATACAAGGACAGTCACAGACGGCGGCCCAAACAGGAGCCGTTTCTGGAGAGGAGGACCGCCTCGAGCGGTTCGAGCGCCGTCTTTTAAATATCATAGACGCGCGCTTGAGCGATATTTACTCGAGGCTACCTCCAGAGCCCATCATGCGGCGTCCATTGGCCGCCGATAGGGCTAAAGCTCCAGTAACGCCCGCCGTCTCTGGGCCATCAAAGGCCCCATCAGTCGCTGCCGGTCCACCGATCACCCCGAAGGGAAAAGGGCTGGGCAAGGGAAAGAGTAACGCCCAGCCCACCCCTGTTGACGCTCCCCGACCCCGAGTTACGCCTGTCGTAGTCGCTGGGCTGGCGGAACCGTCAACGTCTGCGGCGTCTCCAAATCCCCCTCACCCTAAATCCCGAAGGGGGGGAAAGAGGGGAAATAAAATAAAGAATAGAAGCAGCACTCCTGTTGCGAAATCGTCCAGAGAACCGCGGCCACTGCCTCCCGCTCCTGCATCGATGGAGGAGGGGTGGAATATTGTGGCCAAGAAGGGTAAAAAAAATCCCCAGCCCATGCCGATATCTGCGGTGGCCGCACCGCCGCAGCAGCACCGGCCGAAGCCGCGAATAAATCTACCCCGCAAGGCAGCCGTTACACTAACGGTTACGCCGGAGGGGTTAGCGCGGGGCGTCACATACGCCTACGTATTGCGGCAGGTCCAGCAATCCGTGGACCTGGCCGGCCTCGGCATTGCTGAGACTCGGGCGCGCCTAATGGCGACGGGCGGGTACCTGTACGAGGTACCCGGCCCAGAATCCGAAAAGAGGGCCGACTCCCTGGCCGATAAAGTCAGGGAGGTATTCCGCGGAACGGAACTGGCGGACGACGTACGCGTTTCCCGTCCGTTCAAGGCCGCGGAATTGCGAATATCCGGGTTGGACGCGTCAGCCGACCCGGAAATAGTAGCAGCGGCCCTCGCAAAGGCTGGGGATAGCCCCAATGAAACTTTTAAGGTCGGGGAGATCCGCCCCGACCGGTCGGGCCTTGGTGCGGCGTGGGTGCGGTGCCCCGCCAAGGTCGCCGATAAAATTTTAAGTTCGGGCCGAGTGCTGATCGGCTGGGTAGCTGCACGCGTCCAGCTTCTTGAGCCCAGGCCCATGAGGTGCTACCGCTGCCTGCACAAGGGACATGTGCGGGTGCGGTGCACTGAAGCGTGTGACCGCAGCGGCATCTGCTACCGCTGCGGTGAACTGGGCCACAAGGCCAAGGAGTGCTCCGCGGAGCCGCATTGCGCAGTTTGCGCAGATGCAGGTAAACCCGCGGGGCACCAGGTGGGCGCCAAGACATGCGTCGCCTCCTCCCGCCCTCGCCACGCAAATCGTGGTCGGGGGATGGGGGTTGTGACCCAGCCGACAGCGCTCCCCGTAGAGGAGCAGATGGAGATCACCCATTAATATGGCGCAACGTTTCCTCCAGGCGAACATTAACCACTGCGCCAGGGCCCAGGACCTGTTAGTCCAGAGCATGGCGCAGTGGTCGATACAAGTGGCTGTGGTCGCCGAGCCTTGTGGGGACCTTAACGGTTTGGTGGCCGTCATCACTCGGGGCGCCGCCGGCTCCCCACCCTTCGAAAAAGTAGCGAAGGGTTCGGGATGTGTGGCGGTTCTGTTGGGGGGGGGTCTGGATTGTGGGTGTGTATTTCTCCCCCAATAGATCCCTGGCCGAGTTCGAGCACTTTCTCACTCGGCTAGGGGCCCTGGTGGTGCAAGGCAGTCAGCCTCGCCCTGTTCTCGTTGCCGGCGACTTCAACGCCAAGTCTCTGGCTTGGGGTTCGTCGGTCACCAGCAGGCGCGGCGAGGCCCTGGAGGAATGGGCGATCTCGGCCAACCTGGCCGTCGTGAATCGCGGGTCGGTTAACACGTGCGTGCGGCATAATGGCGGATCGGTGGTGGACCTTACGTTCGCCACCCCAGCTATTGCCCGCCGTGTCCGTGACTGGAGAGTTCTGGTGGATGAGGAGACGTTGTCGGATCACCGATATATTCGGTTCGACGTCGCCTTGTCCCCTAACCCCCAGTCCAGTGGAGGATCGACTGGCCCGCGGTCGGACGGCCCGCGTTGGTCGGTAAAACGCCTCGATGTGGAGGCCCTGAAGGAAGCCGCACTGGCCCAGGCGTGGCTCCCTGCACCGGAGGCACCGATGCAGGTCGAGCAGGAGGCGTCGTGGTTTGGGGCAGCGATGTCGCGCGTCTGTGACGCGGCCATGCCCCGAGTCCGACGTCTTCCCGAAAAGCGCCAGGTGTTCTGGTGGTCGGCGGAACTTACGCGGTTACGTGTCTCCTGCGTCGCCGCCCTTCGTCGTCTCGCCAGACACCGTCGTCGTCGGATCCGTCTTCCCGGCGACGAGGACCAGGAGCGGCTGCTTCACGGCCTCCACAGGGAGGCTAAGAGAGCGCTGCGCGTGGCAATAACAAGGGCAAAGTCTGCAGCTCAGGAGGAGTTCCGGGGAACTCTTGATAACGACCCTTGGGGGCGTCCATATCGCGTGGCGATGAGACGGTATCGCCCCTGGGCGCCCCCACTGACTCAGAGTCTCCGGGGCGATCTAGTTGAAGAGGTCGTCGCAGCTTTGTTCCCTGCCACTGTGAATGTCACTCCCCCACCGATGGCGTCACATACGTCGACGCCATCGTCGTTAAGTTCGGCAAGGGTTGTTTCGGAGGTTTCACCCGAAGAATTTCGGGCGGTGGTGCTTTGGCTACGGGGCAAGAAGACGGCCCCGGGTCTCGACGGTATCCCCGGACGTGCATGGGTGTTAGCCGTCGAGCATCTGGGTACTAGGCTCCGTGGCCTGTTCTCCGCGTGTCTGGAGCAGGGCCGTTTTCCGTCTCAGTGGAAAACTGGGAAATTGGTCCTGCTCAAGAAGGAGGGGCGGCCCGCAGAGTCGCCATCGGCCTACCGGCCCATCGTGTTGCTCGATGAGGTTTGCAAGCTCTTCGAGCGTATTGTTCACGCTCGCCTCGTCGAGCATCTTGAAGGGGTCGGGCCGGACCTGGCACAGTGCCAGTACGGGTTCCGGCAAGGCCGATCGACAATACACGCGATTTTGCAGGTCAAGGCACAAGCGGAGGATGCAGTGGCTCGGGGTGAAGTGGTGGTGGCGGTGTCTCTAGACATCGCCAACGCGTTTAATACATTACCCTGGGCCTGTATAATGGAAGCACTGCGGTACCACGTGGTGCCACCGTATCTTCGGCGCCTGGTGCACTCGTATCTCTCAGATAGATACATAGTGTATCCGGGCGCCAACGGTTGGCACCGAAGAGCGATGGCCTGCGGTGTTCCACAGGGCTCAGTCTTGGGCCCTCTCTTGTGGAACATCGGCTACGATTGGGTGCTCCGTGGTACCAACCCCCGAGGTGTCGCTGTCGTCTGTTACGCGGACGACACACTAGTGACAGCGTCGGCCAGGTCTTTCCAGGAGGCCACCCTGCTCGCCTCGTTCGCAACCGAACAGGTGGTGGGCAGGATTCGGCGACTGGGCCTTAAGGTGGCACTCAACAAAACCGAGGCCCTTTGTTTTCACAGGCCTCGGATTCGGCCACCTTTTGGGCCCCACATAAGTGTGGAGGGGGTGCGGATTCCCATCGGCTGTAAAATGAAGTACTTGGGATTGATTCTGGACAGCCGGTGGGATTTCCGTGCCCATTTCAAGGAATTGTCGCCGATATTGGTGCGGGCGGCAGGCGCACTCGGACGCCTGCTGCCGAACCTGGAGGGACCTAATAGCCCTTGCCGAAGTTTATACGCTGGAGTCGTGCGGTCAATGGCCCTGTACGGATGTCCCGTATGGGCCGAGTCCCTGAACGCCCGCTGCGTCACCCTGCTGCGCAAACCGCAGCGTTTGGTGGCGCAGCGAATAGTCAGGGGCTACCGCACGGTTTCCCACGAGGCGGCCTGCGTATTGGCCGGCACACTCCCTTGGGAGTTGGACGCCAAACTCCTCTCGTCAGCGTTCCTCTGGCGGGAGGAGGCGTCCAGCCGCCGTCAGGAGAGACTGGCCCCGAGGGAGATTGCGGCCCGGTTCCGCACAACCGCCGTGGAGGAGTGGCATACCAGGCTGGAGAGCCCGACTGCGGGCTTGAGGACTGTCGCAGCAGTGCGTCCTGTCCTAAAGAGATGGCTAGACAGGCGCCACGGGGCGCCTACGTTCCGACTGACACAGGTATTAACGGACCATGGGTGTTTCGGTTCGTTCCTGTGTCGGATCGGAAAGGAGGTGTCCGCCGTGTGCCACCACTGTGGCAACTGCCGCGAGGACACGGCCCAACATACGTTGGAGGAGTGCCCAGACTGGGACGAAGAGCGCAGCGCTCTCAGAGCAGTCGTTGGAAGAGACCTCTCGCTGGCGGCCGTGGTGTCGTCCATGGTCGCCAGCCGGAGGTCCTGGCGCGCGGTGGCCCACTTCTGCGAGAACGTCATCTCGCAGAAGGAGAGTGCTGAGAGGGATCGGGAACGATATGATCCCTCCCGCCGCCAGAGAAGACGTAGGAGGCGCCGGGTGGACGACTGACCGGCGTCTCCCGCCCTGTGGAATGGGGGCGTCTTGAGAATTTCACCACGGTAACCCCTGCCTGTCGTACGAGGCGACTAATTGGGGCCATCGGGGGTCGCGGGCGCGCAGCGGAGGGCTGTCAGCCCGTATCGATGCACTCCCAAATTCGGGGCATCGTGCGACCCCGAGATGGACGGCAGCGCGTGTGGTAAGGCCTCGTTCGCTGTCGTTGTTCGGTGCGCGGGGGCTCCTTAGCCCTCCATGGAGATGGGCTGCTACGCAGCACCGCGCTGGGGCGATTCCGGCTGCAATTCTAGCACTCCTTAGAATACCCCGGAATCGCTCCGCAAGCGCCGAAGAAGGCCACCGCGGGGTTTTAGCTGGTAGTGTCGGGTGGGGTGTACATAGGGGTTAGGGACTCGGCCCAGCGGCAGCACGGATAGCCATCATCCGTGCGAGGGGGATGCTGGGTCGTAAGACCGGCTAGTCCAGCATACCCGTTTTATTCTTAATCCGCTTCCCTCCGGAGCGGGCGGCAGTAATAAAACGCTTTCCCCGCGACAAAAAAAAAAAAAAAAGGATTTAATGAATATCTAAGTAATGAATAAATTTTTCAATAAACTACTGACACTGGCAGAACGCGGCTAACAAATTTATAACCAAAATACTACGCAAAAAAAAAACAAAATGCTGACTAAACCTAACATTAGCCAAAACTCAAACAAATCGGTTGATTGTATGGCCAAACGTTGATATTATTCACTGGGGTGAATAATATCAAGGTGGGCCTTGATTACGTCTACGTAAAATGTCAAAAGCAATTTGTTTTCCAAACGGCTCCGATATTTAATAAAAGTTTACGCCGAACTGACTGTTGCAGGGTCGTATTCATTTTAGCCCCGTTAATTGAAAAAAGCAGATTCGGTGCAAATGGTTACATTTTTTGAAGAACATAATAAACAATATGTTATGTTTTAAGGTGTGTCTATTTGTTTTTTTTACCAAATAATATTAATTACATTGAGACTAGGAGAAATAGTAGTGGCAGTGTAGTAAACTGGCAGTGTTTTAGCGACATTAAATAAAACTGTTAATATAATAAATTGGGGAATCCCCTTCACAAAACCTTTGAAATAGTATTAGTGTTAGGCGTTTTATAAATAAATGACTACTAAGACAATAATTGAACGTTTAAAGCTATAGTAATACGCATGTATTTGCTCTTTTTTTTTTAATTATGTTTAGCTCCTGCTGTAAAAATCAAAACCTAGTCAATAAACTATCTTCTACTTGACAACCTCCATGGCGAGCAGCCGTCTGTGAAACGAGAGGCCGTGGATTCCCGCACCGAGACCAATGTTTGTGTGATAGACAGGTAGTTGATTCGAGTCTGGGTGTTGTGGGACCATAGTCCCTTGTAGTTCTTGATACCCACGATACAGGTTATACAGGTATCAGAATGATGTGTGACTGTTGGGCGTATTTATTTAATTATTTCAATTAACCTGTATCATGTAATTAGAATATATTCCCTTTACAACAATCTCCTAACAAGCTAGTAATTTAGCGTTAATTGTGAATCTAGAACTAGTTAGAACCGGTCCTGGGAACTTTATAACTATTCTCATTTAAACTTGTACAACAGCTTTTTGTTAACATCTTGTTGGGACAAACAACTTGTCCATAGCTACAATAGAGTTTTGTGCTTCAAAATTCAATGGTGATTTACGACTGGAAATGATTAGAAAAAGAGAAAAAAAATTGTGGTTTTCTTGTAACTTATTCACTACGTACATAACATATTAAAGTACTTACAAACCAATAATAGGATCCCCCATTCAGCCACATGCCATACTACGGCAAGACCGATCTGCAGCGCTGATTTTCAATGAGGGGTCCGGGTGAAGTGGTGGTGACTCGGTACGTTGAAAAATAATCCCAACCCCAGTTAACGTGTTCCACAAACTTTAACTTTTTATTGCTTGGCCTTAGGATGGTACCCTGAAGTTTATCGATTTCTAAGTAACCTGAGCTTATGAGACAATCTAACATGATTGTTTAGAATAAATTCAAATACTGTAAATAACAAATTATAACATAATAATTTGACTTAGGTCGTGAAGAAACTACGAATTGTAAATATTATTAAAGGCTACAGTACCAACATTAATTATTAAATATAGCTTATAATATTCAAATCAATCCACGATTACATTACCATAAATTAAACATAGCAATTTTTTACTCCCAAGTAAACTATATTTGACAATATTACATAATATTTTACATAACAGGTTTAATTTTATTGTAACTGTAAACACGAATTTCCTGAAAGCTTTCGCGATCGCGGCGGTTATTAAAAGCAAGTAAAACTTTTCAAAACACTGTTACTACAACCTTTTACCCTTAATTACTCGTTGCAACAGCGGCCGGGCCAGTTTCACTACAAAATTAATAATTTTGTCGTATTACTTGTTTGATGGAAATTAATTATAAGAAATTATAGAAATGGTAGAGCCACGCTGTAGACTTATTTGTCTACATCATGAATGGGCCGGCTCGACCGGGGTAGTACCACTGTCTCACAGAAAACCAACGTAAAGTGACAGTTTACTGTCGCGTTTCGTATGGTAAGTGAGATATCCGGAGGCCCAGATTCCCCCTTCCCTTCCCTAATCCCTATTCCTGTCCTATAAGGCCGACAGCGCATACATGATACTTTCGGTATTGTGGATGTTCATGGGCGGTGGAGATCACTTAACATCAGGTGACCCACGGGCTCGTTTGTCGGCCTATGCTGTTAAAAAAAACATTAATAAATGAGTACTATTTTTCCTGAACATCATAAAGTCAAATAAGTAGGGTAGTTGATATGATTATTTTAATCAATAAATAAAGTATGTTACCTAAAACTTTATAAACCCGAGCAAATATAAGTGAGTTAGTTAGAAACCATTCAAATTTGGTAGGAGTAACTGTCACATGATGAAAAACGTAAGGACGATATGAGCCGTGACGTCACCTCCCAGAATAACAATTTCAGTACAGTCGTGCGAGGGAGTTAGAGAGATGTCTTTAATACATATATTTTTATCGAGTGAGAGAACGTATAAATTAATTTATTTAAATAATCGACATATTGTTCGGGTACTGTTAGTAGACGGTGACAATATCGATTCGAAGCCAGAGGGTGAAAGTTGAGTTAAACTCCAAAACATTCTAGAAACGACAAGTCAAAAAACCAATGTATGAACAGTATCTACCTGTCGTGTTAAACCTAAATTCATTCAAACACCTGAAATCAGTAGTGGGAAATTCTAGGGATAAGAGCAAACGGATCTATCAGCTGTTAATGTACGTTTATATAAAGAGACGAAAGTAGACGAAGTGATATTCAGTGTTTCTATTTAGAAATACTCAGTATCAGCCCGGGGTATGGAATTGTGCCCGGTATGGCGATAGACTCTCTCGCTATCACATTATGGGACCGTAATAAATTCAGAGAAAAGTGGGTGCATTGGTTGCACCTCTGCCTACCCCTTCGGGGATTACAGGCGTGAGTATATAAATTCTTATATACCTTCCCAAAAACGCAAAGAATCGGTCTGTTACCTAGGGATAGTTTTGGAGAGAAACTTTTCGTTCTTAGAGCATATAAAATCCGTCGGGGAAAAGTCGAAACGCAATTTCTATGCCTTGACAAGGATATCCACTTCAACGTGGGGATTATCTTTTAACACATTAAAAGTCATCTATGGGGCTACTTACTTGAACAGTATTTGCTATGGATCACCTGTATGGGCTGATAGGGCTACTATCGGTGCTGTGCGAAGAAAATTGCTCCAGAGTCAACGTTTGGCGTTGATATTCTTGTGTAAGGCGTATAGAACCGTTAGTACTGAAGCTTTACCTGTCCTTGCGGGTGTACTTCCAGTCGATCTGGAGGCACAGCGTCGCGCCGCTATGTATTACTCCACGAGAGAGGATATGGACAAAAACTTTCTTACGTCGCGCGAACTCTCGAGAATCGGTAGACTTTTTAAACAGCGTTCCGAAATATGCAACGAACTGCTAAACGAGTGGCAATGTCGATGGGATAATTCAATTAAAGGGCGGCATTTATATCAGTATTTTCCTTTGGTTCGCGATCGCCTAACAAAAACTTGGCTAGAAATTGATCACTGTGTTTCACAATTTCTCACCGGTCATGGCAACTTTAAGTTGAAAGTAAGTAACAATTCTCATTTAAGTTGGTTGATTCGCCTGCGTGCCCATGTTCTACACCAAACTGTGAGTACGAACAGTCCGCGCATCATGTTCTTTGGGAGTGTAGTCTCTGGCAAAATGAGCGCAACATAATGCTTGACAGTATGCAGATAACATCTGGAGTTGTATACTATATGGACCTTGTGGAGACTGGGAGGAATTTCCGTGCTTTCCGGCGTTTTTGCCATACCTATTATTGGAATCAAGCGTAACAGCTCGCATGATAGGACCCGTTAAGTAACTTCCGTGGTGCTTTACGTCTGGCTTCTCCAGACGTAAATGTCCTTTATTGAGGTTAATACCTCTTTAGTTCAGTATTTGTCTCCCGCTTTGCTATGGTGGGAAGTGGACAATTTA
The DNA here is from genome assembly GCA_905220505.1 of Laothoe populi. Lineage (NCBI taxonomy): Eukaryota > Metazoa > Arthropoda > Insecta > Lepidoptera > Sphingidae > Laothoe > Laothoe populi. The sequence continues at coordinate 7,331,864 of HG992152.1, forward strand.
AATTTCCAACTCCTCCTATATTTCTATTTGATTAATTTCGTTGCGGGATAAAAGACAGTTATAAAGCATTCCCAGAGACTCGCCGAGTTTCATTACTCGGTGTCGAAAAAATGCGTGCTATTGTCAATCCTGGCTAAACAGGAGTTACAATGGCGGGTGTGTGGGCGGGATAGTCTCTACATACCTTCCCAAAAAGACTATGCTATAAACATTAATATAGCACTACATAATCGCTCAATATCCCCAAAATTACCTCCTAATCGGCACCCCACAACCAGCCTAAATCCAAACATCAACTAAACTCAGATTTGTTTACGTATACATATCTGTTTGTTTGTCGGCCCATTTACATTTAATTAATTCATATTCAGCTCAAAGTTACAGGGTTAACAAATCATACATAACTACGACGAAGTTTGTGCGGCTTTTTACAAGATGAGTTTAAAAGTTACTTAGTTTAGAGGATCAAAAGTAACTTAGTTGAGAAGTTCGCCTTATAAAATGTAAAGAAACTTCAACTTTGGGGTTTAAGTAAATATATCTTTGGAAATTAATCAAAATATTTAGATAGGCTTGTTACACACGGTTATTAAAACGATCTCAAGTTTGATGTAGTCAAACATAGCAATCTAAATATATATAAGCGAAATACTACTGATACATCAAGATATTTAAAACCATACACCCGATTAACTTAAAATTTTCGCGTTGTAGACACTAATAACGAATTTTTGGAAATTTCTCCCCTAAGAGGGTAAATTAGGTGTTGAAAGTTTTCTATCTGTTTGTTTTAAACCAATAATAATTTTAATTAAATATAATTAATAAATTAAAGAAAGTATTACGACTGGTTGTTAGAGTTGCGATCTATATTTTTATTATGACCATATAAACTTTTTGGTTGAATTTGGAAACGATGCTCTGTCCCTTTTTCGCAAAGCGAGTGTCAGTATGGAATTTAAATGGCGTACTTACACGTGACGTCATTTGCATGAATGATGCGCTTTCTATCTAGCAAGATATGAAAACGAAGATCTTTGTTATTATTTACCGTATTTCAATTCTGTTTTGGTGATCTGCTCTATTTATTATGAGTATTTTATTAACATGACAATTAAAAATCGTCAAATAGCCTATTGTTACTTCGTTTACTTTTCATATTGGTTAATACGTTATTATATTATATTTTAACTTCATACAGTGAAATACTGACTTCACTTTGAAGAAACTCTATAGAAAATATTGTTTTGAAAACAAGTTACAAATACGCACGACCTGCCAATTCCACCTGGTTCCTAATTTTCCTACAGAACTCTAACAAGAACCTTTCAGGTGAAACATTATTTTTTATTGAAATTGTAAACACAACAGAAAATTTTTGTGCCCAGATTTTCAATTTGCGAAAAGGATATTGTTTAATCTGAAGGAGATGTGACTGTTCGTATTTAAATTACAAAAAAACTTCAACATAGGTACACATACATAGAAAAAGTTATATCTTCTTTTGTATAACCTATGGTCACTTGATGGTTAACGATTTTCACCACCCATGGACCTTAAAAGAGAGGTAGGGAGATTATCGAAATAAATATAAGGGATTACACCCTTTCCTTCAAAATCCGTCCAGTTTTCTTTCGACTTCTCCCATTCCTGCGCCTTCTCGTGATCATCATCCCCCACCACTTCCTTTACCGAAGACCACGATTCCTCTCCATTCGTTTTGTGGTCTTCCTATTTTTTATTTTCCGGCCACTTCCTCTTCGTTGTATCCTAGCCCTTGATGGTGGTTTCTAAGTTCCCATGACATTTACCATAATTATTTATTCGAAATGGTAATTTTTTTTTGTGTTTTGAGTCAGTTTTGTGACAATAAAGATTTTAATTAAATTTTATTTTATTTATCGATTTAGGCTTCGGAAAACCTCGCTGTAGATTGTACACGGTGGATAAGTCTGACTACAGCATAGCTCTACAACTTATTCTATGATATACTGGGTTCAAACTCTAGGTTCGTAAGTTACAATTCATGTATGACTTTCAAATTCAAAAAAGTAACGAGTTTCCCGGTTTTGTAATTTGTGCTTATGTTAACATAGCCATTAACACGTCACCTGTCACATTATGGGATGGAAATAAGCTCGCCGAACCGTAGGTGGTACTGGTTGTATCTCTGCCTACTACTTGAGAGATACAGCCGTGGCGTATAGAATGTATTTATGTTAATTAAATTATTTATTGAAATTAGATATAAATCTCTATCTAACTTCAACACATAACTCGAACTGCTTAGCTTACACATAAACCATCACAAAAATCCTTTCAATATCCCTAACAAAACTACAAAAGTCGGTAGAGGCTTTCAAACTGACAGATCAGAAGGGTTAGGGTGGAAATTGTGGCACAGCGGCTAACTGGGGTGTGTTTACCGGACTGCGTAGAGCTTTCGATTGATTGGCGTTTACAAGAAATTTGTGTTAGGAATTTGATAAATTTCACATCAATATTGCATACATTTACATATACACTCACGCCTGTAATCCCCGAAGGGGTAGGCAGAGGTGTAAACATGTGATCGCCATACCGGGCACAATTCCAGACTCCGGGCTGATACGGAGCATTTAGTGATAGAAAACCCCAATATCACTTTAGCCGACCCGGAGATCGAACCCGAGACCTCAGCACAGCAGTCAAAACCGCGTACGCAATTACATCTGCGCCACCGAGGCAGTCACGACATCAATATTGTTCATATTTATTAAAAGATAAATACGAGATAGTAGAGCAAAAAAATGTTTCTTCTTTTTAATACTAATAACCATGTATTATTTTAATAACCGTTAAACCTATAATCAAAGATAATACTTATTATATTTTACAAACGCGTGGACGAGTTTCCGCAAAAGGCATTGTAATGTCCTTTGATATCACTGATCACGTACCTAATATTAAAAGCGTTTAATGGAAAACGATTCTCATCCACTGTCAGTGTGCTCGGGTGATCATTTTATGGCAATTTGTAGCTATTTTCGTGTTCCACTTACCCATTGGATCGTCGGACGAAGTGCTCGCATCGGATAAGCCGCTCGAATATAACTAATAAAGGGTTGCTGGCAGAGAGATTTTCGCGCCCTGTTTGCCTTGCAACAAACGATGTATGCATCGCTGAACGCGCTAACAACCCTGTTTTTATACACGTGTAACTTCAAACGAGACTAATAAATATCTATGAACTATGTTCGAGAATGTTCCCGAGTGACCTAAGTCACTTTTTTATAAGTTCTAAAACCTACTGGAATGTTGAGTATACTGAATATAATATATAATATAAATAATACTAGCCCTGTATTAAACATTGTCCCACTGCTGGGCACGGGCCTCCTCTACTAATGAGAGGTGTTAGGCCTTAGTCCACCACGCTGGCCTAATGCGGGTTGGCAGACTTCTCATACCTTCGAAAAATTCTCAGATATGCAGGTTTCCTCACGATGTTTTCCTTCACCGTTAAAGCAAGCGATAATTAACATTTAATACACACATAACTTTAGAAAAGTCAGAGGTATATGCCACTTGGGTTTCGAACATACGACTTTCGTCTTGGCAGTCCGTACCGCAACCAACTAGGCTATCGCTGCTGAATATGATACTGCATATGATTAAGTTATATAGATATCAAAATGAAATATAGAAAATGTCAGCTCTGTATTATAATCATAACACCCAAATCGCTCATGTTCCATGTTAATACACAATATGGTAGTTTCATTGTGTATTTTGTACAATATATGACTGCCTCGGTGGCGCAGGTGTAATTGCGCATGCGTTACGATTGCTGTGCTGAGGTCTCGGGTTCGATCCCCGGGTCGGGTAAAATGATATTGGGTTTTTCTATCTAGAAATTCTCAGTATTAGCCCGGAGTCTGGTATTGTGCCCGATGTGGCGATAGGCTCGCCCCCTATCACATCATGGGACCGAAATTCGGCGAAAAGTGGGTGCACTGGTTACACCTCTGCCTACCCCTTCGGGGATTACAGGCGTGAGTGTATATGTATGTATGTATTCGATATGCAACCGAATATAATACGCAAAAAAACTCCTTTGCGAAAACAGAATTAAAAATTGCTTGAAAAAATAGGTAATAATGTTTATTTTAAATATTGGTATGAGTTAATACTCAAAGGCATAAGCAAAAATGGTTCCGTATTGGGAACATATCGCTATCTCCCTCGCACAACGGTACAGTAATGGCGAATCTGAGAACCGTGACGTCACGGGACATATCATGCATCATTTTACTGTCATTTGACAATTACCCCTTCCAGCAGATTTTAATGGCGTCTAATTTATTTATGTTTGTTCGGATTCATAAAATTCTTTCTATAATAGGTTTTAGGTAATGTAACTAGTTGTTTGAATTAATAAAAAAATTTAGTCATCTACCGCGTGTCTGGAACTACGAGAAACTTTCGGTCTAACAATACCCCGACCAAATTTTTGTCTAACACATAAATATTTATCTCGACATGGCGATCGAATCCGCGGTCTCTTGTTTATGCTCGTTTCATAACCGACTGCACCGTGGAGGCTATCATATGCGTATATTATACAGTTTCTCATCGCTGAGCACGACTCTCTATTAATGAGAGAGGCATTAGTCCACCTCGCTGGCCTAATGCGAATTGGCAAATGAGGTCTGGTTTAAAAAGAATTGTATTTATTTATCTATTTCATTTAGAACTTGTTAAGCTATATTACACTTGTAAAACTATATGCAGATTAGATAGATTGGAATTTACTGAATCTTTATTATTTTTTTGTATAAATTGTATTGTTTTTTTCAATCGTTCATACATTTTTAGGGATTTGAACAGAGTAATATTTTTTATTATAATTGAAACATTAAACTGTACTATATAAATTTGTGCATATGCTATAGAAAGAAAAAGAAAGAAATAATTTTATTAGTGGTTTTCTTATAAATTATTCACTACGTACATAATATATTAAAGTAATTACAACCAATAATAGGATCCCCCATTCAGCCACATGCGACAGTACGGCAGGACCGTACTGCAGAGCTGATTTTCAATGGGGGGCCCGGGCGACGCGTGGACGCTAGGTCGGCGGACTTTTTTACGTATTAAAAGTAACATTATTATTAGTATTAAAAAAATAAAAAGAAACTATTTTTTGTTGCATATGGCATGTCGTGTTGGTCGTAGGTATCGATTGCACTCACTTTCATAACACAATAATAATTACTGTTAGTTAGTACTGACGTAATACATATAACGTACCTAATCATTTAAATAGATAATCATATCACGCATGACACTAGACAAAAGCTTGCTTTTGTGTCAATAATAAATATTGTGTATAGCTATGCTTAAACGAAAATTTGGTGTTTTTAGTTCTACAGGGCGGTGGAATGTTGTTCCAGCAATGCGTGGCGGCATATCTGAAGCCTCCTCTAAAAGCCGTAGTTCTAGGTCGCGGAATCGACAGCGGGTTTGTTGTGGAACGGAAGGAGTGTATATGCAGGTCCTGCCTCTAGACATGTGTACCTACATGTTACGAGCGATACTTATAATAAATCGGTACGCTAGCACCGATAACTTTTTGAATTCACACTAATCCCGACTTAACAAAGCTCAAATACCTAAATAGACATGTGAAATATAATTTAGGGTTTCCTTCTTGTCTTGCTTTTTCTGACGTTACCTAAATGTTGCATTCCTAAAGTAATTATTCTAATAGCAGCTACTTAGGCTGGCAAGACTTTTTATGAGTTAATTCTAATTTGGATGGATTGGTATTACTGCCCTATATGACGATAGGCTCGCCAGGAATAATCATGGGACTGAAATAAGCTTGGCAAAACATGTGTGTAATAGTAAACCTCTGCCTATCCCCTGCAAGAACATAGGCTGAGCTTACGTATTGGTAAAGTGGTTAATAAAATAAATAAATACACCCAACAGTCATGCAAATAGCCCCGACCTAACGCTAGGTGAAACCTGTATCGCGGGTATCAAGATTTACGAGGGACTACGGTCTACTACACCCAAACCCGAAACACATATAGTGGCACACGCAAGTGTGTCGCGTTCCGGGATCAGCCAGTGTACATCCGGTTTTTGTCGGGGGTCTGGAGTTGGGGTACAATGGCCATTTTGCGGCCTTCTTAGTACTCTGACACTAGACCCTCGACCCCTTCTTCACCTTCCTGCTCATGGCGTAGTGTGAAGAAGCAGGCCGGCATGAGTGTGTTGAGTAGCGGGGATAGATCGTCTCTCGCTACTCAGTACTCTATTTGGACCGCACTGCGCTTATCATCAGGTACAGTGCGGTCACTTTGCCGTGCCAGAGAAAAAAAAAACATATCTGTCTGTCATACAAACATTTGCCTCGGTGCGGGAATCGAAGCCACAGCTTCTCGTTTCACAGCCGGCTACTCGCGTACTGTGCCACGGAGGCTGTCTTGTGTAATATAATGTATCTGTAATGTATTAACATTAAGATTGTAATGTAAATTGTTAACAGCGTCATTAGCAACGCGTAATAATTTAATAGCATCATAACGAGATGAATGCGATCAACAGGCCGGAGTTGTTGAAATTACTCGGCATTGTCAAACGCTTGTATTAGTTAATTAGCGATTATGGTATTCAGTTTCTCGCAGTTTAATTTATTTATACTTTTTACACAGAGTTTTAAGGTGGTTATAGTCTCGTGAGGAGTGGAACTGACTGCCAGCACGGGTAATGCGTATTCAAATCCCTCTGAATTTTTGAAATTAAAATTTTATTTACTAATTAATAAAAGAATATAAAATTAATATTTCTTTCCATTTATAATCGAATGCAATTCAAGTACACGCCGTAAACAATTGTATTGTGTTTTACGGCCATTTACAGCGCGTTTCTGTGCGGCCGTGTGAGGAGCCTTTTTGTGTGTTATGTGAAAGATGCCACTGACATACGGTAAGTATGCCCTTCCAAACTTGCTTCACGAATAGTGCTTTTAATACAATATAAACACCTAACACCCGAATGTATGATTTTTTTAGTGCCTCGATACGTAGACGAGCAAACGGGCCACCTGATGGTAAGTAGTCGCCGCCGCACGTAGACTTCTGCAATGCCAGGGCACAGCGAAGCCGCTGCCTACCTTAATATTGTACTTACGAAAGGATTTTCTCCACATTTCTCCATCGTAATAATTTTAAAGTCTTATTTATTTAAAACCATTATAAAACACATAATTGTGTAAACCAATGGAAAAATACTAATTTTAAAATTGTTGGTACTTACAAAAATGTTCAAACGGCTTTTCTGTGATGTTGTTTGTCAATATACGGTATTTTATGTAAGAGCCATCTATTTAACAAAATACCCATTTACAAACATCTCTTCAAAATGGCCGTTCAATTCTAATTGAATAACGATAAGCTAACCATATATTCGAATAGTGTGGAAAAGCGAGAGACTAGGCAGACAATCGGTAAACACATACTACCACTAATAAAATGCTCAACACATGGGACATTTTACACGGGTAGGGAACGTTTGTGCGCCCCCAAGGCTTAAATTGATTAGTACCAACCGTTTCTTTAAAAAAATGAGTTATTTTAGTTTTTTCTTATATAGTATTTTAGTTGATTGTTTGACATTATCTTGGCTGTTCAATTCAAGTTGAAAGGGTAACAAACCAAGCTAACCAATTAAATATTGTGGAAGCACTGGAAGCATAAGCGTTAGTACTGTTCCTTTAAAAATTTAGTTATTTTAGTTGATTGTTTGTGTTACCTTGGCTGGTCAATTCAAATTGAAAGGGTAGCAAACCAAGCTAACGAATAAAATATTGTGGAAACGCAAGAGACTAGGCAGCCAATCGGTAAACACTCGCCGCAACGCTAATAAAATGCTCAACACATGGGGCACTTTACACGGGTGTAATAGAAACATTTGTACGCCTCCAAACCCTCATAGCTTAAATTGTCTAGCACCAATCGATTCTTTAAAAATGGCTTTTAGTTGATTGTTTAAAATTACCTTCTAATATTTTATGACTAATAGTAATTAGTAGTAATAGAAAAGTAGCTTAACCATTTTAACCATTAGCTACAGCCAGTTTCTCCACTGCTGTAGATCGTAACGTCATGTTATATATGACATTCCTTAATAAATAGGCATATCTATGCAAAAATATGTTTTCTAATCTGTAATATGTGTTTGTGTATATGGTATAAAGTGCTGAATAAATTAAGTTTATTTTCTTTCTTTCTTTTCAACCTTAATCTGAAAGAAATTAGCGCGTTCGAAATAATACCTAATCTTTTTAGCTTTATAATATTATTATAGACTGTTGCTAAAATACAGAAATAATAATTATTTTATTTCCCAGGCAATGAATTAAAAAATAAGCGTTTAAGTTTCAACAAAATCGAGCCGGCTCTATTTCGCTAGTTTTAGTAATTTAAGATTTGACCGATCATCACAGTTATACATTTCCGTATGCGTATGGGTTAGCCTGTTCTGCAGCATGTAGCTGAATAGGGACTCCCATTGTCGGATCAATTATTATTGTGCTTTTTTTTCTATTTTTGTTATGTGTTTTTTAACATCCGACAATAAAAACCCTTTTCTTTCTTTCTTTCTTATTACTTTCAAATGTTTATAATCAAAATATATGCATTAATTATTTTGCAGTAATTCATTGTAGATTATAATATGGGTACGCATTATCAATTTTAAGCCCTCCATATGATTATTTCATCTTAATAGAGAGCTTAATTTTTAACAGAAGTTAAGATTATCATCAATTAGTTATTAAAGATATGAAAGCTTAAATATTTGATAAATTTTTATTTTGATAAATTATCATTTAATTCATGAATAAATCGTTGAAAATCACACGTATCACAAACCAGATAAAAGCACTAATTTAATCGAATACCGATAACTTTCCGCAAATCACAGCGCGCAAACTTTGAGCGGCAAAATTGCTCTTGGTCGTCACGGGAGCGCGTCCCGACGTCCTGTGCCAACTGTCCCGACCGCCAGTAGATCTCCTCGACCCGGGTATCCCCCCCGACCCGGGATCCCCTACCTCTCCAGGCTCCCTTGCTCCCGTCGCTCTGGATACGGCATTGAAAGTGCCTTTGTACATCAGTAAATTGGATGCGGTTTTAGCTTCGAAACGCTTTGATAAAAAGTGGTGTAAATTAGAGATTGTTAAGGTAAGGTATAGTTTCATACAGCTTATGTGGTTCTCGATTGTATATATAATGTACTATAAGATTTACTTTACATATTGGTAGAAGGATTGCGTAGATTTTAAAGAATGGCTCATACTTACTCATATGTACATAAACGTTACAGTTTATCATTTTTTATCAACTGGCAAGACGAGCATGCTTGGCTAATAGTAAATTCTACTCCTGTCTATAAACACTAGGTGGTATTACCTAGATATTTATTTTATAAATAACACCCAACAGTCACAAACATAGCCCCGACCCGACACTAAGATACGAGTCTTGTGTTGTGGGTATCAGGGACTACGAGAGACTTTCGGTCTCACAATACCCAGACCCCGGACGCAAATATCTGTCTATCACACAAACATTTGTCCCGGTGTAGGAATCGAGAACCCACGGCCTCTCGTTCCACAGCCGGCTACTCGCCAACTGCGCCACGGAGGTTGTCAGTCTGTCTTTACTAAGTAATGCATAGCTCTACACTCGCTCATAAACCGTAGATAAAAATGTTAAGTCTTATAATGACTCGAAGACATCTGACGTATGTCACCATTGTAACATTTGTCGCGAGGACACGGCCTGACACACGCTGAAGGATTGCCCAGCCTGGGACGATGAGTACAGCAGAGTAGCCGTCGAAGACCACCTTTTGCTGTCGGCCGCGGTGTCTTCCATGGTCGCCTGCCTGAAGTCCAAGCGTGCGGCGGCCCCTGCCTTAGCGCCTGTATCGGTGCACTGCCCATTTCGGTGCATCATGCGACCTTGAGAGGGGCGGCACCGCATATGGCCCGTTCCAGCAGCGATCCGAATCTACTTCAGAATACTCTGAGACCGCTTCGCAAACACTGTAGAAGACAACCGCAGGGTTCTAGCTGATAGTGCCCGATGGGTATACATACTGTACATACGGTGTAAGGACTCGGCCCAGCGGCTGCCTGGACTGCTTTCTTCATCGGTCGTAAGACCGGCTAGTTCAGTATAAAATATAGAATTGATTATATTTACGTTCATATTTCGAATGACTGCACCCTCTGCCTGTGACTCCTCTGTCTCGGTGGCGTAGTTGTAATTGCCTACGCAGTATGACTACTGTGCTTAGGTCTCGGGTTCGATCCCCGGGTTTGGTAAAGGGATATTGGGTGTTTTATCCCAAAATGCTCAGTGTTAGCCCGGAGTCTGCAATTGTGCACGGTATGGCGATTGTCTCGGCCCCTATCACATACGGGACGGTAAAAAGCTCGGTGAAATGTAGGTGTAAAGCTAACACCTCTGTCCACCCCTTTGGGGATTACAGGCGTGAGTGTATGTATACTTATATGTACGTATGTACTTCGAATTTCAAACACATAGCCCACACTAATGACGTATCACGTCCACAGTTGATAGTATAGAAGAAAAATCAAAAGTCGCAAGAAGGGTACAAAAAAGAAAAATGTATGCAAAGCGGAATGCCATCTAGAGTCCCACTTTTGTTGAATCGTTGACGTTGCCTACACAATCACGCCTGATCGCTCCCCAGGGAGCAAAGGGAACACGCCTAGTTCATCTTTGTATATCGGCGGGGATGTATATAAAAAGATATCCCCGTTTCCTCTTCGTGTAGGCTTTAGTTGACTTTTTTTAACACTAGTGACATTTTATCAGTAACAAATCAGGAGAAAATGCTCGGAAAATAAAATATAATTATTTCCTTATAAAAATATTTTGACTGTCTCGGTTCCGTAGTTGTAATTGCGAATGCTAAACGACTGCTGTGCTACTGCTGAGGTCATGTGTTCGATCCCCGGGTCGGGTAACGTGATATTGGGGTTTTCTATTTAGAAATATTTCACAGGTATAACACATGAATAGTAGGACGATCTGCACAGATGCGTCTCACTGCAGGAGACAACTCCTTGGATTGTACACTTTTTGTTTCAAAAATAACCACTACTGATGATGAACCACTGACTAAATAATGTTTATAATCGTTTACAGACACAAACTTGTCTAATTCCAGATCATAACTTTTCAATCTCTCAAAACCAGCTCGTGTCAAATTATTCGAACCTCGAAACTTCGGCAAATAAGTGATTAAAAGCCAAATTATCGTCAAATAAAAATCGTTTTCGCAAAGTTTTCTGTAAACTCAGCAAGACGAATTGATAAATTAGATTTTTAATGGGATTTGAAAACGTTACCAGTTAATGTGGAGTTTTTTCTCTTTCAAATTCGATTTATTGGGTTAATGTACTTTCTTACTGTGAGATTGGTAGGATTTGGGACATTCTTTACTGCAAAGAGGCTTTATTTTTGCCTTTTGAGGATATCTTACTTGAGCTTATATGATAGAAACCTCGTAAAAATTGGAATATGATTACCTACTAAAACCCTTAATCCTTCTTTTGCGTATGCGTGATTGATCTCATTCAAGTCCTTATCGGTACATGTTAGTTCATTGATTGTATTTATGTTAATGATACAATTTGTATGTATGTCATGGTCCACATGTGAGAATTATTTTTTTTATGGAAAAAGGGGGCAAACGGGCAGGAGGCTCACCTGATGGAAAGTGATCACCGTCGCCCATGAACATCTGCAACACATGAGGCAAATGCGTTGCCAGCTTTTCAGGAAAGAATATGCTCTCTTCTTGAAGGTTCCCAGGTCGTAACGGTTCGGAAAGACCGCCGGCGATAGCTGGTTCCACAGAGTGGTTGTGCGTGGCAGAAAATGCCGCAAAAATCGCGCTGTTGTGGAACGCTGGACATCGAGATGGTGCGGATGGAATTTAAATATATTTTAAATATATGAATATTCTTAGTAAAACCCTCAAAATCATCAGTTATTAATTTTAAAGGTCCCATTTCAATGCAGAGGGGGTGCCCGCATTTGTACTTGAGGGAAATACTGTCAAAGCTGTAGATGTTTTGACGGTAGGCAGCGGCTTTGCTGTGCCCTGGCATTGCAGAAGTCTATGGGCGGCGGTGACTACTTACCATCATGTGGCCCGTCTGCTGGTCTGTCTACCGAGGCAATAAAAAAAGACTAACCAGATATTGGATATAAAAGGTAATATTGACATATCACAGATTTACGCGTGTCACAGAAGAAGTAAAAATTACCCTTTTTATATCAAATACTTATAAAAAGTTATGCTATGATCCTCTAACCGCCATGTAGGTGGTAGGATATTCATATCCGCCCGGATAGCGACCACCGTACACAGGGTGTAAAACCCGCCATAGTGGCACACGCAAGTGTGTCGCGTTCCGAGATCAGCCAGTGTACATCCGGTTTTTCCGGGTCTAGAGTTGGAGTACAATGTTTGGCCATTTTGCGGCCTTCTGAGTACTCTACTCTTCTTTACAATATGGTTTCCGCCATAACTGATCAACGGGTGATCTTCTAGCGTTTGTATTGCATCATTGGGGCGAGGCGATTGAAAGGCATGGCGAGGCTCTCCCGGCATACGGTCTGCCCGACAACCTGTGCAAGTGGATTTCCGGCTTTCTGCATGAGCGTAGAATGCGTGTCCTCGTTGATGGACACGCTTCGCAGTTCATGTCAGTAAATGCCGGAGTACCACAAGGTTCTGTGATTTCGCCCACCTTGTTTCTTCTGCATATCAATGATATGTTGTCGCTTGGCAACATTCATTGCTATGCAGACGACAGCACGGTTCATGGGCGTTATTGCAGCAAGCCTCATGGTTGCCGGGTGGATACTGAGAGGAGACGCGAGGATCTTGTCATGGAGCTCAACCAGGCCTTGGATCTCATATCATCATGGGGTACCAGGAATCGGGTTGAGTTTAATGCCAAGAAAACCCAGGTGTGCGCGTTCTCGTGCAAGAAGTCTCCGTTTTCTCCAATCCCCGTTCTTCAGGGTGTTCCACTCGCAATGCGGAATGACCTTAGTGTCCTAGGTATGGATATCCGCTGCGATCTTAATCCAAGGAGTCACATCGAGGGCGTAATATCCGCCACTTCCCGCAGGGTCGGAATCCTGAACAGGGTGCGGCGGTTTTTCACGCCCGGTCAGCTCTACCGCTTATATAAAGCACAGGTGCGACCGGGAATGGAATACTGCTCGCACCTCTGGGACGGTTCCGCAAAATACCTCCTCGATGCCTTGGACGGGTTGCAGCGGCGAGCCATCCGCATTGTGAATGATGCAGACGTGAGTAACAGCCTGGAGCCGCTACAGCTGCGTAGGGATATTTCCTCGCTTAGCGTGTTCTACCGTCTGTATCATGGTGAATGCTCTGAAGAATTGTTTGATCTTATCCCATCCTCTCCCTTCCATACCAGAACCACGCGTACTGGATTGCGGAGCCACAGCTTTGTGGTGTCTACTACCCCGGCCCGAACTAAGAGGTTCGCAAACTCGTACTTTTGCCGCACCATTAAGCTGTGGAACAGTTTGCCAGCTACCGTGTTCCCTCCTTCCTATGATCCTGGGTCCTTTAGGCGTAGTGTGAAGAAGCTACACAGCAGGCCGGCATGATTGTATTGAGTAGCGAGTGATAATCTATCCCTCGCTACTCAGTCGTCCAGTTATAGTATCAAGATACTATAACTGGACGGCACTGCACTTACCATCAGGTGCAGTGTGGTCACTTTGCCGAGCCACAATAAAAAAAAAAAAAAAAAAAAAAAAAAAAAAAACTCTGACAATAGACCCTCGACCGCTTCTTCACCTTCTTGCCCATGACGTAGTGTGAAGAAGCAGGCCGGCATGATTGTGTTGAGTAGCGGGGGATAGATCGTCTCTCGCTACTCGATGCTCTAATTGGACCGCATTGCGCTTACCATCAGGTGCAGTGCGGTCACTTTACCGTGCCAGGATAAAAAAAAATGTCGCTAATGCCACGCGCGATGTGATGTGACCGATTTTACGCTATATTGCGTAAAACATCATCTTTATTTCGACTGCCATAGCTATAATAGGAATTTTAAAGTAAAAATAGATCTAGCATCAAATTCTGAACAAAACAACGAATCGAAGAAAATTTATACAATGAAAATTTATAGTTCGTTTAAAAGAAACGTAATAGCAATTCAAGCTGATTTTAAACATTTAAAATATCTAAAGTCGACTAACAAGTTTGGAATAAATAATAATTAGAAATACAATATGAAAGTGAACTTACTTAAAAATTAACATGGAAATTAAATAATTGTGATATTTAATAGAACAAGAAGCGTGATGTAATAAGATCTTATACGTCTAAGCATATTACATGTCAAGCTATGATGGGCTTTAATAAGGTTCACGCACTAGTAAAATGCAGGCAACATTTGGTTGTTGAAAGAGATATTATGATATAAGATTTTTGTGATATTATGGGTATTAAATACCATACAAATTATTTTAAATGTGATTTTTGAATGTCAACAAACGATCATAATAGTGATCCATCAACTATCCATTTGTAAAAAGTTCAGTCCTTCATCCATTTTAACATTAAAACAATTAAGTTCTAAAACATAATTTTCCCTTTCGCTAATTAAATATTTTCTTAAATATAAAACGAACGAATTTGGCACAAGTTTTTAATGTAAACGTTATGTTGAAACAGAACAAGGTTTGCGCATCGCAAACAAGTATTCCGCAAAGTAAATAAACGAGAGCGATCGCAAAAACACGTTGGTATATTTTTTTTTCTACTTATCAATTTTAATGTTCAAAATATTTTAGGTATCTATTAATACGTCAAGGGAAAACTTTGTACCCCTTGTTGTACCCCGCGCACCGAGGGTTGTGAAATTTGGCATAGTTGAAGCTTATATGGAGAAGGAGTGCAGAAACCTAAAATTTATAAATAATATGGGTTACAAATACCCATATTATATATAAATATTTGGGCCTTCTCTACTAACGAGAAGGGTAAGGCCTTAATCTACCAGGCTGGCTTATTACAGTCAGACTAGACATAGGTACGTTCAAATTTCTCAGGCATGAAGGTTGGCTCACGATATTTTCCTTCACTGTTTAAGCGATCGATAATTAACAATGAATACACACGTTACTTCGAAAAGTCAAGATGTATACCAATTGGATTGGTTTTGAACTCTCATCTTTGGAGTTCATACCAGTTCCAACTAGGCTATCGCTGCTGTTTTCATTTACATCATACCACGTAATAATGTTTACTATATACATAGCATGATTTAAATTAATATACTAAACCTAAATATAAGCCTCAGTAAAAATATATACATATACACTCACGCCTGTAATCCCTGAAGAGGTATGCAGAGGTGTAACCAGTACACCCACTTTTCGCCGAATTTATTTCGGTCCCATAATGTGATATGGATGTGTGAATGGCTAGCCTATCGCCATACCGGGCATAAATTCCAGACGTCGGGCTAATACTGAGAATTTCTAGATAGAAAAACCCAATATCACTTTACCCGACCCCGACGACCGTATATGCTCAATTACAACTGCGCCATTGAAGAAGTCTAATAAAAATATATATACTATATTCCAACACTTACAAGGAAAAGCATTAATATAATGGCATAAAATATAAAACCTTTTAGATTACAGAACCATAAATATCCAGCGCTCTTCAACGCAGGAAGTATATTGTCTGGTTGTTCCGTTCATATTATGTCCCCGTCACAAATTCCACACATAATATGTGCAATTTGTATTCAGCCCTTAGGTACTGCCGTCTTTTATATTGAGGTAGCAATATAAAAGAGAATTGCAATAATGAAATGATTTGTACTCTTTTACAGGAAAGATTGAAAAAGTTCGCGCTTCGAGCTGTTTTAAAATTGATATTTTTTTTTGTATGGAATCATTAAATATATGTGTACATGATATGATCAATTTTTAGATTTAAATATAAACTACTAGCTGTTGCCCGCGGCTCCGCCCGCGTAGAGGTTATTTATCTATTATATATCCTCTATTTTGCTATCCCACAGGAAGCTTGCATTTTTCCAGGATAAAAGTAGCCTATTGTCATTCTCTAACCCTTTAACTACCACAATGCAAAAATCATGTTGATTCCTTGCTCTATGAAAAACCAAAAACTATCCCGCGGGAACCGTACATTTCTTCCGGGATAAAAGTCGCCTTTGAGATTTTTTGATCCGTAAAGAACAACTGTGCAAGAAATCATTCCCTTGCTCTGTGAAAAACAAAAATCTATCCCGCGGGAACCTTACAATTTTTCCGAAGCACCAGTAGACTTTTACATTATTATGACATGTAAAAAGTGCCCCTAATGGCCTAATTTACGAAATAAATGATTTGATTTTCCGGGATAAAAAGTAGCCTATGTGCTATTCCAGACTATTATCTATCTCTGTGCAAAATTTCAGTCAGATACGTCCAGCCGTTGTAGCGTGATTTAACAAACATCCATCCAAACATTCGCATTTATAATATTAGTAGGAAGTAGGATAATAAAGCACTTTGTCAGTGCATTAAATATTTATGCGAAATTGTACCGTGTTAAAACAATTGTTTTTGGAATTATTGTTCGTCTGTAAGGCATCACATCCAAAGTACTGTATTACGACAAAACAATCAATAAAATCATGTGTATCTCGAGGTAACATTTAGTCTTACTTCATTTAAATCGGTGCATATAATCAAAAGTTATACCTGTTTGAACGAATTATGCACAGAGAGTGAGTTGTGAGAGATGAAATGATTTTATAAATAGTATAAGATTTATAAGATAACTTCCACGCGGGCGGAGTCGCATGCAACAGCTAGTTCATATAATAATATGTGAAAGAAGGTAATGGGGCGTTCAAATTGTATGTAGGACTGTTGGTCAATTGAAGAGGTATATGCCCATTTGTACCACCAGTTCATGCCTTAAAATTTAACTAAGTGTTTTGAGATCAAACTGGTGAAACATGGCCGTAAATCCTTCGTATTGTTTAATAGCGCTTATTAAAACTAACTGGATTTATGCGAGCAAAATGTGACAAATATTGTTAGAAATATTTTTTCTGAAATTATTGATCTCATCATTCTGTATATACCATATAATGCTATATTAATTTAATTTTTATTCATGATAGTAAAAAAATCATAAACTGAAAAACTGAAGTATTAACTTTTATTCCTTGATTTTAACACCTTCTCGGATTACTTTTTAGTTTAATTGCATTGACTTATATTCTACTAGCTGTTGCTCGCGGCTCCGCCTGCGTGAAGGTTATATTCGGGAGCAGAAGTATACAATCCAAGGAGTTGTCTTCTGCACTGAGGCACCTGTAGCGATTGTCCAGCCTCTCAGGTGTTGTGCCTGAATATTGAGATTGCATCTAAAGAATACCCCATAAGTTTAACCTCACTTTGCCCCTTTTAGGCATGATTTTTTACAAACGTTGAAACACGTATTTCTTTATTTCCTACCAAAAGCCTAAATATGAATTTACAGATCCCTAAGTCGAGGAATTATGGTTTTCAATACAAATTTTGAACTCCTATTTGACCCCTCTCAAGGTTGTTTTTTGAGAAAAAAGATAGCCTATGTCCTTCTCCAGGATATAATATATTCCCTTTAGCCGTTTAGTCGTGAAGAGGTAACAAACAAACAAACAGAGTTACTTTCGCATTTATAGTATTAGTATGGATAGACACGAAATGTCATACAAAAAAGATGTTCCGAAAACCTTGTCCGCCCACTAATGCCATCTATCATTTTACTAAGAACTATTTGGAAGTTATAACTCCCGTCACTGTCTCTCGAACGGGACTTTCCGCGCGCTAAAACGGGACAAACTATATAATCAATTTGTTGTGAAATATAGACTTCCCGTATTCAGAATTGAAATTAATTAATATTTATTGATATTACGTTCTAAACGTTATGAAATTATGTTATTTACCTTTTATACTATTAACAGTTTCACTGTAAATCAATTTAAGCAAAAAAACGCTTCAGCAGAAAATCTGCGCTTGGATCACTGACATCAGATTTAATTTCACTTGAGCTTTATCCTGATACTACAATAATATAGGCCCTGTAGTGTATATTGTAGTTGTTTGCCTGAGGCGAGCAATACGCACACACCATTAACTATGTGTGTACGTTTGTCCCTACGATGACGTCGCTTCGTCGTTATAGCTTGTTCGATTCGACTCCGAACCTTACTACTACACGTGAAGAATTACTTTGACGAGACTATTATCATTGAAATAAAACTAATTTTACGGATTTTATCAGCCTTCATGGTCACGGGACGGACACAACCACGGCTGGACTTCAGACCATGAAGGCTGTAAAGTTTTCGAAACGTCTGGACTAAAAAATAGTTAAATGAACCTCGATAGAATCCGTCAAATTAGTTTTATTTAAATGTATAATATTCGTTTAGACAAAAGAAACCATTATAAGAGTATTATCAGCGAAGAAAGACGATATATTAGATCCCAGAGCGAGCCGTAAATACTTTTGTTAGCTGCTCTATATGGCAAGATTATATACATCTGTATATAATGTATGTAATTTACTGCAATCATTAACCTTAACATTAAAACAGCCTACGTTTTAACAGTTGTTTTGTTAGTCTTCTATGCGTTGCTATGATGACCTGTAACATGAAAATTTCAGCTCAAATAATCTAATTGGATGTACTGATTTATTGTGTAAGGCAACCAAATCCTATGATATTTCTTAAATTTATTTATTTAAAAAGTTACTTACTACCCCTGTTTTCTAGATAGTAATAATAATATTAGACTTGTATCAAACACTGTCCCACTGCTGGGCACGCGCCTGAGAAGAATTAGGCTATGAGAGCGGCTAGGTCCACCACGTTAGCTTAATGCAGTTCACATGTCATTGAAATTCTTAAAGACAGCTCTTAGGTAGGCAGGTTTCCTCACTTTGTTTTCCTTCCCCGTTAAAGCAAGCGATAATTAACAATGCATACTAGGGATGTTGCGGATGCAAATTTTTTAACACACGCTACTCGGCGGTCCCTCCGAATTTCTCTCTTGTCGCGACCTGTAATATATCGCCATCCGCATCAAATTTGATTTTTGCGGATGCGGATGCAGATGTCCAGATCAATGCGGAAGCTCCGCAATTGCGGATGCGGATGCGAATATTCGCAACATCCCTAATGCATACACACAAAACTTTAAAAAGTTGTATGTCATTTGGGTGAATTTCAGACTTACGACTTTCATTTCGGCAGTCCGTATCACGACCACTATCACAGCTGACTTTCTAGAAACTCGTCTAATTTTTTTCTTTTCAGTCCAACTAGAGTGATTTTTACTTTTTCTGTTTGGGAATCATCTGCACAAATAGTCGCTATGAAAATCCAAAATGGCGACGTAATTAAAAGTTTAGAGCTTTCATAAAAAGCGATAGAATTTAAACTTAAGTAAGTACATTAATTATGCTTGTTAAGAAAGAAGCTTATGTTACAAACAGAATACAAAGTAGACAGAGTTTATCAAAACATTAATTTCGATCCCCGGGTTGGGTTATTGAGTTTTTCTGTTTAGAAATACTCAGTATCAGCCCGGAGTCTGGAATTGTCGGTCAGTAATAAATTTGGTGAAAAGTGATGTACTATTTACACCTATGCATACCCCTTCGGTGATTACAGGCGTGAGTGTATATGTAATAAAAACTTTTAGCAGAATCATATTTTATTTCCCGCCTAAATACATATTCCTCTGTGTTTGTTTACCTCGAAGCCGTAGGTAGCTGTAATATCATTATGGTTTTTAGTTGAGATAAAAGGTTTTTGTTTACACTAAATTACATAACACGCAGTATACGTCCAACAGCTAAAACTAACACTGAAATTAAAATAATAATAATAAATAAAAAACTTTATTAATTACGTAGGCATATAAAAGGCACTTATGACAGGTCAAAATACAGATGGAAATTAGGGAATACATAATTATGGTTTATTAAACCATAGGGAATACATAATTATGGTTAACGTCATGGGAACTTAGAAACCACCGTCAAGGGCTGGTAGGCAAGGAGGGATACAACGACGAGGACGGGACTGGAAAAGGAAAAAGAGCAAGAACACAAAATGGAGGAAAGGAATCGTGGTCTTCAGAAAAGAAAGTGACGGGAGATAATGATCACAAGAAGGCGTAGGAATGGGAGGGGAGAAGTCAAACCAAAACTGAACGGATTTGGAAGAGAGAAGTGTGATCCATAGTCTAGCTAACCTACCAGCCTTTCACTAGCTACCTAAGAGATGACGACCCGAAGAGGAAAGGCAGAAAGAAACTCTGGGTTTGTTTTTTTGTCATCAGTTGTCATATTTTTTTTCTCTCATAATAATTTTGCAAATGTATTAACTTAATATATGAATTAATGCATATACTGGGTGATTTTTTCATCGTCTTGATAATAATATGTCGTGTTGTGTAAGTGGAATAGAATCTATAGACAACAGTAGTTGTGTACTAGCATTTCGATTACGAAAGTTCCGAGAGTCTAATAAAATCCATAAAAGAAATACACCCTACATGGCGGGTGCATAGTAATATTTCGAGAGATTATTTCGATCTTACCTTCATACTTTTAAGGGCTTAGGACCTTCTTACATGCTGTAGTTATTGTTACATGTTAAACTAATCATTAGTTATGATTAGTTTTTACTGACATAGGCTGATGTAAAAAAAATAAAGTAACTGTGCCTGAGGCTTCTACTCCATTTATCTATCACGCCCTATTTTTTTCAAGACGGTAAAAAAGTCACCCGTATAGCGTCACTAAAATATAAAACTTAATAATATTTAAAAAAAAACATAAAAATAAATAACAATATAACTTAGACATAGGCTACTTTTATCTCGGAAAAAAGCACGCTTCTTATGGGATAGCAAAATATAGAAAGGTGTAATAGCTTAACGTGCCTCCATGGATTGTATACATTTTCTTCCGAAAATAACCTACACGCGGGTGGAGCCGCGGGCAACAGCTAGTAAAGTATACACTTTATTTTGACTTGAATAAAGTATACACCTACTTTATTTTCCTTCAGTGATCACAATTTCTCGTTAATTGTATCATTACGCATGATATTATAACACGGATTCTCATTACTAGAACGCTCCAACACTTGAAACCGATGTTGTTGTTAATATAACGCTGTTATTAAACATAAATATTTAATATGAACTTGCTAAATGGATGTAATTGGAATTTACAATTTTTCTAAGATTGAATGAACAATAATTAACTTACCGAAAGTCATTCATCATCAATTATAAACGAACTGACTGTATTAAAAGTATCCTTATCATAATGAATTTTACAAGGATTTTTTCGTGAGGAATGAATATAAAATTCAATAAAAATTCAAGCTATATTATGTATAGGTATTTATGTTTCTTAAAATACACTTTTTAACGCAAGCTTTTAAAGACTATAAAGATAAAATATGTATGAAAGTAATATCAATATTAATAGTACTTACTTTGATTGCTGTTTTCTTTTGTGATGGAAAATAAATTGTTTCTTTCTCGGAGAGGTTTTATTTTCACATTTATTATAATACTTACAGAAAACAACTGTTCTATTATTCTGATGAATTCATACTTAACAGCATCAAATATCGCTTATACAATAAATATCATCCAAAAGATACTTAATTAACAAAAAAATATAAATTCATTTTTAAGTTATTTTCCAGCAGCTGCTTTATCATATAGGTACATCAATAATTATTTTTAAATACACAAAAGGAGGGAGTGCATAGGGTTCTTCGTTTTATATTGTTAAAAAAATCGCGTTTTACTCTATGCCGCATCGATCGTCAAATAAAGGTCAATAATTTGTGAATTATTGAACAGCGAAAATTTAATTTATAAAACTTGTTAAAACTTCATTTAATGACTTATCAACTCTTCAATTATTCAATGGCATATTTTACTACATCAAACGTTGAATTATAATAAGCAAGCCTAAACTACTTGAAACTTATTCACAGACTTCAACGCAAAATAGAAATATACAGATTATATTTTAATTTTAGGACACTTAAGCCTGTATTACAGAAAGATACTCAGTCATGAATCTAGTTTTAAATCTGTACTGGAGTATTTATTTTATTAAAGAACAATACATAAAACTAGATTCATCAATCAGCACTCAGCTGAGTAGTTTCTTATTTTTGAACGATACTCGATACGCGATAGATATTTAAGAAAACATAAAGATGCGAGAAAATGAGTGACTACTAATAATTCAATTAATATCGCAGACCATATTCATATAATTTTAATATCTCCGGTTGCTTTTATCAACTGGTTACATTTAATTCATGAAGCAATTAATAGCTCATTTAAAAAATTACACAATTTCACTCGAACTTCCCATCCATTGACATCGAGGCAACCAATATAATAAACATATATATATTGCAAATCAATTGTACCGCTGACTCACCGTGAATCCAATCCCCACCGTGGCGGAAAAGTTTCCGGCTTGAAATTTTCCGGTCTCAAATTGCACCAACAGGGATGTCTTGCCGACTCCGCTATCTCCGAGGAGGATTGTCTGCGAAAATGAATTAGCATTTGTAAGTAGAAAGGACAATGGCGAAATCGTAGTTACAAAAAAAAATTGCGTTTAGGAATTTCATACTTTGTAATCTAAATATTATTATTTAACATGATTTTTCAGCATACTAACAATAGCTGTGTAAGTATAGATAAGTTGTATAATTTATTAAAAATCTCAATTGATTTTTTTGTAACGTGTTATGGCCGTAAGATTTTTTTAATGAATGGCTTAAGGTCTTTTAGGCCAAATTCTTTTTCATAAGAATTCTATAAGCCGTTAAAAAAAACTATAAAATCAATGCAAGTGTGTGTGTCCCTACAATTACAAATAACAAAAATGAATCAGCTTTACTTTTTACCAACTTAGTGAATGACTGGATCGTCTGTTATTTGGCTGTATAGTTACGACCATAGCTTATCTTATTTAGGAAAAAAAATCACTACTTCCGTCATTTCATACTGACATATTGTGACATAATTTAAATTGATTTAAATACACGAATACTTGAAAGATTTCACTTAGAAAATAATCTAGCAAACATGACTGTGGCTACAAATGTGATCTGGAGATCGGAATATTCGGAGATCGGATAATTTCCAAAGCATAGCAGACCGATATAATATGCTATATTTGCCGTGAGAACGTACCAAATTCGACAAACACGTTCCTATTATGGTGAACATGTACGTTTCCACGGTAGTTCTATAATTGAAGTGTGCATAGAAACAATTAGTTCATCTTAATTTAATTTAAGAGGCAGTTCAGATACCTTATTGATAAGAGGTAAAATAAAATCACACCATGTTTCAAATAAACAGTATTATGTTTAATTACTAATTGAAAATAATGTACCTGGTCCGACCAGGCTGGTCGAGCAGGCATTATAAAATACTATTGTAGTTGCTTGGTTGTGCGTCGTACAGTGGGCTGCTGCGCTCATACCATGATAGTAATCTGGTATTTGGGACGGGCCAGACATCAAGACATATCTGCCCCTGCAGCATTTTTAGATATATAAGATAGGATAATTATGAAGATGAATAAACATTAAAAAAAACAGTATTTTATTTTTATTTAGAACCCGTTTTATTTTCTAATTTAATTTCTAAGTCCAGATTTAGGGTCTGAAGATATTTTCTGCACAACTATTGACAAACTCTGTGTCTTCCATTCCAACTTAGCTTGTATTGAAATAAATTATATGTGGCTTATGTTACTTTTGGTATAAATCTAATGGTGAATTATTAAAAACGGTTCAGCAGTTTATAAGTTTAAAGGATTTATCAAAAAATAAACAAATTATTCCTATAATTAAGTATAATGTGTTCATATCCGAACATGTAAACGTAAACACGAATGTAAACACTTTTGTGTAAGTACCTACGGTGTGGCGGATCATCCTTCCCCACAATAGTTATAAGTCAAGTTCAGTAGGTACATGTTTAATTCACGACCCTGCCTCAGGTGAAATTATAATGCACTTTGGAAAATAGGCAAATAACATTTTTATCAGCTTCATAGATAAAAATATTTTATTCAGAAATGTCAAATAGATCATAACCTCAAAATTTTTAAATTGAAATATCTTTAGTATTAGACTTTTTCATCAGAAATCCCTAATACATTATTGTTTAGGAATTGCTGCTGAATTTTTTGATATTTTTTTCACTTCTAAACGCTACATATTTATGTCAACTAATTTCATGTATGGGAACCTGCCATTGTCCTTTACAAGAAGTGGTTATATTTGTTGTTTATATTTTAGTTTATTTTCATAATAGTCATAGTAAATCGTGGTAAGTCCTTTATTAGATTTAAATCAATAGGAATCACTTCATAGCGTGGTAAATCCGCTATGTAATTGTTGGACTCTGGCATCATTGGCTAGCTTGAAGGTTGAATCTTCAAAGTCACTGGACTACGTAATTTAATCGAGGAGGCCCGTGCCCAGTACTAGAACAATGTATAATAATATCGAGCTGGTATTATTATTGATATCTAAATCATGGTGTAGATTGTATATTAAGTGAATTTATTTATAATATTTTTTTTTTTAAATAGCATAATAACTTTTATTTACCAAACAACATTTTTCACAATTAACTTATAAACAATTTCATTGCACGTAATTACATAAAATTTGCTGCTGGTACTTACTAAAGGAAAACCTGTGCTATAAGTACCAGCATGCCTTCAAGTTATACAGTTCAGATACGGCAATGCAGACATATTGGTGAAATCCCAATTAAATAAAAAATTGTATAATTCTAGATAGATACATTATACTGTTCTGTTTCATATGCACCTGCTAATTATATAGTATACGTCTGGAGACAACCTTGTTCATCAAAAACATCTTTCGTTACACGTTTTTAAGGCTTGAGAGCCATAGACAGAACACAATATAATAGACGCGACGATAAACTAAAATCTCTTAGGTAGTTTCATAGAGCAACTTTCTGCAAAAAGCAGCGAGATTATTACATATATAAATAGGGCGTTCAATAATTAATATGATATTGTTAATAGCACGACCAAAATAAATAAACAACACAACAGTCATATATATAGCCCAGTTTCAAGAGCTCTGCAGGACTACGGTCACACAACACTCGATCGTCTTAATGTGGGAATCGAATCCGCGGCCTCTCGTTTTACAGCCGGCTTACCCGTTGCGCCTTGAAGGCTGTCATAAAGCAAAGTAAAAAGTTTAAAAGGATGAATAATCTTATACACAACTCTAGCACAACAATGTGACGTCGCCTTAGTGGCAATCAAATCCTGATATACCTTTGGTATATTATGACGGTATTGTAATAATGGAGTTTGAATATCTCTGTAATGTATCTAATATAAACAGAACCAAAAAGGTTCCACCGATCCTTGACTATTTGTACTGTACTTTTTTATATATCTATTGTTTTTGTT
This sequence comes from Laothoe populi, assembly GCA_905220505.1. Lineage (NCBI taxonomy): Eukaryota > Metazoa > Arthropoda > Insecta > Lepidoptera > Sphingidae > Laothoe > Laothoe populi. Next base: position 7,357,568 of record HG992152.1, read on the forward strand.
TAATATGGCGGAGGCTGGACGCTTAGGGATTTCCCCTGGGAGATACTTTGTACAATACAGCGCTTTTTTAACAGACGTTACGACTTTCTACTTAGAACCCAAAGAACTGAGTAAGCCGTTTGAAGGTCTGTTTTCATACGGAGTCGTTTGGTAAATAATATAACAACTATTGTTTTTTTAAATTTACCGATTTCGATCCTAAGCCATTATATATGATTTATAATCGATGAGAAGAGATGATGAGATACCTAATCGTATGAGAGAGTTTCGGTCTCACAACACGCAGAACGCAAACAAATCTGTCATGGGAATTAACCACATCACTTCTCGCTTTACATGCGGCTTTTTGCCTACTGCACCACGGAAGCAAATTAGAATCTTAGAAAACTTATTATTTTTTCTGTGATGAATGAAAATAAACCCAACAGTCACACATAGTTCTGACCCCACACTAGGTAAAACCTGTATCGTGAGAATGTTGGGTATTTATTTATTTATTATATTTGCTATTTATATTTTAACATAAACATATTAATAAATATTAACTAGCATTATCAAGTTGGATTCTGTTAAATATGAGGTTTTGTTATAAAGAGCTTTACCAAAGAGGGTTATAATGTATTCAATATCTAAATTAACCCTCCGACGCTTTTGCTTTTGTATCTCACAAATTAATTTTTGCTCATTGTCACTGCTGGCAAAAGAAAATAAAGAAAACATTATTTTTTCCCAACGTTTTAATTAACTGTTTTATTCGAAAGGAATGTATTAAAAAGGAGTTTCTTCAAGGAACTCTTATTGCTTAGAGCTTAGGTTGGTTATTGAATCAGTAGATTTTTTTTTTGATAACCCATAAAATGCTGAATAAAATATTCAATATTAAGCCATCCTAAGCAAAATGTGAAAGGTCTAACCAGCTCAATTGTAAAGGCACGTGCCGAGCAGTGAGATGATTTCATTTAATAAGTCTGATATTTTTATTTGGCATAGCAGCGATAGCCTAGTTGGTTGCGGTACGGACTGCCAAGACGAAAGTCGTAGGTTCGAAACCCAAGTGGCATACACCTCTGACTTTTCTAAAGTTATGTGTGTATTAAAATGTTAATTATCGCTTGCTTTAACGGTGAAGGAAAACAACGTGAGGAAACCTGCATATCTGAGAATATTTCGAAGGTATGTGAAGTCTGCCAACCCGCATTAGGCCAGCGTGGTGGACTAAGGCCTAACCCCTCTCATTAGTAGAGGAGGCCCGTGCCCAGCAGTGGGACAATGTTTAATACAGGGCTAGTATTATTATTATTTATTTTATTTGGCTGCTAAGTTAACGGCCAGTCCCAGTAAACAATATTAATCTGCATGTAGAAATATATCCCAAAAATAAAAATAATAATACATAGATAAAAAACTCCCAACAGTTACATACATAGTTCCGACCCACACTAAGATAGGATTATCTCGTGTTTTTGGATTCGGAAACTACGATAGAGACTTACTCACCACACTCAGACCCGACAAAAATATTAATGGATTACACCAACATATGTCTCGATGTAAGAATGGAACCCACGACCTTTCGTTTCACAGCCGATCTCTCGCCAAAAGCGCCATGGAGGCTGTCGAAATGAATCCAAGTATGTTATGGGGTAGGGTGGCATTGATTCTCATCGGCTCTCTTTTTTTTATCCTGGCACGGCAAAGTGACAACACTGCATGCACCTGATGGTAAGCGCAGTGCCGTCCAATTAGAGTATCGAGTAGCGAAAGACAATGTATCCCCCACTACTCCACACAATCATGCCGGCCTGCTACTTCACACTACGCTATAGGCAAGTGTGAGGAAGCGGTCGGGGGTCTAGTGTCAGAGTACTCAGAAGGCCGCAAAATGGCTAAACGTCGTATCCCAAATCTAGTACCTCCGACAAAAACCAGATGTACAATAGCGGGTTTTACACCCTGTGTACGATGGTCGCTATCCGGGCAGATATGAATATTCTACCACCAGCAGAGAAAGGTGCTACCACCACCATCTCTGGTTAAAATGATCTAAAGATACTCATTGAGATTGTTTATAGGGACTGGCCCTAAGTGTATCCGCTGTCATAATTTATTTTACACCATCTAATATATGCATTTTTTAAGTCAGTCCGCTTCCTGGGAATATTGCTGCAATTTTAGAACGTTTTCTAAACGAATAATTATATTTCAAAGAATCAATGACGCCCAGACTTGAGCTAATGTAGCCAAACGATCTAATTACTGAGGATATCACCCCGGGGAAAAATAAATTGGCAAATATTTATTCCATCTCCATAGTCGAAAGTCGGTGTTCCGAGAAAATCGGTGCTTGAATTTCTTAAACAAGTTCTTATTTTGATGTTTTCTTAGAAATGACGTTTATGTGAACAACCGCAATCATGTTTCTTTGAACAATAATTATAAACGTTTTTAATAATATAATAAGAAAAATATTTGAGAATTTATGCTAATGTATATTGAAAGCCTCTGTGGCGTAGCGAGCGAGTAATAGGCTGTGAAAACAGAGGCCGCGGGTTCCATTCTCGCACGGGGACAAAAGCTCGTCTAACCCACAAATATATGTTTTGGCTTTCCCAAATTAGGTATCTTGTATATACCGATGATCATGCTTGCCAACAATATATAAATATATGTACTTTGCTGATATCAATCACGTGTGGGTAGTCCGACCATCTCCGATCTCTGTCTACCTTCCCAATAAATAAGTAGTCTAGTTATATATGAGTTTCATTGCGCATCGTCATTTAGTTATTTGTTGAGTATTTACCAAAGTCATACTTGTATCAAGACCTACAGAAGGCTAGCCCCCCCCCCCCCCCCAAACACTCAGACGCGAAACAAATATTTGTGGATCATTCAAAAACATTCAAACATCTAACATCGATAAAGTCTAAATATTATAGAACACGGAAAGATCTGACTTTTCTAAAGTTATGTGTGTATTAAATGTTAATTATCGCTTGCTAACGGTGAAGGAAAACATCGTGAGGAAACCTGCATATCTGAGAATTCTTATTTCGAAGGTATGTGAAGTCTACCAACCCGCATTAGGCCAGCGTGGTGGACTAAGGCCTAACCCCTCTCACTAGTAGAGGAGGCCTGTGCCCAGCAGTGGGACAATGTTTAATACAGGGCTATTATTATTATTATTATCAATTGATGAACTAAGCGCTCTACCGATACATATTTCCGAATACGCAACGGAGGAAACCAACGTACAATTAAATCCTTCGGTCTAGTAGTGCATACATTTAGCGAGGTTAGATGACCTAATTGGCTCGCTGGGTGGATTCGCAACCGCAGAGCGTATCGGCGCATCAATTACGTTACCGACTGTCACCGAATCGTGATGGATATTGGCATTCTGTGAAGCTTCTCAAACTGATCTGACAACTAGTTGCTAAACAAATCCGGATAGTTATAGATAAGTGTATTGTGTTAGTAGATTAGTGTATCGTTTTGGCACTTATGACATTTAATGAAATATTGACAGTAATTTTGAAAGCTTAAATGTCGCATCATTTTTTTTCCTTTTTTTTACTGCCTGGATAGACAGACGAGCAGACGGGCCACCTGATGGTAAGTAGACACCGCCGCCCATAGACTTCTGCAATGCCAGAACACAGCAAAGCCGCTGCCTACCGGTGAAGCTTAAAAAGCATGTGACTATATGTCATGTACTATATGTAGTTTTTTTGTTTAAGATTGCTTGTCAATAATTATAGAACTTCATAGATGTGCTTATGTCAAAAGTAAAATAAGCGGTTGGACGAAGTCTAATCAGTTGTTGTCATATCATATGTAGATACTATTGGACACTTAAGATTGACGTGATTCCTTTTATCACGAAAGGAATAAAATGGTTGAAGCCTCTGTGAAGGGGCGGGTAAAAACGGTTCTAAAAACGATATGCCGTGGGTTCGATTCCTACACCGAGACATATGTTTGTGGGATCCAGAATATTTATTTCGGGTCTGGGTGTTGTGGGTGTGGCGCTGCTTTTCCGGGCAGTACGACGTCTGCCGGGCCCGCTAGTCCAGTATAATTTTATAGGAAATAATATGAGTATAGAGAGACTATCCCGCCCATACACCCGCCATTGTAAGTAACTCTTGTTTAAAGTAATAAGAGTAATAACAGCAGAGAAGAATGCATAATTATGATTTTACTTGTGCATCATCGACTGAAAAACCTGCCGACACACATTACAGTGGCCCACGTCCCAAAGTCAATCATAGTAGTGGTGGTATTCCACTATTAACATATAGTAGTAAAATAATCAGAGTGGATTGGATTTATAATCAGGTGCAATGTAATCAGTTAACCGTCCTGTGATAAAACAGTTGCATCTTCCTCTAAAGTAATTCTTCGGAACGAGGTGCCATTGTGGCTTTCCGTCTTTAATTACATTATTAAGATGTAATAGAATAGAGATATAGTTATGTATTAACATTTTTACTCTCACACCAATTCCTGCCTTCACCGCACAGAAAATATGATGTCCTACAAGGTTTTATGGCACAGTTCCCGTGGGATGCGCGTAATCAGATGAAACTGCGTCAGGGACAAAAATTAGTACGTCATAAATGTGGACGGACGTCTATTAACGTGTCCCCAAAAATAATAACCTATTCGGCGAGACTACGCGGTTCGGTTATAGGTCAGTGACATATGGGTCATCCTTAATCATTTAGCTATTGTCATACTATTTTCGGTGCGGGTAACGGTTTTTGGCTGTGTGTTCATTTAAAAATATATATACTTCTTGGATCCTGACATTTTACACATAGTTAAATCCTACCATAACGACTCTTATACTTCGAGATAGGTCTCTCTTATGCGAGAATCCAACAGGTCTTCTAAAACACTGTTATTTTGTTGTCGCTGGGAAAGCGTTTTATTACCGCCGCCCGATCCGGGGGGAAGCGGAATAAGAATAAGCCGGGTATACTGGACTAGCCGGTCTTACGACCCAGCATCGCCCTCGCCCGGATGGCTATCCGTGCTGCCGCTGGGCCAAATCCCTACCCCCTTTTTTTTTTTTTTTTTTGTTGTCGCGGGGAAAGCGTTTTATTACTACCGCCCGCTCCGGGGGGAAGCGGAATAAGAATAAAACGGTTATGCTGGACTAGCCGGTCTTACGACCCAGCATCCCCCTCGCCCGGATGATGGCTATCCGGGCAGCCGCTGGGCCGAGTCCCTACCCCCTATGTACACCCCACCCGACACTACCAGCTAAAACCCCGCGGTGGCCTTCTGCGGCGCTTACGGAGCGATCCCGGGGTATTCTAAGGAGTGCTAGAATTGCTGCCGGAACCGCCCCTGCGCGGTGCTGCGTAGCAGCCCATCTCCATGGGAGGGCTGAGGAGCCCCCGCGCACCGAACAACGACAGCGAACGAGGCCTTACCACACGCGCTGCCGTCCATCTCGGGGTCGCACGATGCTCCGAAACTGGGAGTGCATCGATTCGGGCTGACAGCCCCCCGCTGCGAGCCCGCGACCCCCGATGGCCCCAATTAGTCGCCTCGTACGACAGGCAGGGGTTACCGTGGTGGAATTCAAACGCCCCCGTTCCACAGGGCGGGAGACGTCGGTCAGTCGTCCACCCGGCGCCTCCTACGTCTTCTCTGGCGGCGGGAGGGATCATTTCGTTCCCGATCCCTCTCGGCACTCTCCTTCTGCGAGATGACGCTCTCGCAAAAGTGGGCCACCGCACGCCAGGACCTCCGGCTGGCGACCATGGACGACACCACGGCCGGCAGCGAGAGGTCTCCTCCGACGACTGCTCTGAGAGCGCTGCGCTCTTCGTCCCAGGCTGGGCACTCCTCCAACGTGTGTTGGGCCGTGTCCTCGCGGCAGTTGCCACAATGGTGGCACACGGCAGACACCTCCTTTCCGATCCGACACAGGAACGAACCGAAACACCCGTGGTCCGTCACTACCTGCGTCAGCCGGAAAGTTGGCGCACCGTGGCGCCTGTCTAGCCATCTCTTTAGGACAGGACGCACTGCCGCGACGGTCCTCAAGCCCGCACTTGGGCTTTCCAGCCTGGTATGCCACTCCTCCACAGCGGTTCTGCGAAATCGGGCCGCAATCTCCCTCGGGGCCAGTCTCACCTGACGGTGACTGGACGCCTCCTCCCGCCAGAAGAACGCGGACGAGAGGAGTTTTGCGTCCATCTCCCAAGGGAGGGTGCCGGCCAATACGCAGGCCGCCTCGTGGGAGACCGTGCGGTAGCCCCTTACTATTCGCTGCGCCAACAAACGCTGCGGTTTGCGCAGCAAGGCGACGCAGCGGGCTTTCAGGGACTGGGCCCATACGGGACATCCGTACAGGGCCATTGACCGCACGACTCCAGCGTATAAACTTCGGCAAGGGCTATTAGGTCCCTCCAGGTTCGGCAGCAGGCGTCCGAGCGCGCCCGCCGCCCGCACCAATTTCGGCGACAACTCCTTGAAATGGGCACGGAAATCCCACCGGCTGTCCAGAATCAATCCCAAGTACTTCATTGTACAGCCGATGGGAATCCGCACCCCCTCCACATTGATGTGGGGCATTAAAGGTGGCCGAATCCGAGGCCCGTGAAAGTAAAGGGCCTCGGTTTTGTTCAGGGCCACCTTAAGGCCCAGTCGCCGAATCCTGCCCACCACCTGTTCGGTTGCGAACGAGGCGAGCAGGGTGGCCTCCTGGAAAGACCTGGCTGTCGCTGTTACTAGCGTGTCATCTGCATAACAGACGACAGCGACGCCTCGGGGATTGGTACCACGGAGCACCCAATCGTAGCCGATGTTCCACAAGAGAGGGCCCAGGACTGAGCCCTGTGGAACACCGCAGGCCATCGCTCTTCGGTGCAACCTGTCGGCGCCTGGATACACTATGTACCTGTCTGAGAGATACGAGCGCACCAGACGCCGGAGATACGGTGGCACCACGTGGTACCGCAGTGCTTCCAGTATGCAGGCCCAGGGCAGGGTATTAAACGCGTTGGCGATGTCTAGAGACACCGCCACCACCACTTCACCCCGAGCCACAATCCCTACCCCCTATGTACACCCCACCCGACACTACCGTCTAAAACCCCGCGGTGGCCTTCTTCGGCTCTTACCGGGGTATTATAAGCAGTGATAGAATGGTGGTAGATTTCTTCAGCACTTACGAAGCAATCCCGGGATATTCCAAGGTATCCAACACGTCGAAATATTTTGTCTATGTAACCAGTTTGACAGCGTCATTGTGTTTCGACATCACTTAACATCGTATATCTCGGGGAGACTACATAACAGTGCCATGCAGTAGATACTTTGTAATAAAAAAATCAGTGTGGTTTTTCCACGGAATACGCGCGTGGCACTTGCCATCGAGCAACCTTCCTGCCTCGTCGTAATAAAAATTATAGTAAAATTATTTTTTCCTTTTTTTTACATATATAAACTCACGCCTGTAATCCCCGAAGGGGTATGCAGAGGTGTAACCCGTACACCCACTTTCCGCCGAATTTATTACGCTCCCATAATCTGACAGAGGGCGAGGCTATCACCATACTGGCAATTCCAGACTCCAGGCTGATACTGAGTATTTCTAAATAGATAAACCCAATATCACTTTACCCGACCCGGGGATCGAACCGAGTCCTTAGCACAGCAGTCGTAACGCATGCGCAATTACAACTGCGCCGCCGAGGCATGTTTTTTTTTCATGATATATAAGTTGTTAGCACTGCAGATAAAACTAGCTCTCGTGGCTTGTTCACACGTAACAAAGTTTTGTGCTTCCAATCTTATGCACTAAGTCCACGTCTAAATAGCTAATGTTTACCAAATAAGGCTGGCATAGAGGGATGGCATAAAGGGAACACATTATTCCTGAAAATGTAATCTCTATGCTGCATCTGAATAGGCGTGAGTAATATGTGTGTGTGTCATAGTAGGTTAACGGCCTAAATACACATTGAACTCAACGTTATGTTATTCAGTGGAGAGGTCAACACCCGATGACTATTGATTTGATTACAATACATATTTTTGTTGTTGCGTTTTTTTTGCACACAGTACAAATTATTTCAATATTCTTTTGGAATGATTATGTAATGTAACGTTTTCTCTTTATAGTATGTATTTTATATACCGATAGCTGAAAGACCTTCGTCAAACTCGTCAATTTCCTCAAAGATCAGTAACACACCAGCGATTTCTTTGATACTGTGGGTGTATTTTGAATTTTGTCATTTTGATAATACTTGATACTTATCTGTCGATTTCCAGTTATAAAATGAATCATTTCCGGTACATCCGTGTCAGAGCTATATAAAAGGTATGCAGAGATATGGGGGATATGTCTAATTTATTATTGTAGTGTAGCTTTTAGCTATAACTTTATAGATAACAATAATATCTAAAGTAATAAAATAATATACTAAAACTTTTATAAAAGTATGTTTTTTTTTTTTTAGTGCCTCGATAGGCAGACGAGCAGACGGGCCACCTGATGGTAAGTAGTCACCGCCGCCCATAGACTTCTGCAATACCAGGGCACAGCAAAGCCGCTGCCTACCGTATGTGAACAATCATAAGATATGATTCTTTGTTTTCAAGAAAATAGCATACGTGCATATATACTAAAAACAGGTTACTACAAAACCTTATTTTTGAAGTCTGTGAAAATGGAAAATGTTTCACGATATGACGTGCCCTTGGTCTGCCATCAGTCTCTTGGGTCATTCAATACACAAACAAAATGATATATGCAAATGTTTGTAAAAATAAAAAAATAATTATAGATCTAGATCTATATAAAACATTGTCGCACTGCTGGGCACGGGCCTCCTCTACGAATGAGATGCTGGCCTAATGCAGTCGGTAGACTTCACATACCTTCGAAATTCTTATGAGAATTCTCAGGTATGCAGGTTTCCGCACCATGTTTTCCTTCGACGTTAAAGGCAAGTGATAATTAACAATGAATACACAAATACAGTTAGAAAAGTCAGAGGTGTATGCTATTTATTATTCTCGAACATACGACTTTCGTCTTGACAGTCCGTACCGCAACCAACTAGGCTATCGCTGCAGATGTTTAAAGAATTTAAATTTGCTCAATCTGGTAATCGAACCTAAATTCATGGTCCCTGGGGTTGCTAATCTCATTACCAGTACTATACTGACCTTGTGTATGGGTATGTCATCATCAGTTTGCGCCCGCGACGGGGTATCAGCGGGTGGTTGGTAATCTCTATATCCAGTGGGGGAGGGGGTGCCGCGCTGCATAGGTGCACGCAGCGTGTCCTCCTCGAACACGTCGTCGCTCATGCTGTCATCTGTTGCCATTTGCTAAGGACAAAATAAATGTATAGTAAGACGTTGGTGCCGATTCTGATTACTGAGATAAAATTCTCTAAGGTACACTTAAATTCAGTTTCTTCCTGTTCATGATGTATGATATCCTGAATTGTCAAGGCTTAATCTATTTTAGTTTTACGTGATGTAAGATACTCAAGTAACATCTTTCATGATAGTTAATGATAAATTATTTAATAATAAATCTATATATAATAATCTATCATGATTTATTGGGCCCTGATTTATCCAAGTAAAGAGTACCTTAGGTTGGTGTTTTTTGGGTTCAATCGACGATATATTGTTATTAGACATTGTGCTGGTACTCAGCTGTGACATGAGGGTCAGTAGTCCCATATTGACCCAAAAAAATCACACAACACAACGCGTTATCTACAAAATCTTCTTTAGAGTATGGATGTTGATAGACATGACAATAATGATAGAGCCTGTTCTAGATCTCTTATCTTTGTTTATTTATGGTTGACTGGTGTTTGGTTTTAAGTATGGACTATGTGAATGTTAGGTGTAATAATTATTAATTTAAACAAGTAGAATCCAACCCGAACTCGTACAATTTTCCACAAAACTGAAAGACTCTATAAATAACTTCACTTATTAAACTTCATTCTTCTGACATTTTACACTGCCATTTTAGAGAATTCACTTCTGTACGCATCACATCAAAGCAAAGACAGTTAATTTAAAATGTTAAACTACAAGTTAATGGAAAACCTTTCCTGACGGACATAAAATTAATTATGGAAAATGTTTATGATAACAAACGCAAGCTCATGCCTATATCCTCAAGGGGTAGGCAGTGGTGCAACTAGTACTCCCATGACTGGTCAAGTTTGTAACCCATGATGTGATAAGTGGTGGACCTATCGCAATTGGTGTGATTTTTGGAATTGAAATTAAACACATATTGGGATTGCCCAACCTGTGACTTAAACCCGGGGTCCCTTGTTTCTCAGCCTATATTGCGACTGAACCAATAAGTATACATAAGTAAATATTCGACTATATCAGGCAGCTCGCACTACAGATTATTATCGCATCCACTTTGCAAAATCAATGACGTTGCACGACGCAGACGTCGCGGTAGGGAGAATTACACTGTATTTGACACTTCAAAGCCTCGTTATAAACATAGATTGTTAGAATATTATTTGTATATAAACGTCTTTGTATTGTTACTGGCAGTCCGATATTCTAAGACTGGTTGGGTAACAAGCGGCTGCCGGAGGGCCGTTACATAGCTGCAGGATTTGGCGTAAATATTTACAAACGATCCAGTGACATTATCATGTCTGTCAACTGTAACTGAATTTGATTTCAGGGTATGTAACATTTTATGTAATACTAGCACTTGCGCGTGACTTCGCCCGCGTGTGTGTTATTTTTAAAAGAACAGCTATAAAATCCATGGAGACATCTTAAGCTATTACATCTTTCTATATTAGGATATGCCATAGGAACCGTGCATTTTCCGGGTTAAAAGTAGCCTATGTGCTATTCCAGACTATAATCTATCTTTGTGCTAAATTTCAAATAGATCCGTTCAGACTTATTGGCGTGATTGAGTAACAAACATCCATCCAAACATTCGCATTTATAATATTAGTAAAATGTTCATATTGTAAAGTTAAATTTGTTTCAGATTGCATGTGTTAAGTTCACTGTATTTTATTTAAATCCGTGTCAAATTGTTTATAATTTCCACATAATTCCATCAATATTGGATAACAGGTATATGAATTATGACGCAATCTCTAATCCTACTAATATTATAAATGCGAAAGTTTGGATGGATGGATGTTTGTTACTCAATCACGCTACAACGGCTGGACGGATCTATACCGGAAAAATGCACAATTCCTATGGGATACCTAAATATAGAAAGGTGTAATAGCTTAAGATGTCTCTATGGATTGTATACCTTTTCTTCCAAAATTAACCTCTAACCGGGCGGAGCACCATAATAATCATAATGTGCGGGTAGTTCAACTTAAAATAAAAATTAAAATATTTATTCAGTAAAATAGTTTCATATTTAGTTTAGTGTCTACTAATGCGTTATTTTCGAAAATTCCGTAAAAATGATTGAAAAGATCTCTGTAGGTTAAAATAAAATAACAATTAACCCGGAAATGCTTTGTTTGCTTAAACAAGCCCTTCTAAATCCTGTTTTAAACAGTTTTACTGCAATAAACTCTGCTAGAAACGCTTCTGGAAGTTACCATTCTGGCATGTATTAATAATTTTGATATAATAAATCAGCTTAAAAATTAGAATTAAATCAATGTTTAAGCCAATTTTACGCAATATTCAAATTTTAGTTGAGCATCAGTAAATTACATGTGTGTATAAAATAATACGGAACCGAAATTTCGTAAAATATATCATAATTTAAAAATAAAAAAAAAATAATCGTTAATTATTTCAATACTCTCCAATGTCATACTTTTCCTATAGCAAACAAATATAACAAATTTTGGTTTCTAACATCACAATGAACGTCTTATTGTACCTATTCATTACTTATACCTATATAGCTATTTCGGAATGATAATAAATAAGAAAACAGGGTCAGCCAAAAACTTAAAAGCCAAGTTCAATTGCACATTGGTTTATGTTTTTTATTCGCTTAAATTACGTGACGTCACTTGATACGTGTCACATCTAGTCATAAACTGAAATAACACCTAGGACTTTGAAATGAAACTGCGCTGTGCTGCAGTCTTAAACCCGAGGCGTATTATGTTAAATTTATAATGTTATATATTATATTACTGTAATAATATAAATAATACTTAATGTTGTAACAGATTGGATATTATTTTTAGTGTCTCGATAGCAGACGAGCAGACTGGCCACGTGGTGGTAAGTAGTCACCGGCGCCCATAGTTTCTGCAATGCAAGGGCACAGTAAAGCCGCTGCCTACCGTCAGCCGGCTTAAGAATATATCAGTTTTTATATGGAGATTAAATTGTAGTTTTTAATTCCCAAACATATACTATATAATAGCGGTGGTTTTAATGTTATTCAAACCAAAACAGTTCTTACACATGCCTGCTTGGAAGCAGAAATTGTTAATGTGTTAATACCTACGTGACCGGACTCTCCCATACAAGAGACCACTGTTATATGAAATAACCTACACTCTGTAGACGACAATATTGATAATAATTGAGATAATAGAACCAAAGTCGGCAAAGTAAGTAGTTGACCAAAAATGAAAAAAATTATATGGTAATATAGGAAATTGAAATCTGCATCGACTATTCCAGTGTTTTATAATTAAAAACGGCTATAATCCCTTATAAAACAAAAAAAAAGTTGCTTTAGAACCAAAGTCGGCAATCTTTCACTATCAACCAATCAGAAGCGTCTGTCAAGTCAACAATTCTATTTCTCATTAAGTCAATAACCAATAAAAAATGTCAAACTTGGCAGTACAGTAGCAATGGCTGATATCTTACCTAAGTCTGGATCCCGGCAATCTAGAGAAATTAAAATCATTTTTCACGGTTAAGCTTAATTTTTTATCATTTTTGTTGTCATTAATTAAATTAAATATCTCCTCAGATTAAAATAAAATAATCAGCAAAATTTCGATTTAAACAGAAGGTCTAATTTTTTTTTTTAATTTGCCGATAAATAAGTCGTCCCTACTTTGCCGACTTTGGTTCCATTCGACTTAATTGAACTCGACATCGACGATCGGATGTTTACTTGAGATACCTTCGATGCATCCGGGCCGATATTAATTTCGCAATATGTGCACGCGAATGGTGCGTTTACCCTTCCATTATTTGTTCAACAATTAACAGCGTAACGAGAAACGTGGATTTTTAAAATTCCGCTTAAGGACGTGTAAACAGGTTTGTATGTTTGTGCAACCTGATGATGTTTACAGACCAATCATTGAGGAGTCAAGTCACACGTTGACGACCGCCTTTTTTTTGCCGCGGGTAAAATCCATCTTACGGATACCTTCTCAACCTCGGGGGAGGAGAGATGGTTATGCCGGACTCACCGACCTTCCGACGCAGTTTACCCGAGGGACTAGATCGGAGCCCTAACCAATTTTCCTGCGCCGGTGTACCGACTAAAAACCCCACGGTGGCCTTCTGCAGCGCATGCGGGATGGTTACGGGGGATCCTGAGAATCTCTGGATTGCTGCCGGAACCATACCTGCGCGGTACCTCTACGACCCGTCTCTTTGGGGCTGGATGCCCTCCACGTCCTACGGCAGCACGAGGCTTCGCGCCGCCACCTGTCTCGGGGTCGCACCATGAAAAAATATATAGAAATATTTATGAAGGCCGCACATCCCCCGCTGCGCAGCCGCGACCCCCGTGACCCCTTGGGCGGGGGCTCCTTGGCCCCCCATGGAGATGGGCTGCAACGCAGCACCGCGCAAGGGCGATTCCGGCTGCAATTCTAGTACTCCTTAGAATACCCCGGGATCGCTCCGTAAGCGCTGAAGAAGGCCACCGCGGGGTTTTAGCTGGTAGTGTCGGGTGGGGTGTACATAGGGGGTAGGGACTCGGCCCAGCGGCAGCACGGATAGCTATCATCCGGGCGAGGGGGATGCTGGGTCGTAAGACCGGCTAGTCCAGCATACCCGTTTTATTCTTATTCCGCTTCCCCCCGGAGCGGGCGGCAGTAATAAAACGCTTTCCCCGCGACAAAAAAAAAGGGTATACCGTGGTAGAATTCTTCAAGAATAGATGATATAGAAATGTAGAACATTATTATAGTTAGTTACAGATCCCCCAGATTTTTCAATGCAGTTTCCAAATCATAATATTGTGCTACATTTTATTGAGATAAAGATTAAGAATCACCTTGACGGCACATACAATTACTACCCAAAACCTCTTACAATTCGTGTAGCCCGTATCGTTACAAACGAGGGTGGGTATAGCAATTGTCCCGTCACGTCTCAACCCTAACTGAAGTTTAGGGGTGTCCCTTAGTTAATCTTATATTTAAGTACTAATTCGATAGCATACGTATGTTTGATAAAACAAAGATTATAAGTATCTAGACAATATAAAAATAGTATATATTAATACTAATTGATATTATTTCATTTCATTTCATAGTCCTACAGTAAGACTTTCAGTCTCACAACGAAAGACCCGAAACAAATATCTGATTGTCATACAAACATTGATCTCGTTGCAGGAATCGAACCCATCGCTTCTCGTTTCAGAGCTGGCTAGTCACCTACTGTATAACGGAGGCTGCTATATATAATTATTTTTAACAATAAATTACTTTGCAAAGCATAGATTTGGAGTCATAGTAGAGCTCCGCTGAAAATAGTTTGTCTACATCGGAGGTACCGCCACTGTCTCACAAAAGCCGATTAAGTGGCACCTTGTTGCTTTTCGCTGAGTAATATTTCCGAAGGTCACGAGTGGGGTGGTTGGCCCAAAATATTTTCCTCATTTTCTTTAAAATCCGTAACAGACAGGCAGCACTACCACATTCACACGACATTTGCTAAAAAAAGAAAAATTCTGAACAAAAAGTACCTCATTACTATTCTATCATCTCGAATAACACCAATGCTAAGAGCTGGTGGTAGTATATTCATATCCGCCCAGATAGCGACCACCGTACACAGGGTGTAAAACTCGCCACACGCAAGTGTGTCACGTTCCGAGATCAGCCAGTGTACATCCGATTTTTGTCGGGGGTCAAGAGTTGGTGTACGATGTTTAGCCGCTTAGCGGCCTTCTGAGTACTCTGACAATAGACCCTCTAAAATTGTGTGTGCTTCTTCATCTTCTTGCCCATGGCGTAGTGTGAAGAAGCAGGTCTTCATGATTGTGTTAAGTAGCGGGGGATATATTTTATCTTGCTACTCGATACTCTAATTGGACGGCACTGCGATTACCATTAGGTGCAGTATGGTCACTTTGCCGTGCCAGAATAAGAAAAAAAAACCTCATTACTATTCTATCATCTAGAATAACACTAAATAAATCAGCCGAATGTAAAGCAACACTTGAAAAGTAATATAATCATTTCCTAAATCCAGACGTGGGTCGTGTTCCAGCTGAAAGCTTTCGTCTTCAACAATTTTATTAGCTTTATACACACTCGGAGTTCCTTCACTGAAGATTTTCATAAAGTTAATTCCTACGCTGCTCTACATTTCTTATTGGCTGAATGAAAAAATAGGATTTATTTATTGAGTAAAAGTGAGTTATATGGGCGGAAAAGCGAAAAATGTGCCAATTTCGACGATGGCTAGAATGTAGGCAAATATACAATATTCTTTATCTCTAAATAAAGCCGATTTGTTCGTAAGATGTTCAGGAACCGTGGGAAATCATATAATGTCGTTGGTTCTTTGCATAATTCGATACTAAGTCAGCAGTCACAACTATAAAAACTATTTTATTAATCTTGATTGTATCCTTATTTGATTGATTCCTTCGAAATAAAAAATAAACGAAAAATCTATCGATATTACAAGTATTTTTGCTTCTTTTAAAATCATTTTTGCATATTTATATAATTTGTGTAGCCCTTACACTTGATTACGTTAGTCGTTTATCTCTTAGTAGAAAGTTACTTAAGGGCCACAATAATTTCGAATTATAAATGTTTTCTTTTTCTAAAGAGATCAAAGATTCGTGAAGGTTTATACACTGCCTGAATACATCTGAATACATCCTTTGTTGAAAAAGAAAGAATTTAAATTTGGAACCATGTGAGCAGTGTAAAATACAGTCAACTATGTGTCGCCACCTATCGTCTGATCTCGGAATCACGAGATGTACGGTTTCTAAAACTTCCAGACGCATGAAAATCCTGAAATTTAGACGAGATACGACGTTTTCAGGACACTGGACGCTAGTTCAAGAGATACACGAAAGATGTCGGCGCACAGCGACATCTAGTAACGTTGGTGGAGACTACGAGCTCACTATTTTTGACGTAAATTAGTTTGTAAATAATAAATAGAATCACGTTATGCAGGATCTTGTCGGATCATTTTATAGCAGTTTAAATGTTATAAGAATATAGCATCATTATTATTTTCTTTTTTAATAAGTAGTCCCTGACACCCACAACACAAAACTCATATTTTAGTGTGGGATCAGGGCTATGTGTGTGACTGTTGGGTGTTATTATTATTATTAAATAATTATATTATCTTGATTTCTACCACAAGAGGATAAAATAGTTACGTAAGTAATTATTCGTATATTTTACTCTTTTCCTAAATCTGGTAATAACTTACTCATTTGCCTAATATTTAATCAAATATCAAGTAGAAAATAATGTCGAAATAATATTATAAATAACAACTGCTACCATAATACGATATTTAAAATACGATCAATTTACCAAACATATCATTTTCCCATTAGAAAAATGGAAAATAAAACAGAAACTACATAACATGAAAGGCGAAATCTATTACCCATCCAATATGAATGCTAAGTGAGATGTAATGTCATTTACATGAATTTTATTTTTAGCTTCGGGATGGGTCGACCCTTCGATTGGAGGCGGGGGAAACTGGGTCAATGTCGCACCATGCCCAACTGGTGCACCCCAACCTCCCCTTTGTCACTGTGAACTTAATTGAACTCGTAAGATGTATTGTTTCCCTTTATCTCATACGGTTTTGGAATAACTAGATGTAATAAATATCTAAACGATACTGTAAGTTGTATTGTGACAATACTTTTTCAACTAATTTACTAACTTAAGCCTTCAGCACAGAGCGAACAGAGGTAGAAATAAGGAACGGCTTAAAACTTGTGTTGTTATTATAAGTATATAGCAAATTGTTTTAGGAAGATATCATATATCATAAAGAATAGGTGTTTGTGGACTATGTACACTTGCCTGACAAAAGGTAATATATTAGGAGGAAAAGCATGCTAGTAACACTTTTCCAATCGGTACTATGTACTTTGCAATCTAGTCTAGCATCCGTGCACGTTTAATTGTGTGTGTGTACACACACACAATTAAACACCGCACCGTGTACACACACCACACGGTGTTGTTATTACATATGCTACATGCACAACAACCCAGCTTGACCTTTTTATCTCCCATTAGTTCACCCGAAACAACTTATAAACTGGAATGAAATAAAACCATTTTGTCACGTGACATGAAACATATATCAGCCATGCGTCGTGGCTGATTTCGAACGCGTCATCGTTTGAAACATCTATTAAACGCTGAGCCAAACGTTAATTAGTTTTGCGGTTGGTCACGTCACGCGAGAGGCCATGACAGTTAGTAGCGTTTTTGGTGGGAAAAATAAAGTTTATTTATAAAATTGCAAATTAATTCTTGAATACTTATGTTTATTAATGATCATAATTTAATAATATAGACCATGAAGAATAAAACAAAACGGTTTCCCAAAAACAGTCCACTAGCCTATTCTAAATTTGATATATTATTATAAGCCATCATCGATTAAACACAAACTACACTGAAAACGACTGTACAAACACTGATTAAAACCGAGCTACACTTCCGCTAGTTTCGTATAGACTGCCCCGCGAGCGTTGAGTCTTTCCTTTTTATAACTAATCTTTCCCCACCGAGTCTATAACATATACAATCTACCCACAAATATTTCATAAGTGACCCGCAATATTTCCATAAAAATCTAAAGTAAGTTTGCCTCTATAACGCGTTCCTAATAGGAACGCGTTATAGAGGCAAACTTTTAGTTTTCAATAATAGAGACACAAGACCTTTTATACCTAAACATATTCTTATTCTTTAGCTTGATCTTTACCTAATATGAAATCCAATATATGTCCGTATAATTAATTCACGTACGGTCGTTAAAGCCGAGGTCGAACAAACCGCTATAAATAACGCAAAGGATTGATTAAATTATCGGTCCGCATCCGTCTGCTTCCAATTTATTAACATTTATCTAATATATACGGGTTATTATTTTTGTTAAGTACCTTAGTGACGGTTATTTAGGGTATTTTACTTGTGGTAGAATATTCATATCCGCCCGGATAGCGACCACCGTACATAGGGTGTAAAACCCGCCATAATGGCACACGTTTCGGGGTCAGCCAGTATACATCATGTTTTTGTAGGGGTCTAGAGTTTAGGCACGATGTATGGCCGTGTTGCGGCCTTCTGAGTACTCTGACACTAAACCCTCGACTGCTTCTTCACCTCCTTGCCCCATAACGTAGTGTGAAGAAGCTTCACAGCAGGCCGGCATGATTGTGTTGAGTAGAGAGGGATAGATTGTTTCTCGCTACTTGATACTCTAACTGAACGGCACTGCGCTAACCATCAGGTGTACGTTGCCGTGCCAGGATAAAATATATTTTTTTGATAACAATGATATCTGTATAAAAGGGACTAGGCAAACATACAAATAATGGTCACCCTTGGACTGAAGTTTTTAGTAGTTACTGATAACTACAGCACAAGAAATCTTACTGTGGACCCAGGCAGTGAGTTACTATTGGATGCTATTTTTATTTGGCTACAGTTTTTTTTTATCATGGTTTGGTGGATTATAAATATATATTTAATATTATTTTACTGGACGTTTCACATTTTTTTATACCACGATGGCAAACTAGCTAACGGCCCGCCTGATGGTAAGCGGTTACCGTAGTCTACGGTAGTAACGGTAGGCAGCGGCTCTGCTTTGCTCTGGCATTGCATAAGTCTATGGGCGGCGGTGACTACTTACCATCAGGTGGCTCGTCTGCTCGTCTGCCTATCAAGGCATTAAAAAAAAAGTCTATGTACGCTTGCGATACCAGGAGCATCACATGCGCGTTGCCGACCCTGCAGAAACCTATATACTCCCTTCTTGAAGAAGGAAGTAAATATATAGTAACATGGAGCTCGCTTATTGTTTTAGTAGTCAATGTATCCATGGTTACATTGAAGTAATAGGTACCTGTGAACATTAGCAAAGGTGTTGAAGAACTGAACTGTTGTAGCGAGTGTAGTTAAAGTAGTCTCAAGATTAAAACTAATCTACTAAACACTAATTATACATGATCAATAAACTAGTTAGTTTATTGATCATGTATAATTACTGATTTTATGACAATTCAGTTCATTTTTATTACATATTACTTTGTGGTTCATATTGTTTAGGTATAATAATTTTAAATTGTATTAAGTAATTTCAAATAATTTTAAATTGTATTAAGTAATTTCAATAACCATAAACTAACAAATATAATACTTATTGCCAAAAAACTCATACATTAATTAATGCATTTCTTTTGTTTTGTTTTAAATCATTGAATTGTTAAATTCATGTATTTTCTATTAAAATTGGATATTCTAAATAAATATTAAAGTTAAAAATTAAGTAAGACCGTCTTATCAGCCCACATATTTTATTGTTCATTACGCCCCCCTTCAAACACAAAAGATCCCCGGGATTTTAAGCGTAAGGACTCATTAAAACTTTTGCTTATATTCCATAATATACAATAAGAATACAAGTATAAGCAATAAGTATTAAATCCATACTAATACTATAAATGCGAAAGTAACTCTGTTTGTTTGTTTGTTTTTACCAAATCATTCCTAAAAGGGGCGATGTGAGGGGTTAACTTATGAGATATAATTTAAATGTAATCTCAAGCTTCAGGCACAACACCTGAGAGTCAGATGATGATTGCTATAGGTGCCTTAGTGCAGAAGACAACTTGGATTGTATACTTTTGCTCCCGAAAATATCTTTAACGCGGGCGGAGCCGCGAGCAACAGCTAGTATACATGTAAGCACCGATAGCCTAGTTGGAAGTGGACTGCCGAGTCGAAATATATAGGTTTGAAACCACACCAAATGCTATATCATTTGGGCTGGTATGAATACACAGGAGTATACTCCTCTGACTTTCAAAAGAAACGAAAGCTGTATTCATTCTTAATTATCGTTTGCTAATGATGATGGAAAACATCGTGAGAAAACCATTAGACAGTAAAAATATGTTCGCCTTCATCCGAGATACTGCGGATTTCTCTAATTATTAATCACATCATAGGACAGAAACACGGATTGAGAAATATATTAACAGTATATTCTTCTACCGTCGAAAAACAATGACTGCTTATAAGGCATAGATACTGGCTTTTATCAAACAAATTCTTTTAAGAGTCAAACAAGAGACTTACAAACGACATTGTATGTTATGACGTCATTGTATTCGATTTTCGAATAAAGCAAATATTTGGGCAAACTTCAAGTATTTCAATGTGATGATGTCATTGTATGCCCGCCGTTTGATACTATTGTATTTAAAGCAATATGAACTTTAAGGGTTGCTTATTTAGGTACTCTTTAAGTCTGAAACGTACTTATACTTAATAGGAATTTCTTGTGATTTTTTTTAATGTTGTATTCGTTATTAAAGTGTCTTTAGCCACTATTGTCACAATTTTTTTACATCGAAATTAAATTAAACTAGTTAATAAGCAAAAAACTTGATTCCATGCGAAAGTTGAGTCCAACATCCTTCAAATATTGATTGAATCCATGGAATGTTATATATTATTTAGATTCAGTAAATCTTCTTTTACTCTACCGCCAATTCGGAATATATAGAGATAGAAAAGAACGAGTGAGATACTACAACGTTGTTATTTCGAACACCATTTAACACTGCCTCCGTGGCGCAGTTGTTATTGCGCATGCGTTACGACTGCTGTGTCGAGGTCTCGGGTTCGATCCCCGGGTCGGGTAAAGTGATATTTGTGTATTTCTACCTAGAAATACTCAGTATTAACCCGGAGTCTGGAATGGTGCCCGGTGTGGCGATAGGCTCGCCCCCTATCACATTATGGGACCGAAATTCGGCGAAAAGTGGGTGTACTGGTTACACCTCTGCCTACCCCTTCGGGGATTACAGGCGTGAGTGTATATGTATGTATGTATGTACCATTTAACAATATTTGGCCAAAATAATACGCATTAATATTGCTAATGCGTATATAAATTGGTCGCTACATAAACCCATTCACGGGCTGAGGCAACTTTATACGCGTATTTTATTTCTTAACATTTATTTATTACGCAATGAAGAGTATGTGAAGGCTATACCCCACATTAATGACCTTGAAGATTGGAATACTGAGAGACCCATACAAACACAGGTTGAAGCAGAGGCTACTGTAATTTGTATCTACGTTTGTGATTAATAATCGCTTGCTTCTAAATAAATATTTTGAAGATATAAGAAGTCTATTGTCTATGCAGTCTATGCAGGTTGCATTGGGCCCGAATAATGGTCTTAGATCTACGTAATGAGGAGCCTAGTGTCCAGCAGTGGTAGCAATAATTATAGAACTTCATAGGCGTGCTTATGTCAAAACGATTAACGCTCAAGTTATCACTTGAAAAAAGAAAATATACTTAAACACCGTAACATTTTGACACCCCGGGCGCTCAAAAACTTTGCCTCAGCTGTTTTTTTATAGGAGGTCGATGTTCAAATTATCAAGGTTACTATTTGGAGAACAGCCTTAAGATGCTTTATCCTACGTCAATAAAATAATATAACTAATAAAGCTAGCCCTTAGAGCTAGCCTATCAATCAAGACAAATTGTTATGATGTTGTTATGTCACTAATATTTGATGGATACAATAATTCATAGCACCTAGTAACTTTTTGAAAGTTTATAAAAAGAAGCCGGGTGGTTGTATTGTATGGATCCTTCACCATTGAGAACTGTTGAGATTTATTTTATTTAAAAAGTATTTAATATATGCAAAAATAAATATAGTGGTCATTGTACTGGCCACATAGTCTTGATGACGTATGTCAATAGAATATAGAAGAGCGTATTATTTAAAAATGTCTATATTCCTTTATTTCTTTACTTATACATATTCTGTGTGCTAGAATACAGACGTAGACCTTCCTTGTTGCATTCCAATACTTGAAATACAAGTGATAGTAATTTACATCTCTTATTTTATTTCTCTCCTGTAACCTGATTTCCTACAAGAACTTACGCGTAACACTTTAAATGGAACAAAAGTCAATGCACTACAATGAGATTGATTCCCAGACGAGTTATATTTCAGAAATTCTGGATGCGAGGAACCTATGCAAAGTTGCTTGGATCCTCATACCTTAAAACAAATAAATGATTTAAATTTAGAACAATATTGCATTATTGTAAAAGACAATTACTGAAACATACGCCCATACAATATTTGTATGAAATTCATATGTATACGTGGATATGAATGACAATATATTCGTATGACAATAATATGAATTTATTTATAGATCCATTCAAAATTTAAAATAAGAACTATATTTAAAATCCATCGATAATTACAAATGGTTAAATTACGAATCACCACAATTCTAATACGAACTTATATAAGTATACGTGTATAGACTGTTCATTCATAAGTGGGTGGGCACTTACGCTCATTTTCTTCTAGCAGCACACTCGCTCATTTACCTATCCGATTATTTCACAACACTGTCATAAAACAATTATAGACAACTCCCTCAAATTACGGCACATCCTCTGAATACAACTGGAAATTGACCGACTTATAATATGAAAATACGCGAATTATTCTGATGCACCACTAACTAACACAATATAAGGCACTAAAACAACACACAATGTACAAAATCAACTGTTTATGTCACATTTATACATATTTCAATTGGCACGAGAGACGATAAAACGAGTGGTACAGATCCAAAACTTATTTTTGAGGTTATCTTTCTGATCGGCAAATGTAGGACACATTGAGGGTACAGAGGACTTTAGGGATCAAAATTGCATGGCAAGTTGTGTCTGTGTGTATAGTTCAGTGTTGTAGAAAATCGTCTATGTGTATCGTAGCTACACGGGTGTCGTGGTGTGTGTGGGGTGGGTATGGATGCGAGTGTGTGAGTGAGCACTGCTATAGAAGGTGCGACAATTTGTGGAATTTATCCAGAGATTTCACTTCTGATTTTGCACCCTTCTCTATTTGCTGCCTATTATCCAGTCTTAGCATGGCTTCCACTGCAACGGATAGTAATTAAAGTGAAGCCTCAATATAACCAGAGACATTGCTTCCCTCGACAGTCTCTAGAATCATATCGGCCTGAAGTATCTGGATACACGCCGGCTAATCCTGGAACGTGAGTCACCGGAATTGGCCCGTTTTTCAACATAAACTAATAAATACAACCAACAGTCACACACATAGATCTGACCCCACACTAGGTGAAACCTGTATCGTGGGTATCAAGAACTATGAGGTACTAGGGTTCCAAAACATCCAAACCCAAAACAAATATATATTTGTCACACAAACATTTGTGACCATGTCATAAAATTTTATTGTGTTTAGTATAATTTTTTTATAATCAGTATTTTAACCTTGTCTCGCATTTAATCCTAGAATGGTGTTCTATCTTTTAAGTTGTTAACTGTTTCTGAATATAGTAGTTGTAATTTTAATAGCAAATGTAAAACATTATTTATTGTTCAAAATATCTTCATATATACGCAAGAAAATGCGATCTCATGTATACTGTGTTATACAGACCGATCGATCGCGTCTCTTTAGGGGTGTCGGTACTACGCAAACTCGCACAAAACTCGCTCTAGTAAACTAACATCCCACTCTTTCACACATATGATGTTGAAGAAGCATAGAAATAAAATTACCCCGAACAAATAAGTACTGTAAATGAGATAATTGACCATCGTAATGTCATTTTAGTTGGGGTAGATAAATTAGTTACACACACATATAGTGTTACCGATATGCTTGTCGAAGCAAATCAGACTTTTTGGAAACTGTATAGAAATTAATTTTGTGCGAATATTGAACCGATGATTTCATGAGTAGGAGTTGTTGAAGAGGGAAGGGAATATAGGAAAATCTATAGGTAAGAAAAGGAGAGGTGTAAAGGAAAAATGCGATAACAACAATGTGTGGGTAGTGGCATAACGTGCCTTATCACACGTACATTTTAAGCTTTAGAGAATCATTAATTCAAAGGAATTAGGCCCGCAATGAGCCACTACTCATACCAGTAGAGTGTGGTTTCCACAATTAAAGAATAATTATCCAGAAACTTCGAATTTTCTTATACTAATATTTTAAAGAGGTACAGATTCTATGTTTATGAGTTTGTAAAAAATAATATCTGACTGATCTAGGTCACCAATAACAAGCTACATTATCTTTGAGTTTATGACGCTTGATTGGAAAGGACGGGGCATCAATATCAACGGCCAGTACATCTCTCACTTGCGATTTGCGGATGATATAGTCATCATGGCTGAAACTCTGCAGGATTTGGAAGACATGCTGAACAGCCTTAACTGTTCTTCAAAACGGATAGGTCTCGGGATGAATCTTGACAAGACGAAAGTCATGTTTAACGGTCACGTCCTCCCGAGACCCGTCGCTGTGGGTGATGCCATTCTCGAGGTTGTGCAAGAGTACGTATACTTGGGACAAATAATCCAACTAGGCAAGCACAACTTCGAGAAAGAGGCAGATAGAAGAATTCGTTTGGGCTGGGCGGCATTCGGTAAACTACGTAACCTATTTGAGTCGTCGATCCCTCAATGCTTAAAAACAAGAGTTTTTAACCAGTGCGTCCTACCCGTAATGACCTACGGGGCTGAAACGTGGACACTCACAAATGGACTGGTCCATAAATTTAAAGTCGCTCAGCGTGCTATGGAGCGGGCAATGCTTGGGGTCTCTCTGGTGGACAGAGTTCGAAATGAAGTCATCCGCCAGAGAACCGAAGTCGCAATATTGCTCGCAAAATTAGCACGCTAAAGTGGAAGTGGGCTGTTCACGTCTGCAGACGGACAGATGCCCGATGGAGCAGACATGTGTTGGAGTGGAGACCGCGTTTAGGCAAACGTAGTGTGGGACGCCCTGCTGCACGATGCACCGACGACTTGAAGAAGGTGGCGGGTAGTGGGTGGATGCGGGCACCCAAGACCGGGATGGTTGGCGTTCACTTGGGGAGGCCTACGTCCAACAGTGGACGGCAACAGGCTGAGTATATATTATCTTTGAGTTAGATAAATTATTTTTACATAGGAAAGAAACATCATACACCGTAATTCGACAGCCTCCGTGGCGCAATAGGCTAGTAGCCGACTGTGAAACGAGAGGCCGTGGGTTCGATTCCCACACCGGGACAAATGTTTGTGTGACAGACAGATATTTGTGTCCGGAGTCTGGGTGTTGTGAGACCGAGTCTCTCTTAGTCCCTGATACCCACAACACAAGACTCGTATCTTAGTGTGGGATCGGGGCTATGTGTGTGACTGTTGGGTGTTATTTATTTAATTAATTTTAATTAAAGGTGCAAATAAAGCATCCATAGTTCTAAGTTTAGTTCCTTCCCAAAATGGTACCGGAATGGTATTGGATTTGTAAAACTAAAACTATTCTTATCAGCCAATGTGGAACAAGAACGGAGCAACAATTTATTTTTATCGGAGTGCACTTGACATGCGCACGAACTGACCTCCGAATCGATGGTAACCCGGTTTGTTGTTGTTTTGTCTTTTTTTCACTCGTAGGCTTTTGTACGACGTCTATCTCATCTGTCAAGGTGACAGCTACGTTAATCAACCAATCAAAAGAGTGAAGCGTGGAGCAAATGGTTCGCATACGCATTAATAGATGGCGCTAGTTGTCTGTATTGGACACGTGTCAGTTCTGGCGGGAAACGCGCTTATTTATATAGGTCAACACATATTACAGAAGAAACTCCTTAAGAGAGCATCAGTTCAATATTATTCTTTGTTGTTAGTGCGGGAATCGAATTAATAAATAATAAATACTCCCAATAGTGACACCGGCTATCTTTTTAACTCACACTAGGTCAAATTATGTGTTTATGTATTTCACCCAGACCCGAAACAAATAAATGTTGATCACCCAAACATTTCTATTTATGCGGGAGTTGACGCCACGGCCTGTCGTCTCACAGCTGACTACTCGCCCTATGCCACGGAAGCTGCGGATTAATTTCTGCCTATACTGATAAAAATAAAGATCTCCAAAATAGTAGACCTACACTGTAGACAAACCGACTATAGCATGAATGGGTCCTAGCGGAGCAATACTGTTCTCAGTTTTGTTTAGTACGGTGAAGAAATATCTACTAAAACCGTTCCACCTTTCCTCATTCTCCCCAGTAGTACCAAAAAACCGACGTCCAGCATAATATTTATTGTTCCGCTTTATATAGTGATATTTAGGTCCAAATCGATAACTACACACATACTGTTCTTTTAAAATCGGGAAAGCATGAATCGATAATTTTGGGTGGTAATGAAAAATGGAAATAACTTAATATCCAGGGAGCCGTTTGCTCTTTCGTTCACCTTTGCTATAAATGATACGTTATCATGTTAAACCAAGACATTCAAGAACTAAGAGCTAAAATTATACATAAAACTAGCAGGCCCGGCAGACGTCGTCCTGCCCGTAAAAGCAGCGCCACACCGATTGCAGCGCCTTCTGACGGGCTGATTTGTGAATCTAAACGACCCAGGGCGCCACCCAAACGCATACAAAAAAAATCATTCAAACCGGTCCAGCCGTTTAGGAGGAGTTCATTGACATACACACATACAGTAGAATTATATGTATAAAGATAATACACTGTTATGAGTACCTACATCTTAAGCTCCATTTTTTTGCACTGGTAGTGTTAAAACTGCCGTCCACCTAATTCTGTGATGGATTGAATTTATAATACCAGCTGTAGATCGTACAGCATAGATGGTAAAACCACCTGGATCTTTAATAATAATAACACCCAACAGTCACACACATAGCCCCGATCCCACACTAAGAAACGAGTCTTGTGTTGTGGGTATCAGAGACTACGAGATACTTTCGGTCTCACAACACCTAGACCCTGGACACAAATGTCTTTCTATCACACAAATTGTCCCGGTGTGGGAATCGAACCCACGACCTCTCGTTTCACAGCCAGCTACTCGCCTACTGCGCCACGGAGGCCCAATTTGAATAATTCCATGACCCTGCACGTGCTTCTTGAGATATTTATTTATTTAGAGTTTACAACACAGAATACCCATCACATTCACAGATAAAATAAGATGTTAAATCTAAATAAATTCCTAATACTAACTCCAATACCCTTCAAAACGGAACAGAGCTTACCAATTATTATATAAATTATGAAAGTTGAATATACTATCGCTAACAAGTCGACATGTTTTGCGCAACCCGGAACAGCGTCTAGTTCTTATCTGATATGTCACGTACGGATAGCCGTTGATCCCCGGATGCTCTCGCTATGTAATTGCATAACTACCAGGTTTACTGTTACCTTTTTTTTTTTTGTTGTCGCGGGGAAGCGTTTTATTACTGCCGCCCGCTCCGGAGGGAAGCGGATTAAGAATAAAACGGGTATGCTGGACTAGCCGGTCTTACGACCCAGCATCCCCCTCGCACGGATGATGGCTATCCGCGCTGCCGCTGGGCCGAGTCCCTAACCCCTATGTACACCCCACCCGACACTACCAGCTAAAACCCCGCGGTGGCCTTCTTCGGCGCTTGCGGAGCGATTCCGGGGTATTCTAAGGAGTGCTAGAATTGCAGCTGGAATCGCCCCTGCGCGGTGCTGCGTAGCAGCCCATCTCCATGGAGGGCTAAGGAGCCCCCGCGCACCGAACAACGACAGCGAACGAGGCCTTACCACCTGCGCTGCCGTCCATCTCGGGGTCGCACGATGCCCCTCATTTGGGAGTGCATCGATACGGGCTGACAGCCCTCCGCTGCGCGCCCGCGACCCCCGATGGCCCCAATTAGTCGCCTCGTACGACAGGCAGGGGTTACCGTGGCGAAATTCTCAAAACGCCCCCATTCCACAGGGCGGGAGACGCCAGTCAGTCGTCCACCCGGCGCCTCCTACGTCTTCTCTGGCGGCGGGAGGGATCATTTCGTTCCCGATCCCTCTCGGCACTCTCCTTCTGCGAGATGACGCTCTCGCAGAAGGACCGTCTCGCCACCGCACGCCAGGACCTCCGGCTGGTGACCATGGACGACACCACGGCCGGCAGCGAGAGGTCTCCTCCGACGACTGCTCTGAGAGCGCTGCGCTGTTCGTCCCAGGCTGGGCACTCCACAGGGCAGTTGCCACAGTGGTGGCACACGGCGGACACCTCCTTTCCGATCCGAGGTTTACTGTTACCTACCGTACAGTACGATAGAGTAGTCATTGTAAATGGAAGTCGTTGGTATGACACAGTGAGCGAGGGCTGGCTGTGATAAGAAAGGTCGCAGGTTCGACTTCAATACAAATGTTTGCGTGATACATATAGCACTTGATATCCACGATTGGACTTAGCGTGGGATCAGGACTATGTGTGTGACTGTTGTGTGTATTTATTTATTACAAGCTTTTGCTCGCGGCTTCGACGGGTGGTAGTTACAGAAAAGTTATAACATCCATGGAGACATTTTAAGCTATTATTACATCTTTATATTATGCTATTCCATAGGAACCATACATTTTCCGGTGTAAAAAGTAGCATAATGTAATTCTCAAACCCCTCAACTAACACTATGCAAATAATCATGTCGATCCCTTGCTCTGTGTAAAATAAATACGAAACTATCTCACGGGAACCGTAAATTTTTCCGGGATAAAAAGTAGGCTATGTCCTATTCCAGGCTATAATCTATCTTTGTGTCAAATTGCAACCAGATCCGTTCAGCCGTTCTGGCGTGATTGAGTAACAAATACCCATCCACCCTAACATTCGCATTAATAATATCAGTAACATATAGTAAGAAGTAAGAGGAATTATATACAAAGTGTACATGTGTATATAATAAACGAATAAATAACGTCCAACAGTCACACACATAGCCCCGACCCCACACTAAGATACGAGTCTTGTGTTGTGGGTATCAGGGACTACGAGAGAGTTTCGGTCTTTCAACACCCATACATACATATGTTCTGGTGTGGTAATCGAACCCACGGCCTCTCGTTTCACAGCCGGCTACTCGCCAACTGCGCCACGGTGGCTGTCACACAATGCTGGGCACGAGCCTGCTCTACTAATGCGGTTAGGTCCTATTACTCCATGATACCCAAGTCAGTTGGCGAAGATAATTGATGACAGCGAAATGGTTTATATGTAGTCGAATGGGATTTGAAGTGTGCGAACGAGACAAGAGACTACTACTTGTATGCAGTTTTAATTTCATACAAACCGAGCCCTTTCCTGTCATCTGCCTCGCGTCACGCATCGTCTCTTGTTTTGGTCGCGTGCCTTTAGTGTTATGAAAGAAAAGCCGTTAGATACTGATTTAAAAAAGGAATGTCGAAAATTGTTTATTTATTGTTCTAGACAGTCTCAGTGGCGCAGCGGGCGACTAGCTGGCTGTGAAACGAGAGGCCGCGGGTTCAATTCCCGCATCGAAACATATGTTTGTGTGACAGATATGTTTCGGGTCTGGGTATTGGACCGTAGTCCCTCGTAGTTCTTGATACCTATGATACAGCTTTTGCCTAGAGTCAGAACTATGTGTGTAACTGTTGGATGTTATTACTTTATTTTTATACAAAATGTATAGTAGTTTACATGTTTGATAAAATTCTGAATTTATGCATGGTGCAAACTTGCACCCTACCCTACTACTTCCTTTATTTATTAATATTATTCTAACTATGCATACATATACATTAGGATATCCTCTTCTTCAACGCACATAGACAAACTTCAACCGTAAAGGTTTTCTGAATTCAACAGATTCATAAACCAAACACGTATTAAAAACTTTCCCTGAATGGAGAGAGTTTTAATTGAAATATTATTCAGATACAATAGCCGGAAACACGGTGCTAAATCCAGACGTAGCCTCAAGTAACAAAAAGGCCCTTAAAAAGATATAAAAAATCACGATGCATTCGAGCGACCGCCTACCGCAGCCAAAAATAGAATACGAACAAACACAATCACTCTAGAACTTCGTTACATGTCCAAAAACCTTGGTATAGTAAAATGAATTTATTCTCATGGCGTATAAAGTTGGTTTTTGAGTGACGTAAAGATTGATGTACGGCCTTTTTGGTGTTTGTAATGCAAGCATCCGTGTTTACATGTTGGCAGAAGAAATGATTCCCTGTTCGTTTTCGGTTGAGCAGTAGGTTTTAAATAACGCGGCACACGCGATCTTTTTAGGGCGAGGATAATAATACACATGAATTTTTTTACCGTTTGATCATCAAATGAATTGAAGGCGTCGAGTAATTTTGAGACATTAGGATGGAACGATGAAAATGTTGGCTTAATGTGGGTCTTAATTTGTAACATTATTTGATGTTGTTATTAAATGTTTTCTAAAAGATTAGAAAATTGGTTTATAAAAATTATATAAACATTAAATGTGACGTTTTTAAAATGTAATGTATGTATTAGTGAATTTGCGCGAATTCTGAAGCCTCCGCCTCATAATTAAAAATATTGAAAAATATCATTTCGATCTAGTCTTGACGTTAGTAATGTCAGAAGACTTGAAGAAGCCCTACTGCACTAAAAATGTATGTGTACTTTAAATATAATGTCGACAGCCGAAAAAGACGTTGCGTTCTTTAACGATTGCCAGAATTATTCAAGTCGGTAGTAACTGAATATACACCTATTGAAATGGAACGTGATTTGTTAGATAGATCGAGCTACTGTTTATACTTTGAGTACAAATGGTTACTACATACATACACACTCACGCCTGTAATCTCCAAAGAGGTAGACAGAGATAACCAGTACATCCACATTTGGACCAGTATATTACCGTCCCATGATGTTAGGGAGCGAGCCTATCGCCATATCGGAGACAATTCCAGACTCCGATGCTGAGTATTTCGTGATAGAACACCCAATAGCATATTTCCCGGGGATCGAACCCGAGACCTCAGCATAGCAGTCATAACTGCGCCACCGAGGTCGCTAGCTTTAACAGCAGAGAAGAGCAATGGAGCATTTGGTATTTTTTCAACACATATAATTATTATATAAATCCAAACACACATAACGCAACACATTCTTGCATTATTATTCAGAAAAATAAATAGTAATGTATTCAGTTTAAAAATATTTTATGCTTATAAATAATTTATCAGTATTAATCTAAATTTCAACATCGTTCACATTAAGCCGAAGGTCGACATAATCGTAGTCACTATATTATTTATTTAAATTAAGAATAATATTTAAGTAGGGATTAAACTTAATCAAAATCAAATATTTATTTAATCTATGAAATTTTATACATCATTTAGATTCAGTAAATTTTTTACTCTACCACCAGTTCGGAATGCAGTTGTGCTAGAGAAGAACGGGCAAAACTCTAGCGTAGCTCTTTTCACATCGGTTACAATATTTGGTCATACAATTAATATACGATTTCAGTTTGATTACATTAGATTAGAGCAGCTCAATGTATGTTAAGTTGCCTTATTGCAATATTGTGAATAAAAATCATAACAAGACCTAGTGCCGCACACATATCACTTAGATACACATATCATTTAGTTCAAATATTATATTACTAATTTCAGTATCAAAGCCAAAGAACGCTATGAGTGAATGGTCCAGTTTTTATTATGCATGATGATTGATAAGTTAAAATCTTAGGGTGCTTTATGTATTGGTGGTACATACATATACCTAGTCAGGTCATAAATTCTGTCACATGTTTAATATAAAATCATTGAAACAAGTTTATTCATTATGTTACCATTTATATACCAAAATGAACTTTACAAAACATAGATTCTTATGACACTAAAGTTTATTGAAAATGACCTCCGTGATTTTGAATACAGGCCTTCAATCTGCGCGGCCAGTTGTCTATCGCAGCACGAACGAGGTCCATGTCAATATCGGCGGCTGCCTTAATCAAGGATGTCTTGAGTGACTCCAAATTGGGATGAGGCTTTGAGCACGCCTTTTCCTCCAAGTGTTGCCATATCTTGTAATCTAACGGATTCAAATCTGGACTGGAGGAGGGCCAATCTTCGTGCCGGATGAAGTCGATTTCACGCGCCGCCAGCCAGTCTTGTGTGCTCTTCGTTCTATGAGCTGGCGCCGAATCTTGTTGGAATACCCAGTGCCTGTTATTGAACATGGTATGAGAAACAGGTTCCACAAGGTTCGTCAGGACTGTATTTTGATACACAACTGCATTCGTTTTTACACCTTTCTCACAAAAATGTACCTCTGTTAAGCCCCAATAAGAAACTCCCAACCATACCATGAGCGAGGATGGAAAATGACCTCGTTGGACACGCGGAATACGGTTGCTCGCTTCTTCACTACTGTGTGCGTACACCTTATCATTTTGTTTGTTGTAGCTCTCTTCTACGGTAAAATTTTTTTCATCTGAAAAAAGAATTTCCCGATATTTTTTTCCCGCGTACCGCTTCAACAAAGCGCGGCATTTCTTCAGTCTCAGGTCCATTAGACGAGCATTCAAACGATGTCCCGTTTTTCTTCGATATGCCCGAAGTCCTAAGTCTTCATTTAACACCCTTTTCATCGTGGTTCTGCTTAACCCCATCTGAAGGGCCAACAGTTTCTGCTTACGTTTGGGATTTCTTTGAATTCGCGCCTTCACAGCTTTTATCACTGCTGGAGTCCTAACAGACCGAGGGCGACCACTTCTTGACCTGTCATCTACACTAGAGTCTTCATTGTATCGTTTGATGGTACGATAAACGAATCTTTTGGTTATATTCAAATTTTTCAGTATGTCAAAAATTTTAATTGGCGCGTGACCGCAACGATGCAACGCAATTACTGCAACACGGTCTTCTTTAAGCGTCAACTCCATATTTAAAAACAGGGTCGTGTCACTCCGTAACTTAGGTGGTTAATGTTCTTAATTTAAGTGTAGTTTCTCCTTTCAACTCTCTAGAGGACTCTGAGATCCAAAGAGAATGTAATGACGTCTAGAAATGTACAGAAATCATATTAAACTGAACTAAACCCAATTTCTGAACTATGTAGATGAAGTCAAATGTCAGTTATTTTTATCGTCATGGTTACCTACTATAAGTCAAATTGAAGTGTGCCTGGTTAGCTTGCCATACTAATAGAATGAATTAAAACGGTATATTATTATTCTTATTAACGTGTTACATAAAAGTTACGTAGATCTTTATAATGAATGAATTAAATTATTTTCTGGATAAACGATATAAAAATGTAGAGTCACAGAATTTTAAAATAAGTTTTGCTATCCAATAGCTGAATAATATATCTCATAGTACCATGTAGAATAATTAAGTGGTAATATCGTCGTGTTTCCGTTATCTGGTTGCCATATTTTAAATTTATCATTGCAATTTTTGTGTATTGTGTTGAACGACTTCTTTATTATTACGTGGCGACTTGGATTGATTTTCGGACTTCTGTACTCTAGTTATTTTATTTGATCCCTGGCTCGGACTTGGTTTTGGTTTGATTGCTTTTCGGAGACACTTGGATTGGATTGGAAACGAATTTTGGATTATGAATATGCCGAAAAATAAACGCAAATGTTATTTTGGTTGTGTTGTTGACGGTAAGTAAGAAATTAGATTATTGTTGAAAACTGGTGTCGGTTAAACTAGCTATGTTCTTCCCTATTCAATTACTTATTTCATGAGGAAATCTACATAGTTAAGATTTTTATAAAATAGTTTAGAAGGTATTGTGTGAACTCTCTCAGTTATGGAGGAGAAGGAATGGACTGCCTCTGTAGGGTAGTTGTATAGAGTGCCCGGTAAGACCAGCAATTTGAAGTCCCGCGATCGATTCCCGAGTCGGGTAAAGTGATATTGGGTTTTTTTTCTCTACGTGGAACTTGTGCAGATATAGTGATAGCCCTATCACATTATGGTACGGAACACACACAGCAAAGAGTAGGTGCCCTAGTTGCACTTCTGCCTACCCCTTCAGGTTATAAAAGTCATAACGACTTTTGTTGTACTTAAGTTTTTTTTTGTGGAGGAGGCCGGTTCCTAGCGCTCATTAGTGTTATAGTATTTAGGTAATATTATTTAAATAATAAATATTACTTTACTGTTTTGTATTTCAGGCCCAATTCACTACTTTCCCAGTGCAGTTACTTTTAGGTGAAAAATTTAGTAATTTGTATAAAAGTCCTTGATCAAACAGTGTTGAAAAAAAGGCGGAAAAATACATAAAAGGAAATGTTCGTTTATGCTCAAAGCATTTTAGGGGCATGTATGTATGTATTACCCAGTGGATTACTCACAAAAACGCAGTCCTATCATTGAACACTGCGAAGCATATTTTCTATATGATGTTCATAATATGATAGGTAGCCGTGTAATAATAAGTGTTTTATCATCAGCCAAAGTAAGTCCATTGCTGAACATAGCCCTCCCCTAAAGATTTCTAGATGGATTGATCTATTTAGAGGAAAACAATTTACGCAAGCAATACTCACCAGGAAATTATTAAATCATAACTTCTAAACGCATGCAGGAACTAAAAATTCGAATGCGATTATATGCCATACGAGAATCGCAAGCTACTGTCTCACCCGCTGCGATTGTTTACAAAGGGTGATTTTTTGTTGTACGTGCGTATATCGCACAAATACACACTCGAAGTAAGCTTGAACTATGAGAAAAAACAAGGGCTATTTTTATTACACTGCATACATTATACAGTAGGCCTTTTACTCCGGGAACAGTTTTTTACGCGATTGGAGATGCCACAATAATCGCTTATTGTAAATAACAGAACACTGCAGCAGCAGTTCACACCACCCATCCCAACTGTCAGTCCTTTGCACGTTCATCCTACATAAAATTGAATTGCATTCCAGAACAATTCAGTAACTTTTCCCCAACATCAGAGGACGCCGCAAGGTGCCTATATCATCCAGTTGCTAATGTTATAAGTACGTAATATATTTTATTTCTTGTTATACCTTTTATACATATGAATTACTAAAATCGGTCCAGTACTTTTTGAGCCAATTCGTTACAAACATACTTACATACAAATATTTCCTCTTTATAATATTAGTATAGATAAAACAAAAATCCATTCGCCTGATGATAAACGCCACAACAACATAAACCACCAAATTTTTAATTACAATTCCTTCAAACAGAAACACAGATTTGGCGTGATGTTGCTTAGTGGTCAAATAGACAGTGCGGTGATAAGCGGAATAAATGAAAATAATTATACGCTCTCACTTTTGCTTATTATACATTGTTAAAGTAGGTTGAATTTTTATGTAAGGCGGCGTAAATCGTCGCGCGCACTGTCTCATTGAAAATTGTATGTTCAATGTCCAATATTTTGATATAAGTGACAGATTAAGTTTTAAGTATATTGAAACATTTTTATATGCTTGTAGATATTTTTTATATATATATAAAATCAGGATACTATAAATTATTTTATTTGTTAGCTTTTATTTTTAAATTATTTTTATTTCTTATTTTTCAGGTCGGGCTCATATACAAAAAGAACATTATAATAGTGTCACAAGTAGACCTAGACGAAACGCGGTATACAACACAAAAATTAGATTATTCCCAAAAAATACAAAACACGCAGGGAGATGTATGATGCACCTAGATTGCTTAAAGATTTAAACAACAACCGCAATATGCCGGAAAGTTGTGTGATAATGTGGCATTTCAGAAATTTACGAAAATTATGACAAAACCAGCACAGTTCTTTGCTAACATACAGACAGAAAAGAAAGCAAAGGGAAGATTTTTATCATTGTAAGTAGTGTTAAAAAGAGTCCGAAGTATTACAGATTTTTAAGCAAATATTTTCACTCTGCCATCATCAAGAACGATGAAACGGCTATTAAGCCAAATTAAGTTAACTCCAGGAATAAAAACTATAATTAAAAAATATATATTATAATAGCCAAATTAAGAAAAAAGAAAACAATGATCGATTTAGCAGCAATAGTGGGAATATTATCAATTGGTGTTAGAAGCAGATAAATCATATGGAGAATTGAAGCAAGCAAGCATTACATGTAGCGTTTGATAGATAGCGTTAGAGCTGAGTTATTTAATTTTTTTTTAAATAAGATGTTCCGCTGCAAGCCTAAATAAAACTGGAGAGTTTATTTTCATGATTGCAGGTAGTGTTATTTTAGAGCCGTTTAAAGTTCTAAGTTTACAATGTATTAACATGGCGATACGATAGGCTCACTGTATAAAGGACTTAAAAGTATGATCACTGTAGATCCAATTGTTTCACTGCAATTACTTAGTTTAGTGATAAAAACGACTCAATATAATTCCACAAAAATGTATTATGCAATCTTTGTACAATACATACACACATCAGGCTATATAGTATATACACAGGGCCTAAATAAATGCATAATACGATACGATTCGTTATTACTGTGCTTCAGTAGTTTGAAGGGTTCTTTTATATTTATGTTTATAATTATTTCAAGTGTCTTTTCTGTATAACTTACCTGCGATATAGGTATTTAAGAATATAATTAATTAGGTATTTACTGTCTGTTGGGATCCGAACTTTAGTATTTAATATGCCATTTATTAAAAAGATAATATTATGTATGTAATGGCGAAATTATTTAGCCTTTAATACGATTATTAAAGGTGCCTCGGTGGCGCAGTTGTAATTGCGCATGCGTTACGATTGCTGTGCTGAGGTCTCGGGTTCGATCCTCGGGTCGGGTAAAGTGATATTGGGTTTTTCTACCTAGAAATACTCAGTATTAACCCAGAGTCTGGAATGGTGCCCGGTGTGGCGATAGGCTCGCCCCCTATCACATTATGGGACGGAAATTCGGCGAAAAGTGGGTGTACTGGTTACACCTCTGCCTACCCCTTCGGGGATTACAGGCGTGAGTGTATATGTATGCTTAATACTATTATTGTTCAAATGCTACTATCTATAAATATTTACTTTAGATTATGAACTACTCTGTTATTGTATAATATTTTATTGGCAATTAGTACCGCAAGCCTATTGTGATGTTTTATGTTTTTTTTAATCCTAGCGCGGCAAAGTGACCACACTGCACCTGATGGTAAGCGCCGTGCTGTCCAATTAGATTATCGAGTAGCGAGGCACAATCTATTCCTCGTTACTCAACACAATCATGCCGGACTGCTGTGTAGCTTCTTGTTAAATTCCAATCTTCATAGACCTGTTTCAAGCAGTTCTTAATATTATTTAGTGTATCTTATAATTTATTGTTAATTAATGTGCTAGATGCATAAAAACAAGTTTTTCATCAAAACATTATGAAAACCACACATGGTGGAAGACTGTACAATCGGTCTCAATTTCTTTTTAATTTCAAAGAGTTTTCAAAGTTTTAATGCTCATGTGGTTTATTTCATAGATTAATCTGATTTACTTAGCTCTGCAAAATACTCTTCTTGATATCAATAGGTAGCGAAATAAAATTTATAAATAATGATATTCGAATAGAAGTATTTAACATTGTAATCACTATGTGTGTTAATAAGGACAAAGATAATATGATTTTTTTTATCTGTGTTATGCAAGCATGTATTATATGGTAGGGAGCTAGCTGTACTTGAATTGTGGATGCAAGTGGGTGTTGGTGGCAATAATGTTTTTTTGGAAAGTTTCTATCTTTTTCTAACATATTGCATGACTTATATAAACTCGAGGTTGTGATGAATGACGTTAAGTGTATATGTGTATGACATAGTGAGGATTATGACTTCTCTGGAATATTCCAGATGTTTTCAGCTTGTAATAGAATATTCAAGGAATATGTTCTATAATAAGTTTCTAAAGCAAGCCTTCAAAAATATCTGGAAAATTCTGAAATATATTTAAGTACCTAATATTATATATTTATTTTGTGTTAATGGATGTTGTTATTTTTATGTTAGGTTTTGTACATACATTGTTATTACATTATAAAATTGTATTGTAATAAATCCATATTGTGATTATTAAGGTTTTTCTAATTATCACCACACTGTCACTATAATAATACTAAGTGATTGGTGATTGTTGTATACTGCTAAAAAAGGGTCTAAAAGAATACATTGCGACGACGGATATTGAAATATTTTTGTGAATTGGGCTTATCGTCACGTTATGTACTTTTAGAACCCTTATTTTGCAGTATATTAACAATCACTGGAAACCAAAATATTAAACAATTGGTAGTAGCGCCACCTGCAGGATTTTTCTAGCAATAAAACATCACCAGTGGTACCTAGTGTTGACCGGGATAAATGTTCTGTCATTTGACATTTAACGATTGGCATAAAAAACGTACAAGTAGGTACTCTATTTCAGTAGTATTATAATGCTCTTTGTTTAAAAATGAGTAAAATTCTAAAAAGTATACATTTTTATTTTCATGAACAATTTGAAATTCGAATTCAATAAACTTTTTTGTGGCCAGCGTTCTAAAATAAAAGTTTTTATTGTGTGACAATACTTATGACCTGACTGTGTATATACACTCACGCCTGTAATCCCCGAAGGGGTGGGCAGAGGTGTATCTATACCCACTTTTCGCCAAATTTCGGTCCCATGATGTGATAGGGGGCGAGCCTATCGCCATACCGGGCACAGATTCCAGACTCCGGGCTAATACTGGGAATTTCTGGATAGAAAAACCCAATATCACTTTCACCCGACCCGGGGATCGAACCCGAGACCTCAGCATAGCAGTCGTAAACGCATGCGCAATTACAACTGCGTCACCGAGGCAGTCCATGCCATGTATTGGTGGTATGTTTATGATTTAAAAGTGAGCAGATGTATGTATCCTAATTGCTCTGATCAATGATTTCTACTTTACTTATCATTTTTCATAACCGCAATTCCAAATCTAACAACACATTATCCTTGCTAGATTTTCTAACAGTTCGTAGTAAGGATGTCACAACACTTTTTTGTATAGGACACACGAATATACATGTCGGAGCATAATGAATACGGAGACTGAATTGACCTTACAAATAATTTTATCTTTTGTAAATCTGTTGTGGGTACCGTCAGTTGTTTTACTATTTTGAAGGTAGTTTCGAGTTGTTTATTAAATGATCTCACTCGTAGTGGGGCACAACGAAAATCACGAAAAAGAGTGCCTCGGCATTTGGCGAAGCATTCGGGAATAGTTATTAGACGAGTCAATATCTCGAATAGTTTAGTAATTTAGAGGTCGTAATGCCCTAGTGCTGTTTAACCGATCGTTGCCTACAATTAAAGAAATGATTTAACGCGATGTGCGTCAATCGGTCTCCTCCGACGACTGCTGCAGTTGCCTCAATGGTGGCACACGGCAGATACCTCCTTTCCTGTGGTCCTTCAGTACCTACGTCAGCCGAAACGTTGGCGTACCGTGGCGCCTGTCTAGCCATCTCACCGTGAGGGACCTGCGTACCTGAGAATTCACTGTATGAATTTCAAAGGTAAACAAAGTCTACCAACCCGCAGTAGGCAGTGATGGACTAAGGCCTAACCCCTCTCATTAGTAGAAGAGGCCTTTGCCTAGCAGTGAGACAGGGCTATAATTATTATTATTTGTGTGTAGGATCATTATTTTTTTAAATTACATACTTTTTTGGGCAGTATTTTCTTAAGTCTCTGCATAGTCCACATTTATATTGGTTGAAATGCTTATAGCATTGAGTCCGCCTTTATCTACTCATGTCGTGTGTATGAAGAATTAAGTAACTACATAAGTAAATATACATCATAATTGTTTTGATTAATTAATTGATAGTAAAATTCCTTTAACCATGGTCAAAAACAGGAAATTCATAAAAATTCTACTAAAAATATCAATAGCCGACAAAAAAAGAGCTCTGCTTTCAAAAAATCATGGTAGTATTTTTATTATCGCATCACTAGATGGCGCCACGAGGATGCATCTGAAGTTAATTATTTTTTTTGTTGGAAAGATACAATTTTACAAATATTATCCATTAACAGGGTCCACGCATATCAATAAAAAGTTTTTTATTCATAAAAAGTACACCGACTTCAATAAAAAACAAATTATGCGTCACTATAAAATTTGAGGGTTGCCCTTGATTTTCCTGAGATCCCATCATCAGATCCTGACTTGGTGCCAATGGGACCACCTGGGAAGTATACCCTTTTAAACAAAAAAAGAATTTCTCGAATCGGTCCAGGCGTATTCGAGTAATCGGGTAACATACATAAAAAAAAAGATTCCGACGAATTGTTAACCTCCTCCTTTTTTGAAGTCTGTTAAAAACAATTAAAAAAACAACAAAGTTTTGTGGAAATAGACATAGCGAATGGACTCAACAATATCCTCACAAAATTTACCACTTTGTAGAAAGAGACAAAGCGACTGTGCGGCCAATACCTATTTTTTTCGCTCCTGCAAGTTTGTGATGTACTCTATCTATGATGACTTAGAATCAAAATTCTAGAAAAGTACAAATGCTGACCGCACGTTCTCTTTATCTCCCTCACATTTTTCTGCCAGTATTCACTTAATAGCTGGATAGATAGCGCTGAGTCCATTTTCTATGTCCGTGGAAGAACCACGGGAGTGAAAAAATGGGAGTAATGTATCATTCGCTGTCTTTACTTTCCAAAAGGGCCCCAAACTTCCGTGCCCCAGGGTCCTGGCATGTCCTAAACCGGCCCTGAATTGTAGTCTCGATGGCGTAGTAATCCCGAGTTACAAAATGTTTAACAAATAAATATCGTAAAGTTATTACTATCAGAGTCGAATCTTAAATAGTGTGGCTTCTTCATGCTTCAGTGATATTCTTATTTTAGGAGGTCATTTTTTAATGTTATGCCTACTTTGGAGAATTACCACCTTCAAATCGTTTGTTAATGTCTACAATAAGTGATAATTTAATACACAACTGATTATAATGTTTCTATTCATTTAGGATTCTATTTCCATTCGATTATTGTATGTTAAAGGTACATATTATAATTGTTTAACATTATTTTTACTGTCAGTGTCCAAAATGTAATATACTCTAATTACGTATTTTTACACGCTCGCCAGCGATGGAATAGAATAAAATTGATAAAAAATATATACAACGATAATAGAGGTATACACTCTGTAAAAATGTACCTACTGTTCGGTATATTGCGCTGGTGGTAGGAGATTCATATCCGCCCGGATAGCGACCACCGTACACAGGGTGTTAAAGCCGCCATAGCGGCACACGTAAGTGTGTCGCGTTCCGGGATCAGCCGTGTACATCAGGTTTTTGTCGGGGTCTAGAGTTGGGGTACGATGTTTGGCCGTTTAGCGGCCTTCTGAGTACCTACTCTAACACTAGACCCTTGACCGCTTCTTCACCTTCTTATCCATGGCGAAGAGTGAAGACGCAGGCCGGCATGGTTGTGTTGAGTAGCGGGGGATAGATTGTCTCACGCTACTCGATACTCTAATTGGACGGCACTGCGCTTACCATCAGGTGCAGTGTGGTCACGTTGCCATGCCAGGATAAAAAA
This sequence comes from Laothoe populi, assembly GCA_905220505.1. Classification (NCBI taxonomy): domain Eukaryota; kingdom Metazoa; phylum Arthropoda; class Insecta; order Lepidoptera; family Sphingidae; genus Laothoe; species Laothoe populi. Next base: position 7,399,484 of record HG992152.1, read on the forward strand.
AAATATACATATAGGTATAGGTATTGCCCAACCAGTAGTACGAATACGTACGTATGTCATGTAGGCATTAAACGTATTTCCACTAAAATGCGAGATATTTCTAGAATGACTGTCTCGATAGCGCATGCTGTGGTCTCGGATTCGATCCCCGGGTCGGGTAAAGTGATATTGGGTTTGTTTATTCAGGAATACTCAGTATCAGCCCGAAGTCTGGAATTGTGCTCAGTGTGGCGATAAGCTCGACCCCAGTGACATTGTGGGACCGTAATAAAATCGGCGAAAAGTGAGTGTAAAGGTTACGCCTCTACCTTCCCCTTCGGGGATTACAGACGTGAGTGTATATGTATATATGTAGAAAAATAGCAAGATCGCGTTAAGGTAAGGTTTATCGCTAACAACGTGATCTTTCTAGGGAGCAATCATTTCACGGAACCAAGAACGAATTCTAGTATTTTCATGAAATTATTAAAGTTTATTGGAAATGGAATTGCGGTGTTTTTTATTTTACTGCGCCAAAATGAAATGTGTACAGGTAAATCATCATTTAGACACATACTTTACAATGTTATAAATAAGGTTTCGGCATACACAAAAATAAATTAAACAAGTATAATTTTATACCTGAAAACGGATTAATTATTATTAAAGTAAACGCCATAATTATGTCGGTTACGGTAATGGGAGCTCTACCTAAATAATAATTTGAATGTGAAAATAGAATAAAAATTACATTACATGTTTTCGAAAATAAAAGGAAAAAAGGAGCACGTCATAATTAATTCGACAATGTAATTAATACCACTGTTTTATATTCGTGTATCCTTTGTTGGAGGTCCTTAATAAATAAATAAAGTGTGTAAAGCAGCTTCAAACAGACAGAAGTGGTAAGATTTTCACATTACTATTATGAATTTAATAATATAAACAATAGAACGACTCAATCTCCTTTATTTACAGGACCAACTTACATCAATGAAGTTTCGTCGAACAAAAGTTAGTCGGTTCTCTGGATAGATGGAGTGATGGTCGACAAACGATAAATGACATGAGAACAAAACATGGCTTAGTGATGCACCATTGACTTCAATCAATTATCGAAATGCATAGTTACAATATTAGTATCCGTTAAAATGTTTGTAATATTTAAATATGGACAAATGGAATTCAATCTAGATCTAGTATTGACAGGTATTGGATCTTAGATATGTGAAAGAACTGACCTGGTAGAGCATTCTAGAACAGTTAAAGTCTATCGTCACAACAATTTTTTTTCCTTCTCTGTTTTTTATATAAAAGAGAAGGCAAAGGATCTCCATCATGCAGCCTTGTCTGTCGTTATTTTTTCCAAGTGCCTTATCTATCCGTGTATACTAGATGTTGCTTGCTCATTACGCTTCGTTCATAATTAAACATGATGTTCAATGCAGGATCTAGTTACAATAATTACGCCATCATAATTGTTAATTATAAAAGTATACTTCAGTAAGTGATAATCAACGTTATTTTAAGTGTTGCATAATTATTATCAACACTTTAAATTAAACCAACGCAAATTAATCCATAAATCTTAAGTAATTATACCTAGTGTTTTAACAGCAAAGCCAGTGAAGCGCGACAACAAGGTCACGTTGGTATAGGCGCGGAGAATTGACAACGTCGCGTGACACCAGACCGGGACGGATGTACAGGAACCGCGCATGCTAGAGCGAGACGACGACGTTCCTATTGTGCATTCAGAAGAGAACGGATGTGGAGTGTAACTCGTGACCCGCGAGAAAGCGGCGCTCGAGACAAGCTGAATTTGTAAAGAGTAGAATAAATTAAAAAGGTAGAAGTTGGTACGTTCTTTGTACACTTTAAAAAGTTGTATCGCGGGATGTATTTAACGATATTTTTTATTCGAATGTTTCTTATGAATTTTATCACAACTTAGTATTTCACAGATACATTTTCACTCTCTTTTTACATGATAGCAAAGATCAGACTGAATAATAATTTACTATTGAGTTTTGTTTTTATCCTGAAACGGCAAAGTGACCACACTGTAAGTGCCGTTCAGTTAGAGTAGTTTAAATAAAATAGCAGTTATTATGGGTGACGCAATTTTTAAAGCTGTTTTCGTCAAATTAAAATAACTGAAAATATTCTATGAATAGGATCTTGTGCCAAGCCGTCTTACTAGTTCCGTAACTCAATTTCTATATGCGTCATATGTTTTTAAGATGCGATCTTTAATAGTTGCATACCTATAATACAGACGATTTCAATTATTATTTTATCATTTATTTGCGTTCTTAAAAATAATGTAAAATAACTGAATTAATATAAGATTGCGTAGGTACTAGGCGCGCATGAAACGGCGCAACTCCCGTCAAATGTAGGCCTAAATGAAGCTAGGCGCGCAACTTGTTTGCCGTATGGTACAGTTGCCAAATGTAACTTTTCTATAATTTAGGAGAAATAATTACGCGGACTGTAAAATAAAAATATTTCCTTAATTTTTTATGACTATAATCTATTAAATGTATTTTAATAAGTCGTAGAATTTTAGATAGAGTATGTAATTGATGGCTCGATGTTATTGTCAAGATTTTTTATCAATTACTTTTTTATAAGTTGAAACTGTACCTAATTCTACAAGAATTATAATTATTAGGTACGTTACATCAAAACAGTAAAATTAGACCTAAAGCAAAACATGACATATATTCCCAACACAGTAAACTAATTAAAAACTACGCAAAATGTATATAGTATCCGAATAAATATTAGGTATTTATAAAAGAATTTAAAACATTCTACAAATTGTAAAATAAGAAAAAGTAAAAAAATCTCAAACTAATTCATAAAAACTTTGAGAATAACACTATGTCGTTGCCGGTGGGACTTATCACAAAACTCAATTGTCATAACGACTAAAATATATTTATATTGAGTAGCCGGCTGTGAAACGAGAGGCCGTGGGTTCGATTCCCACACCGGGTGTCTGGGTGTTGTGAGACCAAAAGTGTCTCGTAGTCCCTGATACCCACAACACAAGATAGAAGATACGAGATCTTAGTGTGGGATCGGGGCTATGTGTGTGACTGTTGGGTGCTGATTATTATTATTTATATTGCTTTATAAATATATAGTTAGTAGATATCGTAAAGATCGCAGGAACCGGCTGGATGCAGGCCGCTTCTGACAGGTTGGTCTGGAAATCTTCAGGGGAGGCCTATGTTCAGCCGTGGACGTCCAAAGGCTGAAGAAGAAGATATTGGCCTACACTTAGTCTCAAAACAAGATTTAAAGCACATACTATAAAATACTCGATTTCAAATCAAGACCACATGATAAAAATATGATCTAAAATCATATTTCTTACTATCCTGGTGATATCACCTGATAAATATATCAAAGTTATGAAAATATTGTATTGTATTCTCAAATTTTCAGGTAAATCTGACGTATTGAAGGTGGTGAAAATTACGTTAAAAGATTCCATTATATAGAAAGATACCTACAGTAGACGAAGCTAATATAACTCGTATAATGAGAGTGCAATTTCATATTAACAATTTATATCAATGATATTATGATGAATGAATGAATGATATAATTATATTATTATCAATGATTATAATATAATTGAATTAATTGATTTGTATAATGAAACCTGAACGGAGTATTATTAGAAGCAATTAAAAGTAAAGACGGTATGTGTCAAACTTTGTATTAATAAATGCATTTTGCCCAGTTCTTCGCACTTGATATATTGTGTTTTAATTGTGTTATTACTAATAATCCTGCGTGTAAAATTAATAAGCAAGTCGTATTTTTTATGTGATTAATTTTTGCAATGATGTTCACTTCCATAGAGATTGCCCTATCAGGCGGGCTGATTGTGTCGAGTAGGTAGGGCACAGCAAAGGGACCACACTGTACCTGATGGCAAGTGCAGTGCCGTCCAGTTAAAGTATCAAGTAGCGAGAGACAATCTATCCCTCGCGACTCAACACAATCATGCCGGCCTGCTGTGTAGCTTCTTCACACTACGCCTAAAGGACCCAGGATCATAGGAAGGAGGGAACACGGTAGCTGGCAAACTGTTCCACAGCCTGATGGATACTTAATAATTTACCTGTTAAGTAACATCCCAGAATCTTCCTGATTTATACTGGTCAATGTTGATATTAGCATAAACTAAGAGCTTGTAAGTATGTTTCATGATACTTTCTTACGAGATGTTACTCATGGCGTCGCCCCGTGAACGCTATTTAAAACGCTCTTATGGGACGTAATGTGATGACAGATAACCTTCCTCGATAAATAAGACAATATATTAATAAATATTTTTTCAAATCTAACTATTAGTTGCGGTGATTAGCGCGTATAAACAATCTTTCAAATGCATTATAGATGATGATATTAATATTACTAGATGTTGCTCGCGGCTCCGCCCGCGTGGAGGTTATTTTTGGAAGACGTATACAATCCATGGAGGCATCTTAAGCTATTACACCTTTCTATATTTTGCTATCCCATAGGAGCGTACATTTTTCCGGGATAAAAGTAGCCTTTGTCATTTTTTGATCCCTAAACTGTCACTATTCAGAAAATCGTGTCTATCCCTTGCTCTGTAACAAACTAAACTATCCCACGGGAACAGCACATTTTTCCGGAAAAATCCTATGTACTATTCCAGACTATAATCTATCTCTGTGACAAATTTCAACCAGATCCGTCCAGCCGTTGTAGCGTGATTGGGTAACAAACATCCATCCATCCAAACATTCGCATTTATAATATTAGTAGGATTTCTCAAATACGTAGTCCTAAAACAACGATCAATCAAATCCAAATGCCTTCTACACTAAGTGGTATTATAAATTGCCTCAAAGCTAAATTTTAGGGGAGGGAATAGAAGAAGGGATGCATTGGGACAAAACACACATGATTTTAATATGACGTCACTCAATCCGCGCCCTTCGCAATCGCAGGGGGTTTCGGTTAGGGGAGAGTTCACGTTTATTAAACATTATGATTTGAATCTTCGCTGAGCCGTTAGTGATAAGGTTTTGTTATACTTAGAGGTTAGTTCTACCGCATTTTTTATTTTTCTAAGACGTTGCTAGCATGATGATTAACGCCAAATTGATTTAGATTCCAATTTGGTCTTTTAAAGTATTTTATATCCACTTCACCATTCTCAATGAAGTTGAAAGATGGTTATGAAAAATCTTGACATTTTCAGACGCTCCTCTGATGGTTAGCACCAAATAAAGTAAATTTTGAATTGTTTACTCTTTTACCATTTAGACTAGCCTATTAATTCACTTCTTTGCACGTCAATGAACTTTAAGAATAATTATAAAAACGGAACAATATGAGATCTTTAAAAAACCGAGAGACGCGCCAAGAGGCTCATAGGCAACAAATCCATAGTCGAGGCAAGGCTTTGCAGCCTTGAACATCGACGTAAAGTTGCCAGTTTATCCATTTTTTACCGGATACATTTCGGCGAGTTTGCCGTGGAATTACACAATTTAATTCCCCCAACTCCTTTCTATCATCGGACGACAAGAGACTCGGCGAAGCGTCATCGATACATGGTTGATATTCCACCAGCGCGCACGAAGCGTTTTGCTAGTACATTTATCATGCGCACCGCTAGAGAGTGGAACTCTTTGCCGGAGTCTATATTTCCCGAAAGTTATAACCTGGGTATCTTTAAGCCAAGTGAATAGGTATCTTCTAGGCAAGCGTGCTCCACCGTAGACCACATCATTACTTACCATCAGGCGAGATAGTGGTCAAACGCAAGCTTATTATAGTAAAAAAAAACCGCCGCGCTGTGTCGGAATACTGTTCTCAGTTTTATTAGTAGCATAATATATAATTACTACTTACTACTACGTATTATTTGTTATCTGCGTATTAGATTAGTATACGTGATGTGTTTGGCTTATATAGTGAAAATGTTGCTGTGTCAGAATAATAAAAAAAACAATATGTGCCCTTCAAGGATGACAGCTGGCGCATAATTATCATACAAATCAAATCTTATGCCTTATACCTACTTATATACTTATTTATACCCGAATATTACAGGGAACTTAAGTTATTTGACAATTCGTTTTAAGAGTTTATTATTTATACTTTCGTATATTGTTTGTTTAATAAAATAATACTAGAAATTACAATGATCTACTAACATTAGATATAACAATAGATTTATCTTAGCTACAAGGAAAATCAGTTTGTCAAAAAACAGTAAAATTTAAAGCTATTTCGTTGATTTGCGTTTCACAGTCGGGAACTGCACTTTTGTAATGTTAAACTATTTACCGTCGGCAGAACGAAGTAATATAATTGTTGTTATAATTCAGTTAGTTAACATTAAAGTTTCAACTAAATAAAATAATAATTGATTTCAGTAAATTATGTTTTTTTTTAATATATGATAATAAAATCCAAAAATGTTATTGATACTTTCATTTGCTTATCGTAGTTTTTATTGTATCTGCCTGTTTTTTTTTACTGCCAGTTTCTCCACGGCTGTAGGTACTGCGCAGACTTCATTTAGGACTTAATCTCTCATTCTTAATTAACATTATAATAATACTAGATCTGTATTAAACATTGTCCCACTGCTGGGCACGGGCCTCCTCTACTAATAAGGGTGGAGAGGTCCACCACGCTGGCCTAATTGCGGGTTGGTTGGCGGCTTAATTAACATTATTTAACTAATATTGACTTGCTGCACTAAAATATATTTAAAGTTTGGCGGAAAATATAATACTGGTGCTTCATTCACAAACAAAAAAGTAATAAAGTTATTGCGTAATGATAAAAAACAAAAACTTATTTTATCTGCATTTCTCAGCGTTGGGGAGTACAACGGTATAGAATATTAAGATAGAAAATGTGTAATTTTTTTTTTGGAAAGAACCTTTTATATAACCTTAACCATATTATTTATATATGAATATTCTAGCGTACATACCACGCTGAAACTCGCCCCCTATCATATCATGGGACGGTAATAAGCTCGGCGTAATGTGGGTGTAATGGTTACACCTCTACCTACCCCTTCGGGCATTTCAGGCGTGAGTATGTATGTAATACGTTGTGCACGGGTGGTATATAGATTTTGACATGGATCTCATGACCGTTTGCAAGTCATAAAAAATGCGTCGATATCTACTAAGCCCATTGCAGTATAAAATTTGCTACTGTACTGGTAAAAAAACACGTTTGTAAAACTTCGGGCAAACTAGTAACAAAAAAAATTATAAAAACTCCATCACGTGTGACAGACAACCTATCCCTCGCGACTCAACACAATCATGCCGGCCTGCTGTGTAGCTTCTTCACACTACGCCTAAAGGACCCAGGATCATAGGAAGGAGGGAACACGGTAGCTGGCAAACTGTTCCACAGCTTGATGGTGCGACAAGAATACGAATTTGCGAACCTCTTAGTTCAAAGTCACTGGCACAAGGCAGAGCAGCGATTCATCAACTCTTTGTACAACTTTTGCACAAAAAAAAACAGGAAAAATAATGTATTTACTGCAAAATATGAGAAACCAAAAGATTTACAGTTTGTTCGTATACAGAGCTAATAAAATGATTATTTTATAAAATAATATTTCATGCGAATCAAAAATACTAAACAATCTCTAATTAAATCATACACCTAAAAATCCAATCTTCAAATTATAATGTTTTGTCATTGTGTTAAGTACTACGTTCAATAGTATATTATGTACAATTACTGCCGTTAGTTCAGATTATTCACCAATCGATGAGTTTGTGTGGTTGATGTGTTTTATATTATATTATATTCTATAATGCAATTCCAATCGCATTTACATGGTACGACACGATATCGTATAAACGTAAAAAATAATACGTACTGTAAGATCTATACGGAAATAATTATTCGTCTTTTCACATTCTATCCGAAATATGACCCTAAGAAATAAATATAAATATCAATACCTAGGTGCAAACATATATTTGGTTTAAGCTTCTCTTGCGCATGCCCCTGTACACTAATACCAGTAAGAACTTGGTATTTTAAATTATTGCATGGTACTCCACTAGGCTTGTTACTCAGATATATAAGTTGCTTATAAGTAAGAGCCAGTGACGTAGCTATAGCTTTTACATGGGGGGGGGGGGGGGGGGGGTCCGCGGGTAAAAGTTAAAAATCTAAACGCTCAAATCATAGTCATTTGTAAATTACTTAAACATAGAATGGGAACACGGTAGTTAATAAAAAAACAGCTGCAAACAATCAATAGTTACTTTAAGTACATTAAAATAAAATTTGTAAGTAATTTCCGTAAAGCATTTATTTCATTATTACGAAAGTAACAAAGTAGCAGATACATAAAATAAGCATTATTTTATGGGAGTGATTTGTTGAAAAGGGACGGAACTACGTTACAGGAAGTGGGGAAGCGCGAGCTATTTTGAAGTGAAAACTTCTGTAGGCGAGCTCGACACTTTATTTCGTGGGTATTGAATGAGACTGAGCCGTCACGCTCGGCTATATTACGCTCTCGTCGACTTAGGGAGCAAGAAAGTTATAGTCGACGCGTCACTGCTATACTCGCCCGGTGACCATTTATTTATATTTTATAATATTATGGCATCATGAGCAAATGGTTTTCTTCCATGTTTACTCTGTGATAACTATAACTTGGTACAGAAAATTAAAAATGGAAAATTATAAATGTTGAAATTATAATTTGTGCAGGATTTGAACACGAATGAATCGAAAAGGAACTATGAAACCAATGTTCAAATTTCATATTAGTATCTGTTTATGAATGTTTAACCTCTTATGTATTACATGGATAGCGGTTTTCGGAAAAATGTAAAATACAAGCCAAATCAATTTATTTAAATATTGATTTAAATTGTATGTAATTAATTGATGTAAATGTAACCAATAATTTTTTGCTATTTAGTTGTGTCTGGGTTTTTTGAAGGCGGTTTTATTTTTAACCGACTTCAAAAAAGGAAAAGGTTAACAATTCGTCGGAATCTTTTTTTATGTATGTTCCCCGATTACTCGAAGACGCCTGGGTCTATTCGAGAAATTCTTTTTTTATTTAAACGCGTATACTTCCCAGGTGATCCCATTGGCACAAAGTCAGAATCTGATGATGGGATCTCAGAAAAAACGAGGGCAACCCTCAAATTTTATAGGGACGCATAATTTGATTTTTATTAAAGTCGGTGTACTTTTTATGAATTAAAAAACTTCTACTTTTTAACTTTAATATTATGGAAATAAAATTAATTTTATCTTGTATTTAAACCCTACTTATTACTTTTTTCCGAACACCGGTATCCTTTTGATACATGGAGATTAAACAAATATATAATTGTTTGATATTGTATACATAAAGTGACATAAACATAGTGCCATTCCTAGGAAAATATAAATTTATGTACGTGAAAAAGGATAGCTATATTTGACCTCGAACCATACTGACAACATTTATTGAATCCTTCTGTGAAAATACTTTGGATGGATGAAAATCTGCCGTAGATTTTCATCCATTTATGTTTTATTGTTTAAATAACAACTGTCAAAACATGCAAGTGTCAAGTGAAGTCAATTTATTTTTATATTTTGGTAAATAACTATTTTAATGTTGCTTATTTATTACCAAGGTGAGATGTTAGAACTCAGGTACTTTTGGTACATCATATGCGACTACTGTAAGATTTGTTCGTATTTTTTTATACTGATTTCCTATATTTACGCGAAATATTCGCGTAAATATAAGAAATCAGTATATATTTAATTAAACAGTTATACATTTAATTAAATCGGAACCCAAAAGACCAACTGCCAGACCTCATGACACTGTGAGCTCTTTCTGCGTAGATCGGACTACATCAAAATAAAAATGTAATATCAACTACATTGAGGGTAGAAACATTGCACTACACTTTCGAGATGACATACAACTCAGTCTCTCCCGTGACCATGAAGGCTGTAAAGTCTTCGAAACGTCGGGTTACAAAAGTAAAATAAACCGCGATATAATCCGTAAACTTCGTTTTATTTCAACGTATTTTTTTAAATAAATGTACCCTGTAAAAAAGATGAGCCTTGTTTTATCAGTTAATTTAAGCGATAAAAGTACACGAAAAATTTAAACTAGGCTCAAAAGTCGCAGAAAAATCTGCTTATTCCGAATATGCATATAACTCAATATCGCAAAAATTATCACTTAAATCGAATAGCCTGCCAACCGTCTATATTATCCGCTATCAATATTCCGCGATTTTTATTATGTCGAATGCTAAGGGGGGGGTCCGGACCCTCTGAACCCCCCCCCCCCCTTATATACGCCCATGGTAAGAGCTATTGAACATTTATCAATATTCATGATTTTACTGTAAGCAGTATCATTATCAGGACTATTAGATATGTACTATCCCACTACTGAGCACGGGTCTCTTCTAATATTTCCGCTATTCTCGAAAAATAGACAAATGTTTTAAAATTATAGGGTTTGCCAAAAAAAGATTAAAGTTAACAGTGCAAAGACAGTATAATTAACAAAGTTGCATTGTTAATTTAGGATTTCGCGCATAAACGATTTTAAGAAGCGCCATCTATTGTCGCTTGAGACTAATTTGGTTACTATTTTGTAGATTAAAATATTTACATTTACATATTTCTACTTTATTATATAACGAAACTGACCACTATCGGTGCGAAGTCTCCAGTCAGCTAGTTAGTACATAATGCTGATGCAATGATTATCATTACTTAAATGTATTATAATTATTTTATGCTTTAACTACAAGTGATAATTAAGACATCGCAGGTAATAGTTCTGAATATCGTATCGTATAAAAGCTTTAGTGGTTGGTATATGGTAAATTATCCTTAAACTGACACGCATTCAAGTGGTACGGTCACCTTTGTCACTGACACTATTGATTTTATAAATGTATTCTTATTTTAAATACAAAAAAATCGTATTCCACGGTACGATTTATATCGGTACATAAATCTATATTGGTGATCGTACCGCAGTCGTATGGTGTAAAGTGCAGTAACAGTTGCCATGGGATATGGGGTGGATAATCCTCGGTCGATACGGACACGTGGGGGTGCCACCCGACACCCACTGCGATGCACGGCCACCGCCCTTCGCTAGCCCAAGCTTTTTCAAATATATTCTTACTTAGAGTAGCTATAATATAAATAATAGCTAGGTATATTACAATATATTTTCTATACTAATCTTTGAATTACATATGTAGCTATATACATTTCTATTACGTCAAGCTATGTTCAGTTTGTAGAGAACGTCCGTAGCGCAGTGGGCGAGTAGCCGGCTGTGAAATGAGAGGTCGTGGGTTCGATTCCCGCACCGAGACAAAAGTTTGTGACAGACAGGTATTTGTTTCTGGTCTGGGTGCTGTGGGATTTCTTGATTCCCAAGATACAAGAGTCGTATCGCAGCTATCTATTTATCTATATATTATGGAATAGAAGATACATTTTTAATATCAACCTTTTTTTAAACAGAGGGTGCTCCGTTTCTACACGGTTCGTGAACCAAAAATTGTCTGCCCCAGTAGACCGGCTTGCAAAATAAATGGATCGAACCCAAGACAGCAATCATGCCGCGTAAGCAATTGTTACTGTGCCGCCGAGGCAGTATCTATATTTAACTATGAAAAAGGACTTTAACAATAGTCATAGCCTAACTACGGTTCAAACAACACGATCTTATAAATGTTATATGTTACAATCTGTTATAGTTGTATAGTGTGTTGTCTTGCTTGCTCTAACGTTAGATGACATTCAACAAAGTGAGATAAAAATCTGAACAACCACTACAGATATTTTTTATAATAACCTTAACCTACGACAGTGACAACGGCCACCCGAGTTGCCACGTGACTAAATTTTTACCTCAAAAATTTAGAAAATATTTGTTAATTTTATCAAAGTGACAGCATCAAAAATTTACCTGATACTTACAATATTCTACCTACGAGTAGAATATTTTCGCACTGGCATCTCGGCTTACTCGTTTAAAAATTACTTTAGTTAATCGTTATAATACGCTATGGTAGATGTTTTATTTTATCCTGGCACGGTAAAATGACAACACTGCACCTAATGGTAAGCGCAGTGTCGTCCAATTAGAGTATCGAGTAGCGAGAGACAATCTATCCCCCGCTACTCAACACTATCATGCCGGCCTCACGGCATTATTGTGTTGAGTAGCATACAATCCGGTGATTGTGTTCCGGAACGCGATACACTTGCGTGTGGCACTATGGCGGGTTTTACACCCTGAGTACAGTGGTCGCTATCCAGGCGGATTTGAATGTCCTACCACAAGGTACACAATGTTGGCATGTAAATAATTAAATATACATCTTCATATTTAGTGCACTCACTCGGCAACCTCATAAACCAACACGTCCCAGAAACTAAGACTTAGCCATGCTGCCAATGAAGATGCCGTTTTCAAATGTGTTAAAGAGTTATCTCAATAGTCCGCGTGGACTGTTGTAACCACTTCTAAACCTTCCTCCCAAGACTGAGTACTACAGATCTGCACGTGCGTGAGCTGATGCCACGCAAATTGGATACATGGTGTACATGCGACTCATGATTCACGAATAGTCTAGAAAGAACGTCAAGACTGATGAAATACCTGAACCTAGAAAACAATACTTCAAACCTTTATACGGCAATTTACAGACGTTGCCATAAATCAATCATAACATTAAAAATGTTGATGTTCTGAAAACCATAGGCAATAGGTTATTAGAGAGCTATAATCGGATCTAAAAGAGCGAATCTAGTACCACAAACAAACGCCCAAGATCTCCATGGAGATGGGCCGCTACAAAGCACCGCGCAGGGGCGGTTCCGGCAGCAATTCTAGCACTTCTTAGAATAAATACCCAAGGATCGCTCCGTAAGCGCCGAAAAACGCCACCGCGGGATTTTAGCTGGTAGGGTGGGGTGTATACATAGAGGGTAGGGACTCGACCCAGCACGAATAGCCATCATTCGTGCGAGGGGAATGCTGGGTCGTAAGACCGGCTATTCCAGCATAACCGTTTTATTCTTATTCCGCTTCCCCACGGAGCAAGCGGCAGAATTAAAACGCTTTCCCCGCGACAACAAAAAAAAACGCCCAAAATCTGCCATTATGTCGCTTATCTAACTGTGCTGTCTGCTTTTTGGAGCAATTATTGCTTGTATAAGGTTTGATAATCTTTAGCATGTTTATTTTTTAACTCATAATTTAAAAATAGAATGCTATGAGAAAAACCAGGATCTTGATTTGTCCACAGACCCTGGTTTTTCTCATAACCACATCTCACATGGATAATTTTGTGTTTCAGGTTTTTTCTCACCCGGGAACTGAAGATTGAGACTTCCCTACTAAATCGATGTCATCATCTCTATGAGAATCTTCAGTAGATTTAATCACGGATTATCTTACCCCATTACATGTGTGTTCAGAAATGTCGATTTTTTCTATATACCTACCCAAACACTACCGTTTTAGCTAATACCATTTGACATTGGTGTGTAAAATTACTGAATCCGCGACTTATTAAGTTATTTCTACTGTCATCGGAACTAAAACAAATGTTAATAAATAAAAAAAAGGGAATGCTCCTATTTCCCTTAAGAATATTGACTACGTGACGACTAAGCCCCTCCCCCGCCCATGAGACCCAACGTGGTATTTTGAAGACCTCCCCATCTTAATTTAAATCTTAAGGGTCATGTAGTATGGGTACGTTGCCTTTATTTAATACTACAGATTGACACTGACTGACACTTCAGTTCCATTTAGCAGAACAACAAATACGCAAGTGGACTTTTTCAAGCCTCCAAATGTAACCCGCTATGTGGACAAAGACAGCGTAGTTCTCCCACTTAAGTTTTAGGGCATCAACAACAATAACAATATCTACGGTAATGCTTTAATGTAAGTATTTAGATAATAAAGTCTTTATTCCAAATTGCGAATTAACTATTGTGTTTCCAGAAAAGTTAGCGTTGCCTCCTAAATCCCTTTTACCCTTCCCGCCCATATACTCTTTTCCCCTCTGAATTAACTTAAACTTCAAACTAATATAAGTAGAAGAAGAAAAAAACTATACCTATATCAGAAGAAGAAACGAAAATAAAAAATCAAAATTCATAATTAAAACAAAGATTTCAATAATCTTTACGTTCACTTCAAAATAAAAAACAAAACGTTCCAAATTCAAACATTCCAGGAATCAGAATCAGCCCACGTCCGCAATGAAGGCGAGAGCGGATGCGAGCGTCGCGGGGCGTGCGCGCAGACGCAGCGCCACTCCCGGGGGCGGCGCACCTCTCGCTCCGCCCCGGAACGCCCTCCGGCCCTTAGGAACTACACCTTACCTTTGCTTCTTGAGTTAAGACACCTCGTGTATTGAAGAATTTTGATAATCAGGCCACAATTGCAACTAATGATTTCCAGCTATGTTTTATGAGTTTACATATAATAATACTAGTATAAACATTGTCCCACGGCACGGACCTCCTCTATTAATGAGAGGGGTTAGGCCTTACTCCACCACGCTAATGCGGGTTGGTAGACTTCACATACCTTCGAAACTCTTATGAGAATACTCAGATATAACTGTATATATTATAACGGTAGGCAGCGGCTTTGCTGTGCCCTGGTATTGCAGAAGTCTATGGGCGGCGGTGACTACTTACCATCAGGTGGTCTGCTCGTCTGCCTATTGCACTAAAAAAAAAGATATGCAGGTTTCCTCACGATGTTTTCCTTTGCCGTTAAAGCAAGCGATAATGAATACACAAATTTAGAAAAGTCAAAGGGGTATGCCATTTGGGTTTTGAACATACGACTTTCGTCTTGACAGTCCGTACCGCAACCAACTGGGCTATCGCCGCTGTAAACTAATAAGTTTACATATACTATTTGTTTGATATCGTCACTTGGTAATGGAGCTTCCAATAAACTAAGGTAGTGTTATTGACGACCGTAGTCTTGCCTCGTCATTAAGGTGTTAAAGCGACTTTATGCCCACATACGCTTTAATCTGAAACTAATAAATATATCGGTTTTTGTCGGGGGTTATGTTTGGCCGTTTTGCGGCTTTCTGAGTACTCTGACAATAGACCCTCGACCGCTTCTTCACCTTCTTGCCCATGGCGTAGTTTGAAGAAGTAGGCCGGCATGATTGTGTTGAGTAGCGGGGGATAGATCTCTCGCTACTCGATACTCTAATTGGACGACACTGCGGTTACCATCTGTACGGCTGCAGTGGACGTTTCGGGCGCCCGAAATGCAGCGATTTTTATAGTTGACTTTTTTATTTGTAGTTAAAAATGAACCTAGATTGTTTTTTAAGATGTTATAACACTTTTGTATAAAGACACATGTGAAAAGTATGACTATTAAATAGTAGTTGTAATATAATGCCGACTGCCTCGGTGGCACAGTTGTAATTGCGCATGCGCTACGACTGCTGTGCTGAGGTCTCAGGTTCGATTCCCGGGTCGGGTAAAGTGATATTGGGTTTTTCTATCTAGAAATTCTCAGTATTAGCCCGGAGTCTGGAACCTGTGCCCGGTATGGTGATAGGCTCGCCCCCTATCACATTATGGGACCGAAATTCGGCGAAAAGTGGGTGTACTGGTTACACCTCTGCCTACCCCTTCGGGGATTATAGGCGTGAGTGTATATGTATATGTATTGGTGTAACAGGTGTCAAGAATGGATAGCGTTTGTGAATTAGACTTGGACAAACATCCCACAAACACCTACAAAGCCAGATGAATCAAATGTACATATACATATACACTCACATATAGCTATACTATGAACCATAGATAGATAGATAAATAGATAGATAACTCTTTATTGTATACCGTGTTCCCTCCTTCCTATGATCCTGGGTCCTTTAGGCGTAGTGTGAAGAAGCTAAACAGCAGACCGGCATGATTGTGTTGAGTAGCGAGGGATAGACTGTCTCTTGCTACTTGATACTCTATCTGGACTGCGCTTACCATCAGGTGCAGTGTGGTCACTTTGCCGCGCAAGAATAATAAAAAAAAAACAACATAACAAACAACAAGAAACCTTAAAACTAAAGTAAGTTACAATAGGCGGTTTTATCGCTAAAAGCGATCATCCATCCATCATCGAACCATTTAGATCATTTAGATTTTAGACAATACAAATATATTGTAGGATTATGACCTCAATCGGTTCAGTTTTTTAAGTTAGAATGGTGTAATGATGATGACTAACAGACGCACAAAAGATATATAAACATAATGTAGGTGGTGGTTAGATATTCATATCCATCCGGATAACGACCACCGTACACAGGGTGCAAAACCCGCCATAGTGGCACATGCAAGTGTGTCGCGTTCCGGGATCAGCCAATGTACATCGGATTTATTGGTTGGGGTCTAGAGTTGGGGTGCGATGTTTGGCCGTTTTGCGGCCTTCTGAGTACTCTGTCACTAGACTCTCAACTGCTTCTGCACCTTCTTGTCCATGGCGTAGTGTGAAGTAGTAGGCCGGCTTGATTGTGTTGAGTAACGGGGGACAGATCGTCTCTCGCTACTACTCATACTCTTACTGGACGGCACTGCGCTTACCATCAGATGCAGTGTGGTCACTTTGCCGTGCCAGGATAATAAAAAAATAAAATAAGAATCGATAAATGGTGCCACAAGTTATTACTAAAAGGGGCATTTTTTCTGCTGAGATTTGGCCTGGGATTTTCACTAACTAAATATATGTTATTTTATGACTTACCTATATATCTACTCTGGATTTAGTTGTATGCTATGCCTATCCTTAGTTTAATGGGAATATTAAGATATGAAGGTAAAAGTTCTCCCGTCGGCGTACGCCATATTAATACTTGACACACGTACCTACTTTTCTTTTCGATATTTTTTTATTAATGCCTGTAAATAAAATTAATTAAATTTTAAAATACTTGTATATCGCGTTAAAAGTTGATACTTACACCGAAACTTGCACTATGCTGGTGGTAGGATATTCATATCCGCCCGGATAGCGACCACCGTACACAGGGTGAAAAACCCGCCATAGTGGCACACGCAAGTGTGTCGCGTTCCGTGATCAGCCTGTGTACATCCGGTTTTTTGGGAGTCTAGAGTTGGGGTACATTGTTGGCCATTTTGCGGCCTTCTAAGTACTCTGACAATAGACCCTCGACCGCTTCTTCACCTTCTTGCCCATAGCGTAGTGTGAAGGAGCAGGCCGGCATGATTGTGTTGAGTAGCGGGGGATAGATCGTCTCTCGCTACTCGATACTCTAATTGGACCGTACTGCGCTTACCATTAGGTGAAGTGCGGTCACTTTGCCGTGCTAGGATAAAAAAAAACCTTATCAGCTAGCAGCTTGTTTTATTTTAGCACGGCAAAGAGACCACACTGCACATGATGGTAAGCGCAAAGCCGTAAAAGACTATCAAGTAGCGAGAGATTACCATCCCTTGCTACTCACACGATCATGCCGGGATGCTGAACTAACTAACTAACGTTAGTTAGTTAGTTAGTTTAGTAACGAAATCGGCCAGGAGTTATCCTGGCCGATTTCGGCCTCAGCGACTTTGCTTTCTTTCAAGTAATGCGGCTACGATCGTGGGCGCGCATATGGCTTACGTATCCGATTTTAGCACGTGCGTGCACATATTCTACATGTCAGGATACCATTAATGTTGAGATGGCTAGACAGGCGCCACGGTGCGCCAACTTTCCGGCTGACGCAGGTACTGACGGACCACGGGTGTTTCGGTTCGTTCCTGTGTCGGATCGGAAAGGAGGTGTCTGCCGTGTGCCACCATTGTGGCAACTGCCACGAGGACACGGCCCAACACACGTTGGAGGAGTGCCCAGCCTGGGACGAAGAGCGCAGCGCTCTCAGAGCAGTCGTCGGAGGAGACCTCTCGCTGCCGGCCGTGGTGTCGTCCATGGTCGCCAGCCGGAGGTCCTGGCGTGCGGTGGCCCACTTCTGCGAGAGCGTCATCTCGCAGAAGGAGAGTGCCGAGAGGGATCGGGAACGAAATGATCCCTCCCGCCGCCAGAGAAGACGTAGGAGGCGCCGGGTGGACGACTGACCGGCGTCTCCCGCCCTGTGGAACGGGGGCGTTTGAATTCCACCACGGTAACCCCTGCCTGTCGTACGAGGCGACTAATTGGGGCCATCGGGGGTCGCGGGCTCGCAGCGGGGGGCTGTCAGCCCGAATCGATGCACTCCCAGTTTCGGAGCATCGTGCGACCCCGAGATGGACGGCAGCGCGTGTGGTAAGGCCTCGTTCGCTGTCGTTGTTCGGTGCGCGGGGGCTCCTAAGCCCTCCCATGGAGATGGGCTGCTACGCAGCACCGCGCAGGGGCGGTTCCGGCAGCAATTCTAGCACTCCTTAGAATACCCCGGGATCGCTCCGTAAGCGCCGAAGAAGGCCACCGCGGGGTTTTAGCTGGTAGTGTCGGGTGGGGTGTACATAGGGGGTAGGGACTCGGCCCAGCGGCTGCCCGGATAGCCATCATCCGGGCGAGGGGGATGCTGGGTCGTAAGACCGGCTAGTCCAGCATAACCGTTTTATTCTTATTCCGCTTCCCCCCGGAGCGGGCGGTAGTAATAAAACGCTTTCCCCGCGACAAAAAAAAAAAAAAAAGGATACCATTAATGTAGTTATAAGTGATATTGGAAGGTGGTCTACTTTTCAGCTGGTCTCTTTTGATATCGAGGTCAAAAGGCCGGGATGCTGAATACTGCATTCACACGTATGTATACCAGTCATGTCAAAGATGCAGCCCACTGAGCATTTCCGAATCAATTTTGAAAGCAGCCGGATAATGCGCCCGCAAGCGTGTTAAGAACCGTGTCTGAAAACGCGCGCGCTGTAACGTACTTTGTTGTAATGTACTTTTTATTGGAAATTTGATAAACTTGTCCTATAGTTGCTTTGTTAAGATTTTCAGTAGTTTGTCTTCTTTAACATTTGCAGCCCACCTAGTTTACGGTCTTCGTGCTTTTGGCCCACAGTGAATGTGACATGTACACAGTGTTTTTTTTTTTGGCGCGGCAAAGTGACCGCTCTACACCTGATGCTAATATTGTTGTGCGTGAAGCACTTGTTATAGTACACAGAACAATTGTTGGCATGATTATCATACTAGGTACTCTGTTTCTTACTCTACCTTAGAACTTATACCCCGATGTTGTATTGTTTCTGTTACATTAACTTACAAATTCATATAGTTAGTCTGTATAGGGTAGAGGCACCTATTATTTGCAGTTTATTATAATATTTATTCATGACAAGCAAATCCCGATTTGGAGTTAAAGCCAGTCTTTTACTCCCAATCGGGATTTGAATTCCAGCAATAGTGGTGTTTTCATTAAAAATTCTGTATTAGGTATGTATAGGTTTCATATTCTATTTAGCGTAAGATATTAAAACTACAACGAGGATAATCTTAATTTCAATATAGAGATCTTCTATATTCACAGCATTAGTTACTAGAAAAAATCTTGTAACCAATTTAAGACGGATCACAATTAACTTAAAAAAATTAACACCTTCGGTAACCACTAATGACGTCGCTTGTTACAAGAAACCTAACTTATCTATACCTACTTGGGTATGATTAATACCTTACTATTCCCTGCGAGCCCGTAACAAAGGGAAGGGGAGGGGAGAGGGACGCTGGGCCGACGTGGGCGTGACTCCCGCTCCATTAGCTATAAGTAGTTCCTCGGCTCGAGTCTACCATTTTTGCTTTATGCGGCCCTGGTACCGTGACGTCATTTTTATCTGCGGACCCGGCCGTTTTCTGAACGTTTTTTGAGTGGGAAACCATCGATCGATAAATATTGATTTTATTTATATACTGGAATTTAAAGGTTATTTGTTGAAATATATGCAACATTGTAAAATTATTCAAATCAACGTGTCGTTTAAATTGTACATGTAAATCACCATGACTCTATCTTATCTTGACGATCGACGGAGCTTTCGAAATTGTGCGAACGGACAATTAAAAAAAAACTTAAATTGTAAACTCCTCACACAATTGAAAATTGGCCAAATTGCTGTTTTTAATAGACTTCTCAATGAGTTTTGTATATTTTGAATCTTTAATTTAGTCTGTCCTAAAATAAAATGTGATGCAAAAATATAATTTAGCACAATGAAAGTGTTTTATGTATTTAGATTTTACATCCCACGGTGTCATACCATTTTAGAATCAGTCCATATTTTTGGCGTAACGTAGAAGTACAGGAGCGTTGTACGCACGGATATTTATACAATACTAAATTATTGTTCTGGTTTTTTTTACGCCTTTCTGCATGCGTTAAGTCTTCGAGGACAATTTAGTCTATTAAAATAATCATCTTTTATACTCTATGTTTCCAATGGCTGATTTCAACCGTTACAAAATACCCAATATAAAAATTATTATTTTTAATAATATAACTCATCAAAGGACGTATTCCATTTATAAAACTGTGAGATTTGTGGGTGTAGTGACATTTCGCAGATTCTACGTCGTCTGGGACATTTATTTAAAATGTGTGGGCACGCCCAGCTTTTGTAGTGCTAGCGTGTTTCGTATTGCGTCATCTCTAAAATAACAAACTTGTTACCAAGTCATCGTTTACGTTTAATATCCACGTGGAACGTAAAAAGGGCAGCGATGATTCTCGTGGACGGTACGAAATGTGACGTGTACATGAATTTATTAACGAGTCAAGGTGAGAGATCGATGGGACCGCGCATGCGCGCCACCGCTCCCACGTGGCCCTCAACAGATGGCGGGACCAGCCACTGCGCATGTCCCGTATTATTGAACCAACAACTAGAAGCACACAGACAAGCTCTGACATAAATCATATGTTTGTCGGTTTTCAACCATACGGTTTCGTATTACCTCCAAGGCGCGTAATGACGCAAGTCTCATATACACACAATTATCTACTTTATTTTTTGTTAGGCATAGTTCAAATTTCTTTAGTGATAAAAGCAGTACGGCCGGCTAATGTTTTGCAGCTATCGGCGACGGACGTCAATTACCATAGTCTTTATCTAGTCACCTTTTATGGGTTAACATGTTCGTGATTCAAGACTCATTAGGTGCTGCGATCAATTAGTGATACATACTAATGGATTGTGACTGGCTTGTCAGCTTTAAAGATTTTGAAATAAGAACAATATGACAGAGAAATAATTACTTTTTATTAAATCGGATGAGTTCAAAAGAAAAAAAAAGTATTCGTTTTTTACGCTGTTTGCTGGAAGGGCTGTATCTGATAATTTAATAATATAAGCTCTATGATAGAGCTCTATTGAATGCAGTTCTTCACCCATAAGTCATAGCATAAATCAATTGGATTTTTATAATTCCATTCAATAATATGAAACTGAATCTAATTAATTTTACAATATTTAAGTTACTTTAACGATTACTGTTAAAGTAAAAAATTGCTTCGCTTCATATTTTTGGTATGAAGTGAAAGGACAGTGTAGCGGGGAGTGGCACGAATTGATAAAATGAATTTCATACTTTTCAATGTTACGTGTACATCAATAGTCGCTCACTTTAGCGGCGAAGTCAAACATTAAAACAACCTAAGGACACCTGCATACTTGAGGATTCTTTTTTATATCAAATCTGTGTACACTCCAGCATGGTAGATTAAAACCTAACCTCATAAGTGCAATGGCATCGATCACGTTGACAGTATTTATTAAATGGCGGATAATAATTTGATTGTTTTATTACTACTAAATTATACAAGAGCAACAGTGCGATAATAAAAAAAAATATTACAAAGCTATTAAGTTAAAAGCATAAAGGAGGGGCGTTAATCTTTAATACAAAAATGTGGTGGCGCTGTATCCATACTAATACTATAAATGCGAAAGTAACTCTGTTTGTTTGTTTGTTTGTTACCTCTTCACGACTAAACGGCTGAACGGATTGTAATGAAATTTGGTAAGAGAATAGATTATATACTGGAGAAGGACATAGGCTTTCTCAAAAAACTCTTTTTTCTCAAAAAACAACCTTGAGAGGGGTCAAATAGGAGTTCAAAATTTGTATGGGAAATCCATAATTCCTCGACTTAGGGATCTGTAAATTCATATTTAGGCTTTTGGTAGGAAATAAAGAAATACGTGTTTCAACGTTTTTGAAAAATTATCCCTAAAAGGGGCAAAGTGAGGTTAAACTTATGGGGTATTCTTTAAATGCAATGTCAAGATTCAGGCACAACACCTGAGAGGCTGGACAATCGCTACAGGTGCCTCAGTGCAGAAGACAACTCCTGGGATTTCTGCTCCCAAATATAACCTCCACGCAGGCGGAGCCGCGAGCAACAGCTAGTAAATAATAAAGGAAACGTTAGTCAATTAATATCGACAATCGCGCTCTTTACATTTTTACACATTGCTTGTAATCAATTAACATTATAATTATTAATGAATTCTATTGTACTTATGGTAATAATATTTATAAACAAAATATTCGCTATAAAACGGGCCGGAATCGTGCTGCATGTTTTTGCCGGTGTACGAATATAAGCAGATTATTGATGATAATTATGTGATCAGTATTGTTTTCATAAAAGGGATTATCGTAATACATAAAAACTGTGAATGAGCCTACAGACACCTCCAGTTGCTATACTAAGCTATTTAACTACTGACGTAATAGTTGCAGTTTTCAATCATTAGAATTATTTTGATAGTACTTTATTGCCTACAATTTGATTATTTTGCTAGTATTTTTATCTGTATGGGCCACTTTGATGACAAAAAACTTATAAATAAATTATTTTTATAATATCATTTTTTTACTCATATAGGTATGTATTTAATTCAATTTTAAAAATCCATAACGTGTGGAATCTTCTTGGAAGTTTAGAAATAATTTCTATATATATATTCCGGGGTTTTGCTATTATCGACGTTCAATATTACGCGTCCATAAGATTTATAATATTTATTCGTAATACTTTTCTAGTAATTAAGAAACTTGCTTGCAGTTTATATTGCCTTAGTTTATTCTATCTCCCATTTCCATTCCCATCTTCCTAGCTGGTAATTTTGGTTCCCAATAAAAAATAAAAGTGATGTGCCACTCGATCCCGTTTTACAGATGTTACAGTGGCTTGTGAGCGTGGAATAGTCTAGCCTTGTCATTTTAACATAAACTTTGTTGGCAACTACGCCATAGACACAGCGGAACTTTACAGTCCTTTATGGCAGTGGATGACGTCTGCAAAGTTTCTAGAGTTGGAATTTATTTACAATATATAGTAATTATAGTTTGGTTAGTTAATTTACCTAACTTACAACGTGATTATGGGCAGTAATTATAGCGTCTGGTTAGCATTTTTGTTTATTTATTTTAATACACCAAATATATAAAATAAAACTCATTTTATATTATAATAAATGCAAATGGGTAGGTACACAAGTATGGTGTTTCTGTAAAAATATGTATTGTATAGAAATGATGGATTTGCTTGGTGCATGATATAATATTATTGTTATTTGTAAATTTCGTCGTATATTATGAACATTGTCCTAAAGAATGTTAAACTGTACAGTCACGGAGCCCGAAGCAACCAACCGCAAAGGTTCCTCGTAAATAAAAAACAAGTTAAATGGCGTGTCGATATTCAATCGAAACTGGTGACAAGTACCAGGGCGACAGAACGCACGAGGATGTGTACCAATCGCTCTGCGGTAGCCGGGAAATGTCTCTCAACGTTGGTAAATTGTTCCACAGTACCAAGCGGCTGTAGCGCATATATTCGTAACCGTATTTATAGTGGCCATAATGTTACTGGCCATTTTTTTGTTTTTATTCTCAAGTATTACTGGCCATTGAAAAATTATGAGTTTTTTTTTTATTTATTGTTGCCAGCTACTTTTATCAGCTCTTTATTAAATTTCAATTTAAATACCGAATGTAAATGTAACTGTAAATATTTGAATAAAGATTGTATTGAAACTTTTTGCTAATACCTATAATCTTCTATGTAGTCGACATTATAAGAAAAGGTTAGCTATCTATTATGAATAGGTGTTCTTGGAATCCCGCAAATTGTACAGAGAGGGGATCCACGGCGGGTGAGTGGGTGTCCGTACGGTGATCATGAATGGGAGGCGTTAATTTATTGCCGGTGGCATTTATATTTATTTTCGTATAAATATTTTATTGCACTTTGATACATTGTAGGCATGCAACAATGCTGGTAGCTTATTAAGAAAGGTTATGGTGGTCCAATTTGATAAGGTAATTTATGGAAATTATAGTCTTCTACGATTAATTATGATATAGGTATTAAAGTACGAAGTTTTATTTTAGTACACGCAACGTGTTTTGATATGTATCTCCTCATGTTTCTTTACTGGGAAAATTAAGTATTGCCAGTAATAAAAGTCGTCTGCGATATGACTTACAAGCAATTTAAATTGCTATTGTTTTCAACAAATAATTATTTTAAACGTGATATAAAACATACAAGAACGTTAAACCGGCTTTCACATGGAATAAACTTACTGGTTGCTGTGGCTACTCACAGTAACTTGTTGACTTGAACCTAATTTAAAGTTAGTCTACGTTTTATAATAAAGCTCCAAGAAGCTTAATTTTTAAAAGTATTTGATAAAGGAAAGTACCATCACATATTTTAAAGGATTAAAATATTACACAGAGCGTAATCATTTTAATTTAGGAATTAGGATACATTTAACATCACAATCGTTAATATTAGGTAGGTTATGAATTCTTAAGATTGCTCGAACATTCAAACTTAAATATATTTTGTACAAATACTAAAACTTTTATATCAAGTAACTAGTATACTCAACTCTAGTTTTATCCTGTATTTAGATATAGTAGAAGCTCTTTCAGTCGAACCTCGATAAGTCGAAATTCTCCAAAACTCGAAAAAATATTTTGTTACCTTCCCTTTAAGCCCCTAAACCTTAATTATTCGAAATTTCAACTCTTATAAGTCGAAATAATTAGTGAGTACATCGGTACATATTTTCCCATTATAAATCGTAAAAACAAATTGGACCTTTGTATCTTAAACATATGTGTGTTAGCTTGTACAACCTTTAAAACTCGATAATTTGAAACTATCTTTACCTCTCTACTTTAATCATTTTCAAATAATGAACGCCATTGTTTTTAGAAAACCACGCATTTTTATTTATTTCACCCCTCTGACTCAGAATTAGTAAGAATGAATCATGAGTACAAAACGAATTTTTCTATAAAAAAATCCGCCTAAGTCAAAACCCTTCATAAGTCGAAAACGCCTTAACTCTATTTTTTTGACTTCTCCCCTAAAGTTTGAATAATAAAGGTTCTACTATATTACAATTTATGTCAAAAATTCCGATATTCTAAATTCAAATAAACTGTGGCATACTGCGGACACTGGTAAATTATTCTATATATCTAAATGACAATGCGAAAGTAAAGTTTCTTGTACGCCGAACTAATCCTCAATTGTCAACGTTATCAAAAGTTTAGTCGGCGAAGCAAACAACACCCGAAAACTTCTAACATCTGCCGTTTTCTCAGGAACGTGCCATGTTCCCCTAATCGTCTCCAAGGCACAAAGGGACCACGCGAAAACAAGGATAGATATACAATAAAGTGTAAGAGCGAGTGAGACAGATGTACGACCGGAACATCACACCAGCCGGTCGCGGTCGACGGGCCCCGGACAAATTGAATGGTTTTGAGGAGATTAAAATGCGCCGTAACATCGGAGTGAATGGAAATAAGAAAAAATAACGTAATTGCGTAACATGAGTTGATGGTTCAATGTTTAATGATCCGGTAAGTATGAGTTTGAAAGGATCGATGTTTTATAACAAAACTTCGGGCACTATAAACTATAAGTATAAGTTGGAATATAAGTTTTAAATTGCTGGTGGTAGGATATTCATATCCGCCCGGATAGCAACCACCGTACACAGGGTGAAAAACCCGCCATAGTGGCACACGCAAGTGTGTCGCGTTCCGGGATCAGCCAGTGTACATCCGGTTTTTTGGGGGTCTAGAGTTGGGGTACAATGTTTGGCCATTTTGCGGCCTTCTGAGTACCTACCCTGACAATAGACCCTCGACCGCTTCTTCACCTTCTTGCCCATGGCGTAGTGTGAAGGAGCAGGCCGGCATGATTGTGTTGAGTAGCGGGGGATAGATCGTCTCTCGCTACTCGATACTCTAATTGGACCGTACTGCGGTTACCATCAGGTGTAGTGCGGTCACTTTGCCATGCTAGGATAAAAAAAAAAAAAATTTGTTAATTAACTTGATAAAAATGTTATATTATCCATAAAACCACTAAAATAAAACAAAATCCATAATAATAAGACTAAAACTAAGCTAGATAATAACTAAAACCATTCTGGTCTCCAAGATACAGGCATGCCTAGTTTGGGGTCCCTTATGAAATTCAGTTTAAAAATTTCTGTGTAAGTAACAACAATTTTACGTCACTCAATGTTTAAATTAATAATAATACTAGCCCTGTATTAAACATTGTCCTACTGCTGGGCACGGGCCTCCTCTACTAATGAGAGGGGTTAGGCCTTAAGTCCACCACGCTGGCCTAATGCGGGTTGGCAGACTTCTCATACCTTCGAAAAATTCTCAGATATGCAGGTTTCCTCAGGATGTTTTTCCTTCACCGTTAAAGCAAGCGATAATTAACATTTTAATACACACATAACTTTAGTCTTAAAAGTCAGAGGTGCATTTGGGTTTCGAACCTACGACTTTCGTCTTGGCAGTCCGTACCGCAACCAACTAAGCTATCGCTGCTATGTTTAAATTATTATTGTTAATTCCATGTGGTGCCAAATAAAGATTTTTATTATTATTATTACTATAATTTGGTATTACCTTTGAAGACACCAAAAGCAATGCAATGCAAGCAAGCAATTAGAGGCTAAGTAGTAAGTGTTCATTCTAATAACTTCAACACCTTGCATGATTGAAGAATTAGGTGATGTAAGACCGAAAGAGTTTCGTTTATTTTTTTATCCAGGTACGGCAAAGTGACCACACTTCACTTTTTTTTTCCACGGGGAAAATCCATCTTACGCATACCTTCTGGTCCTCGGGGGAGGAGAGATGGTTATGCCGGACTCACTGACCTTCCGACCCAGTTCGCCCGAAGGACTATTAGATCGGGACCCTAACCAATTTTCCTACGCCGGTGTACCGACTAAAAACCCCGCGGTAGCCTTCTGCAGCACATGTGGGACAATCCCGGGGGATCCTGAGACCACACTACACCTGATGGTAAGCGCAGAACCGTCCAGGTTAAGTATCAACTACTATCTTGATACTATCAAGTAGCGCCAACTGTCCTTTGCTACTTGACAAAAACATGATGGCCTGCTGAGTAGATCCTTCACAAAACGCTTAAATGACGCAGGATTGTAGCATTCGGTTGTAATAGCGAATCAAGAATCAGATTTCCTTTTGTGTGACGAGTGTTTTTTTTTTTTTTTATCCTTGCACGGCAAAGTGACCGCACTGTACCTGATGGTAAGCGCAGTGCGGTCCAAATAGAGTACTGAGTAGCGAGAGACGATCTATCCCCGCTACTCAACACACTCATGCCGGCCTGCTTCTTCACACTACGCCATGGGCAAGAAGGTGAAGAAGGGGTCGAGGGTCTAGTGTCAGAGTATTAACAAGGCCGCAAAATGGCCATTGTACCCCAACTCCAGACCCCCGACAAAAACCGGATGTACACTGGCTGATCCCGGAACGCGACACACTTGCGTGTGCCACTATGGCGGGTTTTTCGCCCTGTGTACGGTTGTCGCTATCCGGGCGGATATGAATATCCTACCACCAGCTAAATGTTTATTTATTTATTTATAATTAATTAGACGAAAGCTTACAGTAGAAACATACCAAGACGCTGAAGTGCAAGAATGTATGTACTAAGAAGTGCTCAAACTAACAACTTTTAGTAAAAAAAAATTAAATTAAATTATACAATGAAAACTTATAGACTATTGTAGAAACACAAAATTAAATAAAAAAAACAATTTAAAAATTAAATTAAAAACATATTAAAAAACAAATTAAAAATTAAATTAAATACAAATTAAAAATTCAATAAAAACAAATTCAAATGTAAATGTAACTAATGTTGATGTATTCATTATAGTTTTTGTTTCTAGTTGGCGTTATTTAGGATCCACCTTCCTAACAAGGTTCCACTATATTGCCCGATCCTAATCATCTACCTATATTAATAATTTTCTTCTTCTAAATGGTAAGAAAAATATAGGTGAAATTGATAAACTTCTGCCATATTCTTAAACTGCATTTTCTTTTTGATTCCATGTGCCATAGATATCAGATTATATGAGGAATATCGGAATTATTGGTAGCTATCGGGTCAACAGCTTTTTGGTAATGATGTGTCATATTTTCTTGAGCAGGAGTAATTTTTGTTTCGGTTCCACGGGATAGCGACAAACTCATTTAACGCAGAGTAAGTCGCGGACAAAAGCTAGTTCAAAATAATAATTTACTTGTGACAAATTGAAAACTGGTAGCCGCAAACAGCCCAGCATATTCTAAAACTCTATCTTTTTTTGAATCAAGTTCGATTTACAAATTTCAAAAAAAAATGTGATGGTTAGATTAATTAATTTTAAATAATTCATGAAGCATATATTAAATATCGTACTGTATTCAGTTTAAAGATTATCTAGACCACTTAGGTACACTTCACATGGGACTTTCAACTCTATCGATATACTAACTGTTCGGTCCCACACAAATCCTTAATTTGGTCCCACATTAGTGATCATTGAATATTGATAAATTGTATTACAAAAAGCTAGACTTTTTTTATCATACTCTTATAATAAAGTTACTACTTACAAGAAATGCGGAATGTTTGACGAAAGTATCAAAAGAACTAGATATTCTCCATTACCAAATACATTAGAACCGAGGCATGTCCTAGCCATTGGTTACAGAATAATTTACACTCGTATTGAAAAACACTACTTCAGACAGCTTTTCGGTATGGGTTGATTTCTGATTAGTCAGTTTTGGCGGTTAATTCAAACGGACCAATGAAATCAGCGCACAGCAAACAGTTC
The DNA here is from genome assembly GCA_905220505.1 of Laothoe populi. Classification (NCBI taxonomy): domain Eukaryota; kingdom Metazoa; phylum Arthropoda; class Insecta; order Lepidoptera; family Sphingidae; genus Laothoe; species Laothoe populi. The sequence goes on from HG992152.1 coordinate 7,428,716, forward strand.
ATTGTCGTTCTTCGAGTACGGATGTAAGATTTGTAAGACCTCTCTACATTAAGTAATGTTGTATTATAATAAATACTCATTTGTTACACAACTTTCACCACCACCAGCCATTTAGCCATTTTTTGCAACTCTTCATTTCGAATATCTTTTACGCTGAAAAACATGTCGGAAATCCAAGGAACTCTCTCCAGGCAAAGCGTTTTTAAGCAATTTAAGAGTATATGTCGTGGTAAGTTAGATAAACATGAGAAGAATTTTCGAGAACTTGTAATAGTTAGCAAAATAATTTTAAAACTTATTTATGATAATAATTTTACGATAACATTAATTTAAGTGTAAATACTAAAACGAAGTGGAATCGAATATTCGTAAGCATTAATAGCTCTCAAACTCCAAAATGAGTGATTTAAATTGTATGTAATTAATTGATGTAAATGAAACCAATATTTTTTTGCTTATTAATTGAGTCGGAGTTTTTTTGAAGGCGGTTTTATTTTTATTTAAAAAGTTATATTTTTTTTTATGTTAAGCAATATCTTCGTCTAATATGAACCGAATTTGGTGATTCTCTTTGTAATCGATAGAGTTTACTTCAAGGGTTGTCCCTGTACATGTATTTTGTTAAATTTTGTGAGCTATGAGGCAAAATAAGAAAACTCCCGACACCAAGTTACAGCAAAGGATTACAACAAACCCACTGTGATCAGGGTTTTGAAATTAGTTTGTTAAGTTTAAGTCAAATTTATGCTTTGATTATTCATTATAGCAGCGATAGCCTAGTTGGTTGCGGTGCGGACTGTCAAGACGAAAGTCGTAGGTTCGAAACCCAAGTGGCATACACCTCTGACTTTCTAAAGTTATGTGTGTATTAAAATGTTAATTATCGCTTGCTTTAACGGTGAAGGAAAACATCGTGAGGAAACCTGCATATCTGAGAGTTTTTCGAAGGTATGAGAAGTCTCCCAACCCGCATTAGGCCAGCGTGGTGGACTAAGGCCTAACCCCTCCCATTAGTAGAGGAGGCCCGTGCCCAGCAGTGGGACAATGTTTAATACAGGGCTAGTATTATTATTATTCATTTTGAATCTCAGACATATATCTTGTAAATAATTTATCTTTGTGTAATTCATATCCATCATATTTCAGGTTATTCTCTTCTTAATTTTAAAGTAAATGAGCATCAAACACATTAATCCTATTTTTTGATAATTAGAACTTAACGTATATAGTAATATTTTCCGTTATATTTGTATAAATTTACTTGTTATTATTATATCCACTTAAATCCACTCCAACTATTTCCGCCTTCAAGTTAAAAAAATACAAAAACCAAATCTGGTTTCGGTATTCAATGCAGATTAATAATAATTATTTAATTCAACCCAAATTGTCAAGATTCGATATATAAAACAGTATTCGAATTTCAAAAAGCATACATTCACTCCAGTGTAAGACCGCCTTTGCTCATAGAGAGTAGAGTACAAAGACCCAGCTGGGCTGGTATAGGCAGTGCGGCAACACCGCGATACCGCTATATCGATCCTACGCTACATTTAGGTAGCGCTTCAATCGCGTTTAAAATTAAAGTATATTAAACGGTGAGATTTATAAAGCGCTTTATTTTTTTTTACGTGTAACGGTTTATGAATTGATTAGATTCGTGAAAATGGCGCCCTGTAAACACCAACTGAAGAATCTGTCAAGATTGTTTTCTGGACATGTAATTGTGTAGTGATTGTCAACTGAATTGATTTTAAAACGAGTAACCCTTCGTTAATGAACTTTGACTATATTATTGAATACGATACTTGTAATGAATCAAATGTTTTTGCATATTTGAAAAATACGACATACTGAACCAGGGATATTTACTTGATATTTGCCAAGTCGAAACTTTTTAAGGCTAACAAGCAATTTTTAGTATTTAACTAAAACAATGTTACACACAAATTAGCGATCACGTAAGCAATTGTAGCGTCAATCATAGGGCGTTTTTAGCTATAATGTTGCTAGGACCATAGATCTTCTAATTAAGAGCTTGAACGGACAAATTCGGACAGATTTCTAGTGAAAAGTTCCAATGTGTTTATAATAGCAGCGGCAGCATAGTTGGTAGTGGTACGGACTGCTGAGACGAAAGTCGTAGATTCGAAACCTATTTGGCCTACACCTCTGACTTTCCTAAGGATACGTGTGTATTCATTGTTAATTATCACTTGTTTTAGCGGTGAAGGAAAACATCTTGAGGAAAGCTTCATACCTGAGAATTATCTATGTAAATCCAATATGATTCTCCATAAGAATTTCAGAAGTGTTTGAAGTCTATCAATCGGCATAAGCAATCGGCTAGCGTGGTGGATTAAAGCTTAACCTCTCTCTTTAGTAGAGAAGGCCCTTGCCCAGCTGTGGGCTGCCCCACGTATAACACTAGCCGTGATACTGATCCTTTCAGATAGTATCAGAGTAGTGAAGATGGTCAGTAGGATACATTATTTCATCATTAATGAGTCGTAAGGCCTCTTTTTAACCGACTTCAAAGAAAGGAGGAGGTTCTCAATTCGTCGGAATCTTTTTTTTATGTATGTTCCCCGATTACTCAAAGACGCCGATTCGAGAAATTCTTTTTTTGTTTAAAAGGATATACTAAACAGGTGGTCCCATTGGCACCAAGTCAGGACCTGACGATGGGATCTCAGAATAATCGAGGGCAAACCTCAAGTTTTATAGAGACGCATAATTTGTTTTTTATTGAACTCGGTGTACTTTTCATTTATTATTTCATGATTACACACACTAATGGCAGCAAAAAAGCATGTTATTACCTACTATCCTCAAACAAGATTCCTTATCGGCCTACGCGTTCAAGCCTTATCTTCCTCGGTCCTTAGGTATTATCCGGCTTACGTGTGGCGCAGTAAATTATCGCTTTTAGTGCGCGGCCGCAACTGGAAATCGCCCGCGCCCGTCGTAAATACGTAAAATGCATGACCAATCAAAATACCAATGTCAGATCACGCACACAGACACTACTACACTGTGTACTTTGTCGCTACACGTCGCGGGTATGTGTGTGCGACTGGTAGCGCGGAGCTTTCTGTGTGTGCGTGTACACATACACACAGCGTCGCGCACTGAAATGGAATACGCGAAGGATAACAGAGGGCTTACAATTTATCAGCCAGCGGGGTGGTGTTGAAGCTATGATGTTTCCAATAAGGATGTGATCGGAAATATTGACAATGATAAACTTACTTTTTATAATACTGGCTGAAGGCTGTAGTTTGCTTTTGAATTTTAAATACTTTCTTTACACTAAAACGGGCAATTGAGTAAACTTAGTAGTTTTTCAGAAAAGGCTATCCCTGATATAAGTGTAATGTATACATTGGGCCAAGGTAGCTACCTACCAATATACGCCAAGTAGCCCTCAACACGTTGGTCCAATATGTACAACAGGCATTAAACAAATACTTAACTATAGGTAATTGAAGTTAGTGTCGAATAATTGTTTTTTAAATTTCATTTTAGAAAAGCCACTTTTATGAGAACAGAGTGGGTTTTGTACTGCCTGCTAAATGCTCTAGAGGTTGATAACGCAACCTAAATCCATGCCTTTTTAGATTTTCATCGGCGATGATTAACTATAACTCACATGTCCAGCTATTACCTTATTTACCACCAACTGTATCGTTCCATAACAACATAATTATTAACACTAGAGAACCATAACGTTGCATAATAATTAATTCCCTAACCCATCACACTGTGCAAAATAATTATCTATCTCGAAACACTTCCAGTTTCTCATTAATTATGCGAATGAAACAGCGAGGCAACTAGTCAACTTCAGACCAATGTAAATTCCTGGCGGGAGTCGAACAGGTGTAATTAGTACTGGCAAGAAGACGTTCCGATTATTACGACATATTACGCCACATCAATTATGATTTCCTGGTAGTTTTAAGCCTGTATCCCCGCCAATGAACTTGCGGATTTGAGCACTGGACGCTCTATACAGAAAACGCCATAAATTACACCCAAAATTACTTGATTTTTTTTAAGGCACGTTAAAAATATAAGTAAATACACAGTCAGGTCATAAGTATTGTCACACAGTAAAAACTTTTATTTTAGAATGCTGGTCACAAAAAAGTTTATTGAATTCGAATTTCAAATTGTTCATGAAAATAAAAATTTACACTTTTTAGAATTTTACTCATTTTTAAATATGGAGTGGACGCTTAAAGAAGACCGTGTTGCCGTAATTGCGTTGCATCGATGCGGTTACGCGCCAATTCAAATTTTTGACATACTGAAAAATTTGAATATAACCAAAAGATTCGTTTATCGTATCATCAAACGATACAATGAAGACTCTAGTGTAGATGACAGGTCAAGAAGTGGTCGCCCTCGGTCTGTTAGGACTCCAGCAGTGATAAAAGCTGTGAAGGCGCGAATTCAAAGAAATCCCAAACGTAAGCAGAAACTGTTGGCCCTTCAGATGGGGTTAAGCAGAACCACGGTGAAAAGGGTGTTAAATGAAGACTTAGGGCTTCGGGCATATCGAAGAAAAACAGGACATCGTTTGAATGCTCGTCTAATGGACCTGAGACTGAAGAGATGCCGCGCTTTGTTGAAGCGGTACGCGGGAAAAAAATATCGGGAAATTCTTTTTTCAGATGAAAAAAATTTTACCGTAGAAGAGAGCTACAACAAACAAAATGATAAGGTGTACGCACACAGTAGTGAAGAAGCGAGCAACCGTATTCCGCGTGTCCAACGAGGTCATTTTCCATCCTCGCTCATGGTATGGTTGGGAGTTTCTTATTGGGGCTTAACAGAGGTACATTTTTGTGAGAAAGGTGTAAAAACGAATGCAGTTGTGTATCAAAATACAGTCCTGACGAACCTTGTGGAACCTGTTTCTCATACCATGTTCAATAACAGGCACTGGGTATTCCAACAAGATTCGGCGCCAGCTCATAGAGCGAAGAGCACACAAGACTGGCTGGTGGCGCGTGAAATCGACTTCATCCGGCACGAAGACTGGCCCTCCTCCAGTCCAGATTTGAATCCGTTAGATTACAAGATATGGCAACACTTGGAGGAAAAGGCGTGCTCAAAGCCTCATCCCAATTTGGAATCACTCAAGACATCCTTGATTAAGGCAGCCGCCGATATTGACATGGACCTCGTTCGTGCTGCGATAGACAACTGGCCGCCCAGATTGAAGGCCTGTATTCAAAATCACGGAGGTCATTTTGAATAAACTTTAGTGTCATAAGAATCTATGTTTTGTTAAGTTCATTTTGGTATATAAATGGTTACATAATGATATAAACTTGTTTCAATTATTTTATATTAAACATGTGACAGAATTTATGACCTGACTAGGTATATTTCTGTAGAATTTTGCAACACTGCATAGAATCAGGTATTTTTAAGTCAATGTGTATCAAAAACCGATATTACTTGCCTTTGTAAGATTTGTTCTACATTATTTCAGAAAAATTATAGAAAATATATTGAGACAGAAAGTTTGGCAATATGGCTTATATATTTTATAATATACAGCGATTGAATCAGCACACTTCTCAGAATTTCTTGGAACACGACGTAATTTTTACCTTTTGTGACTTGTAGTAAAGTTTTGAAGCTGCATTGAAAACATATGATCATAGAATATTTTTTAACAACTATGGCTGGTTTCTCTCAATTGTTATTATCACTATCCAGGATCATGCAGTTTCCAGCCATTTGAGTAAATTATCATCATGAATGAATCTAAATCCAATAGAATCTCCAACAAAGCTGAAAAATGTACTTATGTGTATTTAGCAGTTTGTACAGTTTGTATCATCATCATCATCATCATCAGCCTATCGCAGTCCACTGCTGGACATAGGCCTCCCCCAAGATTCGCCATTGAACCCGATCTTCGGTTCTATGCATCCAATGTCTACCTGCAGCCTTGCGCAGATCGTCGCTCCATCTAGCAGGAGGGCGTCCCACACTCCGTTTACCTGTACGCGGTCTCCACTCAAGAACCTTACTACCCCAGCGGTCATCGGTTCTACGACAAATGTGACCGGCCCATTGCCACTTCAGCTTGCTTAGTCTTTGGGCTATGTCGACGACTTTGGTTTTCGCGCGAATAGCCTCATTCCTTATTCGGTCTCTCAGCGAAATTCCGAGCATAGCCCTCTCCATGCTACGCTGAGCGACTTTAAGCTGATGGACCAGTCGCACTGTGAGTGTCCACGTTTCGGCTCCGTAGGTCATCACGGGTAGGACGCACTGATTGAAGACTTTTGTCTTCAAACTTTGCGGTATGGGCGACGAAAAGACTTGACGAAGCTTTCCAAATGCTGCCCAGCCCAACTGGATCCTTCTAGCTACCTCCCTCTCGAAGTTGTTTCGTCCCAACTGCAGACATTGTCCGAGGTAAACATATTTGTGAACAACTTCAAGGGGTGAGCCATCGACATTGATTGGTCTCGGATCAACGTGATCGTTGAACATGATCTTGGTTTTGTCCAAGTTCATTCCGAGACCAACCCGTCGGGATGCAGTATTAAGGCTGTGCAGCATTTGTTGTAGCTCCTGCAGCGATTCCGCCATGATGACGATATCGTCAGCAAAGCGCAAGTGGGAGATGTACTCGCCATTGACATTAATGCCCCGTCCTTTCCAGTCCAGAGTCTTGAAGACGTCCTCCAATGCGGAAGTAAACAGTTTCGGGGATATTACATCCCCCTGTCTTACACCTCTACGCAATGGGATTGGTCTTGTCTGGTCTTCCTGTACTTGGACGGTCATTGATGCAACGTCGTACAGACATCTCAGCGCTTCTATATATCGCCAGTCAACTTGGCATCGCTGCAAGGATTCCAGAACAGCCCAGGTTTCGATAGAGTCAAAGGCCTTCTCATAGTCCACGAAAGCAAGACACAGCGGCCGATTATACTCCTCGGTCTTCTGTATAATCTGCCGCATAGTGTGGATGTGGTCTATGGTGCCAAATCCTCTACGGAACCCGGCCTGCTCCGGTGGTTGAAAGTCGTCAAGTCGTTTTGCCAGACGATTCGTGACGACTCTCGAAAACAACTTATATAAGTGGCTCAAGAGCGAGATGGGACGGTAGTTTCTCAGAAGTGTTTTGTCCCCTTTCTTAAAGAATAGGACAACTAAGCTCTTGCTCCACTCTTTCGGAGTTCTCCCAGAGAAAATGACGGTGTTAAAGATACGTTGGAGCTGTTTGATTACAGGGATACCTCCTGCTTTCAGCAGCTCCGACGTCACCCCGTCCTCCCCTGGGGCTTTTCCATTGCTAAGTTGTTTGAGAGCCGTCCCGATTTCGTCGAGGCTGACTTCCGGCAGCTCGTCGGTGTAGTGGCGGGACAGCGCAGCTCTGGGATCTGTAGGTGAGGGTGATGGCTGTGGAGCGCTTGAAGCATATAGACGACCATAGAAACCCTCCACTTCCTTGATGATCTCCGGCTTAGAGGTGACAGCGTTGCCATTTGTGGTAGTGATCCTGGTAAGACGGCTCCTCCCAAGACGCTGTGTAAAGACTTTTGACCCCCGATTCTGCTCGATCGCTTCTTGTATCTTTTGCGCGTTGGCGCGTCGGAGGTCACGTCTTACCATCGTCCTGATTTTCTTGTGGAGGGCCCTCTTTTCGGATGCTGTGGCGTTCGTGTTTTGCCGTCTATCATCCATAAGCCGGAGTGTCTCGGCGGAGAGTCTCGATGCCCGCCCATTCTGCTTCCTCGCACAGAATTTCCTCCCTTCTTCCCTGATTATACGGACTACGCTGTCTAGATCCTCGTCAATATCCACAGTGGTTTCCAAAGCAGCAAATCGGTTCCGCAGTTCCAACTGGAACTTATCGGAATCGCTCGCCACTTGAAGTAAGTTCGGTCGGAGTATAGACTTCATCAGCCGTCTGCGTTCAAGCTTGAAGTCTATATTCAGAGTGCCTCTTACTAGTCGGTGGTCGCTGCCGGTGTTCACCCTGTTGACCACAGAGACGTCCCTGAATATATACTTCTTGTCCGTAATGATGAAGTCTATCTCGTTCCTCGTCACAGTATCGGGGCTTTGCCAGGTCCACTTCCTTTGGGGCTGTTTCTTATAGTAAGAATTCATTAAGAACAACCCCTCCCGTTCCAGGAAGTTGACCAGCATTTGCCCCCTGTGGTTCCTACATCCGTAGCCATGCGATCCGATTGCCGATTCGCTGCAGCTTTGTACTCCCACTTTGGCGTTGAAGTCCCCCATGATCACACTGTAATGAGTCTTAGTGGTATTGTGCAGAGCCTTGTGTATGTCGTCGTACACAATTTCCGCTTCGTCATCTGTGTGTGTCGACGTTGGTGCATACACTTGTACCACTTTGAGGGAGTACCTCTCAGTAAGCCTGATGATGAGGTATGCAACCCGCGCCGACACACTAGATATCTCAACAATGTTGTCAGTGAGGGCCTTGTTGACGAGGAATCCCACTCCACCTTGCGAGGATTGGTCTCCTTCTCGATAGTAGAACAGATGGCCCGATTCGAGGGTCATGGTGTCCTCCCCCTCTCTTCGGACTTCGCACAGCCCAAGAACGTGCCATCTTATTTTGCTCAGTTCTACTTCGAGCTCCTCGAGGTGTTCGTCCAGCCGCATCGTACGTCCGTTATACGTCGCCAAAGTCAGTTGGTGGTGGTAGCGGTCCGTAGCCCGGGGATTCTTAGCACCCCCTGCCTTACCGTTACCGTGGCCGCTACCGTGGCCAGGGATAGTAAGGCTGCCGGGAACAGTTTGTATCATGCCAATGACGTTATAAATTTAAACGCCCCGTAAATAAGGTTTCCTGGAATGGAGGTGTCATGCACCCAAGATGCAAAGTTTCGGCGAAGTTTGCAGAGATTTATTTCATTATGATGTTTAAAAATGTACAGAGCCACATTACTTTAGAAGATCTTAGAACTTCTCTTACACTAGTAATAGAAAAATAGGTATAATATAATAATATAATCCATGAAAAATAACATGATAATCCGATAAAACCATGGGGTAGGCAGAGGTGCAACCAGTACACCCACTTTTCGCCATTTATTATGGTCCCATAATGTTTTTTTTTTTTTTTATCCTGGCTTGGCAAAGTGACCGCACTGTACCTGATGGTAAGCGCAGTGCGGTCCAAATGTGATAGGTGGCGAGCCTATCGCCATACCGGGCACAATTCCAGACTGCGGGCTGATACTGAGTATTTCTAAATAGAAAAACCCAATATCAATTTACCCGACCCGAGGATCGAACCCGAGACCTCAGCACAGCAGTCGTAATGCATGCGCATTTACAACTGCGCCACCGAGGCAGTCTAATGTTCTAATGTTACGTGTGTAATAATTGTTAATTATCGCTTGCTTTAACAGTGAAGGAAAACATCGTGAGGAAACCTGCATACCTGAGAATTCTTATACAAACATCTAAGTTATGTGAAGTCTATCAACCCGTATTAAGCTAGCATGGTGGACTAAGGCCTAACTCCTCTCACTAGTAGAGAAGGTCAGTGCCCAGCCGTGGGACAATGTTTAATACACCGCTAATATTATTATTATTATTTTCTGGTACTTTATTGTTCAAGAAGATTTTTCTCATACTATTCTCGTAATATGTTTGCATAATTATATAAGTTAATAAAAATGATATTATTTCTTTACGTTGTTTATTAAAATACTTATCTAGTAACTTGTACTGTAAACTACTGGTGGCTGTGACAAAACTGAATATAAATGTAACTAAGCCACACTTGATCCGTCGAGAGCCGTGTTTGATTTTAATTTGGAACAAACATTTGGTTTATAGATTGGTTATTTGTTGTTGTTTAGCGCATATTGTTCATGTTTTAAACGAGATAGAATAGTCACTCCTGGAAGTAAAGTTTTATTATCTGTACCTTTTGTTAATCTATTTTATTTATTTAATAATTAAAAAAAATACTTTGAATTTAGTAACAAAAAATATAATTCTTGCTAGTTCTATCATCAATATGCATCGTTTTCGATTTAAAAATCTTATAATTTTTTTAATTTTTTCTGGCACGGCAAAGTGACCACACTGCACCTGATGGTAAGCGCAATGTCATTCAATTAGAGTATCAAGTAGGGAGTAGTATATTTGTATAGTTATCTGCTTGAATACATCTATTACAACCCAACCGAATCCATTAATTAAATACGATATTTCTACTGAAACCGAACCCAAATACCTCTTATCAGTAATCTACGCATTTGCAGAGCCACAGAGTTCGTTCTAAGTAAATGCATGGGGTGACTGACATAAACAAAAGTCATTTTATTGGTACAATTTAATCACTAATTTAATATCCTATTACATTAATAAAATCCAATCTCTGTATGATTGTATACAGTACATTTGTCGGGCGTACTAATGGAGTTCGGGTCGACGGCCGTACGAAAGAGATGCGTTTAGTGATATCGTTTGGATAGAAAGAGACAAAACACACCAAGTGCCAGCAAATACAGTCGTAAAGTAAAACTCGGTGCATGCTTTTTGTTCTGTTTAAATCGTTGATATTTTTCGTTTGGAATCGGTTTTATAGCGAAATATTACTTATACAACTGTAGTAATTTGATTCTGTTGTTCTAAAGCTATAGTGCCCATATTGTTTAAATTTTTTACTCACTATAGAAAACTCGACAACACGTTTGTACTGTCAGTTTTCTATGTGCTACTAACTCGGTCGATAATCGATAGTAGCATTGATAGACAAAACTGTTACAGTTTTTGCTACAGTTTTCATTTAAACCATAAAGTACACATAGTTCTGACCCTACACTAGGTAAAAAGTGTAGGGTCAGAACTATGTGTACTACCACGATACAGGTAAAACCTGTATCGTGGGTATCACTACGGTCCCACAACACCCAAACCCGAAATAAATATCTATCTGTCCCACAAACATTAATTGTCTCGGTGCGGGAATCGAACCCACGGCCTCTCGTTTCACAGCCAGTTAAACGCCCGATGCACCACGCGGTTGAAAATGAATGTCTGCGCTGATTCACAATTATTCAAATGCAATGCGGAGTCACTCAGCACTTTTATGTATTTTATCAGAATGAACCACCTTCATAAGAACAATATGAATAAATACAACCAACAGTCACACACATAGTCCTGTAGGCCTACTCTTGAAATCAATTCCAATCTCGAACTCGATACAGTTTCAATTCCAATCTACAAGACATTGGAAATCTAACTCACTCAACTAAATGAAATAGAATATTTACGAACTTATAACGATCGTAAATACAGCATTTTATTTAGTTACAAAAAATTCCACCGTATTCAGTTAAATCGTGCGCTGGTGTTTCGTTCAAGAGTGCTAATTGTACGGTTTTCGAACCCAATCCCAATTTTAAAGTTGGAATCGAGTGTCAAGAGTAACCCTCCTGACCCCACACTATGTGAAATCTGTAGGGTATCAAGAACTACTACTACTAACTACTAATTCCACAACACCCAGACTCGAAACATATACTTGAAGATCGCATAGTCATTTGTCTTTATCTATGGTAGGTAATACCTTCAACAAGAGCTGTGCTTTAAGAACTCGAATAGAACTGGTTCAAAAACACCTGATATATATTATTAGAAGCCACTAGATTGTGCATACCATGGACTGTCAAAAGAACTAATCTAGCTTAGAACACCTGGACCCTCCATAATCTGTCACCAAAGGAACCTACAACTATTAGGGTATTTACTATTATTAGAAATACCGAAGGTAGAACTGAGGTATTTAGGAGACTAGTTGGGGGGTAGTTAATAATGACAACCAAAGTGGGAGTAGTAAATGTTTAATATAAAACAGAGTGCCTTCTGCGCTCCGGGGTTCAGTTCAGAAGACTAGTGGTGTAGCAGTGAGTTAGTAGTGAGAACATTCATGGTTCGTTCGCGGGGCAGTAAGTAATTGTAAATGGTTCAATGGCGTTGTTCAGTTTAAAAGGCTAATGCTGGTAGATTAATTATAAAGAGAAGCCTTAAGTGAATCCTGACATGCGTGTGTGTTAATATTAAGCACTGAGATGTGTAACAGTGTCGTGTAAATCAATTAATAAATTATAAATATTGTATTTGTGCCTTTTAAATATCCATCTTGCATAGTTTTGTTGATGTTCCTAACACAACAAACAACTTTGATAAAATGAGGTGGGCAAAGTAGAAGGAAAGATTCCCCAGCCGTGCACTTAGCCACTGATGTGATCTACCCACCGCGACTGGTTTCATTGACCTCTGAAAGAAGCTGAGAATCAGACTAAATCAAAGGAACTCACGCAAACAGCGGCGAGAGTCTTTCGGCACTATTATCAGTAATGAAAGCAATCAAGAAGATATTACACTTTAAATTTATTGCCGTATTTATGTTTAACAATAATTATTAAACTAAATCATTATATACTTTTATCAGATTTAATATGTTGAACACCAAACATAGTCGCTCATTCTGGCGACAAGGGAAGGGTGACCCATCTCTCGATGATGAAAGTTAAATTTCTTCTGCATTGTACTTATCATCAAACACAGAATATTCACTTTCTCGTGTCAAGATAAAAAACTACCCATTGGTTTAAAGACGTGTTTTTTCGTTGAAATCAATTTCTCTGTTGTGTCCGCCTGCAGAACTATTTATCAAGTACCTACGGATATACCTATATCATATACTAAAACCTTCTTTGCCCTAACTTAGATTTAAAACATAAAATAATACCCAACCGTCACACACTGAGCCCTAACCACACAGTAAGATATAACTATATAAGAAAAAAATAAAGAAAATATTTTATTTGGCCATAATCTCCGGACCAAGAGGCATGAAACTCAGTGGTACTTACAAAAACGAACACATAAATCTTAAAGCGGCAAGTACACAAGAGAAAAGTCTCCCGACATACCCATGCGCCCCAGCCATCCGTGTCCGAAACATGACCAAAGAGGCCACAGGCTCAGCGTCCGCCAGGTGGGAGGGTCCACCTGACACTGATTTTCAGCAAGGGCTAATATATCGTGTAGATAACTATGATGTAAGTACCAGGTACCACGAGAGACTTTTGGTCTACAACACTTAGACGCAAAAAGTTTCCACACAATAATTGACACGGTGTGGAAATCGAACCCACTCTCTTTTCACAGGCTACTCGTCCATCCACCACGGAAGCTGTCAAATCACATATTTTTAAATCAAATTTAAGTTATAGATTCAATCCACATTTGTTCCAAATCTCCAATCTTGGACGCTAACCCCGAACAAAGCAATTAGCATTCGTTCCTTCCCCATCGTTTTAATAAGCAAACAATGGACGGGGCGGAACTTCCCGTTATTTATACACTTTGTTCACAGACAGATGAGTCGAAACACGAAAGAGTTTGACGTAATGAGATCACGCCTCTGTGGAAGAGCTAGGCAGAAGTGTTTGTACCACCGTTGCAGTCCATAGTGCTTATTTGCGTCCCATAAAGACGAAGCGAGCAAATTGTCAATAATATGAAAAGTAGGTATAAGAAAAATGTTCTTAGTCTTTGGTTTTTGCACCTATGCATGTTTTTAAGGCAGTTTAATTCTATTATTTAACCTGTATTTTTTACGTGTGTGAACATATATAATTCTCATAATTTGGGCCTAGATTTGGGAGGGTAGTCTATACTTATTAACTCTATCCTTTTTATTTGTAATTTTATCGCATCCTGTGTTGTATTTAATAAATTGAACAAAAACGAGCACAATTTCAGCCCTGGGCAACTTGTGTGCGATTTCTTAAAAGATTGAATTTGTAGTATAGTCAAGCTACAGCCCTAGTCTTGTCTATAGGATAACGACCGGCTATCCGGGGTAGTGCCTCTGTCGCAATGAAAACCGACGCAAGCGGACAATTAGCTGTTTTTTTTATATAATAATAATAATTTATTTCCATTTAATGTCTTAGAATTAATAGCATTATAGGATGGTTGTACAATGACACTATATTATGACACTCCGATTCCTAAACTGAGTCATGCTCGTAGAAATCGGCGGATCTCCGGTTTATTTAATCTATTTGCCATCTTATTTGTGGATAATTGTATATTGTATATGAAATGTCAGATTATTAGTAAATATAAATTGATTTTATTTTATTTAATGTTATTTAGTATTTAAATAAAATGAAATCAGTTTATATTTACTAATAATCTGACATTTCAATGCAATTCATATACAATATACAATTATCCACAAATAAGATGGCAAATAGATTATGTCCTAGACGACGTTGAGTAATTTTTCCGAAGGTCCTTATTTCCCCTTTTCCTTATTCCTGTTTACTTCCTTTCACATGCAGCATGCTCCACAGCAATGCTCAATATATTATGACTTAGTTCATTAAGCAGTGATGTCAGTGTTGTGAAAATTAGCACGTTTCATGGAAAATTTACTATTTGCGGTGTATAATGAGATTTCTAGTACATACTTCATTACATCGGAAATTCCGATGGATTTATGTTTTTATGGGTGGCAATGCTTATTATTAGGTGACCAACTTGCTCGTTTGCCCTCCTTAAAATGCATATTGGACTAAGGTCTGTAAAAGAAACCTTTTTTCAAAATAAGTCGTATATGTAAATAATTTAATTAAAATCAATCACAGCTTAACCTACATAGTTAGCATTCATACCTAAATAAACAGATTTCTCTCCGCGTTTTAACTAAAAGCGTAATTTACGGCATTATCCTCTTGACATCAGACCCTCGTCAAAACCCTTTAACTCGAGCTCACTCAGCCAACACCATAACTTTGCCTATATTACATCTTAACCAAGCTCAATGGAGTAGTAATTACAGTAATGGGAAGTATAGACGCTAAAATTATAATTATTGTATAATAGCTAGATGACCCGTGCGAATACTTCGTATCGATAGTTATCAACAATACAACAAATTAGTTGCTTATACGGTCAACAGATGGCACTTTTAATATTCTTCATTTTAGACAAAACTTATAATTTAAAAACATTTTTCTATTTTTCGTCAATAGTGGCAAATATAAGTTTTAAAATGGTTTTTGAATAATTAAATTAAATGAAGAACTATGAAAGTAATGGCGTTTCCACAAAAAACACCTTTGAGAAATAATATATGGAAATAATACCAGCCCTGTCCCATTGCTGGGCACGCGCATTCTCTACCAAGAGAGGTAAGGCCTTAGTCCTCCACGCTGGCCTCATGCGGGTTGGTGTGCTAACCTTTGAAATATTTATAAAAATACTAGATGTTGCCCATTTGTCTCTTATTTTTGGAAGAAAAGATATACAATCCACGGAGGCAACTTAAGCTATTACAAGTATCTACATTTATGCTATCCCATAGGAAACGTGCATGTTTTTGGAATATAAAGTGGCCTATGTTATTTTTTGGTCCCTAAACTGCCACTATGCAAAAAATCATGTCGATCCCTTGCTCTGAAAAATTAAACTATCCCACAGGAACTGTACGTTTTCCTGGGATAAAAAGCCCAGACTATACACAGTCAGGTCATAAGTATTGTCACACAGTAAAAACTTTTATTTTAGAATGCTGGCCACAAAAAAGTTTATTGAATTCGAATTTCAAATTGTTCATGAAAATAAAAATGTATACTTTTTAGAATTTTACTCATTTTTAAATATGGAGTGGACGCTTAAAGAAGACCGTGTTGCAGTAATTGCGTTACATCGTTGCGGTTACGCGCCAATTCAAATTTTTGACATACTGAAAAATTTGAATATAACCAAAAGATTCGTTTATCGTACCATCAAACGATACAATGAAGACTCTAGTGTAGATGACAGGTCAAGAAGTGGTCGCCCTCGGTCTGTTAGGACTCCAGCAGTGATAAAAGCTGTGAAGGCGCGAATTCAAAGAAATCCCAAACGTAAGCAGAAACTGTTGGCCCTTCAGATGGGGTTAAGCAGAACCACGGTGAAAAGGGTGTTAAATGAAGACTTAGGGCTTCGGGCATATCGAAAAAAAACAGGACATCGTTTGAATACTCGTCTAATTTGTTGAAGCGGTAAGCGGGAAAAAATATCGGGAAATTCTTTTTTCAGATGACAAATTTTTTACCGTAGAAGAGAGCTACAACAAACAAAATGATAAGGTGTACGCACACAGTAGTGAAGAAGCGAGCAACCGTATTCCGCGTGTCCAACGAGGTCATTTTCCATCCTCGCTCATGGTATGGTTGGGAGTTTCTTATTGGGGCTTAACAGAGGTACATTTTTGTGAGAAAGGTGTAAAAACGAATGCAGTTGTGTATCAAAATACAGTCCTGACGAACCTTGTGGAACCTGTTTCTCATACCATGTTCAATAACAGGCACTGGGTATTCCAACAAGATTCGGCGCCAGCTCATAGAGCGAAGAGCACACAAGACTGGCTGGCGGCGCGTGAAATCGACTTCATCCGGCACGAAGACTGGCCCTCCTCCAGTCCAGATTTGAATCCGTTAGATTACAAGATATGGCAACACTTGGAGGAAAAGGCGTGCTCAAAGCCTCATACCAATTTGGAGTCACTCAAGACATCCTTGATTAAGGCAGCCGCCGATATTGACATGGACCTCGTTCGTGCTGCGATAGACAACTGGCCGCGCAGATTGAAGGCCTGTATTCAAAATCACGGAGGTCATTTTGAATAAACTTTAGTGTCATAAGAATCTATGTTTTGTTAAGTTCATTTTGGTATATAAATGGTTACATAATGAATAAACTTGTTTCAATTATTTTATATTAAACATGTGACAGAATTTATGACCTAACTAGGTATATATCTATCTCTGTTTGCCAAATTCCAACCAGATCCGTCCAGCCGTTGTAGCGTGATTGAGTAACAAACATCTATCCATCCAAACATTCGCATTTATAATATTAGTAGGATTGATATGCACTGTTAAAGCGAGCGATAATTAACACTTAATAAATACGTTACTTTTATCTTAGCACGGGCAAGCAACCACATGAAGGAGGGAACAGGTGAGTCAGGAAACCGTCCCACACCCACTGTAATAAAATCTCTTTGATAATTGTTTCTGTTCATTGAAACTATTAAAAATGCTGAACTATTAAAACATCAATAAACACTGATTTAATTAAATAATAAATGAATGCCAACACACACGTTACACACACGTTTGGCTGTGGGAAAGAGATTATTAATATTCCTATTCATAGACTACCTTCTTTAAAAAAAACCATCAGATGCTCTGAGATATATTAAAAGATAAGATGTTAGCTATATTTTTTTAAATATCTATAATATTTTTTGTTTTGTAATGATGTATGTTTGGTTGTAAAACAGGAGGCCGTGGGTTCGATTCCCGCACCGATACAAATGTCTGTGTGACAGACAGATATTTGTTACGGGTCTGGGTGTTGTGGGACCGTAGTCCCTCTTAGTTGTTGATACCCACGATACATTACCTAGTGTGAGGTCAGAACTATCTTTGTGACTGTTAGGTGTATTTATAAATTTTTGGAATACTGTTTTTTTTACTGAAAATTATCAGTCATCGAGATGTTAGTTTAGTGTTACCGAGGTTCGTCTAAGTACATCCGCAACCCAGTTGTAACATTTCCTGTTACAATAATCCACGCCTTGATCCGAAACGAACTCGAATTGACGTGTAAGTGGGTCGCTTAGTATGCGTCGCACGGGGGCCTCCCCACAGCATCTCTGCCAAATATAACACGTTTCATAATCTATTATTCTTTACTTTATTTCGTCGATGTTTCTCTTTCGTGTGTGTTGATGGAGTTTACGTATGTGATGTATAATAAGGGTTTCGTTTGACATTGTTAAAGAAGTTATGGACTATTTTTATTTAAAAATTCATGTGATATATATAAATTAAAATGGAAATCTTTTGAAGAATTTTTGATTTTATAGTTACCAGTACAAAACCAGGATGGATTGAGGATAAACGAGGTCTTTGTATGCTCCGATCTTTTGATATGGTTTTTTCATCAAAGTGGTAGCGACTGATAGACAATATAAAATAACACAGAAAACATATTGATTACGATAACTAATAATTCTGTTCTACAAAAACATCGAATTGATTATGGATAATGACAGATATAAGTATAGTGGTAGAGCCACGCTGTAGACATATTTGTCTACAGCATGAATGGGCCGGCTCGACCGGGGTAGTACCACTGTCTCACAGAAAACCAACGTAAAGTTACAGTTTACTGTCCCGATTCGTATGGTAAGTGTGATATCCGGAGGCCCAGATTCCCCCTTCCCTTCCTTAATCCCTATTCCTATCCTTTAAGGCCGACAGCGCATACATGATACTTTCGGTATTGTGGATGTTCATGGGCGGTGGAGATCACTTAACATCAGGTGACCCACTGGCTCGTTGTCGGACTATGCTATAAAAAAAAATAGATGACACAAGTGAATCTTGGAGTCTAAATCGAAAGCAAATCCTAGCTAACTTTTAGGCATTTACTACATTTAAACATCAACCTAATACGAAAAATGTATTTTTCGTGCCGTAATTGTGAAAACTACATGATATTAGTTCAAGTGTGTATCTGATCACTAAGTTACTCTAATATAATCTAATAATATGTTTTTCTTTGGCATAAAAGCGAATTCTTATTATTTGTTTTTTACTTTAAACCCTCGCTTATATTGCATTCCCGTTGATCCCGAGCCCTGTTTTCGAACGCATTTAATAAAATTCCTCTTGAATTAACCCTGTGTGTAAATCCCGTGTCCGACGCAACGAAGCCCGAAATAAATGACGTGGAAAGTAGGTGAAGCCGATAGAGGGCTCTTGTGGTGACATACAGGAAATATGAGTAAAAAATTATTGATTATCTGAGAACAGGTTTATATGAGTTTGATATAGGATTAGTTTCCAGTAAATATTATTAAAGTGAAACATTTTTGATTAATTATGTACCTATATATAGAACTTTATTTTTCTTATTAATTAGAATCTTAACTGCCTCGGTGACACAATTGTAAAGTGTACGCGGTACAACTATGCTGAGGTCTCGGATTCGAACCCTGGGTCGGGTAAAAGTGATATCGGATATTTATATTACGAAATTCACAGTATAATCGGAGTCTTGAATTGGGCCAGTATGGTGATAGGCTCGCCCCTACCACGTCATGGGACGGGAATAAACTCGGCGAAAAGTGGGTGTGTACTCTGCCTACCCTTTCGGGGTTTACAGGCGTGAGTGCTTATGTATTTTGCACCTACTTCACTCATCTCTGCATCCCCCTAAGTTTGACTAGTAGATCATTTTTTACGCATTATCCGCTTTTATATTGTATTTAAAAGAGGCAAGTCATTAATCAAATCTTGGACAAGTTTGTAGAGGAACAGGTGAGAGATTTATTTTTCAAAAATTAAATACAGTGTTGTGTATAAAGTAATATTAGTTGGTCATTTCAAATGATATGATTTCAAAACCAAGTAAAACATCAATGAGGGGACACGTTCCGCCAAGCTAAGGAATATAGTACCTACTCAACCGTAAGTAGGGCCTCTGATGTAATACAATATTTTATGAATTTATCGTCATGTCATGTTAAGACCTCTGCAATAGCCAACATATCTTATATAAATAAGATGATAGAGGTTCCCCAGTGTTAGCGCTACAATAGCCATTAGACAAATAAAACATGAATACTTTTTTATCTGAGTTGCAGAATCGATTCTATTCGGAACAATATTTTTATCGAAAAATATGTTGGATGTACCGTATAAGTAGGTATTTATTTATTGGGCGCGGTCCCCTACGGTACTAGTAAACGTAATCACGCAATCAAAGCTGCAGGCAAAACTTACACATAAAATTGTAAAGATCCAAGAGTATCATTAATAACGTCACGCTGTCACCGCATGTTCAACATTTCCGGCATTTAACAACCGAAGTACAGTCACACCAATTATTACCTAGCACAAAGTTCAATCAGTGTCAAACGAAGGGCACTGTTCTTTTATTGATTCCACCCCTATGACGTTAACTGTCATTTGGGGTTGGACTTATTTTTATATTGTCAATAAAACGTAATTTGGTCACAAAGTGGCAATTAAAAGTATTGATAATATATTAAACTGTCTTTTAATTAATAAGCGTTGATATACAATTAATTAATTTATTTAATATGGGCTTACAACGGAGAATACATATCACACTCACAGATTATAGGATTATGGTAACGATAACAGTGCTTCTCCAATTACAGCCTGCATATATTATAATATATAAAGAGAAACATAATTTAACATACATAGCTAAAACAAATATGGTTAACAAATTACAAATGTAAGTAAATTAAACACAAAAATAACAAAAAGCGAACTAACAACATTTTTGTCTCTAAAATAAGCCAGTAGTAGATGATTAAACACATGCTGTTATTAAAGTTACATATTTCGAACGAATCGAATAGTGAATATCATACAAAGGGTTGAAAAACACCTTATAAATTATTTTTTATTATTAATTACGTATAAACTAATGGAGTCAAGTCAAGCTTATATCTGTGGTTAACGCTAATTATGAGTATTATCAGGTTTATGTTGCCGTCTGTACATACTGAGGCCGCAGAGCGACATATAGATTCGTTTCGGGGTATGCGATCGAGAGAAGAGACAGCGACGCGCGACAGTTTTCGTATAATCGCATACAAATCGGGCGTGTCGTAATGGCCTTACGCGGACGCACGTGGACTTATTTAATCTTAACGCCCTACAAAACACACCAACAACTTATCAATAATAATAATTCTAGCCCTGTATAAAACATTATTCCACTGCTGGGCACGGGCCTCCTTTACTAAAGAGAGGGGTTAGGCCTTAGTCCACCACGCTGGCCTATTGCGGGTTGGTAGAATTCACACACCTTTAAATTCGTATAAGAATACTTAGGTATGCAGATTTCCTCACGGCTGTTTTCCTTCACCGTTAAAGCAAGCGATAATTAACAATGAATTTACTCGTAACTTTAGAAAAGTTGAATACGCTAGTACCGTATGGCGACCTCACTATTCCACACACTGCTTGCGACTGGAAAGGATACAAAAGAGATTTCTATGGCATCTTGCTCGATCGACCGATCTTAGAAAGAGATCATTTTCCTACAACCAAAGATTGAAACATTTCAACATTGTTTCACTATCTAAACGTCGAGATTTGTTAGATTTGAAATTTCTTTTCAAACTGTTGCGAAATGAAATCGATTGCCCATCACTTCTGGAGAAAATCTGTTTTCCTGCAAGGTATCCTAGACATATAATTAATCCACTTGTTCCACCATTTCGGAAATCAGTCACAGGTGCAAATTCCCCATTATGTCGCTTGAGCAGATTGTTGAATCAATATAGTAAAACTAGCTGTTGCTCGCGGCTCCGCCCGCGTGGAGGCATGTTTGAGACAAAAAGTATACACTACAAAATACAAATTTTCATGCATTTAACTTGAAAAATGAAGGATTTTCATACAAACTATCATCCCCTATTTTACCCCCTTAGGGGTGGTATTTCCAAAAACCCTTCCTTAGTGGATGCCTACGTCATAAAAGGTATCTACTGTCAAAATTTCAAGTCTCTAACCCCAGCCGTTTTGGCTGTACGTTGATCGATCAGTCAGTCAGTCAGTCAGTCAGTCAGTCAGTTTCTTCTTTTATATATACAGATCACAGACGTCAATTGCCAAAGTTTAACCATTTTCATTAAAAGCATACTGGAAGATGAAGATGCCGGCGTTATTGCTTGTGCTAATAATTAGTAAATAATTTTAATTTTATTTTTAGTTTTCTTGCTTAGTTTCGTTAATTATTTGTTATTTGTTTAACCTGTTAGTAGTATTAATTAAGCCCACCTTAGATTTTGTTTGATTGTTAGATTTATGTTTGTATTTTAGAACTTGATTTGCTTTGTTACCATTAAATAGTTTTAAGTTATAACTTTAAGTATTATGCAAGCTGTGTTTACCTGTAAAGGAGTTCATATTTAGACTATAACGCTAAAGCAATTGTCATTTTATTTACATGTACTAATATGAAAACCGCTGGTAGACCTAATTAAATAAATAAATAAAAGTCAGCGGTGTATGCCCTTGGGCTGGAATGTACGACTTTCGTCTTGACAGTCGGTACCGCAACCAACTAGGCTATCGCTGCTTGGTTGCTAGTTGGTTGCTTATCAATAATAGATCATGCTTAATATATACATATATTTACTAATTTTTACTTCCTTCCAATTGCCGGAACCGTCACGTACGTACTGTCTTCATAGAATTAATATGATTAATTTCAACATCCTACTCCGATGGTTTTTGTAAGGTGAGATTCTTAATCTCATTATTGGTTTGCGATATCAAGTTACCAATCGCCTTTCTCACGTCTACTTCCATCGTGAACCGACAACCCGGTAATATGTGAGAATGTACGTCTACAATAATATGTATACGTGTCTTATAGTAACCATTTAAAAAAAATGCTTCATATATCGAAATGAAGCACTGAAAGCCCACTTGCGAATGAGTTCCCGATAGTAATAAAAAGTATCGGAACGAAATACGGATGTTCCAAACCATCTCTTATGTCATACGCCTGTAAAAAAAGTTAATTCTGTATTTAATGATAATTATACGTTTGTATATGCAAAAACACTTCAACAGTATTTCGTTGGCTCGCATCACTAAGGCCGTGATTTTTCAACCGTAGTCAAGTTTGACTGTTGTTTAAGTTTTTTTACATAAATATAACGTCATAGCATCATTCAAGCTATAGTCTCACTTGACTATTGTGATATTTTTTATTTATAGTCATATTATCATAAGTCTAATTATTCTTGAAATAATAAATATTTAGTATGAAAAAAATTAATAGTTAAAATTTAAATTTTGTTTTAAACTAGGGGCCTAAATTCCAGTCGTTGTGACGTGTTAGGTACAAATAATGTGGATCGCTGCCCGAGCCACACATTTTATTTTAATACAGATTGAAATACTTACGTTGTCTATATAGATCTCCGTCTGTATTACTTCGAATGATTGGCAATAAACTTTCGGTAACAGGTGTCAGGGTACTTGACGCGTTAGAAGTGTATTTCACATCACCCATTTACAAAAGCCATAAAGACGCTTTATTGGTTTCATATTCATACATAGTTTGCCGAGACTCGAGTAAATGATAAAAAATATATTTTTCTTTAGCAAATGTTAATTATAACATCTTTAAACAAACTAATATATGAAATATCAAAACTTCTTCCCTTACAACTTAGCACCAAAAAAAGAATGTAAGTAATTAATAGTCACAGCCACCGGGGAGCAGAGGGCGAGTAGCCGGCTGTGAAACGAACGACCGTGGATTCGATTTCCGCACCGAGACAAGTTTCTGTGACAGACAGATGTTGGTTTCGGGTCTTGTTGTGGGACCGTAGTCCCTCGTAGTTATTGATACCCACGATTCAAGTTTTACCTAGAGTGGGGTCAGATCTGTGTGTGTCTGTTGGGTCTATTTATTTATTAACTCCTACGTCTAGTTAATTTTATGAAAGCTTGTTTTAAAACTATAGGTAGTGTTCTGAATTACGTCAACAGACGTAACATAAACAATATATTTTCTATTCTGAAAAGGTATAATTGCTTTTAAACATTAAACGGTAGTTATCATGTTCGGAATGTTATGACGCATTTTACACGTCTTATTTACTGACTACACTTATCACAGTGGAAAAACACTACAATATTCCGAAATACCACACAAATAAGGATCCTCCACTTTTTAAAGAATAAATATTAAGAATTAAATAATAATACTAGCCCTGTGTTAAACATTGTCCCACTGCTGCCTGATTTGCCAATTACCACGCTTGGCAGGGTTAGCGAGCGCAGGATACAGCTTCTCGCGCTGATTATGCTGCTGCCCATAATCAGCCTGTGACATTTAGCTCAATCATGTGTGCGATGGTTATCCCGCCATCTGTCGGTCACCAGAGCCTCGTCCGTTAATCAGAAGGGAGCACCACGTGCAGGTGAGGTTGGTTTTGGAGCCCGGAATATGTAGTTTAAACCCCTGACTCCCCTGAAGTTTTTTAACAAATGAAAATTCATTTTTAACCGACTTCAAAAAAAGGAGGAGGTTCTCAATTCGACTGTATGTTGCTTTTTTTTTTTTTTTTTATGTTTGTTACCTCGTTTCTCTGTACTGTGTGAACCGATTTCGACCATTCTTTCTTTGATTGAAAGCTGGTGCTTGTCATTTGGTCCCATAAAAATATGGTGAAGATCTGATGAATATCTTCGGAGCTGGAGAGGGTAACTCCTTAAAATTAAGTAGTATTCCAGTGGTTCTTTTTGCATTACGTTCATTATAAAAGTTAAGTTTCAGTGAGAGAGGGTAAAAGGGGTGGGGGTGAGGGAGGGGGTGATAAAATTAAAATACACGTAAATTCTAATATCTTCAGCAGCTTTTAACCGATTTTATATAATTTACCTCTAAAAAGCAAAAAATAAATTATTACTTTTTAAATAAAAATTAAACCGCCTTCAAAAAAACCCAGACACAACTAAAAAACAAAAAATAATTGGTTACATTTAAATCAATTAGTTATATGCAATTTAAATCAATTATTTGGAGTCGGTGCCAGCCAAAACATGGAAAAAACAGAATAATCAGGCATACAAAAAAATATAAAATAGATCCAGACTTGATTTTTATAAATCTAAAAGTAAAGAAAACAACACCGGCACCGACTCCAAAAATAATTGATTTAAATTGCATATAACTAATTGATTTAAATGTAACCAATTATTTTTGTTTTTTAGTTGTGTCTGGGTTTTTTTGAAGGCGGTTTAATTTTTATTTAAAAAGTAATTTCCAAGATGTTCGCTAATTCGTATCTTTGCACCGTCAAGTCGTGGAACAGTTTTCCGGCCCACGTGTTCCGTCCTTCCTATAATCCTGGGTCCTTTAGGCGTAGTGTGAAGAAGCTACTTACCATCCGGCATAATTGTGTCGAGTAGCGAGGGTTGGTTGTCTCTCGCTATTTGATACTCTACCTGGTAACTATTGTAACGACAGCACGTCACTACATAATTCCACATACTTAGATAAAGTAACATTTTTAGGAAGTAAATAAAAAATAGTGTGTATGTCTTGCTTTAATGATGAAGGAAAACATCGTCAGGAAACCTGCATACCTGAGAATTCTCATAAGAATTTCGAAATTATGTGAAGTCTACCAACCCGTATTAGGCCAGCGTGGTGGACTAAGGCCTAACCCCTCTCATTAATAGAGGAGGCCCCTGCCCTGCACAGGAATAATATTTAATTCAGGGCTAGTATTATTATTATAAATAAAACAATTATATGCACGTACCACATTAATATATAAGCTTTGTCTATAGCTGAAATATACAGACTAAAAATCATCTCATTACATACCTTGCCAAACATTGGCAAGTTATAAATAATAATAATAAATTATTAAGAATAATAACAGAAAATCATACTATGGTAAGTATGCTCTCGGGATTTTTTATACACACATACACTCACGCCTGTAATCCCCGAAGGGGTAGGCAGAGGTGTAACTAATACACCTACTTTTCGCCAAATTTCGGTCTCAAGATGTGATAGGGGCGAGCCTATCGCGATACCGGGCACAGATTCCAGACTCCGGGCTAGTACTGGGAATTTCTAGATAGAAAAACCCAACATCACTTTACCCGACCCGGGGATTGAACCCGAGACCTCAGCATAGCAGTCGTAAACGCCAACAACTGCGCCACCGAGGCTGTCACAGCACAGAGGCAGGAATTTTTATAGTTAAATATAAAAATATATTACAATTTATTTTGTATGTTATACATACAAAAAATTAAGGACTTCGTACTACAATTCCCTTGACACACAGACAGCATTATAAATATTACAAGTAAGTTTATTGTAACAAAGTGTTTGCCAGTACACGTGATATAAATTTTTCCTTTTTCTTAAAAAATATTTAAGCTATAAATCGATTCATTATTATGAACATAAAAAATTACCATAAACAAGACTACAATAACAATAACTTAATTGGCTCTTCTTTAGTTGATTTTTATTTTGTCATTATGATTGCTTAAGATGCGTTTGATGCAATAAAATAATTTATGGAACGCTTGCAATAAATAAAGTTGATATGCTAAACACCGGCTGCAGATATTAAAGAGGCAGATCAATAAAACAGACCTCCGTCCTTTAAATGATTACTGATATAAAATATCAAGAATTTAATTCCAAAAGAACTAGTCCATAGCTCAGAAATACTAACCGATTACCATTAGTTCCAAGCTAAGGTTTCAGCGTCCGTGATGCAGGGTTTTTGTGTTTTTTCTTTAATTACTGATACAAATTATCAAGAAGTGAATTCCAAACCAACCAGTCCATCATTCAGAAATACTAACCGATTACCATTGGTTCTATACTTACCAACATCTAACGAGTTTCTTTATTAAGGCTATACCCCAATGACCTTGTCGATTTGACACTGACAGCCCTATACAAATACCGATTTAAGCTGAGTTTTCGGCGCCCGAGATGCAGCGTATTTAAGGTTTTTCTTTAATATATTTTTTATTCTTCTTCTTTATTTTCTTCATGCCTCACCAATTACTGATTGTTGGCCGTTACCTTGGAGTATTTTATTTCTATTTTATCTCTATTTTGTTTCTTTCGAGGCGGAATAGCTGTGCAGCATTCACTCCCTTTTTTATTAGTTATGGTGAAAATATGCATAGACCCGTTTTGACAGAACGCCATAACACTACTTTTAATTTTAATATAGGATTCACGTGAATAGGCTAAGTAAATTTCTAGACAATTAGCATTAAAGATCGGTAACATATATTTCTTCAAGATGTTTTGTACAACAAAAATTTTCATAAGCCATATTTAACACATTTTTATATAGTGATTTGGTCAGCAGACCTCTCAAGAATTCTTGGCACGACGAAAATTTTATTTCTACCAATGGTCTTAAATATAATTCATTAAGTATTCATGTTTAATTCTTGAAACTAGTTCCAACGCCGCCGTAGACTGTTAATTATGCCGTTTGAAGATGTTTTATCAAGACATAATGAACTGCCGCTGCGGAATAAACATAAGGAACAAGTATATTTCCATTCACACGGTATACGCGTTTTATTTTTATTATACTTGTTTTATAGAATGTTATCGCACGGAAATTCGTTTGGTGTTTTAATAATTCTAACGTAACCTAACCTCTATTTAATCTGTATATAGGTATAAAAGAAGAAATGGACTGACTGACATATCAACGCACAGCCTAAACGGCGGGTTTGGAGACTTGAAATTTTGACAGTAGGTACCTTTTATGACGGCATCCACTAAGGAACTGTTTTTGGAAATACCATCCCCAAGGGGGTAAAATAGGGGATGAAAGTTTGTATAAAAATCCATCAATTTTGAAGTTAAACGCATTAATTTTTTATTGTATACTTTTCCCCACAAACATAACCTCCACGCGAGCGGAGCCGCGTGCAACATCTAGTATATACATATATAATCACGCCTGCAATCCCCCAAGGGGTAGGTATAGAGGTGTAACCAGTGCGTCAACTTTTCGGCAAATTTATTACGGTCCCATAATGACAGGGGGCGAGACTAACGCCATACCGGGCACAATCCCAGACTCCGGGCCGATACTCAGTATTTCTAAATAGAATAATACCATTGGACTTTCCAAAGTAGATTGATGTTGTATAAGGTATGTATGATTGATGTACAGCCAATTCTCTAGTCTAGTCTCGGGTCAAGAATGTTACAAATAACACTAATACAAAATCAATTATGAAATTGTGTTCAAATTAAATTGTATTTTTAGTTAATTGGTAATTTAATCTCTGTTCGGTCTACATTGTGTGGCAGTTTCGAAAAAACTTGCCTTCAAGTCAATCAGCCAGTCAATGTTGTTTCTGTAACACATCATCAAACGGTAGGCAGCGGCTTTGCTGTGCCCTGGTATTGCAGAAGTCTATGGGCGGCGGTGACTACTTACCATCAGGTGGCCCGTCCGCTCGTCTGCCTATCGAGGCACTAAAAAAAAACAGCAGCATGCTGCGTCAACACCAGAGGGCATCAGACGATACTATTGGGCGCCGGTTTGAAAGATTTATTTATTAACAGAAAAATTAATGTTTATTAGAGTTATCAAAAAAGTTACTATGTAACTACAACTTCATTTGGAAACAATTGTTTGTTTCCGTTGCCGTCTCCTTTCTGTATAATTCGTGATTCATTTTTATTATTATGATTGGGCAGTAAATTTTTTAAATATTAAAAAAAAGAATAGATAGAAACACGTTTAGTTTATTTAAATATATTTATTTGACATAAAACAGTATACGCAAATGTTCTGACTAATGAATATGTGTAGGTACATTTAATTAATCTAATAACATAGACAGTAGCCAAGTGTAAATTATGTCTAGATCCGGACCGAGCGTCTCTACTCAGCTATTAAGTGAATACAGAAAAGTGTAAGAGAGATAAGGCCAACGTGCGGCCATCAGTTTTTTTCTAGACTTGCAGGAGCGAAAAGAAATAGGTATTGGACGCACATTCGCTTTGTCTTTTTCTACAGAGTGGTCAATTTTGTGGGGATATTGCTCAGTCCAATAACTATATCTATCGTCTAGACTGCATGTTGCTAAGTAACAACTTTATTTTTCTAAATCTCTTATATCTACCGTAATACTTATATGTTTAAATACCAGGGTATGTACCATGTCACGTTTAATACAATTTACATTTGCTGGTGGTAGGATATTCATACCCGCCCGGATAGCGACCACCGTACACAGGGTGTAAAACCCGCCATAGTGGCACAAGCAAGTGTGTCGCGTTCCAGGATCAGCCAGTGTACATTCGGTTTTTGTCGGAGATCTAGAGATGGGGTACGATGTTTGGCCGTGTTGCGGCCTTCTGAGTACTCTGACACTAGACCCTCGACCGCTTCTTCACCTTCTTGCCCATGGCGTAGTGTGAAGAAGCAGACCGGCATAAGTGGTGAGTAGCGGGGGATAGGTTGTCTCTCGCTACTCGATACTCTAATTGGACGGCACTGCGCTTACCATCAGGTGCAGTGTGGTCACTTTGCCGTGCCGGAATATAAAAAAAGCAATTATTTGCCAAGGCTACAATACACTTTTATGTACAACATTTTTATATATAACATTATGCAGTATAATACAACAAAAAATATAAATCATCGAACACCAATATAATATGCAATTACGTCACTAAGCAGTATTTATTGCATTTCTAGTTATCGATAGTCGTGTCCTTTTTGCACCTAAATGCAATTTTTCGTCTCACTCACACATCCGCCTCAATCCTTAAGCTCAAGAGAGTCGGTGAGGCGGTGTTGCCGCTATCCACTTATAATGTTCACGTCCTCTTCTTCACCCACTTGAAGGATCGCCTTCTGGATCATTCGCTTCAATTTCTTTCTTGACTCGTTAGAACGGAGGGTCCGGAGTTCAGACGCCACGAAGTCGCCGAATATCTGTTATAGAAATGTTATTTAGCATCATAATACACATCATATTAATACAGTAGGCAGCGGCTTAACGGTAGGCAGCGGCTTTGCTGTGCCCTGGCATTACAGAAGTCTATGGGCGGCGGTGACTACTTACCATCAGGTGGCCCGTCTGCTCGTCTGCCTATCGAACTGCACTAAAAAAAACATCCGATAATCGGTCTTAACCCCTTGACACTAGACATACCTGCATCGTGGGTATCAGGAAGTGAGAGAAACATATGGATCCACAGCAGATGATATTTTGCAATAGTTTCTATATTCTAGTACCCATGTAATATTTAGAAAAACATAAAGGCATAACTCATAGAATTCTTGTTGTGTTTTTTTTTCTCTAAGGTTTATTTATTTGTTCTCCATGTTTGTCTAGGTATCATTACTGAATTTAGGCACACTTATTTAATTCTTAATGATATGTGTGTATATATCTTTCTTGGCTAATGAAGTAGTAAAATAAATCAAGTTTCAAGACAAAGGTTTACGACGTAAATTGACAGAGTGGCATTTAAGAACTGAATGTCAAAAGTCTGACCCACGTGCGATAATATGAGAAAACAAACTTCAACTTGATTGTAAAAAAAGCGTGGGGTTATTATCAGGATATAGTTAAAAGCACATCAATTTTCAAGTAAATCTGACGCCTAGAAGGTGGTGAAAATTACTTTGAAAGACTGAGTTACGTACAAACATACATAGACACAGGCGAAGCTAATATAAAGCGTCTAAAATAGACAAGCTGTTCTCATACGAGTATAATGAATGAATTAAAAGGTTTTATATACATATTTATAAATAATTATAATGCACCCAAGAGTGCCACACGTAGTCCTATTAAGTAGTAGTAGTAACATTTGAAGATCATGCAAACACTTCTCTATTCCAAGATCGAACCCGCGACTTTAAAGCCAGCTATATAGTATAAAAATTAACAATAGATAAACTGGAAGACTCCAAATACTGAATCAACGCAATATTTTAATATAAAAAATGGTCAAAGACTTAGTAACAATTAATTCTCCCACGCATAAAATAATTATTGGCTCCTGCACTATATATTTAAGATAATTGCCCCTAGTCAATAACTATAATCTGAATCTGAGCCTGCCCTGCCAAGTATGTCATATAACTGGCCGAAGCTTATTGGACCGTCGCATTCGATCCGCAACCACTGCTTACGTAGGTTTGCCCCACTCTTGACACTAACGGGAACTTAAACTGTACACTACATTTGAATATACTTAGATACTTTTGGCCATACTAAAAATATAATCATTTACGAAAATTCGAGCCGGCCGACTTGCGATGAGCGGACGTGTGTCAGTTAACTTGTAACAATTAGCGACTCTAAAATCAGTGATTGGTTGATTAATGAGACATTCATTTCCTTGTTGCTCTTGTAGACTTTAAATAGGTTGTTTACTCCCACTGGGCGTTCTTAGAAAGGGATAAACTTATTTCTAACTGTATCTATAAGCTACCTGTTTTAAAAAGTGCACGTGATTTGTGAGATTTGAACCGGCGGCACCCGGCGCGGCGCGGCGGTGGGAGACTAAGCGGCGAAGCGCGCGTGCTTGCCACTGCGCCACCGAGTGCATAGCTACAGTACTCGAAACTAAGGATCACTGCGCACAGCGAGCGGCGCGGCACCCAATACGCAAGTACAGCGGTAACGAAGTATTATTCCAATATTATTGTGTATCGTGCTGTGACGCCGGTTGTAGAATAATATTTTCATAAGTCATTTAGTACTGCTAAATCCAAATGGCAAATGTTCAACGTACTCCACCAAAATCGAAATCTAAAAATAATAACTCAAAAAATACGCAGTCGGAACCTGACATAAACTCGTTATTTACATCAGGCGATAATGCAACGGGTAGAAGTAAGCGACCTAGACCAGAAAATTCACCAAATAATAAACTAGATTTAAATTGCCAGGAATTGCAAGGTATGCTAGCTAGATGGGAGGAAAAGCAGCAAGCAAATATCTCGAAAATGCTAACGGATCAAACATCACTCATGTCAAAGCTAGCAGATGACATTAGCATCATCAAAACCCAAAATAAGAAGATTCAGGAATCGAATGAAGCTATCTGTAAGACAAATACAGAGATTGAACGATCCATGCTTTTCATGAATCAAGCCTTTGAAGAATTAAAAAAGGAGGTAGAGAATCTGAGTAGGGAACGGCAGCAACAACAGTCATACATCGAGAACCTGGAAAAAAAACTATTAGATCTCCAGCATCGTTCACGCTCTTCTGGGATTGAAATTCGTAATATTCCACCTGCGGACAACGAATCAACCACCAATCTAATAAAAATAGTGTCCAAAATTGGAGAACTGGCTGGAACACCCATTTCTGACTCTGACTATCGAGATGTATACCGGCTACCCTCAAAGTCTTCTCTTGCAAACAACTCGCGTCCTGTCATTGTGGAATTTAACTCTGTACAAACAAGACAAAAACTTCTAACCGCTGTCCGGACATACAATAATAATAAGCACTCAAAAGAAGAGAAGCTAAATACAAACCAAATTGGTTTACCGGGAAAGAGTCAGCCGGTCTATGTAGCTGAACAGTTGCCCCCCAGCATGAAAAAATTATTCCATCTTACACGAGAATACGCAAAAAACCATAAGTATATGTTTTGCTGGACCAAAAACGGTAACATCTTCCTGCGTAAAGAAGTGAAAGAAAAACAAATATTAATATCTTCAGAAAACACCCTTCAAGATCTTGCAAATAAGACTTTGTGACTATTCACATCTCCCACAGTACTTAAGTTGTTTATAAATCTCATAAGTTTAAACTATATTGTTATGTATATTTTAACGGACTGTTATACTCTAACAATCGTAATACACCTTTACACATTATTATTTATACCTATTGTACAAACACACACATTAATCATTACTTCGCTATATATAATTTCCAATACACATCATGATATGCAATATATATACATCATCACACTACAATCTCTTACCATTTCTTATAAACTATTACCCATTAGAGCGATGCCTACTAAATCGACTTTAATATTATATGTCTATAAACAATACTTCGGGACTTGCTTGGTATTAATTTTAACTACAAATGGCTACTATACAAAGTATAAGTGATGAATTAGACAACCCTATCTCCGAAACCTATAACTCCAAATCACGCTTATGTAAAGCCGAGAACTGCCTTGACTATATCAATCCAACTGATTCGAATATAATACTACTACACACTAATATCCGTAGCGTAAATAAAAATTTTGATAGCCTCCAAGCACTCATTTGCGTCTCTAGGGTTGACTTTGATATTGTTATTTTGACTGAATGTTGGTTAAGCAGGGTGAAAAATATCCCTGTATTGCAAGGGTTCGAGTTCCATACCACAAAGAATACGACAAACCAGAACGACGGTGTTATAGTTTATAATAAAATAGGGCTAAATATAACTGTTTGGGAACCTAATATAAAGTATGCAAACTGCCTGGTTTGTCGCGTAGATAGTAAGTTTGCAATTGTAGCCGTATACCGATCCCCCTCATATTGTACTAAACAACATTATGACTGTTTTCTTAGTGGTCTCGGTGAACTGTATGATGGATTGTCCAACTGCCCAAACATTGCGTTAGTTGGCGATCTTAACATAGATATTAAACATGACAACAGGAACGGTTTTAGTTTAGACTACCTTATGTTAAACGCCGCGCACGGGCTATTGCCTACTCATCTTTTTCCGACTAGGTTGGATAACTGCCTAGATCACATATTCCTAAAAACTAAATTACAAGCTACTTCCTTAATTCTTGAATCCTATATAACTGACCATAAACCAACATTATTGAACTTGAAAAACGCTTTTCCTACTCGGAAAAGCAGTCGTTCTGTCTCTAAACCTAACCTAAATGCCATAAAACTAGAGATAGACAACACTAACTTTACACATATTTTAAGAATGAGTGATGCCAACGAGGCTATGGATAATTTTATAAAAACTCTTACAACAATAATTTCTAAACATACCAAACACATTAAAATCCCAAGAAGGCAAAGAAATATTAAACCATGGATAACCACTGGGCTTATTAAGTGTATAAAAAATAGAGACAAATTACATAAGACATCAAAAAAATCACCAAATAACCTAATTTTACAAATTACATATAAACGGTACCGTAACTTTTGCAATGCATTGCTCAGAAAACTGAAAAGAAATTACGAAGAAAGTGAGTTAAAGAAATCTAGGAACAACCCAAAAGCACTTTGGAGAACTATTAAGGACATCACCAATACTCGCAAAAGACACACAAGCCCAGTTGAACTACTGAAAATATGCAATAATCCTTCAAGCTCAATAAATGGAGTATGTTCCTTTTTCAATAATATCGGACAGAATTTGGCAACACATATATTAAATACTCACACTGAAAATAGTGATCAGCATCCCATAGATTTGAGTTCTCAAAAACACCCCCCCAGTAACTCCCTCGTCATACTGGAAGTCGATAAAAGAGATGTAGAATCAATTATCTTACAATTACGCAACGACTGCGCCGTAGGCTGGGACGGTATATCAACAACGATACTTAAAATGTGTCGCCATGTATTGCTCTCACCTTTGACCTATCTATGCAACCTCTGCATACAAACAGGTATTTTCCCGAATGCTCTAAAAAGGGCCATAGTTCACCCAATTTACAAGGGAGGGGACATAAATTGTGTCAATAATTACAGGCCAATTTCTGTCCTGAATACCATATCTAAAGTTTTAGAAAAAATACTTAACACGAATCTTCGAAAATTCCTGGACAAATATGACCTTATTGCCGACAACCAGTACGGCTTTCGCTCAGGTGTTTCCACCGAGGATGCCGTATTGGATTTAACACAACATGTAGCAAAACAACTGGATAATAAGTCTAAATGCATAGGTATATTTCTAGATTTGTCAAAGGCTTTTGACACAGTTTCTGTCCCCAAACTTATCTCTAAGATGGAGTTTCTGGGTGTACGAGGTGTTCCACTTGAAATATTTAAAGACTACCTAAAAAATCGTAGGCAACTGGTAAAAATTGATGATCACCTCAGTAATGACGCATCTGTGACCTATGGCGTGCCCCAAGGCAGCATTCTAGGACCTACACTCTTCCTGATATATATCAACGACCTTTGCAGAATGACATTCCCCAACTGTAATATCTATGTCTATGCTGATGACACTGCCATTGTTGTCAACGGCCCCACCTGGGATATCACCAAAGCCAGAGCTGAATCAGTTTTGAGCAATATAATGAAATGGTTTAATACAAATCTTCTCACTTTAAATCTCTCCAAAACCAGTTTTGTTCCTTTTGCCATACGACGTCACTTGCGACCACCACCAACCTTCTTTATAACGGCTCACTCCTGCTCAAACTCACCTAACCCTTGCTCCTGCCCTACAATTACAAGAACTGAAACCGTGAAGTACCTAGGTGTTCAAATTGACGATGGCCTGAGATGGGACAAACACATTGATACGGTTGCCAACAGAACATTGCGCCTTATTGGTGTCTTCAGATCCCTGAGAATATCTGCAAATGAAGATATACTGAAGATGGTATATTTTGCATTATGTCAATCACTTATTAGCTATTGCATAACAGTATGGGGAGCTGCACCTAAAACGAATCTTTTAAGGATAGAAAGAGCTCAACGAGCAGTGCTTAAAGTTATGATGAATAAACCTTACAGATATACAACAGATCAGCTTTACGCTGAGTGTAAAGTTTTAACAATCCGACAGCTGTTTATTCAACAAACTGTCCTTAGAACCCATTGCTCACTGCCTCAAAGCAACACTATTAAAAGAAGGAACACCCCTTTAGGAATTCCACATAAAACAACATTTGCTAAACATCAGTACTATGTTATAAGTAATCACATCTATAAAAAAGTGCATAAATACATAAACATACTCAATCTTACAAAATTTAATCTCAAATCTAAAATGAAGATGTGGCTAATGCAACAAGATTACCAAAAAACCGAGTCATTACTAACTTACATATCATAAAATACCATTCATACACCACACACTTACACGCGTGGACGTGCGCGCGCATCACACACACACAGAGACACACACACACACGCACGCACGCACACACGCACGCATGCATACACTTTTTAATTAATACTATCACGGATCACCCAAGTACAACTGCACCTAACTGACCCACTTTACTTTTAGTACAATTTTCAAACATTTTATATAATGATAATGATTATAACATTGTGGCCGAACACTGTCTCTTAAGATACAGGCAATGCCTAGTTTAAGGGACAGGGTTTACTCAATTGCACTTATACCATCTTAAACATGTATAAACTCAGAAAGATCTTAATGTATATAAAGTGTAGTTGTAATTTTGTACCGCTTTTTGTGATAATTAATAAAATAAAAAAAAAAAAAAAAAAAAAAAAAAATGTATTTAGGCACCACTTTCGCAAATATTATTTAAATTGTCACACAAATAATAGGTACCATAAGTTTACGCTTCAATCTTCAAAGTTCAGCTTTGAGGATTGAAGCGTGGATCGTGTGCAAAGCGATGTGTCAGCAAAGCGTGTGTGTGATCACGATTTGGAAATGGTTGTGAGTAAAACACATGCCAAAATCAACTTTCTTTCCATTATATTAACGTTACAAATAGGATTAATACGCACGTCAATAAGGGCCACGTTGCCAGTTTTTGACTGGACACCGGAGTTCTAATGGTCTGTGAGTGGTAAAGCTTAGTACGTACATATTGTATTGAGCACAAAAATCATTAAGCGGCTTAAAAATCCCTAGTCGGGCTCTACTGTTACAATATTGATTGGCTTCGGCGGAAAATATAATACGTGAACAATACCCGGGTGGAAAACAGGAAGGAAAATGAAATTCGTCCGCACCGGATGTGTGTGGCAGGCAGTACTGAATGTGGAAATGATTGCTGTACGACAATGTTTGAATAGTTTCCTGTACAATATGAATCGGTAATATAATACATGAAACTAGTTTTTGTATAATAATCTTCTTATTGATTAGTGGTGATTAGGTTACGAAACCGTAAAAGGTCCTGGGTTCAAACCGGGAACTCAAAATTTGATTTTCGATTAGAAAAATGACACACGAGTTACTATTGAGTGACTACTCAGCAAATTGTGTATTGGAAACAAATTCGGCGAAGCGTGGATGTACTAGTTGCATATCTGCTCGGGAAGTAAAGCTCATCATATAATTAAAATTGATATATTAAATCAATTTTGTATCAAACCGAAATAATTAATTAATACATAATAAAACTTATAATTGGTGAAATAAATACAAATTAAAGAAATTAATGGATTTTTAATACTTCTCATTTATCATTAAGCAATTTATCAAAACAATACCTGACACTCATCAGCGTCGAGGCTAGGCCGGAGTCGTGGCACGGGTTCCTCTGGCCACATAAGAGGGTGCGCACTCGGAGGCAGCGGCGGGGGGGCTGAAGCCGCCACCCGTATCTTCGTCCTTCGGTTCGTGGGGCTGACATTCGCCACAGAGTTCTTAGCGCGCGCCATCGCGGCACTAAACTCGTCCTCTTCGTTCGCTTGGAACTCTGCCAGCTAGCGGAATTAATGGGCTTTGAGTGGTAAATAACGACTGTAAGTGGTCATTTCTCACGTTGGCTTGTTGAACCGGAGACATGAGTTAGATTTAAGTCTATCCTTTGTCGTGGTAGTTAACAATTTAAGTTAGTAAAATGTTCATTATGGACATCATTTTATAGTGAGACACTAAATTTTTGAGCATGTATGTCCATCTAGACTTAGGTAAACGGTAGGCAGCGGCTTTGCTGTGCCCTGGTA
Source organism: Laothoe populi (assembly GCA_905220505.1). Classification (NCBI taxonomy): domain Eukaryota; kingdom Metazoa; phylum Arthropoda; class Insecta; order Lepidoptera; family Sphingidae; genus Laothoe; species Laothoe populi. The sequence goes on from HG992152.1 coordinate 7,466,268, forward strand.
TTGCAGAAGTCTATGGGCGGCGGTGACTACTTACCATCAGGTAACCAGGCCCGTCTGCTCGTATGCCTATCGAGACAAAAAAAAAGTTCGAGTTCATGGATTTTAAAGGGATTTTTTTTATTATCACCCCTCCAAATGATACTAATAAAACTCAATACGGCCCTGTCATTACTCACGACTTATTGGACGTCACATTTATATTTAATTACATCCATTAACTACTGTTCGTAAAAGATAAATAATGCAACTTTGTATACTTTGACTACACCGGTTATAAATAAACAAAGTAAGGTGTCGTAAACATACTCAGTATATGAGGAAATTTATTTATTGTGATATATGTTTGAATAATAACAGATAGTATTCATGACATGAGGTTTGCGTTTATAAAAACATAGGCTATCATGAGAGCTACCAGCAGAAGTCAACACTTAAAACTTTGGAATAAATTGTTCCTTTTTGACCGACTTCAAAAAAGGAGGAGGTTCTCAATTCGTCGGTATCTTTTTTTATGTATGTTCCCGGATTACTCAAAGATTGGACCGATTCGAGAAATTATTTTTTGTTTAAAAGGGTATACTTCCCAGGTGGTCTCATTGGCACCAAGTCAGGATCTGATGATGGGATCTCAGAAAAATCGAGGGCAACCCTCAAATTTTATAGGGACGCATCATTTGTTTTTTATTGAAGTCGGTGTACTTTTTATGAATTAATTTGAAACAGCGTCCATTAAGTATATCAAAAGAAAAATAATCTGAGCGTGATGGCCACGCGAGTTCAGTGCTTTATCCCATACCAAAAGTGCCTAAAGAAGTTTCACTTCAAAATGTGACTTTGTTCCGTAAAGTACAAAAATAAACGAATTAATCTGTGATTCAACCAATAGATACTAGCCGATACTATAAGTCAGTGATAAAGCAAAAGGGACAAAGTCATTTCGAACTACCTGCATTTGATATGTAATGCCAAAACAAACATGGCATCGTTTATAACCCGTCACCGCATGTGACAAAGGTCCTAATAAAACGTCGCAAATGAGCGTTGTGATTATAGACAATATGACGTACCTCCAGATTAACTGCGTCCATGATATCGAGAGGGTCGCCGGGCGGCAGCCGCAGGAACGAGAGCGCATCGAAGTATTCCCACCCCCGCGCGCCGCCGCCGCCCTCCCCCGCCGCCGTAGACAGTCGCCGCTTTATTTTCCTCAGCTCATTGTTAAACTGCGACCTCAGATTGTGTATTTTCCGGCTTATCTCCTCCGAGGTCGTCCCGAACATATCGGCCAGGTACTCGAGTTTCGCCTGTCTCGCCGCGCGTTCTCTATTCAACGGATGCTTCGAGTCCCACAGCTCTCGACAATCGTGCTCTAGTGTTTGGATCAGTTTCATGGTGTTCTCCGAGTTCCAGTTCAACCGTGTCTCTTTCTTACTATTGTCTTTCTCGTTTTCCGAATCATTCTCGACCTTAGGCAGGTATAGATCGCATGAATTATTCGAGTTGGAATCCATTTTGTGTCGCGATCGACGTTGTGATATCGGAGTCGCTCTAGCGAAACTGCGCAACACGCGGTGAGAGCGCCGAGACTGGTGTCTGGTGAAGCGGCAACGTCGCGGCGCTCGCAGCTGTACAGTACGGCAACCGCTCGAACGTTTCACCTCTCCCCCTCCTCACCGCGCCGGCTAGCGCTAGCCACCGACAACGCGTGTGCATTGCGTTCTGCGTTGCAATGGCCTAACTTCAAGGCGTTAATAGGCTAAAGAGTTGAACCACATAACCATATTAGAGTTTATTAGCGCTCCTGGCACAACAGAGGAAGTTTTGTTGTGATGTGAAACCTAAAGAGGTACTCGAAAACGTAAAACCTTTCTCGTTTCTATCTATTGCATACATAGAAACGAGAAAGAAAGCCGCCAGTGTATGATGCGGTTAACAATATCAATTGTTGCATTTAATTTAACCTAAATAAATACAAACTAAAGTTCTGATATGAATATTATAGATAGATAGGTAATATAATATAATCATATTAATATAATATAAGATAATATTAATATGATGATATGTGAAGAAGCAGGCCGGCATGATTGTGTTGAGGAGCGGGGGATAGATTGTCTCTGGCTACACGATACTCTAATCGGACGGCACTGCGCTTACCATCAGGTGTAGTGTGCTCACTTTGCCAGGATAAAAAATATATACTTTACAATGAGGCAAGTCCTTTGACTAGAACGACAACGGACCAATTAATTTTAGGATTTCGAACTAGCGTACAAAATACCCGCACATTATAATGATACTGTGAACAAATCCAACAATAGTGACTAGCGACCCGCAGTCTGTATTCTCTAGTGCCGAACAATAGCTGTGACCCTGATTTTTGATTGCAGCACTCAGCTCACCCCGCTTTTGTATAATCTCGTGAACACGATTTCACCAGCTATCGGATTAGCGCGTGTGCCAGATTTTAATTGCTTCTTTATTACACTGGAATGGCTAGCATGTTATCATTTTGTCATCAAAATTCAGTTAGGTTATTTGTAGCAGCGATTGCCTAGTTGGTTGCGGTACGGACTGTCAAGATGTCGTCTTCGAAACCAGCCCAAATGGCATACCTCTGGCTTTTCTAAAGTTATATCTATTCGTTGTTAATTATCGCTTGTTTTAATGGCTGAGGAAAACATCGTGAGGAAACCTTTTTTTCGCCGCGGGGAAAACCATCTTACGGATACCTTCTCAACCTCGGGGGAGGAAAGATAGTTATGCCGGACTCACCGACCTTCCGACTCAGTTTACCTGATGGACTACTAGATCGGGGCCCTAACCAATTTTCCTACGCCGATGTACCGACTAAAAACCCCGCGGTGGCCTTCTGCAGCGCATGTGGGATGGTTCTGAGAATTCTCATAAAAAAATCGAAGATATGTGAAGTCTATCGACCCACATTAGTCCAGCGTGGTAGACTAAGGCCTAACCCCTCTTAGTAGAGGAGCCTCGTGCCCAGCCGTGGGACGATGTTTAATAAAGGGCTAGAAAACGACGGATTATGATTAAGTAAGTAGTATTAAGCGAAACAGAAAATATTCGTAATATTCTACAAAATATATTTATCCTTTAAAGACGGTCGCGTGGATGACACTGCGGCCAAAAGTAATTATAAAGCAACACTATTTCTCTTTATTCCCGACAGTGCCCGCACCCAATCAATATCCGCGTTAATTAAAAACGTTTACCGCTTCAGTAATAATTTCCACCTGAAATAAGTGAGTGCCTACAGTGTCGGCGTATAAAATTTTAACGATCGACACGTGCGAGTGTTCAAGAGTTGTTGCTCGTAAAGCTAGTCCGTCCGTGTTTATATAGCACTCGTCACTTCCTCATATCTTTATGAGCGATACATCTATCATTAGAAACGTTAATATTATTTTTGATGTCATTTTGCTTATGACTTTTTGATAGCAAACTAGTCTGAGATGAGTGTACTTCTTTCCCTATATTAATTAATGAATACTATGTTCTGCATATAGATGTTTATTGGTAAACAATCACGCCTGCGTCGTCCGCTCTCTTCCTTTTATCCCGCTCCTTATCGGTCAGGAAGCTTCATATGTTGACTCGGGTGTCCAATGTTTTTTTTTACTGCCTGGATAGACAGACGAGCAGACGGGCCACTTGATGGTAAGCAGACACCGCCGCCCATAGACTTCTGTAATGCCAGGGCACAGCAAAGCCCCTGCTTACCGGTGATCTACGTACCTACATATCCACCTGAAATCTGTTGTATTTCTAACAATAGTGTGTAAGATACTATTGTTAGAAACACAACAGACCTTAAAAGACACATAAACGATGATAACCACTGTATTGATCAATTTTATGCTTGTTACACGGCTCAGTGCCCACCGTTAACAACCACGTCAGGATTTAAATAACGGACAGCATAACCCTCTGTGCTGAACTGCCACCAGACCAACAGTGGTATAGTCCGATAGGAACTGTACATGTCCGCACTATGGACAGTCCGAGAATGGACTGTGCTCCGGAACGCCCAAGCACTCCCTTTTATTGCAAACCTTTACACCCACTCAGTTGGTAATTATCAATCAACCCATATATATTCATGAAATACCCTTGTCGATATGTCTAGTAAATGGGACTTACCCTAACACTATATACATTTTAATAGACTACAACAATTAAGTTGATCTCATACTGTATGATACCCTGTGATACAGTCGGGTCAAACTGTGTCAGACTTAAAGAAAGTAAAGCAGAGTTAGTTTAAATTATAATACAAGATAATTGTAAATTTGCTCAATAATAATTTAGAAACCATTAAATCTGACGGAAGGGGTACTTATCAAATGACACAAAAGGGATGCACAATATGATTTATGACGTCACCGTTCGGAATGAGGGAGATAGTTAGATATACTGTTAGGAACATCAACAAAACTATGCAAGATGGATGTTTAAAAGGGCACAAATACAATGTTTATGATTTTATTGATTAATTTACACGACACTGTTACACATCTCAGTGCTTAATATTAACACACACGCATGTCAGGATTAACTTAAGGCTTCTCTTTATACTTAATCTACCAGCATTACCCTCTAAGCTGAACTACGCGGTCATTGAACTGTTTACACACTGATACAGTTACTACCTTGCGAACCACGAATATACTGGCTATCACCTACTCTACTACACAAAACAACTGAACAGTGAACTGAACTGAACACCGGAGCGCGGAAGGCACTCTGTTTTAAACATTTACTACTCCCAATTAGGTTGTCATTATTAATGTACCCCCAACTAGTCTCCTAAATACCTCCGTTATATCTTCGGTATTTCTAATAATAGGAAATACCATAAAGCTTAAAGCTATATTTAAAAGAGAAATTGCGACTTTTTTTTTATATTTTGATTCTGTTTCTGTAAGAAATTTTCTATTCGTATTATTTTTGGTCGCATATTAAATATTGTACTAAATTAAATACAGGAATCTGGGTAGATTGATTATTCTACATTTAATTGTGTGCTTATAATAGGAATAATGAATAGAATAGTTACATATTATTAGGTGACCACTGAAAACCAGCGCTGTGTTGTGGTATGTACTATGTACGTGCCACAGCACAGAAGTACGTTGAGTGGTCTCCTACCTGTCACAGCTGCGACGTGCAAGTGCCATTAGCATTAGTATTAAATATGATAAAATTGTTAATTTTCTTGTGGTATGTGCGTGTTGTTAGCTGTGCTAATAAATAGTTTTTCTTTCTATATTATTTTTACCTTATCCCCGAGCAGAGTGCATAGGGTTTGGATATCATCATTATACTACACAGTCAGGTCATAAGTATTGTCACACAGTAAAAACTTTTATTTTAGAATGCTGGCCACAAAAAAGTTTATTGAATTCGAATTTCAAATTGTTCATGAAAATAATAAATGTATACTTTTTAGAATTTTACTCATTTTTAAATATGGAGTGGACGCTTAAAGAAGACCGTGTTGCAGTAATTGCGTTGCATCGTTGCGGTTACGCGCCAATTCAAATTTTTGACATACTGAAAAATTTTAATATAACCAAAAGATTCGTTTATCGTACCATCAAACGATACAATGAAGACTCTAGTGTAGATGACAGGTCAAGAAGTGGTTGCCCTCGGTCTGTTAGGACTCCAGCAGTGATAAAAGCTGTGAAGGCGCGAATCCAAAGAAATCCCAAACGTAAGCAGAAACTGTTGGCCCTTCAGATGGGGTTAAGCAGAACCATGGTGAAAAGGGTGTTAAATGAAGACTTAGGGCTTCGGGCATATCGAAGAAAAACAGGACATCGTTTGAATGCTCGTCTAATGGACCTGAGACTGAAGAGATGCCGCGCTTTGTTGAAGCGGTACGCGGGAAAAAAATATCGGGAAATTCTTTTTTCAGATGAAAAATTTTTTACCGTAGAAGAGAGCTACAACAAACAAAATGATAAGGTGTACGCACACAGTAGTGAAGAAGCGAGCAACCGTATTCCGCGTGTCCAACGAGGTCATTTTCCATCCTCGCTCATGGTATAGTTGGGAGTTTCTTATTGGGGCTTAACAGAGGTACATTTTTGTGAGAAAGGTGTAAAAACGAATGCAGTTGTGTATCAAAATACAGTCCTGACGAACCTGTGGAACCAGTTTCTCATACCATGTTCAATAACAGGCACTGGGTATTCCGACAAGATTCGGCGCCAGCTCATAGAGCGAAGAGCACACAAGACTGGCTGGCGGCGCGTGAAATCGACTTCATCCGGCACGAAGACTGGCCCTCCTCCAGTCCAGATTTGAATCCGTTAGATTACAAGATATGGCAACACTTGGAGGAAAAGGCATGCTCAAAGCCTCATCCCAATTTGGAGTCACTCAAGACATCCTTGATTAAGGCAGCCGCCGATATTGACATGGACCTCGTTCGTGCTGCGATAGACAACTGGCCGCGCAGATTGAAGGCCTGTATTCAAAATCACGGAGGTCATTTTGAATAAACTTTAGTGTCATAAGAATCTATGTTTTGTTAAGTTCATTTTGGTATATAAATGGTTACATAATGAATAAACTTGTTTCAATTATTTTATATTAAACATGTGACAGAATTTATGACCTGACTAGGTATAAGTCAATTGTATGACCCGGTTTTAGCATTATCATAGTCACCGCACTTAAAATTATCATCCCAAGAAGACATATTATTGAGTCATAACAAAAAAGTCGTTAAAACAGCGATATGTTTATCGCTGTTTTAACGACTTTTTTGTTATAAGGAAGAATGCGAAACCATATTATTCAAAGATAAAAGGCGTTAAAACTTGTTTAGTGTCAAAATAAAAACTGGTAAAAATGTTATTTCTGTCGGTTGTCGCAGCAAATCAAACAACTGTATGTGAGCAATTAATTGACGGGCACGCTCGCTTTGTGAGAGCCGAGACACTTAAAGGTTTGCCCTTACACAGGTAAAAATCAGTATATCAAGTATATTTATAACTATTCTACTATAATTTCAAACTGCCTGCCTGCCTCGGTGGCGCAGTGGTAATTGCGCATGCGTTACGACTGCTGTGCTGAGGTCTCGGGTTCGATCCCCGGGTCGGGTAAAGTGATATTGGGTTTTTCTATCTTGAAATTCCTCAGTATTAGCCCGGAGTCTGGAGTTTGTGCCCGGTATGGCGATAGGCTCGCCCCCTATCACATTATGGGACCGAAATTCGGCGAAAAGTGGGTGTACTGGTTACACCTCTGCCTACCCCTTCGGGGATTACAGGCGTGAGCGTATATGTATGTATGTATGTATTCTACTATAATCAGATGTGTTTTTGGACTACATTTTTGGTAATAATTAATTATTATTCATATCGCTATTAGGAGTCGGCTATATCATTTACAAAACTATGAGCTATCTATATCTTTATATATATAATTGAATAGCCTGAATACGACACTAGACAAAATGCATTAGACACTGAATTTAATTTTGTAATGAGGTTGAAATAATCTTTTATGGAAAACATATTTATACTAGGTTTGCTTTGCATTGAATTGAACCGTATTCTGCTATCCTGCAAAAACATGATATCTAGGGTCTGGTTGAGCTGAATTACAAGATCCTCGCGTCTCCGCATAGTGTCCGCCCGGCATCCGGCTACTGGACAGATATAGAGGAATGTAAAAGCGTAAGGTGCCTCCATAGATTGTATACCATTTCTCTCCAAAATAACTTCCACGCGGGTGGGGCCGCGGACAAAATCTAGTATATTTATATGTTTATGTATAAACATATAAATATACTAGATATATATGGCTGTATATAACGCGACGGTACAATTATGACTGCTAAACGTTATTTGAAGCTTAATGGTTGCTACTATTCTACAACTGAGTTTCACTACTACTTGAATCTACTCTGTGTACAGCGCGTTCACATAAATGAGACCTCACACGCCAGTGCAAGCGCCGGCCGTCCCTTTGAAATATCCCTTTGGGCCTCGGTTATTGCTCACCTCTAATCCGACAGAATTTAGCGCAACATTTTTATTATTATTATTGTAATTTGTTTCCTTCTCAAATTAATTGGTTTCATAATCAAATTATAATTTAATTAATGAGTTAATTAATTGCATTGTGTTTTTGATTGATTTAGTTATAGATCTAATGAGGTGCACGTGGTCTGTGCATGTGAGAATCGTGACTCAAGAACGGATCATTTGGTTAATTAATTATGATTTAAGAGACAGGCTTTGTTGTCGAGAAATATTATTAGTGATCTATAATACATTAATTTACAACCCGAACAAGATAGCTCATTTAAAAGCATGCTATAATATTATAAAATAAGCGGTAAAGTCGGTACGTATTCCCATAGATGTACGCAATAATCAGCAATTCATTCATTTCATTCATTCATTGAAATATATTTTTCCGCCTAATTTGTTACTTTTTGTTGCTCTTAAACGTTTTTTTGTATCTTTTTGACTTGCCCTTAATATGTAATAAACGATGGGTGCGCTTCTAACTTTCTCACTGTCTACCCCTTCACACATACACACAAATGTGATTAGAAACGAGTGTTCTACACTATTAACTCGAATACTAGTCAACATTTTGCTGGTGGTAGAATATTCATATCCGCCCGGATAGCGACCACCGTAAACAGTGTGTAAATCCCGCCATAGAGGCACACGCAATTCAAATCAAATCAAATCATTTATTTTGCAAATTAGGCCACTAGGGGCACTTTTTACATGTCATAGTAATGTTAAAATCTAAGTCTACCGGTGCTTCAGAAATGCCCACTGGTCTGAGAAGAAGCACCAAGAAACTCAGCCGTAGGTCTTCTGTAATTTGTCATTATATTTCAACAAAAATCACACATAAAATACATTTTTAAACAAGTCACATTCACATGACAAAAAAAATGACGGTATACATGTCAATACAAGGCAGAGTCGTAAAAGAGGCTATACAACTTGTTATTTAATTTTATCCAACTAACAATCAATGAGCAATCCAGGTAGACCAGTCCACACAAGCAGCACCCGTTCACGAGTATGACGCATGTGCCAGCCATCGGCCTCCTCAACCATGACACAGGGAAGTGACCGACCCGGCACATAACGCCGCCGCAAGCGCAGACCCTTAAGCGAGCAGGACATACCCTAATCGCGACAAAGAATGATAGAGAAACAAATTCACAATACAATAGCTTTAACACAAAAACAAGAAGCCAAGACTAATACGACTCAGGCATCTTGTAAAAACAATTTACATTAAACAGAAATAATCAATACATAATCATTTATTGAAATAGATCTGGAAGATGCAGAGCAATTTAATCCCAAGCCTTCTTGTCGTCAAGATAATCGGAAATTTTGTAGTAACCTTTTCTACTAAGCTTGGTTGTTATTATGTTTTTAAACTTATTTATTGGTAATTCTCTTATATCATTCGGAAGTTTATTATAAAAGCGTATACTTTGCCCCATAAAAGAATTACTGATCTTGTGGAGACGAGTCGAGTGTAACACAAGATTATGCTTGTTCCTTGTGTTTACTTTGTGAATATCGCATTTTTTATCAAATTGTGCAATATTTTTACGCACATACATTAGATTTTCAAAAATATATTGCGATATCACGGTGAGAATGCTTATTTCTTTGAATTGTGTCGCGTTCCAAGATCAGCCAGCGTACATCCGGTTTTTGTCGGGGGTCTAGAGTTGGGGTACAATGTGTGACCGTTTTGCTGCCTTCTGAGTTCTCTGACACTATACCCTCTAACCTCTTCTTCACTTTCTTGCGTATGGCGTAGTGTGAAGAAGCAGGCCGGCATGATTGTGTTGAGTATTCGTAATCCATATTATACATAGATTTTAGTTTTCTGCACTCCTTTTCCATATAAGCTTTATAATAATAATAATAATACTAGCCCTGTATTAAACATTGTCCCACTGCTGGGCACGGGCCTCCTCTACTAATGAGAGGGGTTAGGCCTTAGTCCACCACGCTGGCCTAATGCGGGTTGGCAGACTTCACATACTTTCGAAAAATTCTCAAATATGCAGGTTTCCTCACGATGTTTTCCTTCACCGTTAAAGCAAGCGATAATTAACATTTTAATACACACATAACTTCAGAAAAGTCCCTCTGACTTTTATGCCATGCCACTTGGGTTTCGAACCTACGACTTTCGTCTGGCAGTCCGTACCGCAACCAACTAGGCCATCGCTGGCTAATGGCTATAAGCTTTAATTATGCCAAATTTCACACTCCTCGGGAGCGCAGTTTTCCTTCACATATACACGACAATTTATAGATCGATACCAACTAAGCTTTTCAGATCCTCGTAGAAAACTAGAAATAAACTATTCTATTTATTTAAACTTAAAATCAGCCTTGTAAAGTCTTCTTGTCTCTCAGCTGTGTGAAAAATAGAAAGAAACATGATATGAAATCTCATCATGGAATACCATACCGACTACCTGGTGGTATTGATTTTTTTATTATTCAAAAAGTGGCCAAGCGACCACACTGCACCTGGTGGTAAGCGCAGTACCGTCCAGTTAGAGTATCAAGTAGCGAGAGACAATCTATCCCTCGCTACTCAACACAATAATGCCGGCCTGCTAGTCGGCTGAATGATTAGTCTGCACTTAAGTTTGTGTTTGTCTTAATTTAATCAATATGTCTTATGTGTGCAAAAACAACACTTATAATGATATTTTGCTACGCGTTGATCCTGTATACAAGATTGGTTAGTTTTTGTTTGGCATAAAAAAATATGAATACAGAAATGTACGCATTGCAAAGAGCTCTCTTAGATTAGAATTAATATAAATTAAGCTCCTCTAATATCAATTGATGGTATTATAATTAATTTAACGATTACAATAATTAACCACCATTAATTGAATGCACGTAAGTTTTTCATTGTAATTCAAAGAAAAGTTCAGGTCCGTAAACTGTTTTTGAATGTGAATATGACTTTGGTAGGAATAATATTAACCTCAGTTAGACTTAAAACAATTCTGCCAGTTATCTACAGTCAGTGATTCACGGAGTTCAGAATAGTTTGATGGCTTTAGGACGTTAGTTTATCATATTGAACTGCGTCTCTATTATACGCCGTTTAAGTACAATTTCAGGAATTCTGTACCATTGTCTCTTTGCAGTTGGGAAGATATGATTTTTGCCAGATTAAAAGGGACTATATTCTGAGCCGCTTATAATGTCCCACTACTGGGTATGGTACTCCTTTACTTTTTGCTTTAGTCCACCAAGCAACTCTAATACAGGTTGGTAGATTTCATTATTCGAAATACTTTTTTTCTTTGTGTTTTCACAATCAACCAAGACGAACATTAATTATACAAATAAAAAACTAGGTGCCTTAGTGTCAAGTCGAACCCACGACATCCTTATCAGCAGTCTGCTCCAGTTCTAGGCCATTGCCGCCTTGTAAGTATATTGCAGCTATTCATTTCAAAACTTCCAAACAAGAAGCATAAAGTTTTAACGGCGAAGTTTATTCACGACACAAGTGCCGTGTATTAATTAAAATCATAGTCAAAACGCGACTGCGGTGCCGGAGGGGGGGGGGGGGGGGGGGCGAGAGACGGAGGGTGCAGATTAATATCTAAATAATGAGGCTGACGCCCCGCCCCGGCACGTACCGTTAGCATCGTTGTTATTTTAATTATTTAATTAGTGTGGTTTTGTGCTTAGCGCCATTGGGTTGTTAGTGAAATGTGTTTTTACTTGGGGTTGCAATATTCGTTAAATGTTTGTACCTATATTTTGTACTAGCTGTTGCTCGCGGCTCCGCCCGCGTGGAGGTCATGTTTGGGAGAAAAAGTATACAATACAAAATACCAATATTCATGCGTTTAACTTAAAAATGACGGATTTTCATACAAACTTCCATTCCCTATTTTACCCCCTTAGGGGTGGAATTTCCAAAAATCCTGAAATATAAATTTTTTATTTTTAACTAAAATGCCAAATACTAATTTTCATGAATTTAACTTCAAAAATGACGGATTTTCATACAAACTTTCATCCCCTATTTTACCCCCTTAGGGGTGGTATTTCCAAAAACCCTTCCTTAGTGGATGCCTACGTGATAAAAGGTGCCTACTGTCAAAATTTCAAGTCTCTAACCCCAGCCGTTTAGGCTGTGCGTTGATCGATCAGTCAGTCAGTCAGTCAGTTTCTTCTTTTATATATACAGATTCGTTTAAGTTAATAGTATAAAATAGCTGACTGCCTCGCAGTTACGCAGTTGTAATTGCCATACGACTGCTGTGCTGAGGTCTCGAGTTTTATGCACGGATCGGATAAAGTGATATTGGGTTTTTCTATCGAGAAATTCTCAGTATTAGCACGGAGTCTGGAGCTTATTCCCGGTATGGAGAAAGGCACATTACGGGACCGAAATAAATTCAGCGAAAAGTGGGTGTACTGGTTATACCTCTGCCTACTCCTTTGGGGATTGCAGGCGTGACTGTATATGTATGTATCTATTATATGAATATATGTATAAAACAGCATGTGTAGTGGGATTATTTTTCCAAATTTGATACCTTACAAACAACAATCTGAAACATTATTCACCTACGTAATATGCGGCTACGCTTTTATCCTAGCACGGCAAGGTGACCACACTGCACCTCTTGGTTCAGATAAAGTATTAAGTCCTATAACTATACCTCGCTACTCGACATAATCATGTCGGTCTGACGAATAGCTTCTTCACACTGCGCTTGAAGGACCTAGAAGCAAAGCAAGGAAGAAAAACTAAAAGAAGTGAAATTTATTTTATTATTTTCCATCTAACATTTAAACACTATTAAGCAAGTGTTGTATAGAGTGTTTCTGCAGTAGTAACTCATTCAGAGACTTATCACATGCAGTGGCTTAAATTCAGAAGTATTGGTGTTTTTGAGTGGCTAAAATCGACAATAAACTCGCAATCATCTTTTAAAAAAACATTTTAATGACAGCACATAATTTTTTCCTAATATGATGAGCAAACATGAGTATTGTGGTTAGTTTTTTTGTATAATAACTCATTATTTTCCATAAAAGTGAATGCACAATTGTAAATCCACACTTTACTGTATCACTAGTATTCATAAGGGACCTATCACCATCAGATGACGCACTTTCTCCTAAGTGGAACTTATTGTATTTTTTTAAATTCTGGCATGGCAACGTGACCACACTACACCTGATAGTAAGCACAGTGCCGTCCTGATAGGGTATCAAGTAGCGAGAGTCAGTTATCACTAGCTACTCGACAAAATCATGGCAGCCGCGGCTTCTGAGTAGCTTCTTTACACTACGCCTAAAGGACCCACATAGGAAGGAGGGAACACGGGAGCTGGCAAACTGTTCCACAGCTTGATGGCGCAGCAGAGATACGAATTTCCGAACCTCTTGGTTCAGGCCAGGATTATAGACACCTCTATCAAAAAAAAATATATACAATAAATATTTTTGCGGACGGTACTATCGTATCTCTCGAGACAGCACTCGTCGCGGACGGAGGGTGAGCACCGGAAAAAGTGTCGTTTGCTCCTGTGATTTAGCACGCGGTTCACGGTTCAATTCCTGTGTTTGATGGGATGCAATATCTATGTTTGCATGTGGGTAGTTCGATGTCATATTTAGTTTATAAAAAATGATGATAGATATTTTTATGTTCCTTATCTCTGGTCATCTTACGTATAATTTAACAGAAATGCTACATGGTTGTTTTATTTGCAAGGGTTTCGAGTAGTGACAAGATTCAGGGTATACGAATTCCAAAAAAAACAAAAACTAACCTAAAATATTGCTGACATCAGACATTATTCTCCCAATAAGCTACTTACGCTAGAATAAGACTATTTTATAATAATTGACATAGGTTACTGTTCAAATTTTTTTTGAATTTTTGGCATTTTCGGAACTCTATTATCAAGCCTAAACCGAGCCACGCCGCCTTACCTTTTCTTAAGTCATATTAACAAACTAAAATCAGAGAATGACATTAATTTCATATAGAATTCTGAAAATAGTTTGGATCTACTATAGTTTTAAATACCAAATTTTCTAAGTGCATAGAGAGCACCCTACGTGTAGTGACGAGTCTATAATAAAACTGTATAGGTTATTGCGTGATTATACTTTATGCTTAAGTATAGTAAGAGATAATTATTTAAGTATATGAAAAAAAAAATTGAATTCTCATGTAAGTATGGTAGAGTTGCCAACCGTCCTGTTTTCCCAGGACATGTCCTGATTTTTTGAGTATCCTGGGGTGTCCTGGATAGTTTTTAAGCAGCATCCTTGTTATATCTTGTTATATATTTGTTTATATATATATATTTGTCTTTTGCTGGCACCCGTGTGGCACTCCGGTGGCCCTTGCTGAAAATCAGTGTCAGGTGGACCCTCCCACCTGGCGGACGCTGAGCCTGTGGCCTTTTTGGTCATGCTTCGGACACGGATGGCTAGGGTTTATAAATGTGCCGGGAGTCCCTTTTTGTGTATAGTCTATAAGTTTTTCTTTTATGTATTAGATAGCTTGTATCCGTTATTTGTATTATCTTATTTTAAATGTATTCTCTGTGCATTTGTATTATCATACTACTTACTGCCATCTGGTCCAAAGACAATGGCCAAATAAATATATTCTTTCTTTCTTCTTTCATCCTGGGTTTTTCAAGCGCCCTGGTAAGGTCCTGTGTTTTAAAATTCGCACACCACTTTTGCAATCCTTGCTTTCGGGTGAGGGGGGGGGGAGGGTCCGTCACGGCTCGGAAGTGTTTATGGTATTTTAAAAAATGCGTCCTGTTTTTAAATTGTATTGTCCTGGTTTATCTAACATCAAATCCAAATTTTTTTTTAGTGCCTTGATAGGTAGACGAGCATACGGGCCACCTGATGGTAAGCAGTCACCGCCGCCCATAGACTTCTGCAATGCCAGGGCACAGCAAAGCCGCTGCCTACCGTTAAATATATTGTTAAAATATTTTACTTTCGGGGTTGGTAACCCTAAAGTATGGGGATTTCTTCAGAATGCTTTCCTTCATTATTGTTTTCCAATTTCATATTTTCTAGTAATAAAAAACAAATATTCAGGTTTATTGACACATGTAAACAATGTCACGATGGCATCGGCTTGGTCGAAATATGAAATGTATGTTCATTATTCAAGCAACAGATGGCGCTAGTTGTCGCATAGAATTGGAAATACAGTGGTACGTGTGTATAATTAGATTTAATATTCAATTATACAAACATCTATGATAGCATAGGGTCATGTGTATGTTAGAGAAAAACTTGCAGAACCGTTAAACAAATATAAAGTCACTATGACTGAAGATGTTATAAAAAGTGCATACTCTAGATGAATTTATAACTCTTGTCAAAGAAACGGAATTCCAGAAAAATCAACAATTTATGCCGACTATCAGATCAACACAAATACATTTGCGAAACGTTCTCAAATAAATCCATGCCGCATACTCAAAGGTCCCGGCTTGTCACTAACCCGGGAACAGACGAGTCCCGCCACAAAAAACACAAGCAATCTCAGAATATATTTTAATAGCCGAGCGGTGACGGCACAAAGGCGGTTATTTATCGCACGCCCTCTCTCATTGCTTCGACGAAGCACGCTTCAAAAACAACCTACATTCGTCCACCACCTGCGAAAATTAACCTTACCACGCGGTGTTACAGACACATTTTAATTACCCCATCTAACGATTACGACGTTCGAAATTCGAACACGTGAGACTAGTAATCATTCGATGTCCGATTCCAGTTTGTCTTATCGGTTCGGTGGTTTTAATCCATTATAGATCCTATTCCAACACGATAGAGTTGTAAATGGAGATGTGTATTTTGTTTCAAATGTTATTTGTGTTCAGTCTAGAAGCCTGATAATGAATTGACGTCGTACGAGGAACAAGTTCGGAGTAATTCGCGTCGTTTTCATCCGAAGTACATTTGCAGGCGCACTAAGGAATACCAAGAGACATACTAAAAACATTTGTTAGTGCGAAGTACAACGTAAGGATGTCCACTAAATACAAAAATCGATTCTAATCGAAAGTGTCAAAGGCCTTCACTCAAGGTTCTGTTTGATAGACACTTTTCACGGACCTATATTTTTCAAGTCTGTATTAAATTTATGTTTTATCACACATCATTTTAGACAGTTTTTCATGGATCAAAGAGTGTTAGTTACAAAATGTTTTCAATAAGCCTTTTATGTCAGTACTTTGTACTCATTAGTGTTAGCAAACTATTCTGAGGTGTACTTCTCTAATAATTGACAGCCTCCGTGGCGCAGTAGGCGAGTGAGTAGCTGTGAAACGAGAGGCCGTGGGTTCGATTCCCATACCGGGACAAGTGTTTGTGTGACAGATAGATATGTCCGGGGTCTGAGTGTTGTGAGACCGCAAATCTCGCGTGGTCCCTGATACCCACAACACAAGACTCGTATCTTAGTGTGGGGTCCGGGCTATGCGTGTGACTGTTGGGTATATATTTAAAAAAAATCTATGTTCTGCTTAAAGATGTTTTTTTTATCACGCTGCTTATCAATCAGGAAGTTTCACATATCGACTTGTGTCCAATGTTGCCAACATTAGTTACAGAGTTGAGAGTGAAAACAAAAAAGGGACCTCGATCAATATCCAATGTAATGTAGCACTGTATACTATTTAAGTTAATGAATTATACATTTGTACATGGAAACGTCGTATTTAACACAAAAAAATAAATCTCTACATTACATCTCTTTTACATAGAGCCCCGTAACATCAATACAGGTACAATCGATTTTATTTCCCAATGATCGATTTAATCCTCAATAAATCAACATCCCTAGTACCTACAGCTGTATCTCAAGTGGATAGTAAACCACTTGACAAGGGACATCAAAGATCCACTGTGAAGTCTGCAATGTTGACATCGGTCAGTAATTTATTAGTTTGTTTCAATGTTTCTACGAATTTATGGATTTCCTATGATCCTGGGTCCTTTAGGCGTAATGTGAAGAAGCTAAACAGCAGGCCGACATTATTGTGTTGAGTAGCGCGGGATAGACTCTCTCGCTACTTGATACTGTATCTGGACGGCACTGCGCTTACCATCAGGTGCAGTGAAGTCAGTTTGCCGCGCCAGATAAAAAAAAACAGTTGACATGTTAATCATAACCAGTTATTAATCTTTCTTCTGAACAAAATGCCAAATTAGCCCATTCGAAAATCTCTAGATTCTAACCTTTAAAGTCATTAAAGAGACTTAAGTGCTCAAGCCGAGAAAGATACAACAAAAAAATCGTGTTTAATAGTTACTCAAAACTCAAAATGATTTATGGAGAAAACTTTATGGAGACGGTTTACTGAAACATTATTTTATTAAATGGTAAGTACATCACTATTAAGAAAGCAGAAAAAAGCAGTGATCGCCTAGTTGATTGCAGTATGGACTGTCAAGATGAAAGTCGTATGTTAGAAACCCACCTCTGACTTTTCTAATATTATGTGTGTATTAAAAGTTAATTATCTCTTGCTTTAATGGTGAAGGAAAACATCTCATCAAAAGGAAAGGTGAGGAAATCTGCATACCTGAGAATTCTCATCAGAATTTCGAAGATATGTGAAGTCTAGTCTAGTGAAGTGAAAGTGCCAGCGTGGTGTACCAAGGCCTAACCCCTCTCAATAGTAGAGGAGGTCCGTGCCTAGCAGTGGGACAATGTTTAATACAGGGGTAGTATTAAGAAACTAGTTACCATATTTGACAACTTCCAACTCCTTCCTATATTTCTATTTGATTAATTTCGTTGCGGGATAAAAGATAATTAAGCATTTCCAGACACGCCGAGATTCATTACTCGGTGTAGATAAAATGCGTGCCATTGTTGATCCTGACCAAACAGGAGTTACAATGGCGGGTGTGTGGGCGGTATAGTCAAACTAGATAGATTACACTTGAGAACTGAATATCAAAGATTTTTTTTTATCCTGGCACCGCAAAGTGACCACACTGCACCTGATGGTAAGCGCAGTGCCGTCCAATTAGAGTATTAAGTAGCGAGAGACAATATATCCCCCGCTACTCAACTCAATCATGCCGGCCTGCTTCTTCACATTACGCTATGGGCAAGAAGGTGAAGAAGCGGAATTAAAGCTTATAAAACCACTGAGAATTATGATACAATACCTTGTAATTACTATTATTCTGGGTGTTGTTTCTGGGCGCGAAGGAACGTACAATCAACAAAGCCATTTAGTCTATCTTGTCAATAAAATCCTCGTCCAAATCTCTATCTGTTTGTCACAAAAACCTTTCATCCGAAATCTATTGAACCCACGGCCTCCCGTTTCACAGCCAGCTACTCGCCTACTATGCCACAGATTATTATTATTATTAGCCTGGTGTGTCCCACTGCAGGAAAAAGGCCTCCCTACTCTCTTTCCATTTTTCTCTGTCCTTTGCCAGAGATCTCCAGTCCTTTAAATGGTGATCAAAGTCATCCCGCCATCTTCTTCTGGGTCTACCGACGCCGTTTCTTATCTATTGGGACCCATTCTGAAGTAACTTTGGCCCAAAGCCCCTCCGGCATGCGGTAAACGTGTCCTGCCCAATCCCATTTGAGCGTGGCCGCCTTCTGAGTTACGTCGGCGATTCCTGTCCGAGAGCGCAGTACGGAGTTCCGCACACGATCCGTGAGCTTCACTCCCAGAATAGTACGCTCCATCGCCCTCTGACAAACCTCAAGTGCGGACCTCTGACGTGCCACAGATAATATGATAAAATTAAACATATTTTCTATATTCACTTGCTTGAAATTCTAAATTATACTTTGTACTTTTAAATAGTTAATAAAGTTTTGTAGTATTAACAGGGTCAGTTACCTTCTACTTTAATCCTCCATAACTCCAAAAATATTCACCACGTAATTCAACGCTTGATATATTTTTGTGTGATTTTGTTTACTCTTCCATAGTTGTTTTCAAAAGAAATCCCTATCACACGTATCTATTTTATCAAAGGGAATGTAAAGCACTAACCACCAAATAAACATCCGAATTTACGAGGTGACACAATAATTTATTCATCACAAAGGAAAAGTCGAGGGCGGGTGAAGCCGCCGTGAAATTGAAAGAAAACCCCGTGAAAAATAAACAAAACTTTGTACGGTCTTATTTTAGGGAAAGTCTCTATGGAGCGGGGCTTTGATTTTTATGTTGAAGTAAAAGACTAGTGAATGGTTGTCAAAGGGTAGTTTAGAGGTTATTCGAACATGAAGTAAGTAATTTATATTTTTAATAACACCATGTCTATAATTAAAAGTCTTTATAATATAAACAGAGTAAAAATGGGAGGACCACATCAAGAATATAGCTGATCCCGTGTGGACTCGAATAGCAAAGGATAGGAGAAAATTGGAAGTATTTAAAGGAGGCTTTTGTCGAAACACAAGCTGTAGTCTGTATATATAAAAGAAGAAACTGACTGACTGACTGATTGACTGACTGATCGATCAACGCACAGCCTAAACGGCTAGGGTTAGAGACTTGATTTATTACAGTAGATACCTTTTATGACGTAGGCATCCACTAAGGAAGGGTTTTTGGAAATACCACCCCTAAGGGGGTAAAATAGGGGATGAAAGTTTGTATGAAAATCGGTCATTTTTGAAGTTAAATACATGAAAATTTGTATTTGGCATTTTAGTTAAAAATAAAAAATATATATTCCAGGATTTTCGGAAATTCCTCCCCTAAGGGTGTAAAATAGGAGATGAAAATTCGTCATTTTTGAAGTTAAACGCATGAAAATTGGTATTTTGTATTATATACTTTTTCTCCCAAACACAACTTCCACGCGGGCGGAGCCGCGAGCAACAGCTAGTAGACAAATAAACCGCTTACCAATGCAAACTTTTTATCTATAGATATAATAACTTACAAATAGTAAATTAAACACATAGTACTATAAGATTGTGTATTTTAAACAGCAATAAAGTCTTATTTGTTTTTATTTATTTATTTTATAATATAAACAGGGCCTAGTATTATTGATACTAGTCGTGCATTATACTATCCAAGTGCTGGACAGGGGTCTCCTCTACTAATTAAAGAGATTATGACTAAGTTAAATAAAAGTCATAATGGCCTCTTATTGTTCACAAAGTGTCAGAATCAATTTTCAGTATAAACAGATGAAATAAAGTAAAGTAATTGAACTCTAATGATGACGTGTAAAGCTCCGATGACCTGAGCGTCAAAACGGAGGTTAATGATGAATATGAAGACCGATGAGAAACGAAACGCAAAATGAATATCGACGACACGAACATAGAATACGTCCAAGAGTACATTTATCTGAGACAACCTTAGAGTATTTAACACCAACGAATCTATTTACACAAAAAAAAAGTTGCACGACGCACCATAAACCCCTGGAGTAGATATTAGTCCCTAAAAAAACGAATAAAGGCCAGCCTCCCCCTCATCCAGAAAAGAAAACTCATTAGAGTATCGAAGCGTAACCTGCAAAAAGTATGGGATTAAAATGTTTTAACTTGGTCTTTAACAAAACGTCAGAAGTCCGCACTTTTTGCTGTGGATCTATAGAGAACAGCAGCCTAGAAGTACAACTATATGAGCGAATAAAAACAGTTTGATGCGTTCTTAACTTCAGCTAGCTTACGTTTAAATCCGCGAGTTTATTAGAACTACCTCTCAGACCCGGCCCGGCCGACTATGGCGGGACCTAAACAGCCGAAAGTCGCCGTTATTAGCATGGTCACAAGTGCGATTTTCGCATGTTTCGGTTCGGTTATATTCGCCCGGGCCGAGCATGAGAGGTAGCCACGTCTAAGAAAAGAAACTAATTACACAGTCCACGTATCGTTACATGACGTCACGGCATACTTAAAAAGAGATGGTGGGATGAGTTAGATTCGTATTACAAATGGCCACACAGGGCATGGAATAAAGACAAATGGATAAGGTAGTTCTTCGTCCTGCAGGGGCGATGGTTAATGTATGTATGACTAATATGAGTGACAAATACAAGTCACCTTTTTTCTAAAAAAGGCACTGGTCCTTTAAATGTCCTTGCCTTTTTTAATAAGGAAAATCATTGAGCAGGTAAATCCACTATTTGTAACAAACATTTAGTCCGTGACTGTGATGGCGTAGAATTATCTAAAATACCTAAGCCTAAAAATAAATACTTGACGTTTTAAAATCCTATTTTTTTATTATACAGTTATTATGTTATTCCTGAGAGATTTTGTTTATGTATGGTTACTGTACGAAAGAAAATAAATTTATAATGTCATGATTATTTATCTGCCATAATTACGAACAAAACATAGCATCTATATACATTTTGGCACTTCTAATTATTAATTAAAATCGCATTATAGGACATTTTATATGAAAAATCTTTATGGAAAGTAGTTTCAGAGGTACATATACACTCACGCCTGTGATTCCCGAAGGGGCAGGCAGAGATGTAACCAGTACACCCATTTCGCCGAATTTATTTCGGTCCCATTATGTGATAGGGGGTGAGCCTATCACCATACCGGGCATAATTCCAGACTCCGGGCTAATACTAAGAATTTCTAGCTAGAAAAACCCAATATCACTTCACCCGACTTGGGGATCGAACCTGAGACCTCAGCACAGTAGTCGTAACGCATGCGCAATAACAACTGCGCCACCGAGGCATTAATAATAATAATGATAGTAATTTCAGAAGTATGGTTTATTTATGCTATCGCTAAAACTATTAAGCACAAAAATCTAATTTCCAACATGTCTATAAAAATGAATTTTGCTTAATTACGCATGATCTTAACCAGAAACATTATTTCAATAGCGAGGGGAATTGTTAAGCATCATCTTTCAACATAATTTCCTGGAAAATATGATAAAATGAATTAATTCAATTCATTACTATTTATAACATTCACACCTGACGTTTACAACCCTCCTCTAGACAAAAAGATAATTACATACACTTTTATTACTTTCATAAATGGAATTTACACTGCACGAACGGGTTAAAACAAATAAAACCCTGCCATTTCCAGAACGGCCGGATAGAATTCGGCCCTTGTTTAGAGCAATCCTTTGAAAGGGTTATTCCCGCGGGAGCCATCAATTGAGTTGTGGTTACTGCCCGCGCTCGAACCCGACTATAAGCATTTTTCATACAAATAAAGTTTATGCGCCATTATACGTATGGTGTGGGACGAAAATGCTTTTGGGGTACTGTTACCAATAGTGAAATATTTTTTGGGAATAATTTATAATTTTGTTACAACTTTTTTTTATCCTGGCACGGCAAAATGACCACACTGCACCTGGTGGTAAGCTCAGTGCCGTCCAGTTTGAGTATCAAGTAACAAGAGACAATCTATCTCTCGCTACTCAATACAATCATGCCGGCCCGCTGTGTAGCTTCTTCACACTACGCCATGGGGCAAGGGGGTGAACACGGCCAAAAATCCTACCACAACTCTAGACCCCCGACAAAAACCGGATGTACACTGGCTGACCCCGGAACTCAACACACTTGCGTGTGCCATTGTAGCGGGTTTTACACCCTGAGTTCGCTGGTCGCTATCCGGGCGGATATGAATATCCTACCAGTTACCACCAGCAACTTGGTAGATTTTAATAACATCAAACCTGATACGATGTGTTCATATTAGCCCTATACGTTCATTTTACTGCTGGGTACGAACCTCTTCTACTACTGAGAGGAATTAAGGTACAACTCATTTGAGCCAACCGGCCCCGAACCCGCACCGCCTCGTCGCATGCGGTTAGTATTCTTTATATGGACTTTCATGAATGTGCTCACTACATGAACTCCGAAGTCACGGGATTGCCTCGTTCGTAAGCCGCCCACGCGTGGACGGCGAGTTGACCACTCGGTGACAACTCGCTGCTCGCATGCTTGCCTTGCGTTGCTGCGCATTGTCAACGCACAAGCCCCATGAGCCGCGGCGCGACGTTTACTAGTGACAACGCGGCGTCTACCCATGGACCACCTGCCGACAGCGAGTGGACGCCGAGCGACGAGGGGTACGGGTCGGGTTCCGGGTGGCTCTGATGAGATTTTTTTTTTTACTATCCCGCCCACACACCCGCCATTGTAACTCCTGTTTAGCCAGGATCAACAATGGCACGCATTTTTCGACACCGAGTAATGAAACTCGGCGAGTCTCTGAGAATGCTTCATAACTGTCTTTTATCCCGCAACGCAATTAATCAAATAGAAATATAGGGAGGAGTTGGAAATATAAAAATGAGCTCTGATGAGCTGTGACCTTTAGGCCTTAGTCCACCACGCTGGTAGAATCACAATCCTGTAATCCTGTATTATATTTTACGACTAGCAGTCTGACAACAGCTGAAATTTAGTTCAGTAACAATACAGATCTCTCTCTTTTCCTGGCTATTCGTCCTACATGGTGGTAGGGTCAGCCTTCCTACTATTTCTCCTCCACTTTGCTCTGTCTTCGACGTCGTCTGCGTATAAATTGCATTCTCTCATGACCCTCTGCACTGCATCCTTCCACCTTGTCTTGGGCCTCCCTCTGGATCTTCGACCAGGTATAGAAAGCTGTAACAATACAGATCATTATGTTATTTTATTCTGGCTTCAACCTTGAATCTGCCAGAAAGTACGTCATAAAGGTTTTTAAATTTCCACAGCTTACATACCTACTACTTATAAATACTCGGATACCAGAGGAATCAGAAATGGTTCACCTTTCAGAGAAAAAATGGATGTAGAGGAGCAAGGGGATATTGGTCTTCTAGAATTTCTCACCTTGACACCATCTATCCTGTTTTGGTTACACACTGTAGGCTTTCATCAGACATAAAAAAAATATTATCTTTTTTATAATTTCCTAGATTTTCGACTACATCTTTTTCGAACTGTACTGGTTTTTCATTACGTTTTAATTCAATCTTTGCATTTTACCAAAGACCTGCAACACATCATAATACCAATGGAGTTTTCTTTCAGGGACGCGAAGAAGTTAACAGCCTCCGTGGCGCAGTGGAAGAGAAGCCAGCTATGAAGCGAGAGACCGTGAGTTCGATTCTCGCACCGAGACAAATGTTTGTGTGACACCTATTTGTTTCAGGTCTGGATTTTGTGGGACCGTTGGCCCTCATAGTTCTTGATACGATACGGGTTTGATTTAGTGTGGAGTCAGGATTTTGTGAGTGAATGTTGGGTGTATTTAATATTATTATTTATTTATCCCTTGATTGTTTTATCCCCCTCATAATATTAAAAAAAAGATTAAAAACAAAACAGTCATCGTCATTTATCTATGAGGAAAAAACATACGTTTTCCTTATTTAACAAAATGAGATAAGCAATTCGCGTTTCGTGTATACACGCCGACAGATATTTTAAAATAGCTTTTTAAATTAGCATCTGCTTTAATGCGAGTACGCAAATAATATTAACGCTAAAAATATTTAAAATTATAATTATTCGTTTTTGCATATTTTTACGTAAACACTATTTATTATGTGCACATCTAATACGCTTAATGTGATTGTGTATTTTATGGCTAGAACACGAAACTGAATACTAATCTGTATATATAAAAGAAGAAACTGACTGACTGACTGACTGACTGACTGATCGATAAACGCACAGCCACAACGGCTGGGGTTAGAGACTTGAAATTTTGACAGTAGGTACCTTTTATCACGTAGGCATCCACTAAGGAAGGGTTTTTGGAAATTCCGCCCCTAAGGGGGTAAAATAGGGAATGAAAGTTTGTATGAAAATTCGTCATTTTTAAGTTAAACGCATGAATATTGGTATTTTGTATTGTATACTTTTTCTCCCAAACATGACCTCCACGCGGGTGGAGCCGCGAGCAACAGCTAGTAAATAAATATAGATGAATCTAGAACATCAATTAAATGCATGGCCCACACTCACATAAACATAGTTTCTTAAATATAATCAAGTTTGATACATTAGACTTCTCATTCACCTCACAGAGTTTTTTTTTATCCTTGCACGGCATAGTGACCGCACTGCACCTGATGGTAAGCGCAGTGCGGTCCAATTAGAGTATCGAGTAGCGAGAGACGATCCATCCCCCGCTACTCAACACAATCATGCCGGCCTGCTTCTTCACACTACGCCATGGGCAAGAAGGTGGAGAAGCGGTCGAGGGTCCAGTGTCAGAGTACTTAGAAGGCCGCGTAATGGCCAAACAACGTACCCCAACTCAATACCCCCGACAAAAACCGGATGTACACTGGCTGATCCCGGCACGCGACACACTTGTCTGTGCCACTATGGCGGGTTTTTCACCCTGTGTACGGTGGTCGCTATCCGGGCGGATATAAATATCCTACCACCAGCGAAAGAAAGAGTATTTATGTTAATGAGAAGTTTGATGACCAAGTGATCGATTCCCAGATATGACAAATACAAATATATTACAATACAATAGAATTTAACATCATGGGACCAAAATAAGTTTAGGGAATCGTGTATTATTAACTTATTGTGGTAGGACACGTGGAAGGAAAGAGGAGCCGCGGAAGGGCACCGGCCAGATGGACCGACACCGTGAAAGAAGTCTCGAAAAGCAGTATACAGACTTCCATCCGGATGGCCGAAGACCGTGCGTCCTGGAGAGCCTTGGTGAAGAAAGTGATGACCTCATATAGTCACGACCCCCAGACACGAGGAGGCGACGAAGAAGAGAGGGAGTATTATTTTTTTATTAAATATTTTGTAGCTAGCCAGCTACCAACAAATGTGATAGTATACGGCCACTTCAACTATTTAATTGAAACTGCGACTTTTGACTGAACTAAGACTTGACTATGAACTATAAATTGGCATTCACATAAAAATGTTAATCTAATAAACTTTTGATCTATTTTCCATCTTGTATTAGGTCTTCCAAAATCACCTTACGAAACGCAACATCAAGTGGTCACTTCTTACCAGATTTCTACCAAGCTACTGCTTGGCGTTACTCCGGTCGAGCTGGATCAATTATATAGCTCAAACTTTCTACAACATGAGTCTACCACCCTTCTCCTTCGAGGATATAGACTTATATTGTGTTAAAACTTATTGACAGCATCCGTGTGCACCACGAGTAGCGTGGGCGAGTAGCCGTGGGTTCAATTACCGCACCGAGACAAATGTTTGTGTGACATACAGATATTTGTTTCGGGTCAGGGTGTTGTGGGACCGTAGTCCCTCGTAGTATCTTGATACCCACGATACAGGTTTGACCTAGTGTGGGGGTCAGAGCTATGTGTGGGACTGTTGAGTGTATTTATTATTTTATTAACTAAATCAACTTATTTTTACGTCTTATTATCAATTCTAAAATCTCGTTGTAATAATTCATGCGCGGCATAAATTATACGGTCTCAAATTATGAGAAATAATTATGAGCCCAGAAGTAATTATAGCATAATAAATATTTTAATGCATACAAAATAATTCCATAAATTTAAGACGTATACACAACGACCAAGAATGAATTACCGTGATCTTAGATAAAGAATAATATTGACTCATTATGCTGCGGTGGACACCACGGTAGGCCTACTTGCTGGGAGGCCTTTTGGTGGTGTGGCAATTCTCTGGAGAAAGGAGGTGTTTGAATCAGTGTCTGTGATTGACAGTGGCAATGTGCGAATAGCTGTGATTAAAGTGGGTTCTCGAAACAGGTCATTTTTAGTTTTTAGTGTGTATATGCCTGTTAACTCTGCCGAAAACTTGTCTTTGTTCACTGAATGTCTTGGTGTTATAGAATCGGTTATCGATGAAAATAGTGACTGTGAGGCGGTCTTTGTTTTAGGAGACTTTAACGCCCATCCAGGTGAACTTTTCTGTAGTGAAATGATAAACTTTTGTGGGGAACAAAACTTATGTTGTGTTGATATAGATATACTTGGTCTTCACTCTCATACATACACATTCATCAGTGAAGTTCATGGTAGCGGGAGGTGGTTGGATCACTGTATAGTGACTAGATGCGCTCGGGACATTGTAAGTAGTGTGAGTGTACAACATGATGTGTATTGGTCCGACCATTTTCCGCTGATCATAAAGTGTAATCTACAGAGATTACCTGCCAAGCGTTACATCACTGATACATCTGTAAGGAATCAGGTGATTTGGGGGGAAAGAGGAGTTGATCAAATTAAAGTATATAACGCCCTGTGTCACGAGAAATTAAGAGATGTACATTTTCCATCGGAATTAAGTTCTTGTGCAGACGAACTCTGTTCTGATCCTAATCACTTGATTGTTCTGGATAATATGTACAAATGTATTGTGGGCATCTTAACTGAGGCGGCGAAGGGGTCTTGTGCGAAAAAGTGTATGAGAAGAGGTGGTTATATTGCCGGCTGGAATAAATATATCGCGGACGTTCACAGGGACGCTAGGTTAAAGTTTCAGTTATGGATACAATATGGTAAGCCATTAAGTGGTACATTATATAAAGACATGTGTGACAGTAGAAGGATCTTCAAGTCAAAATTAAAGTGGTGTCAAAATAGGCAGGAACAAATAAAAATGGATATCCTTGCCACAAATCATTCCACCAAGGACTTCAAATCCTTTTGGAAAAATACTAACAAAATTAATCCTAGACCGGGCGTCCCTGTGAGCGTTGACGGTTGCAATGATTTTAAATGTATTGCCAATTCTTTTAGAGATTGTTTTATGATGCCACCGGTTTTGAAACAGTGTAAATATGCTGAGACTGTCAAGCCAGAGCGGAAAATTAGTTTCAGCACTAAGGAAATCGCCTTTACAATTAAAAACATGAAAAGAGGAAAATCACCAGGGCATGACGGTCTCAGCATAGAACATTTCAAATATGCTGGAGTACACCTCCCCCGAGTACTGTCCTTATTTTTTACACTATGTCTTAGTCATTCTTATTTGCCGAATGACTTAATGAAAACTGTAGTGGTACCTGTGTTAAAGAATAGAACTGGAGATGTATCACAAAGGTCAAATTATAGACCTATCTCACTTGCTACAATTACTGCGAAAGTGCTAGACGGTATGTTGAACAGTTACCTAAATAACCTAACATTAAACGATGCACAGTTCGGTTTCAGGTCGGGTTTGTCAACTGAGAGTGCTATTTTAAGTCTCAAGCATACCGTCAGGTATTACACGGAGAGAGGCACGCCAGTATACGCCTGTTTTCTCGATTTGACCAAAGCGTTTGACTCTGTAGTCTATGACATACTATGGCGAAAACTTAGCCGAACAGATGTTCCTGTTGATTGTATTGCATTATTAAAATACTGGTATAATAAGCAAATAAATCAAGTGAGATGGGTGGATACTTTGTCTGATGAATATCGGCTACATTGTGGAGTGCGTCAAGGTGGTCTTACGTCTCCGGTTCTCTTTAATCTATACATGAACGACCTGATGGAGAAGCTCAGTAGTACACATGTTGGATGCTTTATTGATGGTATATGTATGAACAATATAAGTTATGCGGATGACATGGTTTTGCTGGCTCCCTCGATCAGCGCACTTAGGACACTCATCCGGGTATGTGAGAAGTATGTGACTGAGCACGGTTTGAAATACAACGGTAATAAGAGTGAGGTATTAATCTTCAAGTCCGGTAAATTTAAACCATGTGTGGTACCTCCAATTGTGCTCGATGGGAATATTCTCAAAGTTGTGGATAACTTTAAGTACTTGGGCCACTTGCTTACAGATGATTTGAAGGATGAAAGTGATATAGAAAGAGAACGCAGGGCATTGGCGGTAAGGAGCAACATGCTGGCTCGCAGATTTGCAAGAGCCACTGAACAAGTAAAAATAACACTTTTTAAATCCTACTGTCAATCTTTTTACTCAAGCAGTCTGTGGGTTCGGTATACGCTGCGAGCCTATAATGTCCTGCGTATACAATATAATAATGCCTTTAGAATGCTGTTGGGCCTGCCGCGACATTGTAGTGCGTCACAGATGTTTGCAAACGCACGAGTTGACGGTTTTCACGCGATAATGCGCAAAAAAGCCGCATCAGCTTTATTACGATTGCGAATTAGCTCTAACAGCATTTTAAAAATGATAGCTGCACGTTATGGCTGTGTTATTCAGAAGTGCTGGGTGGAGAGAGTTATTGGGAAAATAAAATAAATTTGTTATATTAACATAGTTCTCTTAAGTTTTTAAATTTTACTAACATTACTATGGATATCTTTTTGTCTGAAAATAAATGTTTAATAATAATAATAAATAATTATCATGCAACGACGCGACGGTATGTCTATCTGTGAGGCAATCGGGCTATAATGAAGTTCAGAGTTTGCAATATTACCTTCTATTCTTACCTTTCAGCGGTATGACAGTATTGGGCACTAGGCTGGTGTAATTTTATTATAGTTAGGTCTGTTAAACCATTATCTACTTGAAAATCAATGTGACAAATCACTCGTACGCAATTCTGGTAGGCAGCAGCTTTGCTGTTCCATTGGCATAGGCTGCAGAAATCTATGGGCGGAGGTATCTTCTTACCATCAGGTGGCCCGTGTGCTCGTCTGTCTATCCAGGCAGTAAAAAAAGAGATTCATGAAGGTCCAACAAAGACTCGAATCATTCCTCAAAAATCACCGACAAATCCTCGAGATCCTAAGTGAGAAATCGTTCAGGGTCAGTTGTAATTATTATTACACTGCAGGGCAAAGGCCTTCCTACCCTTTCTCCACTCGTCTCGATTTTCAGCTATAACAGTCCAGTTTCTTAAGTAGAATTCAAGCTCAGTCATTTGCAATTACTTTTTTTATCTTTCCACGACAAAATGTCCAGGGAACCTGATTGTAAGATCAAAACAACCACGTAGAGTATCAAGTAGCCAGATACAAGCATCCCTTACCACTCAGACAATCATGCCGACCTGCTACTTACTATTAGGTTAAAAACACAACAAAACAAACCAGCTAAATAACTTCATGAGTGCTATAACAGGTTTTATTCGTATTTCTATAGCACTTAACGAGTGTGTCTTTCTTCAATTTGTCACAGGACGGGAAGAAGGGTCGACGCAAAATGTTGACAGAATCATTAATCAAGTTAGGGTAAAAGAGAAGTAGGTCAGGATGTCTATCTTATAAGTACAAGAGTATGCTAAGAAATTATAGTTCTAAGATGTTTATGTCCATCATAAACAAATTTATGTACAATAATACCAGCCTTGTATACCCTATCACTATCCCACTGCTGGGCATAGGCTCCTTCAGTAATGAGGGTTAGGTTTTAGTCCACCACGCTGTCCTAGTGCAGGCTGACAGACACGTGTCCGCCGTGTGCCACCACTGTGGCAACTGCCGCGAAGACACGGCCCAACATACGTTGGAGGAGTGCCCAGCCTGGGACGAAGAGCGCAGCGCTCAATCCGCTTCCCTCCGGAGCGGGCGGCAGTAATAAAACGCTTTCCCCGCGACAACAAAAAAAAAAAAAAAAAGGCTGACAGACACGTTAAATACATACCTTTGAAATCCTTATGGCAGATGCTCAGGTATGCCGGTTGTTTCACGATGTTTTCCTTCACCGTTACATCAGATAAATAACAATGAATGTACAATTCGACATTTATTCTTATGCTCGAAAAATCAGAAGTGTATGTCATTTGGACTGATTTTGAACAGACTTTCGTCTAGCTAGCCTATTGATGTTCTTGGCAAGATTTTATATAGTTTAGAGTTTAAGTACCACTTAGATCCACTGGGGGATTATATGCTAACAGTTAGCACCAATTCTAGAGAAACAGATTATTCATAATAGCACAACTGTGTGCTTTTAATTTTATTGCTTGCAATTTTTTAGGTCGTACTTAACATTTTGGTCTTTTTAATAGTCCATATCAAAGTTATCATAAAACATTTGACGGTCAAAACATACATGCGTAAAATAGATATAGAAAAAGGAAGTGTTGGAAGCAAACAGGTTACAGAGCCGCGTTTATCGTAAACTGTTAAAGATTGTATCGGTGTTTATGAGCCATTTTATAGGTGAGAATGTTAATGTATAAATAAGTGGATTTTTACTATCGTACCGAAATAACACAATATGGCGTTTGAATTGACAGCACATTGAGTTTATGATGAAAAATAATATTGCAAAGTGGCGAAAACACACTATCATGAAACTATGGCATCTATTTGAAGATAATTTAAAATTGAATTATTTATGATACGCGTGTGGCTAGATATTTTTAAAAAGTTCCGAGAATTTAGCCAATTAATTGATATATTATGTTTCTTTGGTCGGGAGTGCTAACATATTTATTATTCTTCGTCAGGCTGAAAGACTTCTCGCAAATGTTTGCGTTGACGTGATCACTCAAAAACTAGCTAATCCTGGCATTATTTTATTAACTTTATTCATCTTATATAAATATGCATTCATGGTCGCATTCTAGCAAAATTCCATCCCCCTTTGTCATTTTTCAATCTTTTATCAGACAAATATTTCTAAACAAACTCACTAAACTCAACTTAGGGATGCTCATTTCACGCACTTCATTTTCTAAAAGCGACAATCTTTGATAATAAATGTTTCCATTTGTAACGGAAGTATCTTCTTGGTCGCATTCTTCATTAGCTCGTGTCCTTGAAATAATTTCGTTGCTTGTTTGGCGAACTGCATCCGGTTCTCAGCTTCTTTCAGAGCGGTTCTTGCAGTAAGGCCAGTCAAGGAGGAAACCTGGTCATACCAGCGGATAAAGGAAGTAATAATAAGTTCTAACTCATCTCGTTAGTAGAAGAGACAGTGTAATTAACCAGTAGACTCTACTAATTCAGGGCTGATATTATTATTCTATCTTTCTCTTTCTGGGTTTTCGTTCCACATTATGGTAGGGTCATCGTTACCACTGTTTGCCTCCATTTCACTGCTTTCGCCGTCGCTAGCGCATGTATGCATTCACTTATATTTCTCATGTTATTTCACTATTACTATTTTTACTAAAATTGGTAAAAATATTTCGAAACCTGATGATGATCATTGTGAATCGAACTCACGGAGTGTGTCATCTTACTACTATTATAAATGCGAATGTTTGGATGGATGGATGTTTGATACTAAAAAACGCCAAAACGGATAACGGATCTGGTTGAAATTTAGCACAGAGATAGATAGTCTGGAATAGCACATAGCTACTTTTGTTCCGTAAAATATACAGTTTCCATGGGATAGTTTAGTTTTTCACTGAGCAAGGGATCGTCATGTTTTTTGCATAGTGGCAGTTTAGGGATCAAAAAATGACATAGGCTACTTTTTATCCCAGGAATATGCATGTTTGCTATGGGACAGCAATACTTAGAAAAGTGTAACAGCTTAAGATGACTGCATGGATTGTTATTGTGTGTTGTGATTGGAGGTTATTTTCTTCCAAAAATAACCTCCACGCGTGCGGAGCCGTATTCACCATATATTTCATTCAAGACTAAGCCAAGTCGTTTTAGTTCAAACTGTCTTAAACTAAGCCGAATTTTGCTTTATATGCCTTGACTTAAGACTATGTTTCTCCAGTCGTTGAAATCGTGTGAATGATTAAAGCGTCGGTTATTTTGTTTGCGTTAAACATCGACATCAATCTTGTCAATTTCTTCAAGACACTCGGCCTCAATTAGATTAGATAGAAAGTCGTGCGTGTTGTTTCTTCATTCAGTTGTATTTGCTTGATCACAACATGCATTCACACGAATAAAGTGTTTTTACGCTAATTTTCACGCGCCACGCGAAAAATATTGCAGTAATAAAGTAGTTAGTTTCTCATCGTTAATTTTAATTGAAACAAATTTGCACAGCACATTGGTTGTAAACTTCAACTCACACTAATCAGTGCTACAAAGTATGTGCCTATGGAGATTTTTAATGTAATCTTTTTGCTCTACTATTTAGAGTTCAAATCCTCATTGCATTCCATATTTTCATTTTTCTATACCTATCTCTTTAGTTGAGTTCTCATGACAAATTTTCACGTTTTGTCTTGTTTTAATCGAGGATTTAGTGCGTTGTTTTAGTGCCGGTAACTGAGACTTACTAAAGTCCTAGTTGAAAAGCATTTAAGAAAACATAAACGAATTGAAGATAAAATATTATTTGAACAGACATCAATTCGTTCAACTCCGTCTAAAAAAGATCCAACACAAATTTTATATTTGGATTACCGTTCTATTCTTTACAAATATACTAACGGTACCCATCTCAAGTGAATTGCAAACGGCCCGGTTCGCGTGCTTATAAAAAAGAAGTGTGAATGTAAAAATAAAACCACCGCATTTCAAATAGTTCACATATTGCATCTGCGATGAAAGTGGAAGCGTGGCTAAACAATTCGAAAGTATGATATCATATTAATAAAACACTACTCGCGTCGTATATTAACTCGATAGGTAATAACATAGAACGATCTCGCCATGTAACATTTACATGTTAATTAGAACGAGTGCCGTGGAAACTAATGTCTATCAATCGACTCATTACGTACCATTTGGACATTTCTGATGGTATCGTGAATATTCAATTAGCGGCGGTTGTCACGCACCACATGTCTTACCAACATACAGAATAAAACCTGCAAAGAAATTTAAAAATAGAACATGTCGACAGAACCAGAGCTCATCAGTAATCAGCGCGCGCGCAACGCGGTGCAAACCTTCGGGAGAACAATAACTGGTTGTTTGGCCGGTGTCGATGTCGAAACGCGAGGTCGTGCGAAGGTGAGCCGAGTGCTAACACGACGCTCACGAGTACGCACACATGCACACGTGAATATATTTAAACCGGCCAGTGTGAAGGAGCCGTAACTGCTCTCGTCTCGATGTGGATTTCAAGCGTGAAGAGGTATGCCGCAGGTCACGTTACAGTGGCGGCTCAGACCATGTGTGTGGTATTTACGTATAGCTCTGTTGTATAATGTATATTGAAACGTCAGCCGGCCGCACACTGGCACGGTCTCGGCACGCAAAAGCAAAACATGCTGTCGAAAATTTCTTGTACGGTTAGAGAATAAATTAAATTGTATTTTAAACTACTATATTCCCAGAACTGTTTTAGTAAGCTATGTTAGAGATAAGACTCGTTCTAGATATTTTGAGCTTAGATATACTAATGCATGTTATCGTATAAACGCTGAAAATAACAAAATATATCACTCACGACATTGAAGTATTAATTAACGATAAGAAGAAAATCTACATCTGATAAATGAAAACCTTATGGTTTATTCTATAGCGAAAACTATTTAATTCGTACATAAATATTTAATTGAAATTATGAGAACCTACATAAGAAAAATCAAAATTTTAGAGGTTTCGTGGCCCAAATTTCTGTTATTAGCAACATAGTTAGTTCATTGCCCCGAACTCAGTCTATACTTCCGAGCATATATAACTTCTGTTTTATATGCTCGGGGCACCAATCATACTAAATAATTGTCTGACGTTGTTCAAAGTATAAATGAAATTCAACAGATGTTTTACTGTAATTTCACGTCGATTTGTGCTGATGTTGTTAAAGTGAAATTTGCTTAAGAAATTACTAAATATGTTATAAATTTGAAGATTGATATGATTTTGGATATATAGATGCATATTTGATATTATAAAATGAAGGAGTGGGTTTTAATCGAGCAATATTTGAATGGTATAAATACCACGATTATTTCCCAACGTTTTGACCGAGTTGCATCGGCCGTGGTCACGGGCTGACTGAGTAAAACATAAGCGACGTCTTCGTAAGGTGAGCTTTCGTATGGTGGGTGTATCGGCAACTACCTTCCCTTGGTCTTTATTTTTATCTCAAATAATGTCGGTACTTCGACAAACCACAATGACAATGTCCTCGCGCTGAAGTTAATTCATTCTGACGACGTGGTTTACATATACCTACTTATATATACATATAAAACATTTATATATATGCATATCCTTTCTCATGACTAGCTGCTTCCTAGAGCGTTAGATTTGAATTTAGACGTTGTCATAGACTAGTGTAGACAGACATAAGCATTTCTAATATCAGTACCTAGTAGGGTCAGCAATATCTCCTATCAATAAAGTTTATGAACACAAAATATATAAAAAATATATATTAAATTGTTTTGCCGTCAGTACCGCAACCACCTCGGCTCAATAGGGCGTCATTTGCATTGGTAATGTGGCCGCCGCTCGGCGTATTGGTAAACAGAGTGATTTACCTCCGGCGAACGCGGAACGGGCGCCTACCGCGACACTGCGACACCGCACTCAGACACCCAGACACCCAGACACCGACACCAAGACACTCCGTTTTAAAATACATTAACCGGATCTATGCGTCTTGTACTCGCATACCTGTGCCGCTACTTTTATGTCATGTTGAATTGTAGATTAATGTAGGTACTATTGTGACTTCGATTTTAAATCAGTATAGAATGGAATTTATGTATGGTGACGGGTTCGATTTCCAAATGGGGAACAATCACTTTATGTACTTAAATTATGGGCTCTAGAACTTATTATTACTAGTCTTAATCCAGGTACCTACCTATCATTTAAATTTTACAACGAATAAAACTCCAATTTACATCTATGTTCGTTCTGTTATTATCTTTTTAAGATCTCGATTAAACCAATTTAGTAGAATAAGCTCATAGTTATTATAAAATTACAGAACAAGTCTTAATCGCGCAATATTTATTAGTATAAATGTAGAGAACAACGTATAAAAAAACGGAGTAAACACCACATATTATTGTTAAAACATTTACTTTCCTGGTTAAAACAATAGAATTAACCGCCACAATTTAATTTAAAAAAAAATCTGGACCACACAAACATTTCTCTCGGTACCCGTACCGAACACCCAGCCTCTCGTTTGTCGGTCATTGTGCCATGCATAAATCTTACACATACTAGGGTATTTCCTATTATTAGAAATACCGAAGGTATATTGAAGGTATTTACGAGAGTAGTTGCGGGTCCATTAATAATGACAATCTAAGTGGGGAGTAGTAAATGTTTAGCATAAAACGGTGTGCCTTCCGCGCTCTGGTGATCATTTGAGTTGTGAAGAAGACTAGTTGACAGCCAGGATATTCGAGGTTCGTTCGCGGGCAGTAAGAAAGTGTAAACAGTACAATGGTCGCGTAGTTCAGCTAAGAGGGTAATGCTGCTTAGATTTATTATAATGAGAAGCCGTAAAGTAAACCCAGACATGCGGTTGTGTTAATATTAAGCACTGAGATGTGTAACAGTGTTATGTAAATCAATGAATAAAATGGTAAACATTGTATTTGTGTCTTTTTGAATATCCATCTTGCTAGTTTTTTTTATGTTGCTAACACACATTAGTTTTATTTAACATCGTGAATTAGGATATAGAAAGTAGCCTGAGGCGCAGACTGATGAACCGGCCATGACATGAGCCGAGGATCTGATTAGAATCTGTTGCAACACCTTACCGAAACACTGTGTAAGTAATTTTATGTTTAGATACAATAGCATTCATCCTAACGACCGCTATTTGATTTAAGCGATTTTTTTGCAATATTAAGTTATACATATTCGGAAATTGCAAATTTTCTATGTTTTTGTGCATTTTTAAAACGCTCAAATTAACTATTAAAAAAGGGCTTATTGTTTCCAGACACATAAATGCATGAAAATAAACTATAAAGATGCAGTACGTGCTTAAACAAGTAATATATTAATACATATACACTTACACCTTTAATTCCCGAAGGGGTGGGCAGAGGTGTAACTATTACACTCACTTTTCGCCAAATTTCGGTCCCACGATATGATAGGGGGCGAGCCTATCGCCATACCGGGCACAGATTCCAGACTCCGGGCTAATACTTGAAATTTCTGGATAGAAAAACCCAACATCATTTTACCCGACCCGGGGATCGAACCCGAGACCTCAGCATAGCAGTCGTAAACGCATGCGCAATTACAACTGCGCCACCGCGGCAGTAATATATTAATAATTAATATTAATAATATCTTAATTCTACCAAATTCCACGCAAAGGATAATGAGCGAAGTGTCCCCACCCCTCAACAGGTTTGAAATGGGTCTCAATCGATTCATCTAAGCAAGGTGATAATTTTTTGGTATGGGGTCATCTACGAAATGTATAGGGTTTTTTTTTTAATTCAAATTTTATAGTATATAAAATATATAATATTACTATTTACTATTTATTGACTTCCTCGGTAGCGCAGTTGTAATTGCGCATACGCGCATTGCGTTACGACTGCTGTGCTAAGGTCTCGGGTTTGATCCCCGGGTCGGGTAAAGTGATATTGGGTTTTTCTATCTAAAAATTCTCAGTATTAGCTCGGAGTCTGGAATTTGTGCCCGGTATGGCGATGGGCTCGCCCCCTATCACAATATGGGACGGAAAAAAGTCGGCGTAAAGTGGGTGTACTGGTTACACCTCTGCCTACCCCTTCGGGAATTACCGGCGTGAGTGTATATTAATTTCGGTGGTTTGGCTATACGTTACTATGCGATAACATATATTGTTTGGTAGAGCTAAACTGCACCTATTTTGATTGTTTGAATGGACCAGCTCGACTGGGATGGTATCATTGTCTTACAGAGAACTGACAAAGTTGTAATTTTACTGTTGCTTCTTTCACGCTCGATGAGACTGTCGGAGAACTAAAGAATGCCCTTTCAACTTCTCTCCATAACCCATCAGGTCGGCAACGGAGCCAATTAGGAAATTGCATATGTTCATGGGCGATGATGATTACTTATCATCAGGTTACATGTTAATTAATTTCGGCTCTCAGATGCATGATTTTTTTTCAACCTTTTCTTTCAAAGGTTTTTCTTTAAGAGAAAAGTTTCGAAGTTCGAACCAATGATCGCTTGTAAATGAGCAGGGTAGAGGTGGTGGGATTGCCTAGGCTTCCGAAAGATGTTATTATGATTGTCATAAGCATTTTAGGCAATCAATATTTTATTGTACCCTATTTTCGACTAAATTCTGGCAAAGCGTTTTGGTGTCCTCTCTACTATCAGAACATCGGAAGACCGCTCCAATGTCATACCCTTAAATGGACATTCACCATGGTATACCCACAATCATGCAGTGTGAGTAAACTACATTACAGTCTTCAAATTGTAGTTGGCTGCAATGAGAGCAGCTCTGTCCTGAAGTCTAGTTTTCAGTAATTCATTTCGATGACTCGGCGAGGACAACGGCGGACCGCAGATTTCAAAAAATGCTTTTAGCTAGACTCTAATAAGTATAACGGATGGTACTCTAAAAAACACATGACCAATCCTGATGACATGCAGAACATTTAGTTTACAGTAAGCCGTCTTGCAGGTGTTAGGGGTATGCATTTAAGTCTATAGCAGTCGCTTTGAGTAAAATTATCTAAATAAAAAACTAAAGTAAGTTTAACCCGCTACCATTAATTAATCAATTTATAGTACGTCAGTTTCATAGATAGATTAGCGTGATACATAACTTGTGACTGATCAGTGTAGGCAAAGCAAACTGATGCATTGATCGGAATATGCGCTATAGCCGTCCGAACTGACGCTTAGACCCAACATATGGTACGGTACGCAGCGGCTTTGCTGTGCCTGTTTTGTCATTGCAGAAGTCTATGGGCGGCGGTGACTACTTACCATCAGGTGGCCCGTCTGCTCGTCTGCCTATCGAGGCACTAAAAAAATGGTCTAGACCCAGTATGCATAGAAATGATTTTTAAATTCAAGGTAGAATTTAATAATGTTACTTATTTTAAGGTAATTGCCTAGGTTTCTAAGACTATATGTCCAAACGGGACGTTTATAACTAATATAGCTCACGAGGTCCGGTTATTCTGTCCTATTACTATCATCGCATCGGTGACAGATTTAACTTTTGCGATTGTACTAAGCACTAAATATATACAAGTAAACTAGATGTCTCCAGCAATTATATTTTCCGAGATCCAGCTAATTTACTGACACCCTCATCACGTCAGCATCATATTTCATACGATAAAAATGCCGAAGGTTCTATGCGCAAATATTTATTTATTTACCACTTAACAACTACTTTTACAGGGTGGCCCTAATACAGTAGTGTTGATCAATGTTTATGCTACTTATATTAAACTTATTAATATCTTATTATATCTCTTATATATATCTTATTAATATCTAAACAGGACGTTCTTAACTGTTGTAGTTTCCAAGATCTAGTTACTTACTAATCAGGTCCTGGAAGAATTACGTACAAAAAATAACTAAAACGTTACTCGGTTATATTGTGAAATAGCGCACGAAAAGCTAATAAAAGAAAGTAACAAATACAAAAAGGAACAGTATTTAGTAGGAATATTTCTCACACACATACACTCATGGCTGTAATCCCCGAAGGGGTAGGCAGAGGTGTAACCAGTACACCCACTTTTCGCCGAATTTCGGTCCCATAATGTGATCGGGGGCGAGCCCATCGCCATACCGGGCACAAATTCCAGACTCCGAGCTAATACTGAGAATGTCTAGATAGAAAAACCCAATATCACTTTACCCGACCCGGGGATCGAACCCGAGACCTTAGCACAGCAGTCGTAACGCATGCGCAATTACATCTCCGCTACCGAGGAAGTCAATAAATAGTAAATAGTATTTCTAATATTTCTAATTATTATTTTTTATTTTCTATAGATTCCCCATGGATATATATAATTTTGACGATGTAGTAAGGGTTTTTATATGTCACTTAACAATTATGTATATGTATGGTGTCTGTTGGTGGGTGGGGACGGAGCTCATACAAATTCGCCCATTGTCCTTTATTGTTATAGTGATTTTTTTCCGAAAGAACTTTAAAACTCTCTCCTGCAACTTTTCAAAAATGTCGCTTATATCAAATAGCCCACCAACCGTTGATAAAATTATAATTAATTTTAAACATACATCATCCTGATCTGTTTTAATACGTTATAGAAAAAATATACATACATACGCACTTACGCTTGTAGTCCCGGTAATGGTAGGCAGAGGTGTAACCAGTACACCCTCATTTCGCTGAGCTTATTACCGACCTATATGTGATTGCGGCCGAGCCTATCACCATACCGGGACAATCTGGACTCCAGGCTGTTACTGAGTATTTCGTGATAAAAAATCACTGTTACCTGATCTGAGGATCGAACACGAGACCTCAACACAATAGTCGTCCCGCGTACGCAATGCAACTGCATCACCGAAGCAGTCAATGAAGACGTGAATAGAAAAATATTCACGTTTTAAATGATTTTTATGAAGCTGAAGAGTTCAAAGAATTCTATAGGTTTTACTAATAGAGATATTAAATACTTCCCATCATCGGTTTTTGTCTCGTTTCCTCTCGTAGAAATGTCACTCAACAATAAAAGAATAAATTATAGTTTCAAAAAACTAAAAACACAAAAAGTATAATTCAAGGCTCCCCACGCTTTCTTTACAAGCAAATCAATTGATTTTTTCAAAATTTAATTCATTTCATTGTTTGTAGTCTCGAAACAGCATACAGTACTAAGTTTATAATTAAAAAACTCGATATCAAATCAAGGAACCACATGATAAAAAAATATGATCTAAAATTTTCTTATTTTTTAGTATACCGATGAGTCTGGTTAGGATATGAGGCCAAAATATTGTATTGTCCTTGACACGTGTACTAAGTTTCAATTAAATCGGGCGTCTGGAGGATGGTGAAAATTACGTTGAAAGAATCCGTTACAGGTGAAGCTAATATAAAGCGTGTAAAAAAACAAAATCTCAATAGTTATAAAAATTATCCACTGCAATTAGTTTGATATTTATTCATAACCTTTTATATATAGGTAACTAGCTGTTGCTCGCGGCTCCGCCCGCGTGGAGGTCATGTTTGGGAGAAAAAGTGTACAATACAAAATACCAATATTCATGCGTTTAACTTAAAAATGACGGATTTTCATACAAACTTTCATTCCCTATTTTACCCCCTTAGGGGCGGAATTTCCAAAAATCCTGAAACAAATATTTTTTATTTTTAACTAAAATGCCAAATACAAATTTTCATGAATTTAACTTAAAAAATGACGGATTTTCATACAAACTTTCATCCCCTATTTTACCCCCTTAGGGGTGGTATTTCTAAAAACCCTTCCTTAGTGGATGCCTACGTGATAAAAGGTACCTACTGTCA
The DNA here is from genome assembly GCA_905220505.1 of Laothoe populi. NCBI lineage: Eukaryota > Metazoa > Arthropoda > Insecta > Lepidoptera > Sphingidae > Laothoe > Laothoe populi. The sequence goes on from HG992152.1 coordinate 7,507,565, forward strand.
AAATTTCAAGTCTCTAACCCCAGCCGTTTAGGCTGTGCGTTGATCGATCAGTCAGTCAGTCAGTCAGTCAGTCAGTTTCTTCTTTTATATATACAGATTCTATTGTACGTGTGTATGTCACGGTACTCCTCCTAAACGGCTGGACCGATTTGAATGACTTTTTTTGTATGCGTTTGAGTGGCGCCCCCTGGATGGTTTAGATTCAACAAATCAGCCCGGCAGATGGCGCTGCAGTCGGTGTGGCGTTGCTTTTACAGGCAGTACGACGTCTGCCGGGCCCGCTTGTGTTAGTATAAAAACTTTATATATTGATGCTCATAAATGGCAATGTGTATGTTTTAATTTTATTCAAAATATAAATGTGTTATAAGTCCGTAGTCCTTCTGAAAAAGAAATAATACTTATCAATGAATTAACTCATTAATATTTATTAATTACAATTGCTAAGGTCGTACGTTCAAATCCCAGGCCGTGCGTTCAGAATATGTATTTTTTTAATATGATAAACCACATAAGATTTACCATCAATTGGATTTGTGCTCTATATTGTGAATGCTTGCTACCTTACCAGGTGGCATCATGGGACGAAAATAAGCTCGATAAATTGTATTGACGTAGGTATTTATGCTATGAGTTAATTTATAAGCTCTTATCAAAAGCAAGTTTCTCTAACGTATCCGCGTCTCTTAATTTATGATAATCTGTGTTTACTTACATAAGAAATCGATTAAAAACTAATAAAAAACTCCACATCCATAAACTACAACGATATCTAATTTAGGTTTTTTTTGTATCAATATAAACATTTATAGCCTAATGTACATGTACTACAGACTGTGTACTGTAAGGTCTGAACGTCGATCTAATTGGGGCTATTGGGGGTCGAGGGTGCGCTACGGGGGGCTGTCAGCCCGTACCGATGCATCCTGTATTTCGATGTATCGTGCGACCCCAAGATGGACGGCAGCACGGGTGATAAGCCCTCGTTTGCTGTTGACGTCCACGGCGTCTTTCGGTGCGCAGGGGCTCACAATCCCTCCTCGTGGAGTTGGGCCGCTACGCAGCTTCGGGCAGGGGTGGTTCCAGCAATTCTAGTATACCTTAGGATACCCCGCGATCGCTCGGTAAGCACCGAAGAAGGCCAACGCAAGGTTTTAGCTGGTTGGGGTGTATATTCCGGGTACGGACTCGGCCCAGCGGCAGCCCGGATAGCCATCATCCGTGCTAGGGGGATGCTGTCGCTTACCATTACCATTACCACCATTACCGTTTTATTGTTATTCCGCTTTCCCCCGGAGCGTGCGACAGTAATAAAACAATTTCCCCGCAATAAATCTTAACTTCGATTTCTTTCTCATTTTTTTTTATATTTTTATTTTGGCCACACTGCCCGTGATGGTAAGCGCTGTGCCGTCCAATTAGAATATCAAGTAGCTAGAGACAGTCTATCCCTCGTTACTCAACACAATCATGTCGGCCTTCAGCTTCTTCACACTACGACATGGGGCAAGAAGGTGAAGCAGCGGTCGAGGGTCTAGTGTCAGAGAACTCAGAAGGCCGCAATACGGCCAAACACCGTACCCCAACTCTAGACCCCCGACGAAACGGGATGTACACTGGCTGATCTCGGAACGCGACACACTTGTGTACGGAGATCGCTATCCGGGCGGATACGAATATTCTACCACCAGAAATATCAAACAATCAATTATTTATTTTCTTCGACAAGTACAAATTGCGACAGTCTATCACCAGTAGAGCACGCCCGGGCCCAGCGATGGGACAATATCCAAAAACAAAACTGGGTGGGTATGTTATTTCATATATGTATTTTATAAAAAAAATTAGTAACATTAAAAATGTACACGATGTGGCTTTCACAACCGTCATGGTTGTGATTACGGATTATCATAATCCATATTCCAACGAAACGAAAATCTTGTTATGTCTATACATAAAAACATATTACAAAACTAAATCGACTTTCCGGTCCTCGGGGCTTATACAATATATTTGAATAAATTTCAAGATCACATATTTTATATCACACGCGTTTCACTCTCTGTGGCATCAAATTGAAATGAATCAAGACAGAACTTCAATATAAGTTTTCCAAAATAAAGGCTGCTACTAAGAAGCTTCGCAGCAGGCCGCCATGATTGTTTCTTTTCTGTTATCCTGGCACGGCAAAGTGACCACACTGGACCTGATGGTAAGCGAGTGCCGTCCAGTTAGAGTATCAAGTAGCGAGAATCTATGCCTCGCCACTCAACAAAATCATGCCCGCCCTCTGTGTACCTTCTTCACACTACGCCATGGGGTAATGAGGTGAAGAAGCCGTCGAAGGTCTAGTGTCAAAGTACCTCTCAGAAGCCCGCAACACGGCTAAACATCGTACCCCAACTCTAGTCCCCCGAAAAAACCGGATAACACTAGCTGACTCCGGAACGCGACACATTTGCGTGTGCCACTATGGTGGATTTTACACCCTATGTACGGTGGTCGCTATCCGGAAAGATATGAATATCCTACCACCTCCAAATTTTTATGTCAAGTAGCCAGGTATAGTTGACCCTCGCTACTTGATACTCTAACGGGACGGCACTGCGCCTATCAGGTGCAGTGTAGTCCATTTGCCGTGCCAGGATAAAAAAACAGAAGAATGCTGTCGATCAATTCCCTCATTTATTTATTAGAAGAATATCGGAAAACGCGGATTTAACTCATTTTGTGTTAAATGATTCTCCTCTGAATATACATACGCACTCACCCTTGATTTTCGTCCAATATTCCGCAATGTCTCAAGACGAAAGTCCAGTGTGTGTTGCCAGTGATGACATATGTCACTGAAACGTGGTCCCTTACTATGGGCCTCATAAGAAGGCTCAAAGTCACCCAAAGGGCAATGGAGAGGGCTATGCTGGGAGTCTCTCTGCGTGATCGCATCAGAAATGAGGCCATCCGCAGCAGAACAAAAGTAGCCGATATAGCCCTCCGAATCGCTAAACTTAAGTGGCAGTGGGCGGGGCACATTGCGCGTAGAACTGATGGCCGTTGGGGCGGAAAGGTTCTGGAATGGCGACCACGTACCGGAAGGCGCAGTGTGGGTAGACCCCCCACAAGGTGGACTGATGACCTGGTAAAGGTCGCGGGAGTCCACTGGATGCGGGTGGCGCAGAACCGGTCATTGTGGCATTCTTTGAGGCCTATGTCCAGCAGTGGACGTCCTTGGGCTGACATGATGATGATGATGATGACTCATCCCTGTAATCCCGATGGGTAAGCAGAAGTGTAATAAGTATACTAACATTTGGCCGACGTTTGTCCTTGGGTGGCCTTGTATGCATACAGGGATAACCGGATAACCGCCGGCTGATGTCACATCACAATATTAAATTGTAATTGTCTAACAGGCCTCTATGTGTTATCTAGTCCACGCACGCCTTACAAAGGTCCAGAACTCCATAGTCCCGAGATTATAAAACATCATGAGTGCTGGACTGGACACAATGAGGATTTGGAAAGATAAAAAGGATTAGTTGGTTAAACTCTAGAAAAGGGTAAGTTTATTAGAGATACCATTGCAGTTTCTATAATAGGATAATAGGGTGTTTGACTGGTGTAACCAAAAAATATAAAACTGCACTAGGAGAAAGGATAGTGAGCAAACATATTTATGAAATACATTTTTTTTATTTTATATGAATTATAAACATTTTATTTTATTCATTAAAATTTAGAATTTTTAATCCTTATCTCTCGGTGCCAAAAACGTAGCAATACCGGCCGCCATTACTCGTGACGACATCACACATAAACATTGCATCCTACGACAAATAAAATTGTAAGGAAGAATATATTTTTCGATATGTAAACGTGTTAATTTCGTCTTCAAGTCTTCTATAAGAACGGAGGAAGACTTTACTAAGGCTGATAGTTTAAATCTGCCACTTCTTTCTTAAAACTTTTGACTTTGGCACAGGGATGAACAATTTATCGGGATTTAGTGACGAGTTTTTACACAAAGTCATTGAACAATATTTATATTCCGGCTCATTAATTTTTGCGGAAAAAATAACAGATAAATGCAAATAATTTGTTATGTTGTTAGGTGTCACATCAGTCACTAATGTTTGTATATGTGCGATGACGTCACACAGAGATAATGTCACGTGACAACGCGTTTTAGAGCGAAATTATATAAGAAAAAATAAAATCACGGATTTTATATAAATTGAGTATATTTCAATATTAAAAATATTACGAGGGCTATAAGTGAAGAGTCATCTATGTCCATCAATTTTCAAAAAATGACAAATTCCCTATTGAATGGTGAATGTGTAAACAACCAGTACTTCTAGCCAGTTCTCTTGTATATTGACGTTTCAACACGTTCAAAATATTTCATTCAAATATTATAATTGGCTTAGCAGTAATAGTGTCATTTTAAATTACACGTAACGTCTGGTTATATCTCTAAAAGCCGAATTATTGACATTGTATTTCTATGTAATATATCAGTAGGTAACTAAGACCGTATTGTTTGAATCGTAGTCAAGTTATGATAACTTTGATTCATCGATCATGTAACTCTGTCAGGTAATAAACAATTCGATATTTTCACTGTAGGCTTTGTTTCGACGCTGAAGAAACTTAGTAAAGTCATAAGAAAGGCATGTACATTTATAAGACATGTTGAGTCTATCTATTGTTATATTAGCCCTGAATATTAACCTCTCATGTATCACAAGAACACCGGTGTTCGGAAGAAGGTAATAAGTAGTGAGTAAAATTACAAGCCAAAATCAACTTTATTACCATAATAATAAAGTTACAAATACGCACGTCAATAAGGGCGAATATTGCCAGTTTGGCAATTATGTCCAGATGTACTTGGTTAAATGTAACTAAACATAATGCACATCTAAAAATTTCCCAGTACAATAATTTATTCTGTTTGTAATTTGTAAATATTTACGCTGGAATTGTCCTGATACTAATTTACGGAATTCCTAACGTCAGTTTACAAACTAGCGGGATTGTTCCCATTTTTTAACGCTCTCGCTTCGCCAAAGCCACATTCCTCAGACAAGCTTGGCTTTGGTCCAAAGATGAAAGAATGTCATTAGAATAGTTTGTTTTTTCTCATCAACAACAAGATTGGCCGGAAGGAAAACGTAGGGTCTCGCGATATTATGACGGAACTGAAACATCCGTTGCCGGCCTTCTTTTTTTAAATTTATTGGAAATTTAAAAGTGGAACATCATTAAAATTTTATACGCTCTGGTTTCGTTAAAGTATCATGAGACCCTTAAGGATTATGTAAACTAATTTACTAAAATACATTTAATTTGCGCTTACAGTACAAGAGGGTTGAGATTTTTTCACTTAAGCTCATGTTTATTCAAGGGAGATTTTTTAGTCAAGGATTTGTAGTTGAGAAATAATCTAAGGTAGCAATGGTTCCAGATATCGTGTCTCAATTTTCTAAGAACCTATATCAAATACATTGAGCAATTCTTTTTTTTTTTTTTTTATGTTAAAAGGAGGCAAACGCGCAGGAGGCTCACCTGATGGAAAGTGATCATCGCCGCCAATGAACATCTGCAACACCAGAGGGCTTGCAAATGCGTTGCCGGCCTTTCAGGAAAGAATATGCTCTCTTCTTGAAGGTTCCCAAGTCGTAACGGTTCGGAAAGACCCCCGGCGATAACTGGTTCCACAGAGTGGTTGTGCGAGGCAGAAAATGCCTTAAAATTCGATTTATCACAATCTTTCTAGATTAATATACTGTTGCTAGGATATTCATATCCACCCGGATAGCGACCACCGTACACAGGGTGTAAAACCCGCCATAGTGGCAAACGTAAGTGTATCGCGTTCCGGGATCAGCCCGTGTACTTGTTAGTCGGGGGTATTGAGTTGGGGTACGATTTTTGGCCGTTCTGCGGCCTTCTGAATACTCTGACACTAGACCCTCGACTCCTTCTTTACCTTCTTGCCCATGGCGTAGTGTGAGGAAGCAGCCCGGTATGATAGTGTTGAGTAGTGGGTGATTTATTGTCTCTCGCTACTCTAATTGGACAGCACTGCGCTTACCATCAGGTGCAGTGTGGTCACTTTGCAGTGCCAGGATAAAAAAAAATACGAAAGTTATATTTAAATAGCAGCGATAGCGTAGTTGGATGCGGTACGGATTGCCAAGACAAAAGTATGTTCAAAACCCAACTGGCATACACCTCTAACTTTTCTAAAGCTATGTGTGTATTAAATGTTAATTATCGCTTGCTTCAACGGTGAAGGAAAACATCGTGAGGAAACCCGCATAACTAAGAATTCTCATAAGATTTCGAAGGTATGTGAAGTCTACCAATCCGCATTAGGCCAGCGTGGTGGACTAAGGCCTAACCCCTCTCATTAGTAGAGGAGGCCCGTGCCCAGCAGTGGGACAATGTTTAATACAGGGCTAGTATTATTATTATTTATTATTATATTTAAATAGGTTTTTTAGAACACGAAATGACAAGTTCACGTTCAAAATTCCATCAGCTCACGCCTGTCCCTGTAGACTTCCTGTATAGGTTAATACTAACCGAAAAAGTTCTTAATTTAACCAGAAATGCTCTAACTACAGACTTTCTCTAGACTCCTTGCGATCTTGCCTCACCACACTCCCAGGTCAGTAGACCTACTCTTGAAATCAATTCCAATCTCGATTGCAACAGTTACAGTTACACTCGATACAGTTTAAATTCCAATCTAGAACATATTGGAACTGTAACTCTCTCAACTAAATGGAATAGAATATTTACGAACTAGCGATCGTAAATAATCTATTTCATTTAGTTACTTAAAATTACATAATTAATTAAAATTAGCAAAATGTAATTTATAGCTTAAGAGGTCTCCATGGATTTTTTTCTTCCAAAAGTAGCCACCACGCGGGCGTAACCGCGGGCAAAAGCTAGTATTTAATATACAGACAAAGTGCCTCTTCAGCTTTATTATAGTAATAGATAGATCGGAAATAATCTATTTCATTTTGTTACTAAAAATTCCGCCGTATTAAGTTAAATCGTGCGCTGGTGTTTTCAAGAGTGCCAATACAGACTTCGAACCCAATCCCAATTTAAAATTGTGATCGAGTATCAAGAGTAACCCTCCTGATTTCCTCGTCTTAAGTAACAGTGTCGTGAGTGCGGTATGTTTGTCGTGCTATTCGACGACGTAATTAGAAATGCGGTTCGCGAATCGTGCGCAGTCGCACCACCGCAGTAGAAAGCGGCGTTTCACTTCGTTACCTACGTCAGGCTACTATGGGAATTCGCTCTGGTGTCGCATTTGGCGCGATAACGATCCATTGTGTAGGATCGGGGCTGTAAACATTTTTCGAAATAAGTTCATAAAATAATTAATACTGAACAGTCGCAAAGTCGTAACTGCTCAAATACGTTTTTGTTTCGTCGGTATAAAAAACTACGAGGACACACCCAGACCCAAATCAAATATTTGCAGATCACATAAACATTTTTCTCGCTGCTGTGATAAAGCCAACTCTCATTTCACAGCCGGCTATTCGAATACCACACAGAGTCTGTCATATACCATGTTCTATGTTCAGAGTAAAACGGTGCATAACTTTTGAGAATGAAATGAACCTCGAAAAAATTATCAAACATAAGATAAATAATTTACAAACAAATCTCACAATAGTAGGCATATGTATTATGTAGGATTCTTCAAACTGGAGTTTTGATTTAGTTATTGGGTATAATTATATACTTTAATATTTAAATAAACCATAGCGTATGATTAAGAAGTAAATACTCGCGCAAAACATTACACTACCTGGAAAACTACGCTTAAAGTCATAAGGAATACGAAATATTTTTATATTGATTAAGCAACCGTTGAAGACGTGTATAATCTATAACAATTACCTTGAATAATTACAATACAGTTAGATACATTCCATTCCATAACCTTGCTATTGCGTGCTCTTTTTGTGACACGCACCGATGGTGTGTAACCACTGGTGTTGATGTGCCATAACTGTGTAGATTTCACTGCACTACTTTCATGTGCGAAGAGCCATTGGCAGGAATCGTGGTATTATAATCAGCTGAACATTATACACTGTCGTATTACGGGTATCTTGCCATCTTAAAAATTACGTCGAATTCCGAGATTCGATTTTTGACAATTCTGCTAAATCAATCGCTATGTATATAAAATATATGTTTAATATAGCTTTATCGTTAAACCTTTCTTTATGTTTTCTAATAATATATAATAATATAGTCTTCTAATATAACTTTTTTATCCTGGCGCCGCAAATTACACCCGAAGCACAGTGCCGTCCGATTAGAGTATCGAGTAGCTAAAAAAACTACTACTTATTTTCATGTATCTATCTGTATATATCTGTATATATAAAAGAAGAAACTGACTGACTGACTGACTGACTGACTGACTGATCGATCAACGCACAGCCTAAACGGCTTGGGTTAGAGACTTGAAATTTTGACAGTAGGTACCTTTTATCACGTAGCCATCCACTAAGGAAGGGTTTTTGGAAATACCACCCCTAAGGGGGTAAAATAGGGGATGAAAGTTTGTATGAAAATCCGTCATTTTTGAAGTTAAATTCATGAAAATTAGTATTTGGCATTTTAGTTAAAAAAAAAATATATGTTTCAGGATTTTTGGAAATTCCGCCCCTAAGGGGGTAAAATAGGGAATGAAAGTTTGTATGAAAATCCGTCATTTTTAAGTTAAACGCATGAATATTGGTATTTTGTATTGTATACTTTTTCTCCCAAACATGACCTCCACGCGGGCGGAGCCGCGAGCAACAACTAGTCTCTTATATTAAAAGAAGTATATTTCAACGTTTCTAACAAAAAAAAACTTTCAAACGCATCCAACGTTTTTCTCGGGCACCCGAAACCGCTGCTCCGGCCACCTTTAGTATAAGAAGGTGAGCAATTAAATTGGGATGTGATATCTCCATAAGACTTGATTCAAACACTGCCCTTATTCTGTTTCATATTGCTTGATGATATTTCACATACTTGCGAAATACTTTTGGAAAATTCCCGCGCAAGTCCCAAAACTTTTACGCTGTTTAACCAGCGATAACTACAAAGATCACACAACGTTAAAAATCTGGGGTACATTGTCTGAGAATTGAGTTTGAACCAATGGTTATTCTTTGCCTATGTGTGCAGCTTAGCATTCGTGACTTCGATTATCGACATCAAAGGAAACTCTGTCCTACGTAATAAATTTATATTCCTTGATTTTTTTTCCTTGGTGTGAGAATTGAACTCACAACTGAGAGAAAACGTAGCAAATGTTTTAATCAAGGTATGAAAGATCATAACAAATCTAGAAGTTATGATTGACGGGAGAAGTAAAATCGCTGATATAAATCGTAGTAAATGCTTAATCCAGGACTAAAACAGTCATAGTTTTAACAAAACTTGCCAAATGAGATAAATAGGTACTACTAGCGTATGTTCTACACATAACATTAAGATAGATAGATTTAAATTTCATAGGAACTCAAAACTTCATACATCAAAACAAATTTAAACAACTCATTGAATATTCATTTCGTTAATTCTGTGACGAGCAATCTATCTATCACTATAATAAAGCTGAACAGGCACTTTGTACATTTAATATTTTTACAAAATTTTGATTGTTACGTGTTATATTATCGATATAGATCCCAAAACAATTGTTTTTGGAAATATTGTCTGTCTGTCACGCCCAAAGTACTGTATTACGACAAAAGAATCGACAATCCTACTAATATTATAAATGCGAATGTTTGGATGGATGGATGTTTGTTACTCAATCACGCTACAACGGCTGGACGGATCTGGTTGAAATTTGGCACAGAGATAGATAATAGTCTGGAATAGCACATAGGCTTATATATTTTTATGCCGGAAAGATGTACATTTCCCGTGGAATAGTTTAGTTTTTCACAGTGCAAGGGATCGACATAATTATTTGCATAATAGCAGTTTTTCTTCCAAAAATAACCTCCACGCGGGCGGAGCCGCGGGCAACATCAAGTAAAATCATAAAGTGTATCTCGAGGTAACATTTAGTCTTTATTGCATTTAAATCGGTGCTTCCAATCTAAAGTTATACCTGTTTGAGAGATGAAATGATTTTATAAATAGTATAAGATATATACGATAACTTCCACGCGGGCGGAGCCGCAGGCAACAGCTAGTTCATAATAATAGTAAATTCACGTCTAGTATGATTATGTGGCTATATAGAAATAGGTAGCTCATTATACTGCATTGACAATAAGGAAGTAGTTTAGTATTCGCAGCGACGACGACGGAAACGCGGAAAATCTGCTCACACGTACCTCATACAAACAATCAATTATGATTATACAAAGTGTATGTATGACATATGCTTTATAAATTAAACCATAATTCAATTACTATGAAGGACTTGGCTAGGGTTGTGTATAAATATTTTTTTTTCAGGCAAATGACTCTCCTACTACAAAACAAAACATTACTTAGTAAATAGGGTGCACCAACGTATACTTCCGGTTCCTGTGCTTTGAGATCCAGTATATTGGACATGCAAGTTCTCATACACCGAAGAATGCCATTTATGGACTTTCTGAGACCGTTCCCAAAGGATATTATAAAAGGAAGTAGAAAATATTATTATTTTTTTTAGAAGTGGTATCTTTTGTGGTCGTATCTTTGCTGCACTGCCGACTCGTGTTCTCTCCTAAAGGTAGAATGAAGAAGCTGCCCAGCAGGCGTGCATGATTGTGTCGAGTAGCAAGGGATTGTTGTCTCTCGCTACTTGATACTCTACCTGGCGCTGCGCTTACCATTAGGTGCAGTATCAGGATTAATGGTGGCACGCTTCAGATAATTTTGTAAACAGCATGAATGGGCCGAGTATACCAACTGTCTCATCAAAAGCTGACACAAGTCAGCTTTTGATGAGAGCTGTTGAATTTCCAGCTGAATAGCTGCCACTACAAAGTGGCAGCTATTCAGCTGGAAATTCAACAGTGTTTCATATCAGTTTAATTTTGGTAGACCTAAATACCCAAGCCCAGACCGTTGCTTTCCCTTAAGGTTTGTATTACACCCGGTGTTCTAGTATTGTGATAGTTCATGATCGGTTGCTATATCACTTATCATCTAGTGACCTACTTGTTTACCAGTTTATACTACAAAAAATATGAAGTAACTAGGTGTTGCCCGTGGCTGCGCCCGCATGGATGTTATTTTTGGAAGAAAAGGTATACAATCCATGGAGGCATCTAAAGCTATTACACCTTTCTATATTTTGCTATGCCCTAAAAAGCGTGCATTGTTCCGCGGTAGCGGTATAAAAAGTAGTCTTTGTCATTTTCTGATCCCTTAATTGCCACTATCCAAAAAGTCATGTCGATCCCTTGCTCTGTGAAAAACTAAACTATCCCACGGGAACTATAAGTTTTTCCGGGATAAAAAGTAGCCTATGTGCTATTCCAGACTATAGTCTATCCCTGTGCCAAATTTCAATCAGATCTGTCCAGCCGTTGTAGCGTAATTGAGTAACAAACATCCATCCAAACATTCGCATTTATAATAGTAAATGCTGCAATCCTAGCTAAGAGTGGTTTGCTTTCCTAACCAAACGAATTGCAAAGAAGGAAGCTACAGGTACGAAATGAGCCCAAATGACACACTCGTCTGACTTTTCGAAGTTACGTGTAATCTATCGAGATGTTCGCTTGTTTACTGATAAAAGAAACATCATAAGGAAACCTGTTTAAGATACCCCTCTTTAAGTTCAAGAGGCCCGTGCCCAGAAGTAAGAAAATGACAATCTAGCCCTGTATTTGTCGGAACAGTTGCGGAATCGACGTAAGTTTTAATTCTGAAGAAAAAAGGCGCTTTGTATTTATTTGACTCCTCGATTTGTCTTTGTGACCATCTGTGCCAACTAAGTTAGATTGATTTGGATCTACTTAATTCCTTAACGGCCAATATACTGTATCTTATGATAATTGTAGTGCAGTAAGGTGCAATTGCATTTTGCCCACTAATAATAAAAATTATTTGAGATTCAAGCATTTTCAGACGACGAAGCATAAAAATAATAAATATCTAGAATAGGGTAGTTGACTCGATTTTTTTTATTACTTTAATCAACAATTTACATTATCTATACCTATAATCGAAAGAATTTCATGAATCTGAACAAAAATAAGTAAATTAGACACCACTCAAATCTGCTGGAAGGGGTAGTTGTCAAATAACAGTACAAGGAAGCATATCTGATACCGTGACGTCACGGTACTATGAATCGCCTGTACTGTACCGTTGTGCGAGGGAGATAGCGATATGTTCCCAATACGCCACCGTTTTCGCTTATGCCTGTGAGTATTTGCTCATACCAATATTTAAAATAAATATTGTGATCTCATTTTTCAAGCAATTTTGATTCTGTTTTTGCAAAACAGTTTCTTTTGCGTATTATAATCGATTGCGTAGAGAATAATGAACAAAATTAAACACAGGAAACTACCCTATTGAAAAATACTTAGTTACGTCTAAATGCGGAAAATGTTATGGTTGGAACCGCACAGTTGCGGTTATTTCCTGTTTTGTGGTTTTAGGCTGCCTTTCCACTAGAGATGTACGAATAACCGTAAGGGATTTGAGTTGACTACTGGTAAGATCGTTTAATTTTCATATCTTAAGTTGTTTTTGACAGTTGTTTTGAATATGCCATAAATATCCATCATAAGGGATGGTTGAATTACCAGCTCAGGGAATAAATACGAGGGCAGAAATGCAAAATCCGACACATCCAACGTGTTCGGAAGATGTATTTTTCTGTCATTTGACCACATATTCACGTGGCTGCGTCGGCTCATTCATGAATAGGTCTCTTCAGTGATGCGTAAAAGGGGTAGATAGGGGTAGGCAACCAAATTGACTCCTGGATCATCTTGCGTAGAAACTGTTGAGTAGCGGGGAATACATTGTATCTCGTTACTCGATATTTTAATTGGACGGCCCTGTCATTCAAGCATTGTTCAAGCATCAGATGCGTTATGGTCAATTTGCCGTGCTAGGATAAAAAAAACTAGACTTACTAATAGCTAAAGTTTGCCGTTGCGATCATAATCCTCCACATGGTAAAATTACCGTTAAAATTATTCATTCCAGTAAGCAATCATAGTTTTGACTAACAAATACAACCTGTAGATCTATAATAATTAACTGTACATGAAGTGTAGTGAAGTCAGTTTGTAGAAAAAACTCTTATAAAAGAGGTATTGAAACTTCGACCCGGAACTTGAAACACCAATGCTGTTTGGTATTGTTTGCGATTCGATTGGATTTCCCGGCATTTTTGACGGTATGAGACTAATGGTTTCTTAAGTTAACGCGAATATTACACACGGACAGTCTGCCCCGTGACCATGAAGGATGTACAGCCTTTGAAACGTTGGGTTAAAAAGTAAAATAAACCGCGATATATTCCTTAAAATTCGTTTTATTTTAAGGTTTAAGACTACTCAAAAATAGTTTCATATTCGATGCACAATTTGCGTCTGATGTCGAACTTCGTGAAGAGTCGAAGTCTGTAATTTATTTTGTCATAGCTGCCTTTTGACAAAACAGCCTCCATGGCGCAGTTGGCGAGTAGCCGGCTGTGAAACGAGAGGCCGTGGGTTCGATTCCCACACCAGGACCAATGTTTCTGTGACAGACAGATATTTGTGTCCGGAGATTGGGTGTTGTGAGACCGAAAGCCTCTCGTAGTCCCTGATGCCCACAACACAAGACTCGTATCTTAGTATGGGGTCGGATGTGTGTGACTATTGGGTGTTATTAAAGGTTGAATACGAAATAGCGTTTATAACTACTCATGTTTACCTTTGTAATACTGAGAGGTTGGCACCAAGTTGGTCATTATATACAGGGGTAGGTTAATATTATCGATCACAAATGACTCTTGATGCCAAGACTCTTGATGACTCTTGATCATCCCTTGATGATCCCAAGTGACTCCTATAAATATTGTAGAGTAAGCATCATTAAGTCCCATTTTTTGTTAATGTTATTTTCCTCGGTGGCGGAGTTGCAATTGCGAATGCGTTACGACCGCGCTAAGATCTCGGGTTCGATCCCCGGGTCAGGTAAAGTGATATATGGTTTTTTATTTAGAAATTCTCAGTATTAGCCCGGAGTCTGGAATCTGTGTCCGCTATGACGATAGGCCCGACCCTATCACATTATGGGACCGTAAAGAATTCGGCGAAAAGTGGGTGTACTGGTTACACCTCTGCCTACACCTTCAGGGATTACAGGCGTAAGTTAATTACTATTAATATTTCTGATAGTTTCGGCTCTAAGGGTAAAGGTTCGTTATTTCTAAGTTGTGCAGTTTTTGTCACGGTATCTACTATGATATGAGTGTTTCTCTATAGGAAAAAAATATGATCATATCGATAGGTTTTCTATAAAATTTCATATTATAGTAAAATTAATTTTAAGAGAATAACTGTAAAAAACAATTTAGATAAACAATCTTATTTCACTAAAAAAGTTAACGAACCAAACTAAACAATAAAAAATATTATTACAAAATTCTATTAAATCCAGTAATTAATTATATACCACGGTAAACGTGTAATCATATAAAATAAACATTTAATAAACTAGCGATCATTACCGCGCGGCTTTTCAAACTAATTCGAGTTAATGAGCACGACAAAAAACCGACAAAGGTGTTATGAATAAATAAGCACTTAACAATGGGGAAAAAAAGAAAAAAATTGTTATTGATGGTGCGCCAGCGTCGTCTCGCTTCTTCCTGACGCAACTTCTGATGCTATCTTGTTCTTGGAAGGTCTGTTCTCTGTCCCTCTTTTACACGTCTATGGGAAAATCGTCCCGTCCCTTTCTGCCATCAATCGATACCCCTAGACATCCACAACAACCAGTTGTGCACGCAGCGTGGAATTAAACGAAACAGGACATCGTTGCTGCTCATATAAAAAAAACAATTTAAATAAATGCAAAATTAATAATGAATTAAATTGACGTATTTAATTTAGCATTTTAAAGAACTCTATTAGTATGTATTATATTGCATACATAATTAATTAGCACTTAAGAGTATTCGTGATTTATTTTGAAATATTACGTCAAACCAATACGTCATGTTAATATGATCAATGAATATTAATGGGATTCGCAGAATGTTAATCAACGAGAATTGTTGCTTATGTATATTTAATTAAGTCATCAAACCATATTTTAATGACTTATTTTTTTAAGATTATTAAAATGTCTAATGGCTTTACAACACGATGCGACGTGATAATTAAATTAGATTAAATCTACCTATGTGTAGTTTTCAATATATACATAGCATACATCACGCTGTTTAGTTGAATGTAAGTAACAAATGCTGTGTCATAGGACTTTTAAATAATTATCTATATATTATAGTCAGTAATATATTTATATAACGCTCAGACAGACATTCAAACTATGTTAATAATCTCTGAACCACAACGCTTCCCGAGACGGGAAAGAATTCCTATTGACGGGCTCAATGGAATAAATGCACCGCAGCGCCCGGCTCGCTTTATGCTCAGCTCACTTGAGAGGCAATTTATTTATTTTTTTAGGGTTCCTCGTAATTAAATAACGTTTCTCCCGTACTCGGGGACAAGTATTCCGTTCCTTTTTTTTAATCAGCAATTCGTCTTGTAATTTTTTACGGGGTTGTCAATGGCCCGTTTCATAAATATTGATTCTTAAAAATTGCATTTAATTTTGCAAATTTTTTATATAAATATTTTAGCATATACTCATGTTTTTACTGTCAAAGAGGTAGGCAGAGATTTAACTAATGTACCTACGGCTCACTGAAGCTACTTCCATTTCATGACGTGTAGACTATCACACAATTTAAACTAAAGCACAAACTGTGATTTCCCAAACTGGGATTTAAACCCGTTGCTAAATCTAACTACAGCTGATTAAATACAAATAATAAATCATAATCCTTGAAAACAGTACAGAATAATCTGTCTATTAACTACGGAATCCAGATAACCTCCATATTCGATCGCTGCTTAACTATTTCTGAATTCATTTCCCACGGTACGTTATTTAACCATTATTGCTATTGAATGGTTATGACTTCCAATAATTGTTAATGCAAACTTCGTTCTTTAATCTTCTACACTTTCACCAACAGATGAAATCGTAATTTAGCAAATTTCAAACGTAATACAGTTGTAAGGTAAGTACAAGTTTTAAAGGCTGATTAAATTCTGTAATGGCTGTCCCCGCGAACTCCATTTCACCTTAAATATCATTGTCCCGGCCCGTCTATCCCGCGGCATAAAATTTTCAGGAATAAAAAGTAGCTCATGTTACTCAGGAATAATGTAGCTTTCCATGGGTAAAAGATTTTTATTTATCGGTTAAGCAGTTTTTGAGTTTATCCATTACAAACAAACAAATATTTCCTTTTTATAATAGTATAGATAAATGCGTCGAGTTCTATGTAATTTCTAAGAAGTCTACAGAACCGATCGCTATATAAAATGTATGTTAAATATGGCTTCATTATGAAACTTTCTTTGTTAATACAATTTCTATAAGTGTTCTCAAAAAATGTTCAAACCATTAAACGTAGATGCAATACAATTTGTGTGTAAAACTACGAAGTCTTTTCACTTGTATCCTATGCTAAAGAAATATCATGCCATACTAGAAACGTTTCCAACTACTTACTACTTTAAAACAACAAATAAAAATGGTGAAAAGATGCATTTTTTTATCATAGTACGGCAAAGTGACACTGCATCTGATGGTAAGCGCAGTGCCATCCAGTTAGAGTATCAAGTAGCAAGAAACAATCTGTTCCTTGCTTCTCAACACAATAATCCCGGCCTGCTATGTATCTTCTGCTCACTACGCCATGGGCAAGAAGGTGAAGAAGCGGTCGAGGGTCTAGTGTCAGAGTACTCAGAAGGCCGCAACACAGCCAAACATCGTACCCCAACTCTAGACCCCCGACGAAAACCGGATGTAGACTGGCTGACTCCGGAACGCGATCCTCTTACGTGTGCCACTATGGTGGGTTTTACACCCTGTGCACGGTGGTCGCTCTCCGGGCGAATATGAATATTCTACCACCAGCATTTCTAGCACCCGGAAACTCCACTATAGCCGTTGTTTGTGTAGGGCGCTCAGTATTCGTATAGCTATATTATATAAGGTCACTAGCTGTTGCTCGTGGCTCCGCCCGCCTGGAGGTTATTGTCGGGAGCAGAAGTATACTATCCAAGGAGTTGTCTTCTGCACTGAGGCACCTATAGCGATCGCCCTGACTCTCAGGTGTTGTGCCTGCAGCTGGAGATTGTATTTAAAGAATACCTCATAAGTTAACCCCTCACTTCGCCACTTTTAGGGATAATTTAGTAAAAACGTTGAAACACGTATTTCTCTATTTCCTACCAAAAGCCTAAATATGAATTTTCAAATCCCTAAGTTGTATTACGAATTGCCCATACAAACTTTCAACCCCTATTTAACCCCCTTCAAGATTATTTTGAGACAAAAGGGAACCTATGTCCATCCCCAGGATATAATCTATCCCTGTGCTGAATCTCATTAGGATACGTTCACCCGTTTAATCATGAAAAAGTAACAACACATACAAACAACAATATTAATTTTAATGCGAAGATATTTTAAAACTGTTATATCTCCTAAGATATTGATTGAGAATAAAATTACGGGCAAATTTGCTTAAAATTAAATACTTGTAATGAATAAAGTATTTATTTGGATAAGGATTAATACCATGTTTATAAAAACCACTTCCCAAATAATGCATTATTTCAGAACAAATTCGATAACCATTAAAAAGGTTATAGTGAGCCAACCGAAAAAGATAGACATATGCTATCACAAACTTTTTTTAGATTTTTTTAAGAGGAACAATTCGGTCATACATGATTGTTATGTAACTTTAACCGTTTACGCAACGGAAGCTCTCAAAAGGATTAAATTTTCCCCGTTTTCGTAACATTTTTCATTGCTGCTCCGCTCCTATTGGTCATAGCGTGATGTTATATAGCCTATAGCGCTCCACGATAAATGGGCTATCCAACACTAAAAGAATTTTTCAATTCGAACCAGTAGTTCCTGAGATTATCGCGTTCAAATAAACAAACAAACAAACTCTTCAGCTTTATATAATAGTATAGATTAGGGTACAGTCTAAAGATAATTAAATTATGGCGAGAAGCCAAACTATGATAATCACCTGACCATTAACATCAAACTTTGGACAAAGCACTGCAGCCGTTTACGCGGCTCCCATGGGCCGTACCGTGATGTTAGGTGGCTATAACCTTCCCCAATAAACAGGCTATGAAATACAAAAAGAGATCAGACGGTACGTCCTCAATAATAGATATATTAGACTTCATACGAGTACTGATTTTTAAATAACATTGGTTTTACGCCTATATTATATTATTATGGAGAGCCTCTGTGGCGCAGTTGTCATTGCGCATACGTTACGACTGCTTTGCTGTGGTCTCGGGTTCAGGTATTTTGAAATACTTAGCATCAGCTCGGAGTCTGGAATTAAGTCTGTTATTGCGATAGGCTCACTCTCTATCACATTAAGAGACCGTAATAAATACTGCCTACCCCTTCGGGGATTAGGTACAGGCGTGAGTGTATATGTATGTTATATTATTATTTACTTACATTTATTTTAATATAAATATGAATATGTATACCCTGTCCCACCGTAGGACATGGGCCACTTCTAATGAGACGGATTAAACGCTGGCCTATTACGGTTTGGTAGACTTTACCTTTCACATTCTTACAGAGCAATTTGCTATAGTAATTTTGCCCGCTCCGTTAAATCCGTGGATAATTAATAATGAATGTACACATATATGTTACTTCAAAAACTCAGAGGTGTGTGCACTTTGGGCTGGTTTTGAAGCTGTAACATTCGTCTCCTTTGCAACCTTGCTAGAATCTCGTCCGTCTAGTCTCGTAAAATGCATTTGAATTTTCTTAACATAGCGAAGGTGCCAGGAAAGAAGACATAGACACAATAATCATAGATAATACATTCGAAAATTAAAAAGAATTATTTTACTTTTTAATTATTGACAATACAATTAAATTAATCGTTCATATAATTTTTATTTTCTACTAAAGCGAATCGCCGTTTTCCCATCTCCCTTCGTACTGAATTTTAACGGACTTCCAAAAGACCGTTCCCAGTTCTTTGCATGCATTTTTTTTAATTGACAACGACTAATTAACTATCAGCTTGCGTACATTTTCTAATCAGTGTGCAAAATTAAGCGGCAATACCTATTGTTAGACAATGCAGGTGACTTGAAGGCCTACGTGACAAAACAGTTCGTTGAAATTAAATTGAAAAAAAAAACTACAGTCAACAAGTTTTTATGTGCACAAAAAGTAGCACCACAAAGGTGCCGTCACACCTCCTGTTCTGTACGGAATAATTATTCAATGTGGAAACATTAATTTAATACCTATCTAATTGGCCAATAACTTTACGGTTTCCGTGTTTTATAGTTTTATTGCCGTACCGATTCCGGTTGTTTTAAAGTATTACCTTGTTTGAGGTTGTAATTGACGCGTAATTAAATAACTTAGTACCAATGCGGTAACGCTTCTATGTATGTGTCGTAAAAGTTTTGAGGTCCGTTTATCCTTCTTACTGAGTGAGAAATGTAGATGGCGCTAGTTTAATCCATCCAAATGAAACCAGCATTAGGTCAACTGAAGAAGATTATTGTTCCGCCTTTTAACTTATTGTATGCATATTACTCCTTATCCTTTATTTGACCACTGCGTGGAACTCATAGAATGTATGTTTTATCGACAATGTCCATAATATTATTCATAACTGAAAACTTATTATTTTCCACGTTTTTATGTAAACAGTATTATTCAAATGTTTATGCTGTAAATAAAATAAAACATTTGTTTTTGATTATTATGTTATTTAATATGCTACTTAAAATAACACTAAAAAGAAAATCATTTAATTTCGTTTTATTTTGGCACGGCAAAGTTACCAACCACACTGCACCTGATGGTAATCGCAGTGCCGTCTAGTTAGAGTATCAAGTAGCGAGAAACAACAAAATCAGAAGAAAAATTGATACAAAATTGAAGTAGGAATTATAATTTTAAATATTGGTAAAAGTAAAAGTGGTTGTGCAATGGGAACATCTTACTATCTCTGTCTCATGACTCAGCGTAATGGCCATTACGAACGGTGACGTCATACATGAGCGTGCATCCTTTTTAGTAATTTGACATTTCACCCTTCCATCCGATTTTAATTACTTTTGACTTACTTTTGTTTTAAAGGATTTATGTAATTATTTTCATAGGTTTTTCGTATTGTAGCTTATTAATTACAATTATCTAAAATAACCTCTTAAATACCCTATTCCCTTGAGGGACTTACCATGTGCTGGTTAAGTATTTTAATTAACAAAATAATATCGATAGTTATTTTCAACTTAATCTTATTAAATAATTTAAACAATAAAGCGACATCGCGTCTTTATGAGTAAAGTCAAAACACACACTCTACAGAAAAACAAAGTTTTAAAACAATGAAGTCATCTCTACCAATTCCCCAAGTCTCAAGGGGGAGAAACTTCCCGCATAGTTAACAAAGTTTGCCATCTCTCCACAAAGTTTTGCCAAGTTTAACTAATCGCTTCAGAACTTTTCTTTCAAACGATACAAAAGATTATTTTGCTAGGATTAAATAAATTTAGGCGGATGATTCACGCTCATGGTTTTTTTTACAGTATTGCATATAACTTAAAAGACTTACAGATGATCAAGCCTACATATTCGAAAGTATAGGCAGAGGTACAACTAGGGCACTCACGATTTACAGAGCTTATTTATCATCAGGATATCATCAGTTTTTTACTCTCAGTACGCTGTAAGTAGTCTGTCTAATAAGGAGATACTAGACCAAAAGACTAACTTAACCACCAGAATAACAAGTGAAAGACAAAAACGAAATATGTATCTAAAATCTACAAAAAATCACGCTGTTAAGTGTAAATAATTTTAATGACCCTACAAAGCAAATCATAGCTTACCAGCAACTGTGTTTTCTTCGCATGGCAAAGCTGCTACAATGGGTTTGGCGTGCAAGCAACAAAGGAGCGAGGTCATAGCAGATTTACTACAGAATCTACACGTATTTATTTGGGTGTTATTTGATCCCCCCCTTCGATATGTTTAAATACTCTTCCTTATTTGTCCTGGCCCGGCGAAACGTATGGCACCTGGTTATAAGCAGTGCAGTAACATAATGATGATCGTTGAAACATAGATCCGCGATGTACCTGTATTATTTTCTGTTTAACTAGAGGTTTTTTGAAGTGAAAAACTTCTTTAGGCACGTTCGGGACTTTTAGGATGGGGAAAAAGTACTGAACTGAAAAACACGCTCAGATTATTTTATTTTTGAAATAAACACTCCTATGAAGTTCGATAATTATTGATTGACAAGCGATCATTAACAAAAATTGTCAAAAATGTTACTACTTCATTTACACTGTTTAAAAGAACGCAGTAATTCCAAAGTATTAAGTTTCCACTTTGTCGGTAGTCGCCATGACTGCCTATTGTTTTTTTATACAAAAGGATCAGTTAACCCCATTTTACCTTGTTACAAAGTTATAACTTCTTATTACTTTATGTATGAGGCATAAACGTAAAATATATATAACTACTAATGGATAAAACTTATTAATTGGCGTAACCTTTTGGCTTTATTTGATTTGGTATTTGATAATATACTTTGAATCGAAGTTCCGCAAAATTAGTCTATAACACAACTCACCGATACTAGATAAATTAACTATAGCAGGCGGCACCGCGTAGGGTCGGTTCCGGCAGCAGTTCTCGTATATCTTAAGATACTCCGGGATCACTCCGTAAGCGCCGAAGAAGGCCACCGCGTGGTTTTAGCTGATAGTGTCGGGTGGGGTGTACATAGAGGGTAGTGACTCGGCCCAGCGGCTGCCTGGATAGCCATCATCCGGGTGAGCGGGATGCTTGCTCGTAAGACCGGCTAATCCAATATAACAGTTTTATTCTATTTCGCTTCCCCCCAGGCGGCAATAATAAAATGTTTTCCTCACGGGAAAAAAGATTATGGCTGGTTATCGTCATGGTTTCCGTCAATTTTCGCTATCCAGTACCCTCCCACTAGTAGATACGGAAAGACAAAAATACCTACTGTCTCTTGAAAGCTAGGAATTCTTGGAGTAAATGCATTCATGATCGACCGTGACAACTTACTCAAGGAACCTAACTGCTGATCTCTATAAAATAATTTGCTAGAAGATCTTAAATAGCTACTTTCCACTCGACTTGTATTTTTCTTATACAGACCAATTTTTTTCCCTAAATAATCTTTTTTTTTCATGGAAAAATCCTCTTTAATTCCCGTCTTAGCGACGAGGTATGCCGGGTTTTTACCGGCTAAAGACCCCATGGTTGTCTCCATCAACACTACAGAAGGATTCCGGGACCTCCAAAAGAAACACGCTGGAACCCCTCCAGTGTTACGCTGTATTAGCACGTCAAGAGCGGAGTATCAATAACTCCCCAGCATTCTTACGTACCCCTATACAGAGGAACCGGGGCGATTTCTACCATCGCCTCGGCGTCTACGCCTCCGAGCGGGATCAGCTCTTTCCCGATCCCGTTCCGCAGCCTCCTTCCGAATCATAACTGATTCACAAAAGAAGGCTACCGCTTTCCATTCGTCCTCTCCCGCTGAATCCTCGTTACTGCTATCGCAGTGGTGACAGTTCGCCGTCACTTCTCGCTTTATCTTACACAAGTAATCACCGAAACACCCGTGCCCGGTGATTATTTGTGTAAGTCAAAGAAGAAAGAAGTGTCGCCGCCTCAAAAGATATAGTACGGTATCCTCGTACGATTCTGATGGCCATCTTGCGCTGCAGTCGATAGAATTTCGTTCTGCAGCGTCGGACGCACAGTCTTTGCGACCAAATAGGCGCTCCGTAGAGGGTCATACATCGTACGACTCCTGCATATAGACGGCGAACTTCTTCGCTTGGCCCCCCAATATTAGGTAGTAGTCTATGCATGGCACCCGCTACCCTTTCAATACGCGGGGCCAGGCGCTCGAAGTGTTCTTCGAAGCCCCATCGACTGTCCAGAACTTCCGACCCACCCACGCGGATAAGCGAGTTAGGTGGTTCTCTGCCCCGTGGTAAACAATCTAATACCTAACGATTACGAAAATAAAGTCAATAACCTTAAGATTCACGTAAAAACCGACTGAAAACCGGAATCATTTACTACATTTATTAATCGTTGCAAATTTTCCCATTTTTCTTTGGTAAACTGTAATTAAATGCATATGGGATCTTTGAGGTAAACTTTTCGAATATAAGTAAAAGTTTTTTTAATTCATAAAAAGTACACCGACTTCAATGAAAAACAAATTATGCGTCTCTATAAAATTTGAAGGTTTCCCTCGATTTTTCTGAGATCCCTTCATCAGATCCTGACTTGGTGCCATTGGGACCACCTGGGAAGTATACCCTTTTAAACAAAAAAAAGAATTTCTAGAATCGGTCCAGGCGTCTTCGAGTAATCGGGTAAAATACATAAAAAAAAGATTCCGACGAATTGTTAACCTCCTCCTTTTTTTGAAGTTGGTTAAAAATAAGATTAATTAAACTCGCTTATATTGTTAAAAGTTGTACAGTCTGCTCAGATGAAAGTCGGGGGTGCGAAATATTGATTCTTAATTATCGCTTGCTTTGACGGTGAAGAAAAAATCCTGATAATTTTAAATAAGAGTTTCGATGTTTTTTTTTAATGCCTGAATAGGCAGACGAGCAGACGGGCTATCTGATGGTAATTAGTCACCGCCGCCCATATACCTCTGCAATGTCAGGGCACAGCAAAGCCACTGCCTACCGTGTAAGGTTAAGTCTACCAAGCCGCATTAGGTAAATCTGATGGATTAATGCCTAACCATAAGGGTTAAGGCCTCAATCCATTAGTAGCAGAGGCCCGTGCCCAGCAGTAGGACAGTATACAAGGCTGGTATTACTAACAAACTTAAGCAACAGAGTTAAGTCAGGATTATTAGAATTGCTATATTTTAGGCGGAGACATTAAAATATACAGACGAATTTAAAACCTACTTTAGAATTCCGAAAAAAGCATCGTTTCTAAACGCAAGGGAATAACTTGCGGGGCATTATCCCCGCCGTACCCGAATATTGTGGGGTGCGTAAATTAAACTGCGTGACAACGGGCTGAATGTCCGATGTGCCGTGTCACTAGCGGTAATTACCTAATTATACCACACTAATTACTTTAATTTGATTAGTTGGATGTTATTTGTTTATGTCGATATTCTTTGTCTTAGTCTTATCTGCTACTTTTTTGTTATTATATTCTTTTCCACGATTTATATAACTCACATTGCCTCGTCTCTATCTCATAGACTGATAGAGAATTCCGCTAGCATTAAGCTTTTTATATATTATTGATGTTGCCCGCGGCTCCGCCCGCGTGTAGGTTATTTTTGGAAGAAAACGTATACAATCCATGGCGGCATCTTAAGCTACACCTTTCAATATTTTGCTATCCCATAGGAAGCGTGCATTTTGCAGGGATAAAAAGTATCCTATGTCACTTTCTGATCTCTAAACTACCACTATGCAAAAAATCATGACGATCCCGTGCTCTGGGAACAACTAAACTATCCCACGGAAATTGTACTTGTCCGGGATAAAAATTGGCATGTGCTATTCCAGACTATAATCTATCTCTGCACAAAAATTCAACTAGAGCCGTACAGCCGTTGTAGCGTGATTGAGTAACAAACATCCATCCAAACATTCGCATTTATAATATTATATATAGTAGTAGGCTTGTCTTTAACAATATGTAAATAAATTAATATTTTTAAACGGCGGATTAGGTAAACTCATGTGATTTTAAACAGTTGGTATCGTGAAATAACGTCTATGTGCTAGAAAACTTCGATGGTTTGTAATGATCTATATTGTTTGCTCTTCAATGGGTAGGTTAGATTAGGTTAGGATCATAGAGAATATTCAGAGATTGTGATGTATACATCTCCGAAATGTTATACACTGATACTATTGTTAGGGTAGTCTCCATTTCTTGGCGATACCGAGGGTATATCGAAAGTATTTTATAAATATCCGTGGGTAGATTGACGATAAACACCAACTGAGTGGGGTGAGAGTTGCAATAAAAGATGGCTCTTGAGTACGAACGTATGGTGAGCATCAGCTCCCATCGCCCTATACCACTATTGGTCTGGTGGCAGTTCAGCATAGAGCGTTATGCTGTCCGTGCGCACTTGTGGCTAATTGGTATTTCGTACATCCTTTCATGGAATTGTTAACGATGAGCACTGAGGTGCGTAACTATGATCATTAAATTGATCAATAGCAAATCAGTGGCAATCATCGTTTATGTGCCGTTTAAGGTATCTTAAATAGACACTTTGGAGTGTCTCTAAAACCAATATCATTGTAAGGAATATATTAATATTGAACATAGCTCTATAAATAACACTATTGAACTCTGTCTTTCTCCATATACACAATCACACAATTAACATTGTAATATATGTGGTAATTGCCTCAAAATACACAAAGTTAGATTCTATATTTATAACTATAGCTATGTTGTACAATTATAAGGTACATAGTGTAAATAATTGAGGGTGCCTGAGGGTTTATATAAAGATTAGACCTGTGGGGGAGATCACGATATCTGCACCGGGCGTTTGCGGGCTTCCAATGACGAATATTAAAAAGTGGTCAGGAGTTACGACTCGCGTCCTGGGTAGTTTCCGTACCTTTATATTAATATGTCGTTATATTTATTACGTGTTTTGATATGTATGAAAATAGCGTGCAATAATTTCTGAGAAAATTACCTTGACAAAATAGTGGCAGACTGACAACAAAGTAATACTATAAAGGCTAAATTTTACGTTACATAATACATATTGAAACTGAAACTAACACCCAATAAAATAAGCTATTAATTCGACTATTTTTTATTCGTTCCAGCTTAATACTTAGTCCACCAAGCTGGCCACACAGTTTGGTAGACTTCATACACTCCAAAATTCTTATGGACAATTCCCAGTTATTCAGTATCCTCACGATGTTTTTCTTCACTCTGCTCTAATGCTCTTCAGGTTCGTTTCGAATCCGCAACCAAAGACCAAAGGGTCTCAACAGTCCTTACTGGGCATAACTGCACTAACTTTTATCTTCTTTTTTCTGACCACGCATATCTTTACGAACAGTGATCCGATTTTAATTATTTAACAATATAATATTTGTTCGTCGTATAGAAGCGGCATAGTGCAAAGTGTAGCTAGTCCCCTCACCCCATCGTGTACGCGGAGGGTGAAAATGTAATCTGATTTAGTGGCAGTTACCGACAGGTAAAGTGCTTTTTGCACGCTGATTTTAACTTGTTTACGAGATTTAGGAGGTACCAATTGTTTTATTGAGAGCTTTTTCGTCGAATCGCCGTTTTTTGCCTACCCCACTTAAAAATACAGATGTTTTTTCGCAAAGAAATTTGGGGTCGACACTTTTGAGACACTTTGTTATTATCTATTTATTTGTAAGTTGGTGAGTAGGTATTAGACAAAGGAGAATTTTTAAAACGTTACGTTTGAGGAATTACATTTTAAACGTCGTGAAATCTAATACAAGTTGAAGAATTAGAACTAAAATTTTACAAAGTCGTGTTAAGATCGGAAGTCGATTTTGGATGTGATTAGCACATAACCCAGGTGAATTCCATAAAAAATACAGGCATATGCCGATCAGTGAGATGGAAAAGGCTGCGAATTACGATAATGAAATCACCACTATAACTATCTATATATCTATATACACATACACACACACTCACGCCTGTAATCCCCGAAGGGGCAGGCAGAGGTGTAACCAGTACACCCACTTTTCGCCGAATTTCGGTCCCATAATGTGATAGGGGGCGAGCCTATCGCCATACCGGGCACAGATTCCGGACTCCGGGATAATCCTGTCTAAATAGAAACCCCAATTTCACTTTACCCGACCCGGAGATCGAACCTGAGATCTCAGCACAGCAGTCGTAACGCATGCGCAATTATAACTGCGCCACCCTGGCAGTCTTTTTATACATTCTATAAAAATGACTATTTTATACATATAAAATTATTTTATATGCCTATACTTATAAAATTACTTGTCCTGACTGACTGGCTGATTCATCAACGCAGAGCCTCAACCGCCGATGCTACAAACTTAAAATGTTGGCAGTCGACGCCTTTTATGTTGTAAGCATCCACTAAGAAACGGTTTTCGGACATTTCTCCCCTAAGGGGGTAAAATAAGGGAAAACGGTAATATGGATGTCCGTTATTTTCAAAATATGAAGCACGAAATTTCGTATACGTGGTTCCTGTTTCTTATGAAGCTATGGAAGATGCCAGAACCACCAACAATATTTCCATGATGTAATCTCCTCTTGTTGAAAAGAGTTTCTTAACAGTAAAAGCCAAACCAGCACAAAATGCGTTTGCCGACCAGGATCACTTATAAAGATTGTTCAAACTGCTTCAAATAAGAAAGGACTATAACAAAGGGAATCTTGGGGCTAAATATGGTGATTACAACAAATGAACTATAACCGAGTTTACTGCACTACAATCTTTCTAATTACAAGTGTTGTGTTGCCTCTTGCTGCTTGATGGTGTGATAGATGCCACACAGACTTGTGATAAAACTATTTAGAAGTTATGACATGTTACAATCAGCGTATAGTATATGGTGACAAGACAAGAGAGGAACCGGAAGACGGGCGAGCATAGAGGTTGGCGTAGAGTACAGACTATATAAATATTGTAGATAGATTATATAACATCTATGATCGTGACAACAAGAAGAGCAGTTTACCTGATTGTAAACATCACACATGCACATAACTTAAGCTTGAATTGAAAACCAATGCATCCAACTGCACACGGTATTTTTTTTAATGCCTCGATAAGCAGACGAGCAGACGGGCTACCTGATGGCTATAGTCACCCCCGCCCATAGACTTCTGCAATGCCAGGACACAGCAAAGCTGCTGCCTACAGTTCCACCGTACCGTTCGTTCGGTATTTGCGATACAATGTAAAGTCTCAATATGAGTAATTTCGCTGGCTTCGATATCATTTATATTGAAATTCTGGTGCTTTCATACTGCTGCTTGGTGGTAGAATAGAGAAAGCGGTAACCCAGACTGACTATTGTATAGAAGAGAATTACAACCGAATGTCAATATTTATGACTGTCTGTTCCTTAGCTTGGAGATATGATAGGTTTTATTCACTAAACTGTTAGGCCTGGGAATATAATTCCAGTCCAAATTAAACATATAGAGTCTTTTGCTGACAAATCATCAGCCAGCGAGGAAGTAGGAGGCAACTCTGTTTTTTTCTGAATCAAATAAAAACATTAGTAAATACTTTGTCCACTTGAGCTACCAATATACGTTTATTTTTATAAACTTCAAATGTATCACACGGTTTTTTATATGATTTTGTGATTAAGAGAACCTTGTGCCAGCTCCCTTTCGTCTCTCGCCACTGCACCTTAGTCTGTTTCAACAAATGGTCATTTAACTCTGTGAAATTACTAAATAATAACATTCAACATTCACACTCGTAGTCCTGATCTCACGCTAGTTCAATGTATTGTGGGTATCAAGATTTACGGTGGACTACGATCCCACAAAACCCATACCGGAAATAAATAGTGTCTGTCATAAATATTTGCATCAGTTCAGGAATGCTGTAAAATCCCGAAAACCCCTTCCTTTTGAAAAGCAATCCCTTATTATTGGTCCCTTTGTTCTTCTAAACCATGGTATTCAATTTCCATGACTTTTCAACGATGATGACGGTAGAAACGGCATGAACGTTCATACAAACAGAATTCAACGTCTGCAGAAACTTCACAGTTTAATATCTAACCGTATCGAATCGCCAGCTTCTCGCCAAGATACAGAATTACCTGTGCTGGTCGATTTTGAACTTTATGTTATAAGGAATAAGGGCTTTATGTTTCCTTTGAGTTCACGAAGAGAGCAACTGCGGAATGACTGTGCGTGTCGCGCTAATGGCCCGTGAAATTGACCGTTTGATGTAAGTATTGGAAAAGATTTTTATTTTCCATTTTTAAATTCGCTGTTGGATTGGAGTATGCGGGTGTTACAATTAAGAGTTTATGTTTTATACGAACATTGTTCATGATTATTCAGATAATATGAACCGTAATCTAAAAATAATAATAGTATAATACTAGCCCTGTATTAAACATTGTCCCACTGGTGGGCACGGGCCTCCTCTGCAAATGAGAAGGGTTAGCCGCTAGTGCTAGTTAGTCCAGCACACTGGCCTAATGTGGGTTGGTAGACTTCACATACCTTTTATATTTGTATATCTCAGGTATGCAGGTTTCTTCACGATTTTTCCATTCACCGCTAAAGTAAGCGATAATTTACAAGAATGAACACGTAGCTTTAGAAGAGTAAGCTGTGTATGCCATTTGGGCTGGTTTCGAAAATACGACTTTTGTCTCGTGAGTCCGTACCACTACCAACTAGGCTATCGCTGATAATCTAAATATTTAGCTAATTTAGCCTATACAGAATGCAATAGACTTAGCTATCTGAAACTAATTTGTATAAAGCACTGTTTCAGACACAAACGCGAAATATCATCATCAAAGAAGAAGCATAATATATTTGAATATACTTTTTTATAATATTTTCCTAAGCTATTTTAACTTAACGCCATATATATACATCAATATATTAACACAATAAAATTCTCAATACTTTATCTAAACCCTTGGTATTATCGATAATTGCAATAAAACAACCTAATAAGTTAATTATCCGCTCGCGATAAGACATGGGGAATGTGATAGGCGTAAATGCGCATTACATTCATGATTGTGGAATTATTGTCTGATGAATGATGATAATTGAAATAATATTACAATAGTAGGTATGATATATATCAATACAATAGAATGTTTCTTTAATGTGTATATATAAAAATATCAGCTCTGTACTTTACATTGTCCTACGGCCGGGCACAGGCAATATAGTCTGTCAGTAGACTTGTTATACCTTTTTCTTTTTATTCTGGCGCGGCAAAGTAACCACACTGCACCTGATGGTAAGCGCAGTGCCGTCCAGCTAGAGTATAAAGTAGCAAGAGACAGTCTATAGGGATGCCTATATGTATGATAGTCAGGCCGGCATGATTTTGTTGCGGGGGCGCTACTCAACAAAATCATGCCGGCCTGCTGTTAGCTTCTGTTCCACAGCTTGATGGTGCGGCAAAAATACGAGTTTGCGAACCTCTTGGTTCGGGCCGGGGTAGTAGATACCACGAAGCTGTGGCTCCGCAATCCAGTACGCGTGGTTCTGATATGGAAGGGAGAGGATGGGATAAGATCAAACAATTTTTCAGAGCATTCGCCATGATACAGACGGTAAAATACGTTAAACGAGGAAATATCCCTACGCAGATGTAGCGGTTGGAAATTCTTTTCTAAAAATTCATTCTCATTTTGAAATATGCAGGTTTCCTTGCGTTGTTTTCCTTCACCGTCACAGCTAGAAATAATTAATAATGAATATACACAATAGAAATAATAAACACAATTCCTGAAGTATTGTATCACCCACCATCTTTAACGTCTCACGTTTAAGAAAAAATCGCTTTATCAGATAAGACCGCCCATTGTGAATAATTGTTTCCTTAATTTTTTCTCTCTGTGCACACACATGCGATAAACAGTTGTGTCTTTGTGGTTAAAAACTCTCATTAAGTATTCTCTCATTGTATATTTTGCTAAAATGAAAAAAAAAAACATTAATTGGAAATAAATCTACATTTGGAATTAGGTTCGTACCAAGTACCAACCTGGACGTAATACAACATTTAGACCAATTTTTGGGTGGTGGTCTCTGTCTGGCAACATTGGGCACCTGAATCAACATTTCAAACTTACCAACCTATAATGAGATAAAAGGATGAAACATAAGCGATGCGGGGATTGTTTCTTCCTGATTAGCTACAATAAAAATTCTTTATTTAGAAGATCTTAATAAAGTGACGGCTATTAGAAAGACCTGGAGCAAAATAGGACACGAAGCTGAAGACCGAGCGGGATGGCGAAACACTGTGGATCTGCGCAATCTAGAGGATACAGGAAAATAAATGAATGAATGAATGATTCAGTAATTAATATATAACACCGCCTAATTGAAAACAAATATATCTTAGTACTACTACTCTATGTCATAAATTATCCTGAAATAGTTCTATAATTTTCAGAAAGTCAGCCATATAAAAGTCAGTTTAAAATCAAAGTGCACAACGGATTTTTTTTTATCCTAGCACGGCAAAGTGATCACACTGCATCTGGTGGTAAGCGCAGTGCCGCCCAATTAGAGTATCAAGTAGCGAGAGACAATCTATCCCACGCTACTCAACACAATCATGCCGGCCTGCTTCTTCACACTACGCCATGGCAAGAAGGTGAAGAAGCGGTCGAGGGTCTAGTGTCAGAGTACTCAGAAGGACGCAAAACGGCTAAATATCGTAGCCCAACTCTAGGCCCTCGACAAAAACCGGATGTACACTGGCTAGAGTTAATGAATATAACAAATATCAATGAATTGCTTTAATCACGTGTCCAAACGCAATGCACATGTCGATATAAAGCACCGTCCATTGTTTTCGAACGGCAAGAACTCTGTTATTAATTTGCGAAACAAACATTCCATATTTCAAAACATGAACGAAACGCTCGTGACTAAATGAAAATATTTCTTCCTCACTTGTACAAACACGAGTTAATAATATCATGGCCAGTATAAGATGAACTCAGCAACAGTTTTGTGTGGTGATTATATTTAAGTTTGTCGTAGAATTGTGTATGGACAATATAAAACTGTCATGGCTAATAAGAGAGATTGATTGTACTGTCATAGTAAGGGATCGCCTCGAATTCTTAGTTTTTATTCGTTTATATTTTTAACTTTTTATTATTAAATGCCCTCGCAAATATTGTGTTGTTTAAACGATTGTAAAAACCTTTTTTCATAAAACAAACCATAATTGCAGCTATAATGATACTTACCGATTTCAATTAAGTTTTGTGTATGTGTGTGGTTACGTCCAACATAAAAAATAGAATAGTTTTAGATCGGATAGGTGGCGCTGTCGTCCAGATCTGAATTTACTTTTTTAACCAAAATTCGATCCACAGAGAACGCGGTTTATGGCAGGACAACGTCTACCCGGGACCATTCGTTTGTTATACATAGAGAACAATTAAGTCTGACGATTGCTGAAACAATGTGATGATTTTGTACTTGACTATGAAATAAGACTTTAACAATAGTTAAAATTGACTATAGTTGAGTATATTGTACTAAGTAAAACCCGTAATACTAGCTAGTTCCGGCAAGTCGCGTCTTAGATGCTAATGTATATTAAATAATTTTAGGACGGCATAAATTTTAAGAAATTTCAAGAGCTTTCTACAGTAGGCATATTTCTAAACTGTACTTACCAACAAGTACACTTCTTCGTCTAAAGTATCAACACTTAGGATAAAAAAAAATGTTGTGATATAACTCCCTGACAGGCTTCTTTGCACGATATTTAGTAAATATAAAGCTACAATGTGTTTAGTTTTCTTACAAAAACAGATACAGTAGGCCGACCGGCATGATTGTGTTAAGTAGCGAGGGATAGATTGCTTCTCGCTACTTGATACTGGATGGCACTGCGCTTACCATCAGATGCAGTCACTTTCTCAGAAATAGTCAACGTAGACTAATTTGGTTGCTTTTAGGAAATGTCAGGAAACATCCCCTAAAACCCTTCGTTCCTTAAAGTTTCACAACGCAACCATAAATCCCTTAGCATTGTAGATCTCCAAGTGGTGAATTATTGCCAGGTGCTCCTTTGTCGGCCTTCCAAAAGTACTACGTTGTATTGTTGGACACGTGTCATGTTAGAGTGGCCGATAAGTGCGTCAGAGTCGAAGTAAACACTGATAAGAGCCCACGACGCCATATAGTGGGTGTAGGGGTTGCTTCTGCCCTACTCAATGAAGTTTATAAAATTGCAGGGTTGCGAATAAAACAATAACGTTGTATCTGACTCGAATGCCGACAGTGATAGGTGTATGCTGTGTCGCTCTATTTGATATACTCGTATGGAGTGTAGCGCGGCCGTGACTTTTGTATAGTCATACTCTCTGCGCGGCACCCCCGTTCTGGCCATATGAATATCTACTGTCAGCAGTCGTGGTGTTTATTAATATAAACATAAAATACAATGGTTCTTACAGCTATTTCTCCGTAGGTAAAAGTTTACATTGAATCTAATAACTAGGCGTTGTTAAAGTAGAAATGCGTCGTTTATTTTCTTGGTAATCCCGGCATACGTCCTGTATGTGTGTGGCCGTGATGCCACAGTACTCCCCCCCTAGCGAAGCGTACGGAAGGCTTTACCCGGCGACCCGATCGCGTGGTGTAGGGCTGCTCTGTTGACGGCGGTGCCTCTGGCGATCTTGGTGCGGTGTGGCTTGAGGTAGCGGGTTCGATGTTCGGTGGGGTACTGATGACGTAATCTTCATTGTATAAGTGTGCCGGTTTCAGTCTGTCTATGGATACGACTGTAGTGCGTAGTGGTAGCTGTATCTTGAAATGTTTTTTGTTGCGTTCAACAACTTGGTATGGCCCGTCGTACGGCGGAGTGAGAGAGCTGCGTACGGTGTCGTTTCGGATGAAAACATGACTGCACGTGGCTAGGTCTTTATACACAAATGTGTTTTTGGTAGACGAGTGTGTTTTCTTTACGGGCGTTAGCGATGCCATTGTTTCGGTGAGTCGACGTACGAATTCTGCGTCTTCGATTTTCGGCGTTGAAGGCACGAAAAAGTCAGAGGGCACTTTTAGTGTGCATCCGTATGTCATAAGTGCAGGGCTCATGTTGTCGCGTAGGGCTGTGCGGAGACCGAGTAATACGGTAGGCAATTCCTCGTTCCAGCGTGCGCAGGCGCTTCTTGCCATGAGCGCGGACTTGAGTGAGCGGTGCCATCGTTCGATTTGGCCGTTTGCTTGCGGATGGAATGGTGTAGTTCGGATGCGAGCGACGCCGAATTTTTTCATAAGTGCGTTGAATAGCGCGGACTCGAATTGGCGTCCTTGGTCGGTTGTTACTCGCAGCGGGCAACCAAATCGGGATATCCATCCTTCGTAGAAAGCTTTCGCGACTGTTTCAGTGGTTATGTCGCGTGTGGGTATCGCTTCAGGCCACTTTGTAGAACGCTCGATCATAGTGACACAGTATTTGAGTTCATTTGACGTCGGTAATGGTCCGACGATGTCAATGTGTACGTGTTCAATTCTGTTAGATGGCGGGAACTCGCCTATTTGACTGTTGACGTGTCGGTGAATTTTCACGCGCTGACAACCAATGCAGGCTTTAGTCCATATACCGATGTCCTTGTTCATGGAAGGCCAGAAAAACTGAGGTCACGATTTTCCGCGTCGATCTCACACCTGGGTGGCTTAAATCGTGTTGCGCTTTGACGGCTGCGAAACGATTTGTGAGCGGTAGGTGTGGTCGCGGAGTTTCACTCATTGGATCTTGAGAAAAATGCGAGAGGTTTCCATAGATTATCGACCTTTTGTTGCAGCACGGTTCCTATGCTCTTATCAGAGACGTCGGTCATAAGGCATAATGGTGCGTTTGTTACCGGGTGAGTTAATGTTGTGCCCTCGAGAATGCTTTGGCGGCATTTCTCGAAAGCGACGTAGGTTTCCGGTGTCCAAACAATAGCGGTCTTGTCATTCCTTTTTCTATTGGTGTTCCGCTTGATGGGGTAGACAGTCATGATAAAAATTTAACATTCCCAGAAATCTTGTACATTTTGCGGCTTGGGGTAACTGGATATGGCTGCAGCGGATTCCTAGTAGGTTGTGACTAACCTTTCCTTCAGCTGACCGTTTTTGGTGCTAGGCGTCGTGTTGAGGATTATGTCGCCAATGTGATCGGAGTCCCTTGGGTCGAGCGACGGGATGACGAGCTGAAATTTCTGATCCTCGCCTAGCTTCTGTGGAGCGACGACCGCGACGGCTTCGAACTGCGCAAACCATAGACGCGGATTATGGCGCAAAAATGGTGGAATGCGTACTTGCACTGACACGGCGACGATTTTTTGCTGTTGTTGCGCAGCCATGATGACGGACAGAGTTCTTTCTTCACACGGTAGATTTTTCTTTCTTCGGGATCACGTCGGGGTCACCAATTGTAGGGGTTGCTTCTGCCCTACTCAATGAAGTTTATAAAATTGCAGGGTTGCGAATAAAACAATAACGTTGTATCTGACTCGAATGCCGACAGTGATAGGTGTATGCTGTGTCGCTCTATTTGATATACTCGTATGGAGTGTAGCGCGGCCGTGACTTTTGTATAGTCATACTCTCTGCGCGGCACCCCCGTTCTGGCCATATGAATATCTACTGTCAGCAGTCGTGGTGTTTATTAATATAAACATAAAATACAATGGTTCTTACAGCTATTTCTCCGTAGGTAAAAGTTTACATTGAATCTAATAACTAGGCGTTGTTAAAGTAGAAATGCGTCGTTTATTTTCTTGGTAATCCCGGCATACGTCCTGTATGTGTGTGGCCGTGATGCCACATGGGTGATAAGATACTGCCAATTACAAGGCACGAATGCGTTGCGTGAAGGTAAACGGTTTAGGTATGGGGATATTTTTTCACTGTAGAACACATATTCCACGACTTCAGTAATATATTACAGTGCGTTAGATTGAGTTTCCGTGAGCCGTATTCGTGAATATATATAGGACAATACAGCGCCCCTAGCGGATTGCATTGAAATGAAATGAATGAATAATGCGCAGATATTAAAAAAGAGTGGGTAGAGGGCGCCCAAGGAGAACGTTTACGAATCAGATAAACGATC
Source organism: Laothoe populi (assembly GCA_905220505.1). NCBI lineage: Eukaryota > Metazoa > Arthropoda > Insecta > Lepidoptera > Sphingidae > Laothoe > Laothoe populi. Next base: position 7,543,812 of record HG992152.1, read on the forward strand.
TTCTTCTAAAAGGGCAAATCAGAAGTACCTCCAACCGTCGTAAATGTATGAGAAGATGTATGAATGTGGAAGAGGCGAAAGAAGTGTGTCAGGATCGTAGCTTGTGGCACTCAATAGTCTCTGCCTACCCCCATGGGATACGGGCGTGAGTGTATATGTATATGTATGTATATGAAAAAACTCTTATTAAACGTAGTGATCTTAATGGACTTTAAAATAAGGCCTTATTTACTAGATGCGTATCATAGAAAGGGGTACTTATACAATACTTCAGAGGTACCTATTCCAATTCCAGGGATATACGGATATGCAACCCCGAAGCACCCTAGCTACCAAGGCGGCATCCTCTTTCACAATCTGCGGCCAAGGTATCCCCTACTATCCAACTCAAATACCACATTCCCTCCCGTAAATGCGGTTCCCTCCCGCAAGATTCCCAAAAGTCTGATCCGGCGAGAAAGACAACCCAACGCAGATATGCGAAAGGGGGTGGCGGACGGTTCAGCAAGGCAAGGTGAAAGCCTAGGGCGACGGTAGAAGGCGTATAGTTGCCGTCGGCCAGACACACCATCTGACCTCTGCTTCAGTCGTAGCGGCTTTCCGTTCCACTGAATCAGGGAGAGAGAGGACGATGTGTGCGCCTGCATCTGCGCGAATGCTGACGCATCCTAATATATCCATACAATGCTATTTTGTATCATGAATTCGCATAGGCCGGCTAGTCACTCACCATACAAAACGCGATAGCAAGCTGATTCTTAACGTCAGTTTTCTGTGAGACAGTGGTAATGACCTAGTCGAATCCGATCACACTACAAGACTGTCTACAGCGTCCACTTTAATACAATGTTATTGCCTGTAACTGGGTGGTATTGTCCAATAAATATTTGTGTTTGTTTATACTATAATGTGTACCACCCACTAGCGATCAAATTTTATAAATAAGTAAACTCTAATTATGATCGCAGCTCCCCCCCCCCCCCCCCCCTGTGATAGTTTTTCGGACATAAATAGTCGTTAATATAAATTTAGTATTTCTTGAATTTTGTTTAATAAAAATAAACTTCATCGATATTCGGCCAGCCGCTTTTCTTTAATACGTTATTTTTAAACTATTCGGTAGAGACTGTTGTTTTGTTAAATATTTCGTTGATGTGTCAGTAAAGGAACGTTTAAATTAATAGAACTGGTGAATGGAGTCCAACCCGCATCATCGAGTTAAATCAGCTATCCCGTACCCTTTTTTAAATCATGTACCTAACTATCTTACATTGATAAATATGAATAAATTGATGTTACTGGTTGTTTTTCTATTGTTCTTTATGTTAAGGAAATAATGGCACAAACCCATATGGAAATATATAAGATGTACCGACATACATACTCAATTAATTTATGTATAATACGGTCGTAAAATGAAAAACTTTAAATAAGGTTTTGGCCGTATATATAAAGAATAAAGTGGCTTAAACTCAACGTCGTTTATTCGTCTATTGTTACAGTAAAGCTCAACTAATAAAACAAATTTCAGCCCAAAAAGAAAGTTGTAAATATGGGATTAAAACTCTAACAACATAATTAACAAAACTTTTATTCCCCCATTCAGAACACCGCAGTTTATGGCACGTCATTAGCCGGAACAAATGTGTAGTGTCCATAAATTACCAACACGGCCCCCATTCAAACCCTAAGGTCCATCTCAATGGCATTTAACTGTATCAATAAAATAATTATCCAATCATGAAGCAATTTACTCGGATTGTCCCCAAGTGCGCCGTCTCGTTCACTTACCTTGGCGCTGTGATGCTGTCTCTCTCGGAACAGAGCGGCAACAATCGACGGTGACACGGTTCGCTCTTGGCGTCTGGGATAGTTCGCCCAAGATATAACTACAGCTGTATACACAAATGCTCAGTATCACTCCATACAAATTGCATTTTAGGAACAGCAAATTCTATTTGTTACTGGTCTATGGTTGGTCAACCAGTTAGCTGTGGCCTCTCATGCATTTTCTCTAGTTTCAAGGTCTGGTACTGTATATGATTTTCCCAGTAAAGACTTGTAAATTTGTATGTTTGCTTTATGCGCCAAAAAATGTGTCATAAGACTGTTAAATATACAAGTGTCGGTAGCGATAATTAATCAGCCTATACTTGGGTGGTAAATGTTTTTGACAGCAAATGTGAAATATTTTATAATTCAACAGTCCGTGTATGGATTTGTGTCATGGATTGTGTGAACTAAACTATTCAATAAATTACTAAGAATATCGGTATATCATCAGCTATTTAAGTACAATATTTCTTAGTAAATCAATTAATTAAATTCATGGTCTCGTTAACACAACAATGTTAACAAACAACTTTAAACTTCAAATGTTTTTTATCCAGGGCAAAGTGACCATACTGCACCTTAGTAAGCACAGTGCCGTCCAGTTAGAGTATCAAGTAGCGAGAAACAATTTATCCCTCGCTACTCAACACAATCATGCCGGCCCGCTGTGTAGCTTCTTCACACTACGCCATGGGGCGAGGAGGTGAGAAGCGATCGAGGGTCTAATGTCAGAGTACTCAGCAGGCCTCAATGCGGCCAAACATCTTACAGCTCTAGACCCCCGACAAAACGATCTCAAAGGAGATCATTCATGTTTTCATCAAAATGATGATCTCACATTTCCGTGTTGAATAATACAGCATAAAATTAACAGACGAGCCGGCACTGAAACTGTGTCGTTAATACTCGAGTTTGACACCACCATCGAAAGACCATAAATTTTCAAGGTGTAAATGGAAATGGCTGAATTAATAGCAACACCACAACATGCCACGTCACGCCCTAACACAATCCAATGTCTACATTACTTATTTTATAAAAAAGACCCACCCGAATATATTTCAAATTGTTAAAGCACATAAAAGCGTTACAAACTTAAAGAAAGGGATTTCAATTTGAACTTTTCATATAAACAAAAATATATGTTATTATCTAAAATATAAAAATATCAATTCAAAAAATACGGAAATTATAAAATATGCAAAAGAGATTACGGCCTAAATTAGCTTACAATATAGGGTAAAAGTAACCTAAATTTATGTTCTGAAGACCTTATCAGTAAACGTGATATAAAACTCGTAAATATGTAAACCATTTCCCGGTTTCTTTGTTATGTTAATCGACGTAAAAAGACAAAACTGTACATAAGTGTAACTAAACAAGAATCAAACAGCTTTTATTAGTAACGAAGTAAATCTATAACTTGCTCAACACTTTTACTACATGTAATAAACATTAAATATAACCGTACACATTCACTCTGCTTTCGAAAGTGTTACATGTCCGTATAGTGCACAATCAATCAAAATAAATAATGAAGAGCGCACAAACAAAATTCAGCGAAACAAATCTCTTCAAAGCCGACACAGATAGCTTTCTCATTCAAATCTCCTCAGCTTGCATAAGCCGACCTTAAGCGTCTTCCGCGCGTTGCGAAAGGAGTGCCATGTCTAAAACATCTGTTGCCGAATACTTTATGTAACGTGTCAAACTTTTACTTGTCACATGGTTAGATGGCAAAGATTATGGCTGAACGAATGTAAATTAATGATAACATATGCCTTAAGGTTTGCATAAAGATACAGGCCTAAATGAACCGATGTATCACCTTAACCTGATCGAATACGCATTCATGAAACGATTTCTGTGTTAAAGATACGATCTTTAACACAGATAGAATTGCTTCAAAAAGTTAAAGATGTGTGCTGTACGGAATCAAACTTGCAAGATACATCTCGACAGTACCACTAAGCTATCGCTGCTAATCATGGTGAAAACCCAGTATAGTAGCCCGTATAGGCAAGTCACCTAATCAAGGGGTCAAGGGGTCAACCAGTGTATTCAAGTTTAACAACCGTCAATAGATGTTATAATATATGTTTCGATGGTTGACATACTATCTAGAACTATACTGTACTTACTGCCAGTAGCAGTGTCATTCTTAGACGGGTGGCGGCGCGATGGTCTCGTGCTGCTGTTGATGCCGAGGGTGTCATATCGTTTGGGGCGTCTCATCCTTAAGAGGTAATGCAAAGGCACCGCGTAGAGCCGGTTCCAACGGCAATCCAGAGCTTACTCAGTATCTCCCGCGACTGACTCAGAAGAGCATCACGAAGATTTTAGTAGATATACCAGCGTAGGAAAATTGGCTAGGACCCCGATCTAGTTACTTGAATGAACTGGATTCGTAATTCGGTGAGGTCGGCATAACCATACCTCCTCCTTGAGGACAGGAAGTTATCCGTGAAATGGATTTATCCCATTGGAAAAAAGTGTTATCGTGCCAGGATAATAATAGAATCCTACAGAATTGAAGTTCGGATATCCAAATCATATTTCAAAATTGTGTTCTCCAAATGTTCTGAGCATTTAGATAATCATTATCATAAATATCATCCAAATATCACAAACACTGATCCCACGCGATACAAGCATGCCTAATAAGGATACGCTAAATCAAATGCAAATAATAATCCAGTTATACCTATAGGCTTTTATAAAGTTAGCAACTGTCCAATACGTCACCTGATGATAATGCTACCAGCGACCATACACAAGTCCTTAAATCTTATGGATACGTTGCCAATCTTAAAGAAAAGGGGATATGGAAGGAAAAATTTGGGTGTCTGAATTTTTTATACCTATTTACACATGTTCATTTTTAACAGTGACAGTCTCCGTGGCGCAGTGGGCGAGTAGCCGGCTGTGAAAGGAGAGGCCGTGAGATCAAAATCAAAAATTAAAATCAAATATTTATTGTATCCATGAAATGTTATACATCATTTAGATTCAGCCATTTTTTTACTCTACCGCCAGTTCGGAATGCAGTTTCGCTAGAGAAGAACGGGCAAAACTCTAGCGTTGCTCTTTTCACACCGGTCAACAATATTTGGTCATACAATTAATATACGATTTCAGTTTAATTACATTAGATTAGAGCAGCTCAATATATGTTAAGTTGCCTTATTGTGAATAAAAATCAATACAAGACCTAGTGCCGCTTTCCGTCGATTCCCGATCCAAGATAAATGTTTGACAGACAGATATTTGTTTCGGACTGGGTGTTGTGGGACCATAGTCCCTCGTAGTTCTTGATACCCACGACACAGGTTTGACCTAGTGTGGGGTCAGGTGTATGTGTGTGACTTTTGGTTGTATTTATTTATTAAGTGAGTTAGTTCTGATGTAAGCGTTTAGCTGTATTTAGTGCATTGCAATCACAACCAAAATATTGTAGGTGTTCGCAATAATCTCTAGATTAACTACTACGTAAAATATTATCAATAATTAAACACATCAATACCCCTGTAGTTGAGGAGCAAAAACATAATGACGGCTATTGTAATCTTAGAATGTATACACATCGACGGTTGCGGTATGAGATACAAGGGACAAGGTTAAGGTATTTTTTGGAAAAAAATTCACTATAAAAAACCTATTGCGTGCGATTTCAGTAGAATTAATATATTGTGTGAGTATGTACTGCATCTTTATGAGTTATTTTCATGCATTTATGAGCATTATTTTCTAAAATTATCGTGCCCTGAAAAAATATAATCCTTGTTTTACCAGTTGATTTAAGAGCCCAAAAGGTGTAAAAAAATTGAAACTAGGCTCAAAAGATGAAGAAAAATTTGCTTATTTCGAATATGTATAACTAAATATCCCAAAAAAAAACGCTTTAATCAAATAGCACGCCAACAGTCGATATGATGAAACACGAATATTTTAATATCCGTATTCAAAAACGATACTTGAGTGAACTCTTTGATACGCCTTGATTTCTGCATACGTCATTGGTTTATTTTGGCGCGAAACAAATACTAACCAATCACGTATACAGAATTCAGCACATACCAAAGAGCTTGCTTAAGGCTATGATGTTTATTCTTTTTCAAAATGAAATAAATCGTTAGCGCATATGTCCAATTATGGTCAGACTTAATATTAAGGATTTGTTATAAAAATAAAAATCAATAAAAATGGAGTATTTCTAATAAAAATGCGATGATCGCAATTGGGACTTAAAAAATAGTTAACGATAATTAAAATTGACCACGATTTAAAGAGCACGACCTAAGTGCTGTTCTTGCATACGGACATTAATTTGTTCGCGCTGCACGTAATTGATTGAACAAATTTCGATGCCGATTTCGCTTTGTATTGATTAACCGAAACTTTAAACATATTGACTACAAATAACCATATAATATCCTAAAAACGGATTTTTTACTATCGTTTTTTTTTGTTTTAGTTGGTTGTTTAGTTTTTATATAATTTAATTTACCCATTACTTCTTATAATGAATAAAATATTTCTTTCTTTCTATTTCGCCTAGCCTCGACTGCCTCGGTGGCGCAGTTGTAATTGCGCATGCGTTACGATTGCTGTGCTGAGGTCTCGGGTTCGATTCCCGGGGCGGGTAAAGTTATATTAGGTTTTTCTGTCTAGAAATCCTCAGTATTAGCCCGGAGTCTGGAACATGTGCCCGGTATGGCGATAGGCTCGCTACCTATCACATTATGGGACCGAAATTCGGTGAAAAGTGGGTGTACTGGTTACACCTCTGCCTACCCCTTCGGGGATTACAGGCATGAATATATATGTATATGTATGTATGTATGTATGTATGTATGTTCTTTCTATCTCTTTAACGGTGAAGGATTTAGTCGTGAGAAAACCTGCGTGCCTGAGTGTATATGTAACTCAGCCTACAGCCGTCCACTGTTGGACGTAGGCCTCCCGAAGTGAACGCCAACCATCCCTGTCTTGGGTAGCCAGCCTCCATCCCCTACCCGCCACCTTCTTCAAGTCGTCGGTCCATCGTGGAGCAGGGCGTCCCACACTACGTTGGCCTCAACTCAGTCTCCACTTCAGCACATATCTATCGACCATCTGTCCGTCTGCAGTTGTGACCAACCCACTTCCACTTCAGCATGCTAATTTTGCGAGCAATATCTATGACTTTGGTTCTCTGGCAGAGGACTTCATTAAAAACTCTATCCACCAGATAAATCCTCAGTATTGCCTGAGAATACTCCAATTAATTTCAAAGGTATGTAAAGTCTACCAAACTGTATCAGGCCAGCGTGGTGGTCTCATTAGTAGAGGAGGACCGTGTCTAGCTGTGGGACAGTGTTTAATACAGGGCTGGTATTATATAATACTGTTTTTCGTGACTCCTCCCTATATTTCTATATGATTAATTTCGTTGCGGGATAAAAGACAGTTATTAAGCATTCCCAGAGACTCGCCGTGTTTCATTACTCGGTGTCGAAAAAATGCGTGCCATTGTTGATCCTGGCTAAACAGGAGTTACAATGGCGGGTGTGTGGGCGGGATAGTCTCTCTAGTCTCTCCGCCGGCTTGAAGTTATTATTGGAAGAAAAGGTATACAAATCCATGGAGGCATCTTAAGCTATTATATTTTGATATCCTATAGGAACCGTGCATTTTTCGGGATACAAAATTGATATGTGCTATTCCAGGCTATAATCTATGTCTGTGCCAAATTTCAACCATATCCGACCAGCCGTTCCGGCAAGATTGAGTAACAAACATCCATCCATCCAAACCTTCGCATTTATAATATTAGTAAGATATACTTCATACGGTCGTATATCTCCATACAACTAAATCCAGGCATACCCCCAATGGTCGCGGGCTCGCAGCGGGGGGCTGTCAGCCCGAATCGATGCACTCCCTGTTTCGGAGCATCGTGCGACCCCGAGATGGACGGCAGCGCGTGTGGTAAGGCCTCGTTCGCTGTCGTTGTTCGGTGCGCGGGGGCTCCTAAGCCCTCCCATGGAGATGGGCTGCTACGCAGCACCGCGCAGGGGCGGTTCCGGCAGCAATTCTAGCACTCCTTAGAATACCCCGGGATCGCTCCGTAAGCGCCGAAGAAGGCCACTGCGGGGTTTTAGCTGGTAGTGTCGGGTGGGGTGTACATAGGGGGTAGGGACTCGGCCCAGCGGCTGCCCGGATAGCCATCATCCGGGCGAGGGGGATGCTGGGTCGTAAGACCGGCTAGTCCAGCATAACCGTTTTATTCTTATTCCGCTTCCCCCCGGAGCGAGCGGTAGTAATAAAACGCTTTCCCCGCGACAACAAAAAAAAAAAAGGCATACCCCCAATGGCCATCAGGTTTAGAACTAGTATATCTAATATATGCATGTAATCTAATAATGCGACACGTATAAATTATGATTATCTCTGAAAGGTAATCAATAGCGGCTACACTGCACTACGCACAGAAAAATTTACTTAAAATAATAAATTTTCATCTGAACTGGTGATTACATAAACTCACGCCTGTGCTCCCTGAAGGGTAGATAGAGGTGTAACTAAATAACGCACTGTTCACTGTACTTATTTCCGTCCCATGATGTGATAAATGGCGAGCTTATCGCTATGTCGGGTAAAATTTAAATCCCAGGCAACACAATTTTGAGAAGTCTCTGATTGCCCGTCCTAGGATTTGAACTCAGGACTTCACTAGTTTCTTGGCGTAAGTAAGCTCCACTACACTAATGATTTGAAGTAAAATGATAATGTGATCTAACAGCTGATGGTAAAAATGCATACTTCATTCGATATTTAAAATAAAACCCTTAAGCATCTCTATTAGAATAAAATCAAACGTCAAATATAATCACTATCCGTTATCGCATCTGCGAAACGCATGTTGCTGGTACAGTCAGCTCATTAGTTTAATGGCAATTGGGCCATCAAAACAGCTCAGACTGTACGTCCGCGGGACCGTTATCGTCGGCGAGTTAGCATCCGCGACGGTCGTTGGCCCCAGATTGGCAGAGAGCGCACAAATCACTTCACAGATTTTGTGTACTGACTGTCTAATACGCAGGGTTGACACGCTGACGCACCGAACTTGCATATTTTTTGTACAATGAGACTCTACGACAAAAAAAAACAATATTTAAATATGGAAGACCATTTTTAAAAATAGAATTAAAGTTTTGCTTGTAATAGATTTCGGTTAGATATGAGATATGCACCGTCATAAATCTACAAGGGACATTATATTAATTGGACTGCATTGTATTGCATTAAGGAATGTTAAGTTTATTATTAGAGACAAAAAATCCGTTTTTAGAGGCCGGCAAGCTATCAATTAGGCCGATAATAATGTGATCGCCATAGCCCACAATATTACCAGAAGAATCGTAGATGCATTTCCAGCCGTAAATGAAAAAAATAAAGATTGAGAAAAGGGGATAGATCTGTCTCTACGAATAGTTCACTCGCATACCTATATTTAATTTATCGAGACATTATGTAAATTTACTTCAATCATCTTAACATTTCCTAGTCTAGAGTATCGTTTATATTTACCACTATAAATCACTAGCTGTGCTCTACTTGAAAGAATATAAATGTAAATATTTATCGAGAACATGCTAAGAAAGCACAGTTATACTCAGAATTAGCATAATTTAAATTTAGCCACTTTGCTCTACTTGGTTATGTGATTTATTCAACGCTGGACGTTTTCGCGCGTAAACGATCTAAAAATATATTTCTAAACATGAGATACAAGAATATAAAGAAGATTAGCCACGGAGTTTTATTTACAACATTACTATTTACGTACAAAAAAGCCATTGAGACAAAGTAACACAAAGTAATCCAAAGGTCAGGTATGAAAAGCTTAAGATACAATCTTAAAAACAGGTTAATTAAAGTAATTTCTATGCCACATACATACAAGACACAGATACTGCTAATAATAAATTATAACCTCAAGCCAATTTGTAACCGAATAAAGGATTCTATACGCCCTTACAATATGTATTCAACAATTTGAAATAGTAGAAGTAGACTGAAATTGATATGTCAAGCGTTAATTGAATTCAGATCCCATTCTTTTCTCATACGGCCAACGCAGTCTTTATACTTCTAGTTTTTGGAAGATAACTAACTTGCTCGATTGTCGGCTTCTGTTATCTTTATCTCTCTATCTTTGGATTACGAACTGAGTCACAATCTAAAATTAGGCGTTTGCTTGATATTACCCACACTGTGCATTATTTAAATCCAGTGTCAAAGGCGCTTTCGATCGTTGGCAACATTGGATACCCGAGTCGATATATGAAGCTTCCTACGATAAGCAATGGGATAAAAGGACGGCAGACGCGGAGATTATTTCTCTTCTTGATTCTTTTTCTATTTGTGTATTGTGATTCTTATAAAGATCTTTATGTAGAACATAGTATTTATTAATAGGGAGGTATACCTCAGCCTAGTTTGTTACATAGAGCATTGACAAACGAAAACATACCTTTTTTTTTTTTTTTTTTTTTTTTTTTTTTTTTTTTTTTTTTTTTTTTTTTTTTTTTTTTTTTTGTCGCGGGGAAAGCGTTTTATTACTGCCGCCCGCTCCGGAGGGAAGCGGATTTAGAATAAAACGGGTATGCTGGACTAGCCGGTCTTACGACCCAGCATCCCCCTTGCACGGATGATGGCTATCCGTGCTGCCGCTGGGCCGAGTCCCTAACCCCTATGTACACCCCACCCGACACTACCAGCTAAAACCCCGCGGTGGCCTTCTTCGGCGCTTGCGGAGCGATCCCGGGGTATTCTAAGGAGTGCTAGAATTGCAGCCGGAATCGCCCCTGCGCGGTGCTGCGTAGCAGCCCATCTCCATGGAGGGCTAAGGAGCCCCCGCGCACCGAACAACGACAGCGAAAGAGGCCTTACCACCCACGCTGCCGTCCATCTCGGGGTCGCACGATGCTCCGAATTTGGGAGTGCATCGATACGGGCTGGCAGCCCTCCGCTGCGCGCCCGCGACCCCCGATGGCCCCTATTAGTCGCCTCGTACGACAGGCAGGGGTTACCGTGGTGGAATTCAAACGCCCCCATGCCACAGGGCGGGAGACGCCGGTCAGTCGTCCACCCGGCGCCTCCTACGTCTTCTCTGGCGGCGGGAGGGATCATTTCGTTCCCGATCCCTCTCAGCACTCTCCTTCTGCGAGATGACGTTCTCGCAGAAGTGGGCCACCGCACGCCAGGACCTCCGGCTGGCGACCATGGACGACACCACGGCCGGCAGCGAGAGGTCTCCTCCAACGACTGCTCTGAGAGCGCTGCGCTCTTCATCCCAGGCTGGGCACTCCTCCAATGTATGCTGGGCCGTGTCCTCGCGGCAGTTGCCACAGTGGTGGCACACGGCGGACACCTCCTTCCCGATCCGACACAGGAACGAACCGAAACACCCATGGTCCGTTAATACCTGTGTCAGTCGGAACGTAGGCGCCCCGTGGCGCCTGTCTAGCCATCTCTTTAGGACAGGACGCACTGCTGCGACAGTCCTCAAGCCCGCAGTTGGGCTCTCCAGCCTGGTATGCCACTCCTCCACGGCGGTTCTGCGAAACCGGGCCGCAATCTCCCTCGGGGCCAATCTCTCTTGATGGCGACTGGACGCCTCCTCCCGCCAGAAGAACGCTGACGAGAGGAGTTTTGCATCCAACTCCCAAGGGAGTGTGCCGGCCAATACGCAGGCCGCCTCGTGGGAGACCGTGCGGTAGCCCCTTACTATTCGCTGCGCCACCAAACGCTGTGGTTTGCGCAGCAAGGCGATGCAGCGGGGTTTTAGGGACTCGGCCCATACGGGACATCCGTACAGGGCCATTGACCGCACGACTCCGGCGTATAAACTTCGGCAAGGGTTACCAGGTCCCTCCAGGTTCGGCAGCAGGCGTCCGAGCGCGCCCGCCGCCCGCACCAATTTCGGCGACAACTCCTCGAAATGGGCTCGGAAATCCCACCGGCTGTCCAGAATCAATCCCAAGTACTTCATTTTACAGCCGATGGGAATCCGCAACCCCTCCAAATCGATGTGGGGCCCTAAAGGTGGCCGAATCCGAGGCCTGTGAAAGCAAAGGGCCTCGGTTTTGTTCAGGGCCACCTTAAGGCCCAGTCGCCGAATCCTGCCCACCACCTGTTCAGTTGCGAACGAGGCGAGCAGAGTGGCCTCCTGGAAAGACCTGGCTGTCGCTGTTACTAGCGTGTCGTCAGCATAACAGACGACAGCGACGCCTCGGGGGTTCGTACCACGGAGCACCCAATCGTAACCGATGTTCCACAGGAGAGGGCCCAGGACTGAGCCCTGTGGAACACCGCATGCCATCGCTCTTCGGTGCCACCTGTCGGCGCCCGGATACACTATGTACCTATCTGACAGATACGAGCGCACCAGACGCCGGAGATACAGTGGCACCACATGGTACCGTAGTGCTTCCATTATGCAGGCCCAAGGCAATGTGTTGAACGCGTTGGCGATGTCTAGAGACACCGCCACCACCACTTCACCCCGAGCCACTGCATCCTCCGCTTGTGCCTTGACCCGCAAAATCGCGTGTACAGTAGATCGGCCTTGCCGGAACCCATACTGGCACTGTGCCAAGTTCGGCCCGACCCCTTCAAGATGCTCGACGAGGCGAGCGTGAATGATACGCTCGAAGAGCTTGCAGACCTCGTCGAGCAACACGATGGGCCGGTAGGCCGATGGCGACTCTGCGGGCCGCCCCTCCTTCTTGAGCAGGACCAACTTCCCAGTTTTCCACTGAGACGGAAAACGGCCCTGCTCCAGGCACGCGGAGAACAGGCCACGGAGCCTAGTCCCCAGATGCTCGACGGCTAATACCCACGCACGTCCGGGTATACCGTCGAGACCCGGGGCTGTTTTCTTGCCCCGCAGCCGAAGCACCACCGCCCGAAATTCCTCGGGCGAAACCTCCGAAATAACCCTTGCCGAACTCAACGACGATGGCGTCGATGGATGTGACGCCATCGGTGGGGGAGTGACATCTTCAGTGGCAGGGAACAAAGCTGCGACGACCTCCTCGACTAGGTCGCCCCGGAGACTCTGCGTCAGTGGGGGCGCCCACGGGCGATATCTCCTCATCGCCACGCGATATGGACGCCCCCAAGGGTCGTTATCGAGAGTTCCCCGGAACTCCTTCTGAGCTGCAGACTTTGCCCTAGCTATAGCCACGCGCAGCGCTCTCTTCGCCTCCCTGTGGAGGCCGTGAAGCAACCGCTCCTGGTCCTCGTCACCGGGAAGACGGATCCGGCGACGACGATGTCTGGCGAGACGACGGAGGGCGGCCACGCAGGAGACACGTAACCGCATGAGTTCCGCCGACCACCAGAACACCTGGCGCTTCTCGGGAAGACGTCGAACTCGGGGCATGGCTGCGTCGCAGACGCGCGACATCGCTGCCCCGAACCACGACGCCTCCTGCTCGACCTGCATCGGTCCCTCTGGTGCAGGGAGCCACGCCTGGGCCAGAGCGGCTTCCTTCAGGGCCTCAACATCGAGGCGTTTTACTGACCAACGCGGGCCGTCCGACCGCGAGCCGGTCGGTTCTCCACTGGACTGGGTGTTAGGGGACAAGGCGACGTCGAACCGAATGTATCGGTGATCCGACAACGTCTCCTCGTCCACAAGAACTCTCCAGTCACGGACACGGCGGGCAATAGCTGGGGTGGCGAACGTGAGGTCCACCACCGATCCGCCATTATGCCGCACGCACGTGTTGACCGACCCGCGATTCACGACGGCCAGGTTGGCCGAGATCGCCCATTCCTCCAGGGCCTCGCCACGCCTGCTGGTCACCGACGAACCCCAAGCCAGAGACTTGGCGTTGAAGTCACCGGCAACGAGAACGGGGCGAGGCTGACTGTCTTGCACCACCAGGGCCCCCAGCCGAGTGAGAAAGAGCTCGAACTCGGCCAGGGATCTATTGGGGGAGAAATACACACCCACAATCCAGATCCCCCCCAACAGAACCGCCACACATCCCGACCCCTTCGCTACTTTTTCGAAGGGCGGGGAGCCGGCAGCGCCCCGAGTGATGACGGCCACCAAACCGTTAAGGTCCCCTGCCCAGTCTTCCCTGGGGGGAACAAAATAAGGCTCGGCGACCACAGCCACTTGTATCGACCACTGCGCCATGCTCTGGACTAGCAGGTCCTGGGCCCTGGCGCAGTGATTAATGTTCGCCTGGAGGAAACGTTGCGCCATATTAATGGGCAATCTCCATCTGCTCCTCTACGGGGAGCGCTGTTGGCTGGGTCACAACCGCCGTTCCCCGACCACGATTTGCGTGACGGGGGCGGGAGGAGGCGACGCATGCCTTGGCGCCCACCTGGTGCCCCGCGGGTTTACCAGCATCTGCGCAAACTGCGCAATGCGGCTCCGCGGAGCACCCCTTGGCCTTGTGGCCCAGTTGACCGCAACGGTAGCAGATGCCGCTGCGGTCACACTCTTCGGTGCACCGCATCCGCACATGGCCCTTGTGCAGGCAGCGGTAGCACCGCATGGGCCTAGGCTCAAGGAGCTGGACGCGTGCAGCTACCCAGCCGATCAGCACTCGGCCCGAACTTAAAATTTTGTCGGCAGCCTTGGCGGGGCACCGCACCCACGCCGCACCAAGGCCCGAACGGTCAGAGCGGATCTCCCCGACCTTAAAATCTTCCGCTGCATTACACCCCGCTTTTGCGAGGGCCGCAGCGACCATATCCGGGTCGGCAGACGCGTCCAACCCGGATACTCGAAGTTCCGCGGTCTTGAACGGGCGGGAGACACGGACATCATCCGCCAGTTCCGTCCCGCGGAACACCTCCCTTACTTTCTCCGCAAGGGAGTCTGCTTTCAGTTCGGACTCTGGGCCGGGTACCTCGTACAGGTACCCGCCCGTTGCCATGAGGCGCGCCCGCGTCTCGGCAATACCGAGGCCGGCCAAGTCCACGCGTAGCTGGACGACACGCAACACATTGGCATACGTGACGCCCCGCGCCAACCCCTCTGGCGTTACCGTCAACGAGACGGCTGCCTTGCGGGGCAGACGGATTCGTGGCCCTGGCCGACGCGGCTGCGGCGGAGCGGAAGCCGCAGCACTCAGCATGGGCTCAGGACGTTTCTTCCCTTTCTTGGCCACTACGTTCCACCCCTCTTCCATCGATGTAGGGGCGGGGGGTAGTGGCCGCGGCTCTCTTGGTAGTATAGCAGCGGGAGTGCCGCTTCTTTTCTTTATTTTCCCCCTTTTTCTTTTCCCCCCCCTACGGGATTCACGTTGAGGGGGATTTGGGGACACCACAGATGCTGACGGTGCTGCCGGCAGAGCAACTATGACAGGCTTAGGTTGGGGACGGGAAGCGTCAACAGGGGTAAACCTGTCATTGCTACGTCCCTTGCCCAAACCCTTTCCCTTCGGGGTGACCGGCAGATCGGCAACATCTGGTGGGGCTTTTGAGGGCCCGGGTAATAAACCTGGCCTAGATGGCCCGGCGACGGCGTATGGCAGCTGTGATGCCGCTCCAGCTCTGGCCCTATCAGCCGCCAAAGGGGGCCGAATTATGGGCTCCGGGGGCAATCTAGAGCGTATGTCGTCCAGGCGCGCGTCTATTATATTTAAGACACGGCGCTCGAACTGCTCGAGGCGATCTCCTCCTTCTGAGGTCCCAGGTTGGGCCACCGACTGCGACTGACTCAGAGCTTGCACAGTCGACAACATTTCATCGAGTGCCTGCTGCTGAGCTGCGAGGGAGGCCTTCAGGACGGCAATTTCTTTAGACATTGCCGTCTTTTCAGCCTCTAGCCTAACCACCTGAGCGGATGCAGATTCCTCGGCCCGCTCTAACAACTGATTGGCCACCAGGTTCAGCTTCCTCTGCTCTGCCCCTTTGAGGTTCCGGGACTTTGCCACGTCCCGGGTAATGGCTGACAGCTGTAAGCGCCAATCCTGGGCATCAGTTGTCACCTCCATATTCGCGGTGTCATCCTCTGACATCATCGCCGGCGCCGCTGAGAGGGCAAGCACTTTTTGGGCCGGCTCGACGTCACTGTCGCTTGTAGGTGCGTCCAGTTGTCGATCTCTTAGAGCCCTCTTTGAGCGCGTCATTACGCCGCTCGTTCCGGCCCTAACTCCGGAAGCCGAGGTAATTAAAACAGCCCCGACATTCGTCTTTTTGGGCTTAAGCCCAGCGCCATCCATTCGAGGGTCGCTAACGTCCCCTAGGATAGGCAGTTTCTCCACATCATCTTCATTAGTTATTTGTGATTTTTTCATAATTAAACCCACGAGTATGGGGGAAATAAACCGTCCGCCCAGGCAGAGCCCCCTGTACCTGGGTAAGCCTGAAGTATCACACACGGAGGGGCAGCAGGTACTCCGGCGGCGTGGTTCGCACTAGAGACCGAACTACCCATCGGCCATGCATCCCCTCGCGGTGCGCCGCCGCTTGGGATTCGGGGTGACTTTTTATAGAGGGTTTCTACCTCGCGGCCCAGGCGGTTAAGCCAAGACCCTCGGTCCAGTCGGAGCGCGAGACGTGACCACAGACCTCCAGACCGGATTACGATGCACGACGGTGACAGCAGGAGAGAACACCCCCCCACTGCCCACTCGGCGGCGGGGTGAGCGCACACCGAGCCCGCCGACACCCCCGAGATAAAACTCGGGAGTAGCCCGAACATCGAGCTAGGGCCGTCACAAAAGCGACAACCATCAACCACCTTTTGTCAGGATATCGGCCGTCGGTCAACGTGACCGACGTTGCCCAGGGTGCACCACGTGGAGGTTTCCTGACTTCGCACCCCAAACGAAAACATACCTGACGCCTACGTCTCACGCTTGACGATCTTTAAAAATCCTTCTTTATTCTCTCATTCTTCTTTAACACTTTGTAAATCACCATAACAAACATTGTTGAAGTTTGTTTATTTTAATATAACGTGTGGTGGATAATGAGTACAAAGCAAAAGGCGCATACCCATTTTTTTATGTTTTCAAAGAAGCACCAAAACCTTTCATGGCTGTATGTTAAAGTCATTAGTTGTAATCAAAAGTCAATAAACATACACCGCTTATCGTCCATAATGTTCGAAGCCCGCTACCCTTTCCAAGAAGCTATTTAAGCAAAGAGAAAGTCTGTTGATAGTTTAAAACACATTTACTTAAGTACTCGTGTATTTGATTCTGATTTGGTTAAAAATACCATCGATTAGCCCAACTACATAAATTATAACATTAGTGTGTATGTACGTCTAATTTTACTATTTATCTTATAAAGCGCATTAGATATGCACACCAAGGTCTTTAAATCTTCCGAAAGACTTGATTATATCATTCCTCTATTAATTCAGAATGATTCCAATAACTTTTGTTTACACGATGACCCTATTAGAACACAGATAGTTAAATTTACGAAGGCTCATTAACTAAGCGATAACCTTAAACCCATCAAACCTTCCGTGTAACAAAACATTAAAGTACCGACACGCTGTGAATTGGCACAAGCCCAGCATAAACTCCATTAATTACCTCAAATCATCCGTTAAACATGATTTCTACTGAAAGTCGACAACCCTATTAATGCAGCAATTGCTTTATAGTGAGCTGTGCGGTCAACGTACCGCGCGTCACGCGACGCCGCGCGCTCTTATGCGCTTAGATTACTGCCTACTTCCATGGCCAGATTACGCAGACCCCACGCATCTGCAGCACTACCGCGGCGTGTAAAGGTAATTTAGCGTCGAAGAGGGGTGAGGAAGGTCATCGCCAAATGGTTTTGTGTGTGCAGCATTGCCAAGTATTACGCGAACACTGCTATTTGCTGAGGTTTCGTTCGTACATACCCTTCGCTGCGTGTACAGTTTTTTGTAATAGTTTTGCGAAATATTTTGTAATGTGTGCTTGATGAAAGTTAAGTACTTAGAGGTGCTGCAATTATGTCAGTTTAAAACCATAGTAATTAATATAATACGCCACGGAATGTAACAATTTTTTTGTAATATTATAGATATTCTTCGTAAAACCTTTCTTTTAGTTCGCGGTCCCGTCCGCGTAAAGTCAAATTCTTGTTGAAATCTTACTTTTATCACAATTAAAAATGCTTTTAGAACTAGGATGTAATGTAGATTTCTATCAGTAAAGGAATTAACAGAATCAAGTCAGTAGTTTCAGAGATTATCCACTTTATCCAAACTCACATACTGTACCTCGTATAGTGATGGTTTAGATAGATATTATGACCAAACCTATTTTGATGTTTATGATAACTTGAACCTCCAAAACATATCCTTCCACTGCATATCAGCATAAGCTAATTTACATTATCTTTCAACGTAATAACATGAGATGTTACTGCTTATATTTGTCAACCTTGTGCGCCCATTTGCTGTCAAAGACACTTTGGGAATTGGTCTTGGGTCCTTGCGAAACAAGCTTTGCTTAGTGCAAGGGTCAACGGCTAACAGTGTTTATTTTGCTACAACAACACTAGTTACTATTATGATAAAAATGTTATTAGTGCCTAAGCAAACAGTCTTGGACTTGTCTTGTTTTATATTTTCTTCAACTCCTTTAGTTGCAATAACAAACGTAACTGCAGTAGGTCCACTGCACTAACTCTAGCAGCACCATACCAAAAAAACAACTCCTCGTATAAATATAAATTCTCAAAATAAATCTTGGCATATAGCAACAAATTTGCAGTTGGTAACTCTGATGACATATTTACAAGATACATCTTGCCACAAAGTAACTAATCTACATTTGGTAACTTCGTTGTACACTCCAATTAAAAGTTATAGATAAAACATTCCTAAATAGCTTTGTGTAGCATTTTTAGCAACTCTAGGTATATTTCAACAATATCAGTATTTCCTAACCTTTATAAATACTCCAGTATGATTAAATATATTTTTAGCATATCTTTTACGTAGATGATTATTCTTATCAATACGATATCATGTAAAAAAACAGTAATAAATGCTAGTTTTAGATATTGAAATGCGTCTCACAAAGTAAGCGTAAAGCAAAAATCAGTCCAATAATACAATAAGACCTAATTACTTACTATACCTACTATAGTTTAATACTTATAACTTCTTCACGTTTATCATGCATAAAACGTTGGATCTCAGACGCCCGAAACCTCCGCTTGAGCTGTTTTTGTATGGGGCAGTCAGCGCATCAATGGTCAAGGTTATTAGCGTTTTAAATTCTATACTTTTGCTTCACATGCAAGCCTCAAAGACGAAAAGACATAAGTCTAAAGTCTACTTCGTGGAAGTGCACTACTGGTGGCAGAATATTGTGTAGCTTTGAATAAACTCAGCTAGTGGAGATTGCATAAAAGATGTAATATTCCTCTAAAAGTGATCTAATGCAGTAAAACTGTCAAGACTGCAGAAAACTGGAGATTTGAAACCGGTAAAATGAAGAAATCAGATAAACAATCATGTCTTTAAATCCTGGCACGGCAAAGTGATACTCTAATTGGACGACACTGCACCTAGTGGTAAGCGAAGTAAGTAGCGAGAGACAATCTATCCCCCGCTACTCAACACAATCTGCGACCTGCTTCTTTACAATAAGCCATGGGCAAGAAGGTGAAGAAGCGGTCGAGGGCTAGTGTCAGAGTACTCAGAAGGCCGCAACATGGCCAAACATCGTACCCCAACTCTAGACCCCCAACAAAAACCATTACTAAACTATATCTGACGCATTACTAAATAATTTACTACTATTTACTCTGAAGAGCCAATTGAGAATACAATCAGAAGATTATATTCCACGATTCTATCAAATAGCACTATAATTATTACGTGTCATAACTATTACAAAGGACTCGTGGTACTCTTTAATCGGTGATCTGAGAATTTGCAACTGTGCGCCTACGCAGCTTCTGCTAGTGTTGCATTGCATTGCGTTCCAATAATAACATTATGCAGCATCATGACTTGGCAACTCGGCTTTCGAAAAGAAACCAAATCTAATGAGGTATGGGACCGAGACAAGAGTTTTCATGCAATTGCATTTTATATCCTAGACGGCAGATTGACCACACTGCATCTCATGGTAAGCGCAATGCCGCTCAGTTAGTAGCGAGAGACAACTTTACCTCGCTGTTCGACACACTCTGCTGTCTGCTGGGTAGCTTTATCACACTACGCTGAAAGGACCCAGGATCAAAGGGAGGAATACGGTAGCAAAATGTTCCACAGCTTGATGGTGCTGTGATGATGCATACATAGCTGACGAGTTATTGTCGCCTGTCTCGCGTCGCAGAGTCTCCTGTGATAGTTCGGCACCACAAAGTTTACCTTTAGGAGTGTTCTTCTGTATAGCAACTTCTCGTCATGTATAGTATCCGGCCTTTACTTATGATTCTCTACTGGTCCTTTCTCGCGAACTATTTTTTTTTTTTTTTTTTTTTTTATCCTGGCAAGGCAAAGTGACCGCACTGTACCTGATGGTAAGCGCAGTGCGGTCCAAATAGAGTACTGAGTAGCGAGAGACGATCTATCCCCGCTACTCAACACACTCATGCCGGCCTGCTTCTTCACACTACGCCATGAGCAAGAAGGTGAAAACTAAAGAATATTGTGCAATAAGGTCCCGGTGGACAGTTTCTGGGACTTTGAATTGGTGTTTGCCCACGATAGGCCTAGTTTAGTGTCCCACCTGGTAGCAAGAACAGTAAAAAATACCCTTTTATCGATAACAGTTAGAAGCGAGAGTTTGGGTGTGATTGATAGAGTAAAAATGATGAGGTAATTTATTTACGATTTTTCATACGAATTTGCTGTCTGATGTGATGAATGTGATGATCCTGGTGTTGCAAGCGTCCATAGGCTACGGTAACAGCTTACCATCAGGCGGGCCGTAAGCTTGTTTGCCACCATCGTGGTATAAAAAAATACTGTCTGTATTAATCTGAAGGTATGGTGTTCGAGTTAAAAAGAAAGTTTGAGAGATGGTTTCTAGTAACGGGAAGATAAAATCCAGGCCCAGCGGCACGTTCTTCAAGTACGTTATAAATGTAATAAAGTTAAATATTTTTTACGTGTAATGTGTTAAAAATCACCAAATAACAGCCAGGACGCA
The DNA here is from genome assembly GCA_905220505.1 of Laothoe populi. Classification (NCBI taxonomy): domain Eukaryota; kingdom Metazoa; phylum Arthropoda; class Insecta; order Lepidoptera; family Sphingidae; genus Laothoe; species Laothoe populi. The sequence continues at coordinate 7,564,784 of HG992152.1, forward strand.
CTACGTAGTTTAGCATCAATAGAAAAAACAGAAAATTTTCACTCGTTTCTACTCCTAAACGTAGTTTTCCTGTGGAGAAGAACTCACAGTTGTACTTTTGACGTAACACTGTAGATGTAGTAAACATTTAAGAATTAATGTTTCCTACATCATGTTTACTTATGGACAACGATTGTCAGTTATTATTTCGGCATGCGAGTCATCTGGGAGTGAATTATACTACGCCCATGACACCCTTAAATAAAGAGGAATTATGGATAACATTGTTACTAACTAGCCGACCTATACTACGACTACTAACTTAGATTTGATTTTTAATAAGAGATAGATAGTTATACGTCTTATTTTCAGAAAAGCAAAACTGCATAACTGAACCAATTTCAAAGAACATTCCGGCTTCACTCGACGACGCGACGGTCCCACGTCAGAAAAAACTTAATGTTAATTAAATATGTTTCTCATCACAAATCATAAGTTGAGTACAGTGGCTGTCAAAACAAAAATAAAGGCGCCTACAGACAAGCGGGGGATATCAAATAAAGGGTCTCGCAGACAGGAAGAGCGCGTCGCCGCCGTCCGCCGAGAGCTTAATGGATTTATTTAGATGTCATTTTTTATGTGGGCGGGGGCTCGCGCTGTGAGACGCCTGCAACTACGTAGTGTGGATACGCTGCTAATTTTATATTATTCACACTTTTGACATAATAATCCTGTAATTTACGGTAGGCAGCGGCCTTACTCTGCCCTGGCATTGCAGAAGTCTATGGGTGGCGATGACTACTAATCAGATGGCCCGTCTGCTCGCCTGCCTATAAAGGCATTAAAAAAATCTGACATGCATGTAAGTATATCAATTCTGACAAAATATAATACTCGTAAGTAGAGCAGGATTGTGGTGAATAGCAACTGTGTTGTCATTACAGTTTTTTTATTCATCTGAATGACGTGAAGAGCAGATTGCTCGCCTGACAAACGCCACCTCAATCCATAAATTGCAACAACACTCAAACTTTGAACTATAAAGTACTTGATAGCTTTGCACTGTACTCTGAAACATTGGATGATAATAGCCAAAAACCGTTCATAAAACAGAGTCTAATTCTTTGTTTAACATGTGTCAGGATGAGTGAGATTTAGAATTAAGCAGATAAATATTGTCTATTATATAATATTACTTCTACTGGTGTAGATCAGATTTTAAAGTCGTTGAGGCCACAGTCAAGATGAGCACCAGGCTAAATAAAAACAATCTATCTTCTCATAATAGCAGCGATAGCCTAGTTGGTTGCGGTACGGACTGCCAAGACGAAAGTCGTAGGTTCGAAACCCAAGTGGCATACACCTCTGACTTTTCTAAAGTTATGTGTGTATTAAATCTTAATTATCGCTTGCTTTAACGGCGAAGGAAAACATCTTGAGGAAACCTACATATCTGAGAATTGTTATACGATTTTCGAAGGTATGTGAAGTCTACCAACCCGCATTAGGCCAGCGTGGTGGACTAAGGCCTAACCCCTCCCATTAGTAGAGGAGGCCCGTGCCCAGCAGTGGGACAATGTTTAATACAGGGCTAGTGTTATCTTCTCATTAATCTACCCAACTGTATACCTACACTGTTCTATCAACATAGGTACACTATTTAAATAATAAAAATTAAAAATACATGTAACATCCACACTATTCTCCGGGTTGATAAATTGTAAGCCCTCCGTTATCCCTCGGCCGCCTGCACCATCTCAACGCGCGGCGCTGTGTGATTGTGCGTGAGTGTGTTGTGTGTTCCTCAGCACGCACACACAGAAAGCTCCGCGCTACTAGTCGCACACACACACCCGCGACGTGTAGCGACAAAGTACACAGTGTAGTTGTGTATGTCTGCGTGACCTGACATTGGTATTTTGATTGGTCATGCATTTTACGTATTTACGACGGGCGCGGGCGATTTCCAGTTGCGGCCGCGCACTAAAAGCGATAATTTACTGCGCCACGCCACTTCCACGCGCCACACGAGTCGATCGGTATGCCTACACCGATACGGACGGTGTTCGGGCTCGCAGACCGATAAGGAATCTCGTTTCACAAATGGCATCCCATATTATCAGGCACAACCAGCTTTCCGTGATATCATTGTAACTGGTTATGTTCGTGTAGAGATGTGGTCTTTTAGATATTTCTGTCAACGTTTTATTAGAAATTCGAATGAATGTTGAAAATGATTTTAAAGCTATAAGACCAGGGTGGGCTCAAATCTTTCCAGGTATCGTTGATTCGATATATCAGGTGTAGATTCTGAAATTAAAGTCGCATGCATAGGCTAAGTTTCTAGCTTATGAATTTATAACTTTCTATATATATTTACTTAAAGAATATTTTTTTAAATACGGCCCCGTTCTTTATATAGAGATGAGTAATTCCAAGAGTCATGTAGATTATGGACATAACACCAAATCCGCGTTACATTGGATACAGAAGGTTTCCTGGAACTTGATGCAATCTTTGTTCTGCCATGCGCACTACATTTGAAGTTTAATTTCAAGAAAGTAATTTTTTAATTCTGGCACGGCAAAGTGACAACACTGCACCTGATGGTAATTGCAGTGTCGTCCACTTAGAGTATCAAGTAGTGGGAGACAATCTATCCCTCGCTACTCAATACAACCGGCCTGCTGTTTAGCTTCTTTTCACTACGCCTAAAGGATCCGGGATCATAGGTTGGAACACGGAAGCTCCCAAACTGTTACACACCTCGATGGTGCAGCAAAAATACGAATTTACACCACGAAGCTGTGGCTCCGCAAGCCAGTACGCGTGGTTTACTTTACCAATTTACATCTCAGGGAATAGATACTCCGCACAAATGTTTTATATATATATATATTTTTTTTATTTTTTTATTCTGGCGCGGCAAAGTGATCACACTGCACCTGATGGTAAGCGCAGTGCCGTCCAGATAGAGTATCATGTAGCGAGAGACAGTCTATCCCCCGCTACTCAACACAATCATGCCGGCCTGCTGTTTAGCTTCTTCACATTACGCCTAAAGGACCCAGGATCATAGGAAGGAGGGAACACGGTAGCTGGCAAACTGTTCCACAGCTTGATGGTGCGGCAAAAATACGAGTTTGCGAACCTCTTGGTTCGGGCCGGGGTAGTAGACACCACGAAGCTGTGGCTCCGCAAGCCAGTACGCGTGGTTCGGGTATGGAAGGGAGAGGATGGGATAAGATCAAACAATTCTTCAGAGCATTCGCCATGATACAGACGGTAGAACACGCTAAGCGAGGAAATATCCCTACGCAGCTGTAGCGGCTCCAGGCTGTTACTCACGTCTGCATCATTCACAATGCGGATGGCCCGCCGCTGCAACCCATCCAAGGCATCGAGAAGGTACCTCGCGGAACCGTCCCAGAGGTGCGAGCAGTATTCCATTCCCGGCCGCACCTGCGCTTTATATAAGCGGTAGAGCTGACCAGGCGTGAAAAACCGCCGCACCCTGTTCAGGATTCCGACCCTGCGTGAAGTGGATTACGCCCTCGATGTGACTCCTTGGATTAAGATCGCAGCGGATATCCATACCTAGGACACTAAGGTCATTCCGCATTGCGAGTGGAACACCCTGAAGAACGGGGATTGGAGAAAACGGAGACTTCTTGCACAAGAACGCGCACACCTGGGTTTTCTTGGCATTAAACTCAACCCGATTCCTGGTACCCCATGATGAGATGAGATCCAAGGTCTGGTTGAGCTCACGACAAGATCCTCTCGTCTCCTCTCAGTATCCGCCCGGCAACCAGGAGGCTTGCTGCTATAACTCCCATGAACCGTGCTGTCGTCTGCATAGCAATGAATGTTGCCAAGCGACAACATATCATTGATATGCAGAAGAAACAAGGTGGGCGAAATCACAGAACCTTGTGGTACTCTGGCATTTACTGACATGAGCTGCGAAGCGTGTCCATCAACGAGCACGCATTCTACACTCATGCAGAAAGCCGGAAATCCACTTGCACAGGTTGTCATACATATTATAAATATATCGATAAATCAGTCTCCCAGGTGTATGTACATGGGTTAGGGACTCGGCCCAGCGGCAGCACGGATAGCCATCATCCGGGCAAGGGGTTTGCTGGGTCGTAAGACCGGCTAGTCCAGCATACCCGTTTTATTCTTAATCCGCTTCCCTCCGGAGCAGGCTGCAGTAATAAAACGCTTTCCCCGCGACAAAAAAAAAGCTGTATGTACATAGAGACAGACCGCGTTAACTATGTTATTAGCGGAATATAGCCCAACAAACTGTTATATTTATTTACAAAAGCCTAATCCATAAAGATACGCAACAAGACAAACAAATCAAAGATTATTAGCTCCCTAGTATACAATACAACTAACTTTTACTAGCGGTATTGTTAACAAGAAAATAGACTTCTTTAGCTGAAAACTTACTTACTTTTATTATAATACTAGCTTTTGCCCGCAGCTCCGCCCGCGTGGAAGTTGGTTTTGAGAGAAAAAGCAAACTATCCATGGAGGCATATTATATCCCTCTAGCATCTGCCTAGTAGCCTCCCGCGGCGACCCGACGCGACGGTTACACAAAAATAATCCTTATAGCATGATTCAGTATTCACGCGCGATGGCTTATTAGCGTATTTCATGTATAACTTTGGTGTTTCTGTACCTATGTCTATAATTCTTTTTTTATTAAATTAAATAGGTAATAATGTTAACATTTATTAATTAGGGATGATTGAGAGTGTTATAAACGTAAGAGTAGACAAATATAATCAGAAATCTCTGAACTGCTAAGCTATCGGGAGTTACACGTGTTATTGTGAGTCAACCATAAAATATAGACATTTGCTGTCGTGGAATATTTTTTATATAATTTTAAGGAGAACATTTCCGTCATACATGATTTCTGTGTAGCTTTAACTATTAAGGCTGCACACGCGACGGAAGCTTAAAAAATGGAGTAAGTTCTCCTGTTTTCCCAACATTTCCCTTCACTGCTCTGCTCCTATTGATCGTAGCGTGATGAAAAGTATACTATAACCTGCCCAGGAGTATGAAGAACAATTGTACCAAGTTTTGTTGAAATCCGTCGAGTGGTTTTTGTTTCTATAACGAACATACAGACAGACAGACAGACAGACAGACAAAAATTTTACTGATTGCATTTTTGGCGTCAGTATCGATCACTAATCACCCGCTGATAGTTATTTTGGAAATATATTTCATGTACAGAATTGACCTCTCTACAGATTATAATATCAAATTGTCTATGGTTAATTAACATTAATAAACAGTTCCCGATATTATACCCCCCCCCCCCCCCCCTCCCAAATACAAACTCAATTTTTTTTATCATTAGCGTTTGTCAAGATTTCCTATAAACTCTTTTTTATAACAATAAATTACTGTAGCACTCCAGGAGATTATCGTGTTCTATTGATGAAACAGTTCAGAATTGGATTAGTAGTTTTCGATGTTACCATACAATCAAGTTTACAAATTTAAATTCTCACATATACAAGTAAAGAAAACTTAAATGCCGCTCGGTAAGAGCATCACCAGTGATCGTATAGATTGATATGGCAATTTTTTCAATTCAATTACACGACTATGATTTCTAAGGAACAGAAAATCGGAAGTTTCCTGAAGAATTGGAACATTTGGAAAAACTAAAACTGCTTTGTCCATTGCAATCTCCAGCTGCGCTGAGACACGTAATCCCACATGCAATGCTGCGTGCAAAAAAATTTTATTCTTTATTTATTAGATATTGCAGATCATCAAAAATGCTACAAAATATCTGATCATGGAGTTTCGGGTCAACTAAGTCGAGCTCTCTCGCTACTTGATACTGTAACTGGACGGCTCTGCACTTACCATCAGGTGCAGTGTGGTCACTTTGCCGTGCCAGGATAAAAAAAAGAAAAACTACTGAGTAAGTTCGAGGTTTTCAAGGGTCGCTCGTAAAACTCACGCTTTTTTGAATACTGTCGTATTAAATAACGATAAACATTCGTGGCGGCTCTATTGTTATAATTCTCTGAAACTGGACTCCTTGACTCGCCCATCAATCCACACTACTTTTTTAACCTATTGTATCCCACTGCTGAACAAAGAAGTCCATTCCACTGATGCCTATTAAGTGCCTATTCTGGCCACGTAGTTTCAAAGGCGTCTAAGTTGTCATATCTTCCTAGACCGAACCAAGAGGTTCGCAAATTCGTATTTTTGTCGCACCATCAAGCTGTGGAACAGTTTGCCAGCTACCGTGTTCCCTCCTTCCTGATCCTGGGTCCTTTAGGCGTAGTGTGAAGGGGCTACACAACAGGCATGATTGTGTTGAGTAGCGGAGGATCGGTTGTCTCTCGCTATTTGATACTCTAACTGGACAGCACTGCGCTTACCATCAGGTCCAGTGGTCACTTTTCCGTACCAGAATAATACTACCAAAACTAAAAATAAAACCGTATATTTCAAGCCGGGGAACAAGCGTTAGTGAGTCGATCACCCGCTTAATGGAATTATCGTGCATGACTCAAGGTGATTCAATTTGACCAAATACGTGATTTGCATCAATATAAGGCTTTATGTGTCATATCGTGTTTTAAACGAATTTCCCGTAAATAGCATGCAGAAGCTTCATTTATACTTTAATCTATACTCATTTACATTTAATACACTCGTAACTTTAGAAAAGTCACAGGTGTGTGCCATTTGAGTTTCGAACATACGTCTTGACAGTCCGTACCGCAACCAACTAGACTATCGCTGCTTAATGTAAATTATCGCTTGCTTTAACGGTGAAGGAAAACATCGTGAGGAAACCTGCATACCTGAGAATTCTCATAAGAATTTCGAAGGTATGTGAAGTCTACCAACCCGCATTAGGCCAGCGTGGTGGACTAAGGCCTAACCCCTCTCATTCGTAGAGGAGGCCCGTGCCCACCAGTGGGAGAATGTTTAAAGCAGGGCTAGAATTATTATTATTATACTAATTTAGACTATAATCTATCTCTGTGCCAAATTTCAACCAGATCCTTCCAGCCGTTGTTGCGTGATTGAGTAACAAACATTCATCCATCCAAACATTCGCATTTATAATATTAGTAGGATATTGGTATGGACATAAATGGTTACGTTGTGGGACCATATCACTATCTCCCTCGCACAACTGCAAAGTATAGGCCATTCTGAGACCTGTGACGTCACGTATTGTATCATGCGTCCTTTTACTGTCATTTGCCAATCACTCCTTCCAGCAGATTTGAATGGCGTCTAATTTACTTATTTTTGATCGGATTCATAAAATTATTTCGATAATAGGCTTTCGGTAATGTAACTTGTAGATTAAATTAATAAAAGAATTGTGTCAACTACCCTACTAACAATGACGTGTAACTTGAAACTTAAAGAGAGTAAATTCGATTCTCTAATTGGTAGAGCTACTTTGTTAACTATGGCTTACTGCAGATTTGCAGGACGATATAAAATGTCCGAGTCGATAGCATATTAAGGCAATTTTTAAGGTACGCGACGTCAGACAAAAGCAATTTGTCCCCTTTGTATGCTTATTGTATTGTAAGGGTACTTTCGAATTTTATGGAAATATTGGGGGTCACTTACAAATATTTGGGGGTAGATTGGATAGGTTGTAGACTCGGTGGGGAAGATTTGTTATAAAAAGCAAAGCCTCAACGCTCGCGGGGGCAGTCTATACGAAACTAGCGGGAGTGTAACTCGGTTTTAATCAGTGTGCGTACAGTTGTTTTCAGTTTAGTTTGTGTTTAATCGATGATGGTTTATAGTATGAAAACCATCGCGCGGCGATCTTCGGCCTCGGATGCACTCAACATGTACAAAGCTGTTGTATCGCTGTTGTCACTACTAGCAGCCCAGTCTCGCCCAAAAACTCAAACGCTACTTAACTGGCCGACCGTATAATGGCTACTTATTTTGTGATACTCGCTACTCAACACAATCATGCCGGCCTGATTCCTCACACTACGCCATGGGCAAGAAGGTGAGGAAGCGGTCGAGGGTCTAGTGTTGGAGACTCAGAAGGCCGCGAAACGGCCAAACATTGCATCTCAACTAGACTCCCGACAAAAACCGAATGTACACTGGCTGATCCCGGAACGCGACACACTTGCGTGTGCCACTATGGAGGGTTTTACACCCTGTGTAAGGTGGTCGCTATCCGGGCGGATATAAATATCCTACCACCAGCAAATGTCTTGAATGTTTAATTCGATCTTAATCGCTTGAGTTGCGTTTGATTATTTGGGCGTTAGTCACGTACCTCGCAACTCTACTATAATCTAAGTAATGCCTTAAGTTAAAAAAGAACCTGACAATTCAATTTATAAAACAAATAAGCGGCGTTTCAAAAGCATAAAACCACTTCACAGCGGTATTTCTTTGTATTGATACGCCTACTCTTTATTGCATGGCCATTTAAAATACTGCCCACACTACTTTTATGAAAATTGACAATCTAATGACGCTTATAGTGTCTTGATCAAACGATATTACGACAGTTGAGAGTCGGTATTTCGCCTTAAGTAGACAATCTATATGAATAAAGCACAAATTTGTTTCTACCTATGTCCGTTACAGACTTTGAAACCACTCAACCGATTTCAATGTAATTTTGTGTATATGTGTGGTCGGGTCCAACTTAAAAGATATGATTTTTTTTATTCTGGCACGGCAAAATGACCACACTGCACCTGATGGTAAGCGCAGTGCTGTCCAATAAGAATATCGAGTAGCAAGAGACAATCTATCCCCCGCTACTCAACCCAATCATGTCGGCTTGCTTCTTCTCACTACGCCATCAGAAGGAGGTGAAGAAGCGGTCAAGGATCTAGTGTCAAAGTACTCAGAAGGCCGCAAAACGGCCAAACATCGCACCCCAACTCTAGACCCCCGACAAAAAGGATAGTTTAGATCCGATAAGTGGCGCTGTCGACCAGATCTAAATTTCTTAAATTTTAAAATTTATGCACCACAGAAGGCGGCTTATGGCAGGACAACGTCTGTCCAGGACCACTATAATAACATAAAAAATAAAAATATTTGTTGAAGGTATGGAAGTATCTTTGGAAGTATGCATATTAAAGGCACTTAGGACAGTCAAAACACAGATATAAATTCACCATAGGGAATTAATTATGGTCAACGACGTGGGAACTTAGAAACTACCATCAAGTGCTGGTAACATCCAAATGTCCTTTAAGCCTATCAATTACAAAATAATTGTAATGACGATGAAACATTTGAATAGATTGTAATTGTTTTCACCGTTTTGTGGCTTATTATCGCAATGGAGATGGACCGCAAGGCGGCATCGCGCAGGGACGGTTCCGGCAGCGATCCTACTCTATCTCAGGATACCATAGGACCGCTCCGCAAGTAATCAGTGTCAGGTGGAGCCTGTGTCCTTTTTGGTCGTTCTTCGGACACGGATGGCTTGGGTGTATAAGTATGCCGGGGAACCTTTTTGTGTATAGTGTTTAAGTTTCATTTGTTTTACGTATTAGGTACAAGTAAGTACTTAGATACAAGTTAAGTATCCCTATGTTCATTTTATGTGTTGTTGTACTCACTGCCTCCTGTCCGGAGACAATGGCCAAATAAAGCATTTTCTTTCTTTTCTTTCAAGCGCCGAAGAAGGCCACCGCAAGCTTCTAGCTGGTAGTGCTGAATGGGACTTACATAAGAGTCGGCCCAGCAGCTGCCCGGATTGCCATCTTTCGGATGAGGCGGCTGGATTAAAAAAACGATATGTTCTTGACAGTTTAGACTTTGCTGTCTTACATACTGCTGTTTCTTTTGTGTTGGACTTGGTTACATTCCACGTATCTGATGGCTGCCGCTAGATACCTTGACCATGGTGTAGTCACTATTCCATCAAAGCCACTTGCGGTCACTGCATCATGCCAAAACGATGTCCTATGAATGTAGTAGGTAAATTCACTAAACATCAAACCTTTTTCATTAATACATCGCACCAGACGACAGAAAGCAGTAAAAGCGCTGGATTTATCAAACCCCGATCCGACGAAGCGCTTTATAAACTCGCTGTCTAATGTACCTAATCATTTTGCCGCGATTGAAGCGCTGTGTAAAGTGGAGGATCAATAGCAGCGCGATGTTGCCGCACTGCCTATACCCCGGTCCCTTTCTCTGGGTCTTTGTACTGTATGAGAGGCGGTCTTACACTGGACTGGAATATACATGTCCAGAATTAGAAAATTTTTATTTTACCGCGAAAATAATCAGGATTTTAAACTTTAATAAAATGAGTATCCCGAGGGGTTTTACTGTAAAAATTATATGGAAATTTGTTATAAGAGAGTAGCCAGCCCTCTTTCGTTTACAAAGGCGGTAACTGGAGCGCATCTCTAGGCGAAAATAGCTTTTCTTTGAATAGAAATTGTCTATTTTATTAAAGTAGGTATAGGTAAATACTATATATATTTTCGACGATTGAGTTGAATTGATGTTTGAATACAAAGAATATAGGTAGAACCCAGATTATTTGTTTACATCATCTTTAAATCACTGAAAATATTCGAGATTCCCGAAGATTTATTGGAAGACTAGCTTTTGCCCACGGCTTCGCATGCCTGATTACTTTTATCGGTACCATAAAAAACCACAGTTCCCTGCCCTACACCAGTAATATAACTTTCCTTACTTAAAAATAATTTCCTCGGCGCGAAAATACAAACATCGGTTTTTATATATAGAAATCTAGCTATTGCTCGCGGCTCCGCTAGCGTGGAGGTCATGTTTAGGAGTAAAAGTATACAACACAAAAAAAATTCAATGTGACAGATTTTAATACAAACTTTCATCCCCTATTTTACCCCCTTTGGGAGGGTATTACCAAAAACTCTTCCTTAGTGGATGCCTACGTCATAAAAGGTACCTACTGTCCAAATTTCAAGTCTCGAAACCCCAGCCGTTTTGGCTGTGCGTTGATATGTCAGTCAGTCAGTAAGTTTCTTCTTTTATATATACAGATTACCTACAACTATACATTTGCCATTTTCTTATCGCTCTTCAACGTAATCTTTATTGTAAGTGTATCATGAAGTAAGTAGTTTATCTAATCAACATCAGAATGTATCGGCCGCGGCATCTTTACATCTTGATAGATCAAATCTTCCACTATTGCATTACCTATATCTATTCTACAGATAAAATACTATATAAATGACACATGACTGCATTTTAACTCATCTTTATCGAAAACAAGCGAAGTTATCTCAATCTAAATTGGTGACAGAATTGCACCTTCAAATATAAATTATCGAAGAAGATAAATTGTTTTTTTATCCTGGCACGGCAAAGTGACGCACGCTGCACCTGATGGTAAGCGCAGTGCTATCCAGTTAGAGTATCAAATAGAGAGAGACAATCTATCCCTCGCTACTCAACACAATCATGCCGGCATGCAATCATGGCATTATTCACGTATTTTTAGGTACTGGTTTTAGAGATTAAAAGCGAATGATGCGAGAAATAAATATAATGATAAAATTAATCTTAATCCTGTATTGCATTGTCCCACTGCTGGGCACGGGCCTCCTCTACTACTGAAAGGGGTTAGGCGTTAGTCCACCACGCTGGCCTACTGCGGGTTGGCAGACTTCGCATAACTTTCGAATTCTTATTCAGAATTCTGAGATGCAGATTTCCTCACGTTCCTTCCTTCACCGTTTAAGCAAACAATAATTAACAATTAATACACTTGTAAATCAGCCTCCGTGGCGCAGTTGGCGAGTAGCCGGCTGTGAAACTAGAGGCCGTAGGTTCGATTCCCAAACAAATGTTTGTGTGACAGACAGATAGGTATTTGTATCCGAGGTCTGGGTATTGTGAGATCGAAAGTCTCTCATAGTCCCTGATACGACACAAGATTCGTATCTTAGTGTGGGGTCTATGTATGTGACTGTTGGGTGTTATTTATTTATTTAACTTCAATTAAACGTATATTGTTAAGGAAAATCATTTAACATGACGATGAGGACTTGTTGACATTGTAGAAATATGCCTATGGCTAACTTATTTCCAGTCGATAATCTAACAATAAAATAAAAGATTTTTTAATCCTTATTTATAATAATAACTTGTTGTTAATCGCGTCTCCACCCGCGTGGAGGTTATTTTCGGGAGCAGAAGTATACAATCCAAGGAGATGTCTTTTGCACCGATGCACCTGTAACGATTGTCCTGCCTCAGGTGTTGATAATTTTTGAGACAAAAGATAGCCTATATTCCCCAGGATCCTATCCTATCCCCTGCTGAATTTCATTGCGATCCGTTCACCCGGTTAGTCGTGAAAAGGTAACAAACAAACATACAATGAACAATATTAATTTTGCTGCGGAGATATTTTAAAATTGTTATATATCCTTAGATATTCATTGAAATCAAATGACGTAAGGGCAACTTTGTTCATAATTAAATACTTGTGATGAATAAAGTACTTATTTGGATAAGGATTAATACCATGTTTATTAAAACCCCTTCGCAAATAATGCATTACTTTGGAACAAATTTAATTACAATTGAAACGGTTACAGTGAGCCAACCGAAAAAAATAGACATATGCTATCGCGGACTTTTTTTTACTTTTTCAGATGAACAATGCTGTCATACATGATTTTTGCGTAACTTTAACCGTTTAAATACGCAGCGCACGCAACGGAAGCTCTCAAATAGAATATTTTTTTCCCGTTTTTGCAACATTTTTCATTGCTGCTCCGCTCCTATTGGTCATAGCGTGATATTATATAGCCTATAGCGTTCCTCGATAAATGGGCTATCCAACACTAAAATAATTTTTCAATTCGAACCAGTAGTTCCTGTGATTAGCGCGTTCGAATAAACAAACTCTTCAGCTTTATAATATAAAAAAAAATAATAACTCTTCTTTTCTCTTTAGCTTACCCATAACTTAAAATATTTAATTTACAGTTTTGCCTTGTATTTCTCCCGCGTTTCAAAATGGTGCGAACGGAAAAATACCACGGCAGCTGTCAGAATATATAGTACTTCTCTTTCTAAATGCTGTTGCGAGAGAGAGAAACCGCGAACGAGCTAACTCATCTAAAGATTGACGATGTGTGAAGTTTGAATCGACATGGTGTTCGGTTTTGTTGAATGTTTTACTAAAATGTGTAAAAATAAAATATGTTTTTAGTATCAGTACATAGACAAATGTTAAAACACAGTTAGAGTACATAAAGTTATTTTGTGAATGTGTGAAAACTTTTTGAAACCACCTCTTTGTACAAAAGTACATTATATTTAAGATATGTTATCAAATAAATATGAACCTTGCCCAACGTTTAAACATTCGGGAAGCATATTTATAAACCTACGCCAATTTTTTTTACGTTGCATGCATAAATATCAAAACAAAGATCATTATATTGAGTCTTTTTCGAAATATAAATGATATTCTAGTCCACAATTTATATTTAATATGAATCATTGAAAATATAGGCATACTAATACATTCCTTTACACTTCATTTTGAAAATATATTTGTTAAACTAAACACTGTTAGTCTTTGCCCCAATTAATTAAAATGATATTGATTTATGGCCTTTGACATAACAAATACATTGTCTTTGAAAGCATAGTAAAAAACAAGAAAAAAGAAAAAGAAACGAGTCAATGGTTGACAGTTCCTTTTTGGAGGGAAGCGGAGATAAAAAGGTTACTGTAAAAGAAACAAAGGATAAAAGGTTGGAAAAAATAGATAAGCCTGTTTACGTATTTTATATACAGTTGAAGTATAAACTGAAGTATTTATTTACTAGGTATATTCTTTGGAAAAGCTATTACATATCGACGGTAGGCGGCTATTTGATTTAACCGTCATTTTAGCAATATTGAGTAATATACATATTCAGAAGGCTGCATGGTGGAGAACCTTTGCCTTTTATAGAGATTTTTTTTCTTATCGAGAGAATTCTTTTATAGAGAGAATGAAATAAAAAAAATACATATTCAGAACGAGCAAATATTTTCTGCATCTTTTGAGCCTAGTTTAAATTTTTTGTGCGCTTTTTAGGCGCTCAAAACATTTATTTTAGAAAATAATGCTCACAAATGAATAAAAATAAGTCGTAAAGAATGATACGTGCTTATTACATAAGTAATAAATTAATTCTACTAAAATCCACGCAACAGTAATTTATACTGTTTTTTTTTCGAAAAACAAAAAAAAACATAAATCCTCTACCGTAACTTTTAAAAAACGTCGCTTGGCGTAGCACAGCAACACAGTGCTTGTAGCCATATATAAAAAAATAAATAAAAAAAAGCGTCGCTTAGGTAAATCAAAAAGCCTATTCCATCTATAAAGTGTGTGCCATTATAGATTTACTAGTACATAGTATTTAGAGGTTTTCCGTATATTTTATAAAAAACGAAAACAATGAAAATATGTATTATTATTACAAGACCCATTACGTAATTAAACATTAATAATAAATAAAAATAAATGACTGCCTCGGTGACGCAGTTGTCATTGCGCATGCGTGACGACTGCTGCGCTGAGGTCTCTGGTTCGATCCCAGATCGGGTAAAGTGATATTGGGTTTTTCTATTTAGAAATACTCAGTGGAGACTGGAATTGTGACTAGTATCGCCCCCTATCACATTATGGAATCGTAATAAATTCGGCGAAAAGTGGGTGTACTGGTTACACCTCTGCCTACCTCCTCGGGAATTACGGGCGTAAGTAATATAGTATGTATGTAGTAAAAAGGGGCTATAGTTTACTTTCACACCGAAAAATAGTGAAATATAAAGCACCGTTTTCGATGATATATTATGCCCAGATATTGTCTTCTTTATGAACCCTTTATTTCCAAATTTGTAATTGTTCCCTGAATAAGTATTACTCATTCTGTAAAAGGTCAATTTCTCAAGTTTTAAGTTGTTCTCGATGGTTTTCATGATCTATAATGGAATCTACAATATCCATAAATTTCTTAATGCCGATTTTTTGTGGAACTAACATAGAAAGATGCTTGATTTTGTAATATTCATAACGTAGCAACTATTAACTCAATTTAGAAAACAGGTTAGGCATAGTACAGTTTAAAGCCGAAATATAGAGGTGTCGAATTTAATACGTAACGCTTTGGTAAATAAATTATAGTATGAACAAATCTAAAACAGACCTTAATGGCTCGCTGAGCTAAAAAAATTAAAAAAATTTGATTAATGTACTGTAAAAATGCGTGGTAAATTTTCAGGTCCCTTACTTCAGCAATGACACCCTTTCAAGATTATTTTTGAGACAAAAGATGATGATAGCCTACGTCTTTCCCCAAGATATACTCTATTTCCTTGCTAAAATTTAAGATCCGTTAAGCCGTTTTAGTCGTTGTAATGTACGCTATTCTCTGGTAATAAACTATGATATATCGGCTCGTTTGCTAAACACAACGTCTTCACACCGCACCGGTCAAACAACACAATGTTCTATCTACCCGCGGTTTGCGTTGGGTATAGTTCGAGACGACAGATGGATAATTATAAATATTTGCATACACTACATCCCTCCCTTCTTCTTGTTTGAAGAAATTATTTAACATAAAGCCCACTATAATGTTTTAGTAATAGTATTTATTAATTGCCCATACTCATTGACATCAATGCAAATTAATTATTACAAACACTTGATTTTATTTAGTTAAAATGACTTTTTTGATTACATAAGTATTTTAATTATTTCTTCTGATCATTTGATCTTTGAATGCGTCATGATCTTTTTCTTTCATCACTTGCCATTCCCCTTTTATTTTCTTCAAATGTACCACATCACTTAATTTGTTCGCACTATTAATATTTTTAATATGTATATAATTTATCTACTACTTTTAGGTCGCAACTCACGGCCCGTCTTCTTTTGTCTGTATATTTCTTACCTTTCTCTTTTTATTCTTTTATGTCTGTCTCGCATTTCTGCGTCTCCAGAGTTGTAAGTCAGGTCCTGTATCATCGGCAATTTGCCATAAAACTGTCTCCTAAAAATAATTCTTCAGGTGTTTTTCCAATGACTGTGTGAGGCGTACATTGTTAAAAAGTCGTATTTGTAGTCCTTTACCTCAACTTGACTAATTCTTTAATCGTTTTAGTATGTCCCTGTTTTGCCTTTCTACTTCTCCATTTTATAAAAGTAACTATAGTAATAAATATTTTTATATTTCTATAATTGCAAACTTGTTTAAATTCCTTGACATACATTGTTTGTCATTGTTAGCCGTTGGAGAGTCTGGGTTACCTAGTCGTGAAAAATGTCTTAATATTCCTATAATTTCTGCACTTGTTATGAAGTTGCAACTTTTTTTTTCCTTATAGTAATCAACGACCTCTAGAATATCATTGCCGTTAGGTAAAGGATCTATACTATCCTAGTCCAACTATACTACCGTCTGCGGTAACTGCCGATTCATCCTACGGATTATAACAACCTAAAGTAAGTATATTCATCAATGAAGTTTTCAAAGTATCAAAACCTGGTTGTTGGGCTATGTTCTAATTGTCCTCTATATGGTGTTTCTGTCCAATTTAGTTCAGAGCAACAACTTTAATGTTTTTTCCACATAATTTATTAATCCCAGGAAACTTTGTAATTCGGAAATAATGTCAGAGCCCTGAAATCTTCAATTGCAGAAATATATTTCTCCAGAGGTCGTATGCCCCTTCTGGAGAGTTCGTGTCCTAGATTGAACTTTTGTGATTCTATATACACATTTCTCTGGTCATAAAACCATATTATACTGCTCTAGTATCTGGAGAACTTTATGTTATCGTGCTCTTTGAATAATTCGCATCAAAGAGAATGTCGTCAATAAAATAAATACCTCCTGCACACCCCAATAGAATCCTTTATAATGTCTTTTCTTTCCGGCGAACAACCGAAGACTTCCATCTTCTTTTGATATGAGGAATATTGGTGAAACCCAACTTGATGGACCCTGAACTTCTTCAATTATATGTTTATGTTTTTTTTAAGTTCTTTCTTCGGTTCTAGTTTTTTCTTCTAGGGGAATAGGAATTCGCCTGTACGGTTGACAGATTGGTTTCACTGAGTCCTCTATAGATATTTCAATTAACACGTCTTTAAATGTAGGAAACGCAGTGCCTCCGACTTTATGAACATTAATTTTGAGCAAGGATGTTATGGATCTCCGTAACCGTAACCGATATAATATTATTCACATATCCGTACCCACATCCAGATCCAAAATTTCAAATCCATAACATCTCTAATTTTGAGTACACAGAAATTGCAGTAATTCGGCCTAGCAAATTTCGAGTTTTGTTTTCGACCACATAGAAGATGGCAAGTCCTATTTTGTTATACAGTTACAAATCTATTTCTGCTTGAAATGAACCTATTAATACCGTTGAATATAGTAAATCCATATGCCAAAAAGTTCTTGTGAGGATTATTATTCTGTACGTGAGACTAAAATATTATTTTCTTTTAACTTCTTCAATGTCTGATATGAAGTTATAGTTACAGCCTGAAGCCATTAGCATTGCAGTGTGTACGCCACCTATTTTGCACTTGACCGTTGCCTCACAATTTAAATTAAAACTATAGTCTGTTTGTTCCTTGTCAGGTAAGTTTACAGTTTGTAATTTAGTTATTTTCACGCTTTTACTTTGTTTAACTCCTTTCTGCCTGTTTCTTTTCGACCTCGCTTTGTCCTGCATTGATTTTAAAAATGACCCATTCTTCCACACTTCAAACAAGTCTTTAGTCTTAGTTCTTTAGCTGGATAGGTCCAACACGAGCAAAGTTTTTTAAACTTCCGCATTTTTCACATGGTTTTGATTTGATTCTGATGTTAGTCTATTGAAACTGAACTGTTTGAAAATCTTGTCTCTTATTTCCAAAATTACCTAATTGACGATGCTTCAAATGCTTTTGATATTATCATATCTAAGGTAACATTATCCCCTATTTTCAAAATATACATTTTTTTTTTTTTTTATAAATCATCTGATATACATTGTTCTGTAATCTGATCGATAGTATTTTCATCTTTAGACTTATATTGACATTTAGTTGCTTGTTGTCTTAGTCTTACAAAATATTTTTCGAATTTTTAGCCAGGTCTCTATAGTCTAAATGCATCTCTTTCATATATTTTACTTTGTTTTGGAGCAAAGTGTTCGTCTAATTTACTTATCGCTATTTCAAGTACTTTATTATTACCACCAATAGGTGCATTAGTAACCGCTATATTGTAAAATAATACATATAGTTCCGCTCCACCAAAATGTAATAAACAAGATCTTTTCTTCACCTTGGTGTCAATACCAGCCGCATCTAAATATATATATATATACTCCTTTGCCAGCACTCCCACCGAACAGCAACTGAGCCTACCTCCCCTTTACACTCAAATTTATCCAGAGTGTACTGTGCCATATTTTGTACATATCTGTTAATAATGTAAGACAATTGGTGTATGTTTCTACATCTTACAAAATTTAATACCACACATATACTGTTATGCAACATTTTATCAGAAATAATTACCAATTAGAAATGACTCGCATTTAATGCCAATGTCCTACACAACACTTGCAATTTAATTTCAATATTGTGAACGTTGTTCGCAATTTAATGCCAACGTTTTATATATTTGTCGCAATTTAATGCCAAACTTTATATACATATATTTGTCGCAATTTAATGCCAACATCTTATACATAATGTCGCAATTTAATGCCAAAGTTTTATATATTTGTCGAAATTAAATGCCACCATCTTATACATTATGTCGCAATTTAATGCCAACGTGTTATATATTTGTCGCAATTGAATGCCAACATTTTATACATAATGTCGCAATTTAATGCTAATATTCCATATATGTCTCGCATCTAATGCCAATGTCAAATACATCACTCGCAATTTAATGCTAATGTTTCGTACATTACTCGCAATTTAATGCTAATGTTTCATACATTACTCGCAATTTAATGCCAATGTTTCGTACATTACTCGCAATTTAATGCTAATGTTTCATACATTACTCGCAATTTAATGCTAATGTTTCGTACATTACTCGGAATTTAATGCTAATGTTTCATACATTACTCGCAATTTAATGCTAATGTTTCGTACATTACTCGCAATTTAATGCTAATGTTTCATACATTACTCGCAATTTAATGCTAATGTTTCGTACATTACTCGCAATTTAATGCTGCGTCCAACGCAATTTAATGTCAATACCATATAGTATTTTTAATTTAATACATAGGTACATGCATATAGATATACACTCACGCCTGCAACCCCCGAAGGGCAGACAAAGGTGCAACCAGCACACCCATCCCTCACCGCATTCATTACGGTCCCACACAGTGTCACAGAGGCAAGCCCACCGCCACACCGGGACAATTCCAGACTCGGGCCGACACTGAGTACCTCTAAATAGAAAAACCCAATATCACTTCACCCAACCCAGGGTTCGAACCCGAGACCCCAGCATAGCAGTCACAACGCATGCACATTATTTTTAATGTAATACCTGTAAAATACACGTAATGAATCTAATCATCTACATGGTCAGGTAGTATTTAATTTACCAGTGTCGCAAGTTGGATACCAATTAATAAATATTCATTATTCACCACACTTCATACTAATACTTCTTAATACGAAGATCATTTTAACATACAATGAATTTCGACACAAACAATATTTAAGTTTAATGATTTAAGTAATGAAAAGATAAGCTATATAAATATATTTAATTATTACTGCACGCGCTGCCATGATACAGATTCACTTTCACAAGTAAAGAATTCATCAAATAATAAGTGATAATATGGCATTATTTCCTTTTTATAATTTTCTTGTTTTTTTTTCATGATTCCATTATGCATTTTCATAAATAATAATTTATGCTAAAGTACAAAGCGAAGTGAAAAAAATGAAATAAAAATAGGTAATTAAGGCATTGTTTACATCGTTGTCTATTCGCTATTGTTAATATCCAAGACTATATTATTTACTTACTATTATTCATTATAAAATGCGATTGAGTCCGTAAACTACAGGTTTTGTTATTGTTAATACCGGTGTATAAAAGTTATACATGAAAATAATCATGGAGTTCCGAGTCCGACGAAATACGGACTATAATTTTCCAAAAAAGTTATTATTGTACGTAAATTCATGTATACTTACAATTTACCTCGTCGCCACATGTAATGTACGCTATTCTCTGGTAATAAACTATGATATATCGGCTCGTTTGCTAAACACAACGTCTTCACACCGCACCGGTCAAACAACACAATGTTCTATCTACCCGCGGTTTGCGTTGGGTATAGTTCGAGACGACAGATGGATAATTATAAATATTTGCATACACTACAGTCGTGAAAAGATAAACAAACAGAGTTCGATACTTTCGCATTTATAATATTAGTGTGGATTATCCTGTTGATCCTGGTTAAGATATAAGGCCAAAGTTATGAAAACATTGTATTGTCATTGGCAAATTTTCAAATAATTTCGTCTTAAAGGTGGTGAAAATAACTTTGAAAGATTCCGTCACATACATACATAGATACAGGTGTAGGTAATAAGCGTGTAAACAATACACTATCACGTATCTACTTTGATCCGATACGCTAACCGCACATATAGACAGAGATATACTGCTATGTTGAGCAACAATCAACATCAGACCAAGCAAGAAAAAACACTATCTATGCTAGTCAAGGTTTATTAGTAAAACTATTTAATATAATAATTTAGGTATAGTATTGTTTTAATGTACTAAGACAAAATTATATAATACAAATAATAAATCTAATAATATGATAATAATTAACAGTAATTTAATAATAATACTGAACTAAACCAAAATATATATTTTATAGTTAAATAAATAAATATACTAAATGTTATGGATACACAGACACGATTGCCTTTTCAGTCGAATAGATACATTTTCCTAAACATTAATATTGTGCATACGTATAATGAATGCTTCCGTCAAAATGTCATCTCACATTAATTTAAATAAAAACCGCTGTTGCAATTATATTCAACATCGTATTATTTTTTAAACTTCTTTATTTATTTTACCTTTTTACCTTGTTCACGTGTGAGAATTAACAATGTGTCTGCCGACTATCGTAGGTATGTGTGCCTGTTTACTAAGGAAGAGGGCCAAGAGGCCGAGGGGCCGAGGGGCTCTGTTGTCAGGGGACCCTCCCACGGGCCACGTGATCGGTCACGACGGCAACAGCGGCCGCAGCCGCCGTCGCAACCTGCCGCTTTGTACGCAGCATACCAGGAACACAGAATGTGCGAGAAGATTATTCTCTCACACAATACGTTGACCTTCCGTATCCCCCGCGCCTTATTCATTTCGCTGTTATAAAACAGTCGTTTATAGTGCCAGTGAGGCTCTATCTAGACTGGTAGATTTGTTTCGAAGGTATTTACGATTTACAAATTTTTCGAACATACTCGTGGTGCTGTAGCACAGCGCAGCAATGTAGATTTTGTTTCTGTTTGACAAGCTTTCAATAACGTCAGTTTGGAGAGGAACAAATTGATTGCATATGCACGGAGCTGTAGCTGTAACCGCTAATAGTGTATGTCCAATCAATTAGATGCATTCATTCGATCACTTGATATGGCTTTTTGGTAATTTAGTTATTTTTTTAATATTGTGTGAATTCGTAGGATTTTATCTAGTCGCTGTAATATTGGCGAACAAATTATAATCAATTCATACTTTTTTGAGGTCAAATTTTCTAGTAATCTTTCTACAAAATATTTATTATAAGGAATTGGTAGAGTAAACCTGGATGTCCCAGCTTGACTGGCGTAGCTCTTCTAGTACTGCGTGACTAACAAGCAGTTGCTGTTGCTTTTTTAAGATAATTTAAAGTATCCGAACCTAATAAATAAGCACGTAAATATTATTATTTTGTGAACATTAGTTAGTGACAAAACAATTACATCATAATATAAAGTGTTTCTATAATTTAATAACTATTGTTTCTTTTTATATTCCTAGTTAATTGACAAGGTTAGTTAAACTATACATTAGTTATTTATCTGATCTAGTGTCGCTTTAATAAGTTCCGCGTTTAGTTTGTTTGTCCGTAAGTGATTTTCGAGGTTCGAACACAAATAGGTATTGTTTACATAATGCCTCGCTCGACAGACAAGATTGCCTTGTGAGTTGTCCAGAGTATTATAGAGTGAGTGTGTGCAAGGAGCGTGCGTGACGTTCTGTGTCTGGGGAGTTGCGCAGTGCGCGCTGAATACTGGGAACACATAACCAGCTAGCAACTATCTCGAACGTTCTCCTCGGAATTACCACATATTTTAATAGCATCAATAGATTATCAACCTTGATACAAGTACATACAGATCATTTTCCTTGATCATGATGTAGTACTACGTCATGCAGTGAGCGCGAATACGTTTCTTTATATTTCTTCACCTTTATGCGTTCCTAGTACTTTTGCCCGCTATGTTGCGGCACGCGCCATCTACACCAATCAATCAATCAAACACATGCGCATGCAATGGATAAGATAAATAGATAACTATTATAATTCCAATGTCGTTTGTTGTTTGTTACAATCGAATCTTGGTCAGGTGGAATAAAGACCTTCTTAACAAAATTTAAATATATGCCACTTAGGTGGTTGGTTTTGTTTTGAATTTAATTATTACTTTCGTAGTTACACACACTGAAATAATAATAATTTGCATTTTGAATACTCCCTCAGTAAATTTATAATAGGTTTACATATTTTTTGTAATATTTATTATATTGCAAATAGGATGAATTAAATCAACCAACAGAAACTATTGATATCATTTATAAGCGATTCGAGGTTATAATCCATTTGTGACGATCGCCCGTCTTTCAATGTTTTATATTTAATGAAAAAGTGTTGCTATCTGTCCATCACACGAAGTTAGTTAGTCACAATACAAGAGGGGGTTATATTATCTTGTTGGCATATTTATATAAGTAGTAAGGAAGTAAATAAACCTAAATAACTTGCTTTTAAATATGGAAAGCAAACACAATGCCGTCTAACTAAAACATTTCACTTCAATACGTACATTTATTTATTTTACGTACATTTTTTATCAGTTTGACACGAATGTAGCTTAGCTGATAGTTCTCGACTCTTCAAGTATGTATTGGAATGACGCCATAACAAAAAAGGAATGTTAACCACGCGAAAATGATCCTTAAGCATCGAAGCTATTAGGGCAGCATAAATAGACGGAATGTGTTTGAAATTCTTCACGTGCTTCAGAAATCGCTTCCATTTCCAAGTACTTATAATATAAAATTTATACAGCGGTTTCGAAGGGGATCGTTAAAAGTCGACAGGTCGCGAAATAGTACTGCATAAGAAACCTTATCACAATAGCCAGTAAATCGATTTTAATGTTAAAGGGTGCTGCAGAATGCCATTTGCCTCATTCGAACCGACAAAGTGCGTCGATAGCGTGAGCGGGACAGAAAGAGTGGGTTAATGGGGTGATATGATCACGTGTTTATGCGAGCCTGGTAAGTGAGATCACTTGCGTGTCGGTCGAGGTGGCGCGGTGCTCGGCCGCACTCCGCTGCGCCACCGCACCTACCTCTGCCCAGGTTCCCATGGCAACAAGCCGTATCTTGCACGGCGCCCCCAGTTGGTCCAAATTGAAAGATACAATGTTAACCTAATGCGACGCTTGTTTCCACATTTTAGTTTGAATTGCATATAATAAATACATAATACTAAATCGGTAAAAAATATTTCTGGTAAGATTTTTCTTTAAAGAATAGCTAGAATTAACCCACGCAAGTAAGCTATAGAAAACGGCGTTCTATTGTAACATATGTAATCGTATGGGGAACCATTGCAGCACATATTAAAGCCACCTAAATAATAAACTTTTTAGAAAGGTCATGTGCATAAAGAAACGACAAAATATATGTATTTAAATCGCCATTTTAGCATGATAAATAAATATTGGTTAATGCGACACATTAACCGGTCAGAATGCTCAGTGCAAGGACAGTAGATACCTAACGCTATAAAATACAAATAAATTAAGACATTAAAATGCCGTTCACAAAGACACAATACCATTTATAATTAATGACATATCTAGTCGCTTTAAGAATATAATAAAATTTGCTATCAGCACTGTTACATGGTTTACTCTTATTTACTAATTAAATGCGAGATAATGAGGACTTAAGTCAACCACGGAATAATACTGGCAACCTAGTAGACTGCACATGTCTCAAAGAGAATTTTAATATGTTTTTTCCAAGATAATTTCCATTACTATTAGAAGAATCTATTCATATATAAAAACTTACATCCAATATTTTTGTTGTAAAAAAAATATAGCTTTAATCAAAATAGAGGAAAATTTATACGATATAGATGAATAATAAATACTTCAAAGATTTGTTGTTTTTCGATTGAAACTAGGAAGCTTGATGCAATTTATTAAATGTAAAATAATGGCATATTTAAAATAGTATTTTGTTTCAAGATAACCGGTGTTTGTAATCATTATTCAATAGGCTGTATGAATTCTCTATCCTCTCCGCTATGACCGAAGTGATGCGTTGACGCCGGTGTTCCATATTTAAAAATTTATATGAGGAAATTAAAGCAGAATGAAAATAGAACACGACTGAAAGAAACACTTATATTCCAACAGATTTTAATATTGGACACTGACTGTATTACTCTTGACTGTGATAGCCATACTTGTACAGCAAATATAATCAAGCAAAAAGCCAAAGACGATGGTCAAGATCCGCCAGAATCACATTTACATAGAACTGCGATTTGTATGGACATTTTGACTATAACGACGCTAATACTCGAGGATCGATACTTAATTGATTTTAATATTTTAATTTTTTTAATTGACCAGTTAATTAAGCAGATATTCATAGAGTACCTATATCATGACGTTTACAAAAAAATATCTAGGTATTGCATATGGTTAAATTCGTAAATAATTATAAAATCGTCAAAGCCGTGTCACTTAAAATACTCAAAGATATTTTTCTTTCTTTTTTTTAAACTTTGAATATCATTTAACTGTTTACTACTGGTTTAATACGATCTCTTCGGCATGAATCAATCCTGACAATTATGCTAAAAATAATCATTCCTTTTAGGATACTGATGTAGAGCTCTTTTTGGAATGGTTGCCAAATGTGAATGTTGAACAACTTATGTTTCCAAATTTAAAATATTTCAACGTTATTATTATACAATTGACTACTAGGGTTATCAACCTCGGGATTCAAATACTAGGATTTTTAGTTAGAAAAACCAGGACAATTCTATTTAAAAACAGATCTTTGTTTTAAAATAGCGTTAACACTTGCGAGCCGAGACGCTCCAAGTAGGTATTACAAAAATGGTGTGCTTATTTTAAAATACCGGACCTTATCAGGGTGCTTTAAAAACCCAGGACGCTGCTTATAAACTATCCAGGACACTCTAAAAACCCTGACATGTCCTGGGAAAACAGGACGGTTGGCAACTCTCTTTAATTGACTAGTATGATTTTGCCACTAACCCAGTGGTTAGTGGCAAAATCAAATCTGAAATACGTACATAATTCAGTAATTATGTACGTATAAAGTATTTGAAATGGATTTCTTTAAAATAAGAATTCTACTGGTGAAAGGTAGTCTTGTCATTAGATAGAGATCTAAGTTAAAGGTTTTCTTATTTTGGACCTCGTTATATCATTGTTTTCAAATGTAAGTGTCAGAAACGCAAAAATATTAAAATTACCATTTATAAAATCAATAAAATAACTGTAATAAAAATGTAAATTCTCTCGCTCAACTTTTCAACGTAACTCCAATCTTCAATCACCACTTTCAACAAATTCAACATCAATCTTGATATTACAAAGTTATGTTTACCGTTGCATAACTTATTAAACCCAGAGAAAACTACGACACATTGGCATTTCCAACAGCAAATGTATCTTTGTCGATGATAGCATGAATTCTATTTTCAAAATTGGCAGCGCAGCAGAGCCTCGAGGCGACAGTCGACAATATTCGACATTAGAATCGTGTTTCTAATAGAGATAGCCATAGGGTTATTCTATGTGTTAGAGCGAGAAGTTAAATAGTGAAAGCAAAGGGCCGCGATTGATTGCGAAGGGTGACGCGCCCTTCGTTCGTGTCTATTCATTACGCTCACCCCTGGGGCGGGTGAAGCTTGAAGCGTGTCGCGATGATTTTTTGTTTCTCTCCATATTTAATTTCGCAATGGTGGAGTATTTAAATATGCAATTTACATGGCGGACATTTGCATATGCGGCCATTCTGATGTATGACTATTGAAATGGGGGTCATATAAATATTTAACTATCTATACAAAATGACAAATATACAATTTTATTATAAAACACTTATTTGTGCTCATGGTAGAGTTTTACCACTCACTATTCAACGCTAATCTATACTAATATTATAAAGAGGAAAGATTTGTATGTATGTTTGTAACAAATTGGCTCAAAAAGTACTGGACCGATTTTAAAAATTCTTTCACCATTTGTATGCTACATTATCACTGATTAATACAGGCTATTTTAATTACAAGAAAAAATAAGGATCCCTGCTAAAACTACAATAATGTTACCCAAGGTGTAAAAAAAATTATACCCGAGCCGCGAGCAACAGCTAGTTTCGTAATAAATAAGAAATGATTCTATACACCCAAATTTTAATTAGTATAAAAAGAAAAACATTATCAATCTATCTTAATGATCACATATAATTGGTTGAAACTGGAAAAGATAGAAACAAATAATATCAAAGACTTTTAGAGTCTTTATATGAAATGAAGTAAATTAATTTTGTAATTATTATTTAGCATACAAAGGACCCATTTTTTTAATTTAATCTTCCATAATCAGTTGTGTATTATATGCAATTGAAAATTAGTTTGCTACAGCATATTTATTAGACAACCGACAATAGAGGAGCGGCTGCAATGTATTTTACAGCTCAACCTGAGCTTGCTCCAAAGAGTATTACTTATTCCCTTGTATACTACAAATTGACTTAATTTGTGTAAAACCCAATCCTGAATGATAAAACAATCCGTTTACTCAAACACTAAAAAGAGTTACCTGAAATCTGATAATCCGAAACGCACCAGAATGCTATCAATTAATTATGTTTTTATTATATGATCCATAAAATAATAATAATACTAGCCCTGTATTAAACATATCCCACTGCTGGTTACGGGCCTTCTCTACTAATGAGAGGGGTTAGGCCTTAGTCCACGACGCTGGTCTAATGCGGGTTGGCAGACTTCACATACCTTCGAAATTCTTATGAGAATTCTCAGTATGCAGGTTTCCTCACGATGTTTTCCTTCACCGTTATAGCAAGCGATAATTAACATTTAATACACACATAACTTTAGAAAAGTCAGAGTTGTATGTCATTTGAGTTTCGAACATAGGTACGACTTTCGTCTTGACAGTCTGTACCGCAACCAATTAGGCTATCACTGCTAGGTATATATATATAGGTATATGATCTATATACTATAATAAAGCTGAAGAGGCACTTTGTCTGTTCATTAAATATTTTTGCAAAATGTTGATTGTAACGTGTTATATTATCGATATAGATCCCAAAACAATTGTTTTTGGAATTGTTGTCTATCTGTCTGTCTGTCAAGGCATCAATCACGTCCAAAGTACTGTATAAAGACAAAATAATCGACAATAAAATCATAGAGTCTCGAGGTAACATTTAGTTTTTATTTCATTTAAATCGGCGCATAAAATCAGAAGTTATAACTGTTTGAACGAATATCTGCATTATGCAAAGAGTAGTTGTGAGATATGAAATGATTTTATATATAGCAGATAACTTCCACGCGGGCGGAGCCGCAGGCAATGCTAGTATAATCTAAAGTAACTTTTAGACATATTAGTGTCACAATCGTATTGCGAAGTAAACAACGAAATTAAGTTAAATTATACACAGAACTAACAGAATTATTACAATTAACTTGTAGACCTACCTATTTAATTTTGTTTTCTATACCTCTATATACCATAGGCCCTATTATAAGGTACTAGCGGGCCCGGTAGACGTCCTCCTGCCCGGAAAAGCACCGCCACACCGACAGCAGCGTCACCTACGGGGTTCAATTACGTTTTCAAACCATCCAGGAACCCATTCAAATATACACACAAAATTTCATCTAAATCGGTCCAGCGTTTAGGGACAGTTTGGTGATAAAAGCACGTACAGAAGAATTATATATAACGGCGCGCGACATTATTGAATAATGAAAATCAGTCAATTTTGAGAATAATCCATTACCTTTATTATTTTTAAGGAGTTATGGTTTTGTATTCGATTAAATACTATTTGTAATTAAAAGCGGGTAACACCGAATGGAGTTGCGTTTGTCAATGCGTGCGAATGTCTTGTCAATTAATTATTTGACAGCGGTTGAACGTTGTGGTGATTCGCAAACCCATTGGCTCTAAATCGCTAATTATTGTAATCCCTAATTGTCTAAGTAATTTAAATGACTGTTTAATTAAAATATTGTAAAATCAACGCCACAGTCCACTTATTTAAACGTTTCCTTAAGTTTAACGCCCACCATGGATTTCCGTGATGACATGTTCACGAATAAGCAATCAGTTGCGACAGGCTATTCCGACGTCCCGACATATATATTAAAATATGAAACTTATCTACATATAAATGTGTATAGACTTAGGTAGATGAGGGTAGATAGACCTATTCATTCCTAGTATGGTACACATGTAAACACTGGACAGACGATGGGCGGTGCTAAGGGCCGGATATTTAATTTGTTATTCCTGGAACCATTGTCCGTTAAGGTTTTTTACGACAGGTTTTCGATTTTTCCTGTATACATTAAACATAGTTTGCTTCTTTTGAAAAATGTATTTAGTTTAAAACGTATATGATTTATGTAGATAAATAGCTTGGCATAATTAAAGTTTATATGGAGAAGGAATGTTTTCTACATTATCGGGAGACAATCTATCCCTCGCTACTCAACACAATCATGGCCTGGCCTGCTGTGTAGCTTCTTCACACTACGCCTCAAGGACCCAGGATCATAGGAAGGAGGGAACACGGTAGCTGGCAAACTGTTCCACAGCTTCATGGTGCGCCAATAAATGAAGTTGCAAACCTCTTAGTTCGGGCCGGAGTAGTAGACACTACGAAGCTGTGGCTCAAATCATTACTTAGCGATGAGCTGAGATCTGTTAAGGACTCTGAATTCAAAGAGAGGCTCAATAGGGGCACGTATTGAAGGACAAGACATTGCAGATAAATAAAAGAGTGACCTCTCGATTCTTAGAACCAAGACTGGGATCTATAACTCAAACATCGACTTAGTGTAGGTCATTTAAAATGACTAAGCTAAGTCTGAATTAGCAATATGGTGAGTCGGCCTCTCTGTGGATTTAGTCACTATGACATCAGTTTCAATATATTTACAAATATTTTTTTAATTCTTTATATAAATGTTATTTAAAATATAGAAGTTGTTGGTTTTCAAAAAAAGAACTGTGTAGAACGAGCATTCTTCAGTTGCGTACCCAAAGGCGATTTCGCGGATTTTACTTAAGTTAAATAGATACAGGAAGACTTAAGTTAGGCTCATCTAAGATTATCCCAATTTGTATTTGTATTATTCATTCATTGAAAAATGATATACACACATACACTCACGCCTGTAATCCCCGAAGGGGTAGGCAGAGGTGTAACTAGTACACCCACTTTTCGCCAAATTTCGGTCCCATGATGTGATAGGGGGCGAGCCTATCGCCATACCGGGCACTATTCCAGACTCCGGGCTAATACTGGGAATTTCTAGATAGAAAAACCCAACATCACTTTACCCGACCCGGGGATCGAACCCGAGACCTCAGCATAGCAGTCGTAAATGCATGCGCAATTACAACTGCGAAATGATATAATAAGTTTAAAAAATCATCGTCGCTGTTATCGCATAGGTATGCGGCGAGTAATTTTTAGTTTTAATTACGGCTCGCTATCTTTGTTAATGACATTGTTATCGGCGACCTGAGGAGGCAGCTTACTGATAATGACCACGCGCTAGTTCTTGGAAACGTCACCTGCTTACAAACGTTATGACAGTTTTTGGGAATATTATGTGGATATTATAATTTACTGTAGGGGTTGCTTCTGCCCTACTTAATGAAGTTGATAATTTACAGGGTTGTGAATAAAACAATAACGTTGTATCTGACTCGAATGCCGACAGTGATAGGTGTATGCTGTGTCGCTCTATTTGATATACTCGTATGGAGCGTAGCGCTGATACCACATTTACATACATACATAGGTACATATATACATATACCCACGCCTGTAATCCCTGGAGGGGTAGACAAAGTTGTAACCAGTACATCTACTAACTTTTCGCAGAATTATTACGGTCCCATAATGTGGCCTATCGCCATACCGGGCACAATTCCAGACTCCGGGCTGATACTGAGTATTTCTAAATAGAAAACCCAATATCACCTTACCCGACCGGGGATCGAACCCGAGACCTTAGACAGACAATGTGTCTCCCGCTACTCAACACAATCATGCCGGCCTGGCCCATGCAAGAAGGTGAAGCAGTGGTCGAGAGTCTAGTGTCAGAACACTCAGAAGGGCGCAGTGCGTCCAGACATCGTACCTCAACTCTAAAACCACGACAAAAACCGAATGTACGCTGGCTGATCCCGAAACGCGACACACTTGCGTGTGCCACTATGGCGGGTTTTACACCCTGTATACGGTGGTCGCTATCCGGGCGGAAACGAATATCGTACCACCAGCATTTGAAGATACACATATTATTATTTACTTAGTATCAAATAATATTGTAATACGTAGCTATAGTGACAGCACACAAACAATCGATAATCATATGCGCGCATCTTCATGAAATAATTTATAATTTTATTTATTTATAAAAACACAAAAATAACAGATGCAAGCAATACAATATAAACGAAGGTAGACTAGGTAACATAACAGCAATACAATTATTTATCTTATTGTCTATTGAAATAATCTGTTAATACAATATAATAACCCTGTCTCTCAAACTAGGACAACCTGTATCTTAAGAGACAGTGTTCAGCTCAGGTACTTTCAAAAGATTAACATAGACAGTGGAAACGTGAAAATCTTAATAAAATGCATACGTATTATAAAATTAGGGAACGAGTCTTATCGGGTTGACAACTTAACTCTACCTGTGACCACAGGCGATGCAGCTCGGTTAAAAATTGAAACGTCGGGAAATATAATATACTTAATGGTATAAATAATAAATATTTATACCATTAAGTATTGCTGGATTATGACCCGTTCTGTAATTTTATAATGTACTAGCGGGCCCGGCAGACGTCGTCCTGCCCGTAAAAGCAGTGCCACACCGACTGCAACGCCATCTGCCGGGCTGATTTGTGAATCTATACAAAAAAATAATTCAAATCGGTCCAGCCGTTTAGGAGTAGTTCAGTGACATACACACGTACAGTAGAATTATATATAAAGATATACCAAAAAGTCTAAAAACATATATGAAATGCATATTTATACAAAAACAGCAATAGCCTAGTTGGAAGTGGAACGGACTGTCAAGACGAAAGTCGTATGTTGGAAACCAACACAAATGACATACCTACACCTCTGACTTCTCGAAGTTACGTGTGTATTTATTGCTAATTATCACTTTTTAAACGTTGAAGAAAAACATCGTGAGGAAGAATATTGAAGGCATGTGAAGTCTGCCAACTCGCAGTAGGCCCCCGTGCTGTACTAACGTCTAACCCCTCTCATTATTAGGAGCCCTGACCTCAGCAGCGGTACAAGCAAACAACGCGCCTCGACCTTTTTTTATAAACATCATCCACATATTTCCAAGCCTTCAAACAATCCACCCGCACGTCGCATTTAATACATAATTCTACAAAATAAAAGAGTAAAGAATATGTTGCCCACATGTTGAGCGCATCGCGGCATCGCTGCGGTTTCTTAGCTCACGTTCTCTGCGGTTTTAGTAAATTGTTCCATTTTATTACCTCCTCTGCCGCTAAAATATCTATAATTTAACACTATTGTTACAAGACGGATATGTAAAAAAACTCATACCATAATTTAAAAGTCCAGCATACAACCACTAGTAGCAAAAGTTCCTTTACTCACGGCTTCCCTTTACAAACTAGTCAATAAGTAGCTAGTAGGTTTTTGTCAGGGTCTAGAGTTGGGGTACGATGTTTGGCCTTCTGAGTACTCTGACACTATCTTGACCGCTTCTTTACCTTCTTGCGCCATGACGTAGTGTGAAGAAGCTACACAGGCCGGCATGATTCTGTTGAGTAGCGAGGGAGAGATTGTATCTCGCTACTCGATACTCTAACTGGACGACACTGCGCTTACCATAAGCTACAGTGTGGTCACTTTGCTGTGTACCTTTCGAGTTCTGATGTAAATAATAGAAAAATAAATATGTTTATTTAATTATTGTATGAAATACAGCTTATAGTTAGCGCAAACGTTTTTTTTTAGTGCCTGGATAGGCAGACGAGCAGACGGGCCACCTGATGGTAAGTAGTCACCGCCGCCCATAGACTTCTGCAATGCCAGAGCACAGCAGAGCCGCTGCCTACCGTTAAAAGTATGTCATTTACTAGCGTCGGCTTGTCTTTTTTACTCTTACTCTTTGCCGATGGCAGTCACACTGTCTTATTGAAGTGAAAACTACTTGGGATGGGGGAAAAGCACTTAACTCGCATGACCGTCACACTCAGATTATTTTACTTTTGGCACGCCTATGAAATTTTATAATCATACAAGCAATCATAAGCAAAAGAAGTTACTACTTTGTACACGCGTGCAGTTGCTCGAAAAGAACTGTGCACAACCAGCGCCTCCAATGTGTACGGTGAACGAACTACCTCCTACTTGATTCCACGATTAATAAATAGCTTACCTGCCGACCTACGCGACAGTATTACACCAATGAACATAAAAAACAAATTAAAGAATTATTACTTGCGTACCTTATATTAAAAACTCTTAATGTGATTGCCTAGTTTCGACTAACTAACCTATATGTTTCATTTTGTTAATCTGATGTGAATTTTTTAATCTTATATAGCATCTCTACAAACCTCAGTGGTTTTTAATGCATGTATTACCGATTATTGTTTACAACACAAATAAACAAATAAATTAAAAAAAAACTTCGTGGACGCTGCTTAACAAAAGAACACAGTCATTCCAAAGTTTTAAGTTTTCATTTCTGTCGGTGTCGGATTTTTCTTTGATATCGCATATAATGAATAAATGGTCTTAACTAGAAGAGACTTAGGTTTAATATCTATTTCATCGTGAGTCAGTCGCAATGTGAATAGGTAAATGTCATACCAAACTCAAGATGTCGTATATGTATGTTTTCTTTCCCTTTTCAAATTTTTCCATCCTATGGTTGTCTTGAAAAGATCGCCGAGAGCAATAAGACCACTAATTGTATTTTAAATTATTTTTGTTTTCCCTATTTTTATGTATTTTAGTGTACAATAAAAAGAAGATAGATGTTGCTCGCGGCTCCGCCCGCGTGTAGTTAATTTTTGGAAGAAAAGGTAACAGAATCAAATAGATAGTTTTAATATTAGCTGCATGTAATGTTAATTTTTGAAA
Organism: Laothoe populi; assembly: GCA_905220505.1. Taxonomy (NCBI): domain Eukaryota; kingdom Metazoa; phylum Arthropoda; class Insecta; order Lepidoptera; family Sphingidae; genus Laothoe; species Laothoe populi. The sequence goes on from HG992152.1 coordinate 7,598,641, forward strand.
GTGGACTAATGTTTTACGTTCACATCAGTACAATATGTCAAAAGGCATTTAGGAATTTGGGCTTTCTGCTTCGCATGGTTCATGGGTTTACAAATATGAATGCCATTATAGCTCTATATAACGCGCTTGTTCATAGCATGCTGGAGTGTAATGCAGTCATTTGGGCACCACATGAGATTAAATATAGCCTCATGCTGGAGAGAGTGCAAAACAAATTTATTAGGTTTTTGTACATGAAGCAGTACGGGGTGTACCCATTTTACCCACTAATGTATCCCACATTGTTCATTTTAGGTATGGTGGGATACAATGAATTGAGAGTTAGGAGAGATCTAATTCTAGTATGTTATCTTTTAAAAAATTTTAGAGGTAAGGTAGATAATAGCGACTTACTAAGACAGATAGGGCTATGTGTTCCGGACAAGTACGTGTGGCGACGGCGCCGGCCACAGTTACTAGTGGTGCCGCGGGCGCGTACTAACCTTTTGAAAGAAGCGCCTATAACCCGCGCTCTTCGAACTCTCAATCTAGTAGCAGTTAAAACGGACATATTCCACTGTGCTCTGAGTGAATTCACAAAGATAGCGGCCATGGTCATATGTTATGGCCAAGAAACATAAATATTATGGTAGTTGTAGGTTTCTTTTTGTTTTTTTTATGTGTTAGTTATAATTAATTATATGTATTTAGTAAACTATATATTAATAGTCGACACCACTGCATTGGGGTAGATACCCTGTAAAAGTAGTTGTAAGAATGGAAATAAATAAATAAATAAAATAAAAATTGTTAACGATAATTTGTTTAATAAATAAATACACCCAACAGTCACATACATAGTCCCAACCCTTCGGCCAAACCTTCAAGAACTACGAGGGAATACGGTCCCACAACATCCAGTCCAGAATCAAATATTTTTGTATCACATTAAAATTTAATTTAGAACCCGCGGCCTCTCGCTCCACTGTCGGCTACTCGCCCGCTGCGCCACAGAGGCTGTCATATTGATTGTTATTGTCACACTGTGTTATTGAATTAAGTGAAACAATTGCCGAGCCAATAGGCATCTGCCGAGAAATTTATAAGGAAAAACTATAATAATAAATATACGTACCTACGTAACTTAGTAGCATAATAATCGATAGGTAAAGGGATCAAGGAAACTATACACTGACTCCGTAAATGAAGTCAAGCGCTCGAAGCATGCTAAATATAAAAGTGATACGCCGATGGTCGCTACCCGTCCGCTATCAACAAGCGGTCGCTGCGGGTCAAAAGCTATCGCGTGATGTGCCTTCTACTACTGGCACTTAGTTAAAACTATATTTATACAAGAGTTTTGTGGTAGATAAATAAATATATCGAACAATCATACACGTAGTCCTGAATCGACAGTAGGCTAAACCTGTATCAAGAACTACGAGGGACTAATACCAAAAGACCCATTCAAAAACGCTGATAGGATATTCATATCCGCCCGGATAGCGACCACCGTACACAGGGTGTAAAACCCGTAGTGGCACACGCAAGTGTGTCGAGTTCCGGGGTCAGCCAGTGTATATACAGTTTTGTCGGGGGTCTAGAATTGGGGTGCGATGTTTGGCCGTGTTGTGGCTTTCTGAGTACTCTGACACTAGACCCTCGACCGCTTCTTCACCTTGTTGCCCATGGCGTAGTGTGAAGAAGCAGGCCGGCATGATTGTGTTGAGTAGCGAGCGATAGATTGTCGCTACTCGATGGTCTAATTGGACGGCACTGAACTTACCATCAGGAGCAGTGTGGTCACTTTGCCGTGCCAGGATAAAAAAACGCCCCGGTCTGTAATAAATATATGTAAATCAATATTTGTCTCAGTGGGACCTAACCCGCGGCATCTCTTTTCACAGCCGGCTACTCGCTGTGCCATGGCTGTCAAATAAAATAAATCATTATAAGTGTTATGAATAAATCAACATTATCCGCCATATTAATATACCTTGTAATAGTCATACAGTGTTTTGTCTCGCTACATTGTATGGTATTTACCTCTAGAGGAAACAAGACAAAACATTGTGTACTGTGAGAGATGTATGCAAATAGTAATGAGGCTAGTACTCTTTTACAATAAAGTTAGTTTTAAGTTATATTTTAGGACTAATTGTCCCATATAGAAAAACGGCGGCTAAGCTAAAGTTTCTATCGGATATTTTAAACACCCTTTGCATTATAAAACGGCACCATCTGCTTCTTTAGATTTTGCTACCTTATTCTCAACACATATAAATTCTATTGGCAGAAGGATTCGTAATAAAACAATACATAACATCTATTTTTCGTAACTATATTTTTTAACAAAACTTGACTCAGCAGAGGTGTCTGAATTTCTTTGGAACTCGATGGAATGCAACATACGCCGATAATATTAGCAATCCCTGGATTCATCCAAGAATAGTTGATCACTTGTTGGATATGAAATTATTCCCACTTGTTATCATAAAGAACATTCTTTATGATAACAAGATATGCGTATATATATTTATGCGTGATTGATCCATCCATCATACAACAAAATAGTAATTATGTCTGTACTAGATGTTGCTCGCGGCTCCGCCCGCGTAGAGGTTATTTTTGGAAAGAAAGGTATACAATCCATGGAAGCATCTTAAGCTATTACACCTTTCTATATTTTGCTATCCCGTAGGATGCACCCATTTTTCCGGGAAATGGCCTATATCATCCCTAAACTACCACTATGCAAAAAATCATGTCGATCCCTTGCTCTGTGAAAAACTAAACTATCCCACGGGATCTGTACATTTTTCCGGGATAAAAAGCCTATGTGCTATTCCAGAATATAATCTATCTCTGTGCCAAATTTCAACCAGATCCGTCCAGTCGTTGTAGCGTGATTGAGTAACAAACATCCATCTATCCATCCAAACTTTCGCATTTATAATATTAGTAGGATAGTAGGATTGTAAGTGGTAACTAATTATTATGTCGAACCAAACAAGCGTTGCAATTATCGTCAACAAATAACTACACAGCTTACCACTTGACTAAAATATATCTTTAGATATAAATCCTTGTTATATATGACGGTACTGTAAGTTACCAATTAGCTCGGCCCGTTTGTTGCTCTTTTGTGTTTACGACCGGTTTCTAACAATTTGTTTTCGGTTCGCGACGCCATGAGTAACAGCGATCTATATGTACTACGTACTAGATGCGGCGACCAGAACAAACAATATGTTCCACCGAGTTGAGGTGTATAGTCCACACCGACGTTAGTATGCTTCATGCCACCTACGAATGCACACCAGTTAATTTGAGTTATTTGTAGCGACATTCCCGAACAAATCTGCCTTAAATTGATTTACAGTGAAACTGTTAATAGTATATAAGGTAAATAACATAATTTCATAACGTTTAGAACGTAATATCAATAAATATTAATTAATTTCAATTTTCAATACGGGAAGGCTATATTTCAAAACAAAAGTCATTATATAGTTTGTCACGTTTTAGCGCGCGGAAAGTCCCGTTCGAGAGACAGTGACGGGAGTTATAACTTCCTAATAGTTCTTAGTAAAATGATAGATGGCATTAGTGGGCGGACAAGGTTTTCGGAACATCTTTTTTCTTCGACAGTTCGTGTCTATAGAATATAAGTCAGTGGTGAGTATGAAATAATTTAGAAACAAAAGGGTTAAGTGATCTTTATAAGTCTAGCACGCGACTACGTATGCATGGAATGAGTTTACAAATAAATAACACCCAACAGTCACACACACAGCCCCGACCCCACACTAAGATACAAGTCTTGTGTCGTGGGTATCAGGGACTACGAGAGACTTTAGGTCACTCAACACCTAGTCCAGACACAAATGTCTGTCTGTCACACAAACATTTGCCCTGGTGTGGGCATTTTAACCCACGGCCTTTGGTTTCATAGCTAGCTACTGGCCTACTGCGCCACATAGGCTGTCAAAAATATTAAAGATCACTCGTATACCTTAAAGTTCTGAGCTGAATTAACTAATCCTTCTGTGGCTGTTAATTAGAAAAACGTATATCTGAGATCATTATAAGCTCGAAATGGCAACACCCTTTCTCCTATGATAACATATATTCACACTTACGCCTGTAATCCCTGAAGGGGTAAGCAGAGGTGTGACCAGTACACCCACATTTCGCCGAGATTGTCACCGTCTAATTATGTGATAGGGGTCGAGCCTATCGTTATACCGGACACAATTCCAGACTCCGGAGTGATACTGAGTATTTCTTCGTAGAAAAACCCTATATCACTTTTGCCCGACCCGGGGATGGAACCCGCGAACTCAGTACATTTCATGTGCGGCACCGAGGCAATCTGTCTGTAGTATTACGGATAAACCGTACTTTATAATGTTCTGACGAAACCTCTGCCTTCTACGAATATAAATCAACCATGACGTCACTAAGTTTCCGAAAACATTTTGCGTAAAGTGTTATTTCTTTGTTAAAAACCACACAATTAGAGTGGCAATTTAGTCGCCATTGTTTTGGTAATGGGTTGAAATCAAAAAGTTGTGATCGCGAGCGCACGGTAGTGCCGGCCAACAATTGTTATAAACCATTTTTACGAGCCATTGTAAGTGTTTTACGACGCCCGCCACGATTGACTTCTGCCCGTAAAATGTGTTTTCTATGTCGCCTTTGACTGTATTCCTTGTTTTTCTGTCGCGTGTTCCATGTAGGTACCTATTATATAAATAAATACACCCAAAAGTCACACACATAGGTCCGATACCACACGAGGTAAAACCTGTATCGTGGGTGTCAAGGACTACGAGGGACTACGGTCCCACAACACCCAGACCCGAAACACATATCTGTCTGTCACACAAACATTTGTCTCGGCACGGGAATCGAACGCCATCTCGTCCCACAGCCGGCTACTCGCCCGCTGCACCATGAAGGCTGTCTTATATATCTTATTTATGAATTACGCTAGGTTGAGTTAAAACTGATGTTACTCCTAGTTACCAGAAGTAGTGATAGATTCGTAAGAGGCAATTAATTGGGGGCTATGAGGCCGCTGGTGGTAGGATGTTCATATCCGCCCGGATATCGACCACCGTACACAGGGTGTTAAACCCGCCATAGTGGCACAGGCAAGTGTGTCGGGTTCCGGGGTCAGCCAGTGTACACCCAGTTTTTGTCGGGAGCCTAGAGTTGGGGTTGACCTCTTAGATTGACTGGTTCGATGGCTTTAAATTCGGTAGAGACGATGATAATACGCTTTAACTATAGTGTTTCAAAATATTTATAAAGCATTACGTAACTAAACTAGACATTTGAGGTTTTTTTTTTACACCGCAATGTGATAAATCAAAATTCCCGTACCATCCCAAAATATTTAGAGGATAATCCGGTTTTATCCTTGAAAATGGCGGTATGGCACAAAAAACATATTGTGAATTAGTTTTTACGCCATGTTTATAGAGTCAAACTGTTTCGACGCAAACAAGGCCAAAAAACGGTAAAATAAAAATCTGCCAACTGTCATCGATTCTATCGCGGCATGTTGAAAAACAAACAATGCGTCCGCACCGCGCCCGCTACCCTCCGACACATTTAATGTGACAAAGAACTATTTTCAACAACATTTTATTATGTATTCTATTTTAATAAAATTACGGTTGAAAATACCCTATAATTTCAAAAGTAGAACTCTATCATACTAATCTCATAAAATTGAAGCAAGCACGGAATCCGCTGCGAACCGCCGCGACGTTGCCGCTCTGTACGCGCTAGCGTTGCCTTCCTATGTATATGTGTGAACTTGTGGCACAACTGGCGCCGAATATTTATTGTATACTAACAGAATACTACGGTGGCTTAGGGCGATAGGGTTCCATTCTATTTGAACGGAACAAAATATACTCTAATCCTGTTGTGGTAGAGTTTAGAATAACAGCGTTAGTGAACTTAGCGCTTTGTGTAAGTAAGTGATTTTTCTATGTGACCGTCCAGATGGCTATGTATAGGTTGGTCGGCGTTCGATATTCGAATAGAGCGCGGCGGCCTTACACTGGACATAATGGTCGTTTAGCAACAAATAATTAATTTATGCGTGAAGGTTTTATGAAGGCAATAATACATTAATATGTTAAATATGTAGACATTACATAGGCGGGTGTTTGATTGTGATAGTAACAACGTATAAGTATAAAAATAGTCTTAAAAGAGGCGAAGAATCCAATGAAATCTTTTATATCCACTCGAGGAATTCTTAAACTAAAATGTATTTGAGTATATAGTACATACATATACACTCACGCCTGTAATCCCCGAAGAGATAGACAGAGGTGTAACCGGAACACCTACCTTTCTTAATTTATGTCTGAATTTATTTCGGTCTCATAATGTGATAGGGGCGAGCCTATCGCCATACCAGGCACAATTCCAGGCTCCGAGCTGATACTTACGAGATTGAAAAACCCAGTATAACTTTACCTTAATTTAATGTATCCTAAGGCAAATTGATAACATTGCACCTGATGGTAGGCGCAGTGCCGTCCAGTTAGAATATCAAGTAGCGAGAATCAATATATCAAATCAAAACAATAATGCCTGCTGTTTTGCCTCTTCACACTCGACTAAAGGACCCACGATCATAGAAAGGAGCGAACACGGTAGCTGGCAAACTGTTAATGCAGCCTACGAATGTGGGTTAAAAATGTATGCAAGAATGTTCTTAATCTGTATATATAAAAGAAGAAACTGACTGACTGACTGATCGATCAACGCACAGCCTAAACGGCTGGGGTTAGAGACTTGAAATTTTGACAGTAGGTACCTTTTATCACGTAGGCATCCACTAAGGAAGGGTTTTTGGAAATACCACCCCTAAGGGGGTAAAATAGGGTATGAAAGTTTGTATGAAAATCCGTCATTTTTAAGTTAAACGCATGAATATTGGTATTTTGTATTGTATACTTTTTCTCCCAAACATGACCTCCACGCAGGCGGAGCCGCGAGCAACAACTAGTACCTTATAATGGTCTAACCAGCCACATCGGGAGTCGATTATCCTAGATCATTGAGTACTTTGCTCTAAGCATGCCGTCTTTCTGTTCGTTAATTGATGGTAGGTGTAATAGGCGGCATGCGAGAGCTGGTACAAATAAAGTTTTTTCTTTCTGCCGAGAATCATTGAGTGTCTCGAGACCATTGAAGCTAATATTTTACTGTATCGCACAACAGATAACTATTGACGTAACAATCTCTCGGGAGACGAGATCAGTACAATATGCAATAGGTACTTTGTAATGTCAAAATGGATTCTTTGACAGCATCAAGCTGTTGAACAGTTTGCCGTCCCACGTGATTTCTATAATACTGGGTCCTTTAAGCGTGTGAAGAAGCTCTCATCAGGCCAGCGTGATTGTGTCGAATAGCGAGGGGTTGTCTTTCACTACTTGATACTCACTGGACGGCACTGCGCTTACCGTCAAGTGCAGTGTCATTCGCAAGTCAATCAAGTTGGCAATCATGCTCATTCAAACAATTAGGATAAAGGCAAACACACACATACACTCACGCCTGTAATCCCCGAAGGTGTAGGCAGAGGTGTAACTAGTAAACCCACTTTTCGCCGAATTTCGGTCCCATAATGTGATAGGGGGCGAGCCTATCGCCATACCGGGCACATTTTCCAGGCTCCGGGCTAATACTGATTTCTAGATAGAAAAACCCAATATCACTTTACCCGACCCGGGGATCGAACCCGAGACCTCAGTACAGCAGTCGTAACGCATGCGCAATTACAACTGCGCCACCGAGGCATTCAGATAAAGGCAAACATTCCCCGAAACTCATCGGACTTGCCTGATCATCGTTAAATGCATCCCATTCTCCCATTTTACAGAGTCCAGGGTTGTGTGGGATAGTCTTATGGTCATTGAAGCGAATAGAAATATTAATGTATCTGTATATATAAAAGAAGAAACTAACTGACTGACTGATCGATCAACGTACAGCCAAAACGGCTTGGGTTAGAGACTTGAAATTTTGACAGTAGGTACCTTTTATGACGTAGGCATCCACTAAGGAAGGGTTTTTGGAAATTTCATCCCTAAAGGGGTAAAATAGGGGATGAAAGTTTGTATGATAATCCGTCATTTTTGAAGTTAAGCGCTTGTAAATTAGTATTACGTATTGTATACTTTTTGTTCCAAACATGCCCTCCACGCGAGCGGAGCCGCGAGCAACAGCTATTATAAATAATACTGCTCTTAGCTTCAAATTGTCTAAACCATCAGTAAGAGAACGTTTTTAACGCCGGCGTTATTTTTAAGCGGGCATTGGTAGGTAGAGTAGATACGAATCTTGTCCTATATTCTATTCTACTCGCATCTTTATAAAGCGTAATTTTTGGTATTTAATGAATTATTCCCTTTCTGATTCACTATAATTCACACTCGATGCTTGTATAAAGGTTTCAAAAAGCCTTTTGAGTTTAAAAAGTCTATGGGAGATATTTGATCCATTTCATAGCGTTGCATGCATTCTATTACATTTGATTTACACTCAAAACATTAAATACAATTAGCCTGTTTTTGTCTTAGAAGATCCTTCTTTTCACGTGATTCCTAAGAAGCAGCGAATTGTGTCTAAAGTTAAGTTCGGGATAAATACATTATCTACGCGTTATATACGGAAAATCATGTAGATCTTTAATATTATTTACATAACATCTCGTATTTGTATGTTTAATTCGCTCTCCATCTCGTAACAGATAAACTATTTTTCATGTGATTGAAAATTTTACATGGATATAGTTTTTAAAGCATTATGTACTTGTTTTAATAACTCTATATATAAAATTGGATATTTCGTCATCATCTTTTATTTTCAACTGAATCTAAGAGAAGCGATTCACACATTATTCGTAGTTGAAACGAGATCAAAATAACACCAACCAATTCTTTACATTTCAAATTCGGAACACTAGTCGTCTCTCCCACTCACACTGCGATGGAAGAGGAGAAAATCAAATTTTTCCACCAGTAGCAAGCGATTGTAGCGCGTCGGTCTGGCAACGGCGCGCGGCCGCTGTCCAGTGTAGTGCCGCCGTCGTGTAGAAAGCGGCGTTTCTAATCTGGACGCAGCAGCAGTCATTGACACCGAGTGTTTGCGTCGAAAATGAACCGGGGTCGAATGCACACCGATCCTGTTGTCAAATTTGGACAAAGAAATGAGCACAATTTCAACAAAAGAGTAGGTATAACAATTATCTGACTATTTCGACTTTGCCATGTCGGCATGACCGAATAGATTCGTTGTCTAACTAAAGCGGAAAAAAGCGTTTAGGCAAACATATTGCACCCCCTAATCCATAGTACCTACTGACGAGTAAACAAGATGGCGAGTAGTGGATGGATGCGGTCCACAAGACCAGCACGGTAAAAGTTGATGGCCATTTACCGAGTTTCTTTTATCCTGGCACGGCAAAGTGACCAAGTAGCAAGAGACAATCTATCGCTACTCAACACAATCATGCCGGCCTGTTTCTTCACACTACGCCATGGGCAAGAAGGTGAAGAAGCGGTCGAGGGTCTAGTGTCAGAGTACTCAGAAGGCCGCAAAATGGCCAAACATCGTACCCCAACTCTAGACCCCCGACAAAAAACGGATGTTCACTGGCTGATCCCGGAACGCGACACACTTGCGTGTGCCACTATGGCGGGCTTTACACCCTGTGTACGGTGGTCGCTATCCGGGCGGATATGAATATCCTACCACTAGCAAATGTGTAGATTTGTCTGGTAAAAGATAATAGGTATATAAGAATCATCAGGTGGTAGCTTAATTGGAATTGGTACCGACAACTAAGATGATAGTCCTGGGTTACCAACCTATGGCATAATCCTGAGATTTTGAAGTTACTAAGGCAACAATAGCCGACTGTCTTTACCAATTCGCGTGATGAAGCATACCATTTTTTCCACGTATTAAGTAGTACCGGCTGATTTTTATGACTGCCTCGGTGGCACAGTGTAATGTGTGTGCGATAAGAATGCTGTGCTTAGGTCTCGGGTTTGATCCCCGAGTCGGGTAAAATGATATTGGGTTTTTCTATTTAGAAATACTCAGTATCAACCCGGAGTTTAGCCCGGTATTGCGATAGGCTCGCCCTCTATCACATTATGCGACCGTTATAAATTCGGTTTATTCCGTGGGTGTAGGTACTGGTTACACCTCTACCTAACCCTTCGGGTATTACATGCATATGTAAAAATCAAATTAGTTTTATTTTAAATTGTAATGCGTGTATTGTAATTCGCGTTAACATAAGATACCGAAGTTACTTATAAAGCTCATATTTTTTTTTAAATAAATATTACAGTAGAAGGACCAGGTGGTGAGACACACGCAGGCGACAGAGCGACCATCGCTTACTGATAACGCGCCGCTATCGGCTGTTATCAGCTTCCGCTGCACGCAGCTGCCGATACGGATTTAAATTTAACTTGATGCATACGCGAGCACATCCCGATCTTCGACGTTGTTTGGTAAAATTAAAGGTCACAGCTCATTAGAGCCACTCGGCACCCGACCCGCACCGCCTCGCCTCGTCCAGTTAGTATTCTTTATATGGACCCTTATGGATATGCGCGCACTACATCAACTCCGTAGCGTCACCGGATCGAGTTGATGGAGTGAGAACGGGTGGCTCTAATGTGACCTTAATGAAAAATAGGTTTGTAGACTTATGAAGAACAAAGGACCGTATTAGGAGCAGTGAATTTAAGTGAGATAGTTTTAATCTGACCACACTGCACCTGATGGTAAGTGCCGTGCCGTAGTGCCGTCCAAGTATAGTATCCAGTAGCGAGAGACAACTATACGGGTGGTAGGATATGCATATCCACCCGACCACCGTACACAAGGTGTAAAACCCCCCATAGCGGCTCACGTAAGTGTGTCGCGTTCCGGGGTTCAGTGTACATCCGGTTTTTGTCGGGGTCTAGAATTAAGGTACGAGGTTTGGCCGTGTTGCGGCCTTTTGAGTAATCTGGCACTAGACCCTCGACCGCTTCTTCACCTCCTTGCCTCATGGCCTAGTGTGAAGAAGTCACAAAGCAGGCCGACATAATTGTGTTTAGTAGCGAAGTATAGATTGTTTCTCGCTACTTGATACTCTATATCGGGCTATAATCTATACTAATATTATACAGTTGAAAAGATCGTTTGTTTGACCACGCTCGTCTTTGGAACTGCTAGTTAAATTGAAAAATTATTTTCGTATTTGTTACTATTTATTGAGGAAGGTTTTTTTTTTAGTGCCTTGATAGGCAGACGAGCAGACGGGCCACCTGATGGTAAGTAGTCACCGCCGCCCATAGACTTCTGCAATGCCAAGGCAGCAAAGCCGCTGCCTAAAATTGGTTTGGTTGTCTAAAATTACTTTTCATGGGAGCGGAGCATTTGTTTTGCATGCACGCGACGCCACGAACTATAGCTAGTAAATCAATAACTTTGTAAATTCAAATGTGCTTTGGGGACTGAATTCTAAAACGTAACATTGATCTCGGCAGTCTGTTTCCCTCAACACTATAGTAAGTGTACAATTTTTTTTTGATGTGAAACTTCTTTAGGATCGTGATTTGAAACTCGATGAAACGGAAAAAGCGACAGTAAAAAGAGACAAACACATAAATCTATAGGACTAAGCCTACGAGAGAATGAGACAGAATATATATTCGAGGGGATTCGAGTGGGATCGAGTGGGAGCTGTAATATTAATTAAGTAAACACTGTCTTGATTGTTTCAATGCTTTAACGACGTTTAATTGAATATTCGAATACTCAATTGCATGAAACAGATATCATTACTCACGGTTCGGCTTCCATATTTATATGTTTATAAATTTATTATAATGTGAAGAAAAAAAAATGTTACAATTGATGACGAAAAAAATAAGCCCAGAGTTTCTTTCTGCCTTTCTTCTTCGGGTCGTCATCGCTTAGATAGTTAGTGAAAGGCTGGTAGGTTACCTAGACTAGGGTTTACTTTCCTTCCAAATCCGTCCTGTTTCCTTTCAACTTCTCCCCTCCCATTCCTGTCCTGATCATCATCTCCCGTCAGTTCCTTTACCGACGATCATGCTTCCTTTCATTTTCCGGTCATCCTCTTTTCTCCTTTTCCAGTCCTATCCTCGACGTTGTATCCCTGCCTACCAGCCCTTGATGGTAGATTCCAAGTTCCTACGCCACTAACCATAATTACTCATTCCCGTATGGAGAATTTCCATTTGTATTTTGACCTGTCATAAGTGCCTTTTCTATGCCTACATGATGAATAAAGATTTTTATTTTATTTTATTATTTTATTTTCTAGATTGCAGGCGGGCGACATAATTCGACGTAATGGAAGTTTCACTTCTGCCGTGTGTGAATTGCACACACTTTTTGTTTTTATCGTTTTTTTATTATTGGGATGGGCGGACATGCAAATGGCTCTGAAGTAACAATCCGTCACTATGCCGTGTCAGGATAAAAAAAGATCGCCACTCATGGATATCAAGGCAATGCCTAAAGTACTAAGAAATAGTGACTGTGAACTCTCTTTGAGCGTAATTAAAAGAGTATAGTGCTTATTTTGCTGCTAGGCATCGATCTAAGGCACGTGGGTAGTCGAAATATGCTCTTTGTTATGTTTGATCCTTAAATGGACCTCAATCCAGGTGTGTTATATCCACATCTTTTACAAATCTTTTTTTCTTCTTTTACTTTGTTTTTCGATAAATAAAGAAAGAGAATTTGATATGAACAGAAATAACATTTTTATAAGAACAATAGCTGTTGCTCGCGGCTCCGCGCGCGTGGAAGTTATTTTCGGGAGCAGAAGTATACAATCCAAGGAGTTATCTTCTGCACTGAGGCACCTATAGCGATCGTCTTGACTCTCAGGTGTTGTGCAATTGAAGCTTGAGATTGCATTTAAAGAAACCTCTTAAGTTAACCCCTCACTTCGTCCCTTTTAGGGATGATTTGGTAAAAACGTTGAAACACATATTTCTTTATTTCTTACCAAAAGTCTTAATATGAATTTTCAGATCCCTAAGCTGTTTATTACGGATTGCCCATACAAACTTTCAACCCCTATTTCACCCCTTCGAGATAATATTTGAGACAAAAGATAACCTATGTCCTTCCCTAGGATATAATCTATCCCTCTGCTGAATTTCATTAGGCTTCGTTCACCTGTTTAGTCATGAAAAGGTAACAAACAACAATATTAATTTTGCTGCGGAGATAATTTAAACTGTTATATCTCCTAAGATATTGAAATCAAATGATGTAAGGGCAACTTTGTTCAAAATTAAATACTTGTGATGAATAAAGTATTTATTTGGATAAGGATTATTACCATGTTTATAAAAACCCCTTTCCAAATAATGCATTGTATCAGAACCAATTCGATAACCATAAAAAAAGGTTATAGTGAGCAACCGAAAAAGATAGACATATGCCATCGCAGACTTTTTTTAGAACTTTTTAAGAGGAACAATTCCGTCATACATGATTGTGAGTTGTTGAACTTTAACCATTTACGCAGCGCATGCAACGGAAGCTCTCAAGATAAATAAATTTTCCCCGTTTTTGCAACATTTTTCATTGCTGCTCCGCTCCTATTGGTCATAGCGTGATGTTATATAGCCTATAGCGCTCTTCGATAAATTGGCTATCCAACACTAAAATAATTTTTCAATTCAAATCAGTAGTTCCTGAGATTAGCGCGTTCAAATAAACAAACAAACTCTTCAGCTTTATATATAAGTATAGATTTCCCCATTGTATGTTAATCTCACAAATTGCATAATTCCTATTAAGCAGTCTTTTTGTTTTTCTTTTTGTCCTTAAGTTGTTATTATAATACAAATGGATTTAAGAGTTCTTAAGCTTATTTACAGCAAAAGCTTAAAGTACAATAAAGCCATATAATGTTGAACAGGAGCTAACAAAGAGCAAGGTCATTGCGTCTTTAACCACTCCAGTATCCGTATTTATGAAAGCCTCCGTGGCGCAGTTGGCGAGTAGCCGGATGAGAAACGGAGGCCGTGGGTTCGATTCCCACACCAGGACAAATGTTTGTGTGGCAGACAAATATTTGTGTCCGGTGTCTGGGTGTTGTGATACCGAAAGTTTCTCGTAGTCCCTGATACCCACAACACATGACTCGTATCTTAGTGTGGGGTCGGTGCTATGTGTCATTCTAGTAATCCTACTTCCTACTATTCCCACTAATATTATAAATGCGAATGTTTGGATGGATGGATGGATGTTTGGATGGATGTTTGTTACTCAATCACGCTACAACGACTGGACTGATCTAGTTGAAATTTGGCACAGAGATAGATTATAGTCTGGTATAGCACATAGGCTTTTTATCCCGGAAAATTTACTGTTCCCGTGGGATAGTTTAGTTTTTCACAAGGCAAGGGATTAACATGATATTTTTCATAGTGTGGGACTGTCGGGTGTTATTTATTTATTATTTTTTATCATCTAGACATATATATGGCCACGCCAAACTCGCAATACTCGCCCTTATTGACGTCTTATTAGGCGTATTTGTAACGTTATTATTATGGAAATAAAGTTGTTTTTGGCTTGTATTTAACTCACTACTTATTACCTTTTCCGAACACCGGTACCCTTATGATATATGAGTGTTTAAAGACGATTTGTTTATAAAGTCAATCAATGAACAACACAATCGATAAGTGATCGATGAGTCCCGAGAACCGCTACTGCATTCACAAGCGCTTATTCATCGTTGATGGCTAGTAAATAATACTTTATCTACATACGTATACACTCACGCCTGTAATTTCCAATGGGTTAGGCAGAGGTGTAACCAGTACACCCACTTTTCGCGGAATTTCGGTCCCATCATGAGATAGGGGGCGAGCCTATCGCCACACCGGGCACAATTTTTTTTTTTATCCTGGCACGGCAAAGTGACCGCACTGTACCTGATGGTAAGCGCAATGCGGTCCAAATAGAGTACTGAGTAGCGAGAGACGATCTATCCCCCACTACTCAACACACTCATGCCGGCCTGCTTCTTCACACTACGCCATGAGCAAGAAGGGGTCGAGGGTCTAGTGTCAGAGTACTAAGAAGGCCGTAAAATGGCCATTGTACCCCAACTCCAGACCCCCGACAAAAACCGGATGTACACTGGCTGATCCCGGAACGCGACACACTTGCGTGTGCCACTATGGCGGGTTTTTCGCCCTGTGTACGGTGGTCGCTATCCGGGCGGGTATGAATATCCTACCACCAACAATTCCAGACTCCGGGCTAATACTAAGATTTTCTAGATAGAAAAACCCAATATCACTTTACCCGACCCGGGGATCTGAGACCTCAGCACAGCAGTCGTAACGCATGTGCAATTACACCGAGGCAGTCAATACTTTATCTAATATAATTTAATTAAAGTTTAAATTAATTGATAAATGCCGTTTTATTACACAGATAATAATTATCTGTTTGATGCATTGTGTACTTAGGCTTGTTTCACAATACTCAAACACCTGGGGCATTTTTCTCTATATCCTTACAAACGCGTATCAAGGCGCGTAACTGCATTTAAGGCCTAGGCAGTATACTACAACGGCAACGGTAGGCAGCGGCTTTGCTGTCCCCTGGCATTGCAGAAGTCTATGGGCGGCGGTGACTACTTACCATTAGGTGCCCCGTCTGCTCGTCTGCCTATCGAGGCACAAAAAAAAACTAGCGCCAGGCTGTTCTTTACTACCTGGAAAATGCTGAGCCTATGGCCTTTTTGGTCATACTTCAGACACAGGCTAGACCTTAGTCCACCACGCCGCGTTGGCCCAATATAAATAAATAACACCCAACAGTCATACACATCACGCTCGGACCCCATACTAAGATACGAGTCTTGTGTTGTGGGTATCAGGGACTACGAGAGACTTTCAGTCTAAGAACGACCAGACCCCGGACAGAGATATCTGTTTGTCCCACAAACATTTGTCCCGGTGTGGGAATCGAACCCACGGCCTCTTGTTTCACAGCCGGCTTGTTTGTCAATATGTATTGGTTGACTGCACATACCTTGGAAATTCTTATAAAGAATTCTCAGATATGCAAGGTTCCTCACGATATTTTGATGCACCTTATTTACCTGTTTCCATTAAATAGAATTTACTATATAAGGCGTAATTTACTAAATTAAAGTCATGTAGATAAATAACATCCACCAAGAAAACTGTTTCGTGTTCGTATACATAATTCAAACTACTTGTTCATTATTTTTTAAATCTTTACCAACGTGGATGACGTCATCAATGTTTTGAAGTAAACATAATTCGCTGATGAATCGGATAAAGCATGAAATCATCGACAAATATAGTATGGTGTTACAATTCACCAAACATGACTACAAGAACCAGTCTTAGAATAAGCTTCAAATGTTGTTTTTAACCAACACAAAAACGAGGTGGTTTTAGGATAGATCCGTTTTGGACAATAGGCTAGTTGACTCGATTTTTTTTATTAAATTAATCAACAAGGTACATTACCTAAAACCTATTATCGAAAGAATTTTATGAATCCGAACAAAAATAAGTAAATTAGACACCACTCAAATCTGCTGGAAGGGGTAGTTGTCAAATAACAGTACAAGGATGCATGTCAGATACCGTGACGTCACGGTACTATGGATCGCCTGTACTGTACCGTTGTGCGAGGGAGATAGCGATAAGTTCCCAATACGCCACCGTTTTCGCTTATGCCTGTGAGTATTTGCTCATACCAATATTTTAAATAAATATTGTGACCTCATTTTTCAAGCAATTTGGATTCTGTTTTCGCAATAGAGTTTCTTTTGCGTATTATATTCGATTGCGTAGAGAATAATGTACAAAATTAAACTACCCTATTATATTAAATAGGTTTATTTATCTCAATGTAGAAACCCAAAAAAAACAGGCCTGCGGGGATAGACCATACATACATATACTCTCACACCTGTAATACCCGAAGGGGTAGGCAGAGGTGTAACCGTACTGGTTGTCGTACCCACTTTTCGCCGAATTTATTACGGTCCCATAAGGTGATAGGGGGCAAGCCTATCGCCATACCGGGCTCAATTCCAGACTCCGGGCTGATACTGAGTATTTCTTAATAGAAAACCAATATCACGTTACCCGACCCGAGGATCGAACCCAAGACCTCAGCATAGGAGTCATAACACAAGCGCTTGGTATTTATGTACTGTTGTTGGTTAATGATGCTGTTTCAATAATAAAAAATATTTAACTAAGAATATGAAATAACGTTTAAACGATATGTTATTACTTCCGGAAAAACTACATGATTTGAATAAACAAGAACTTAATACAACATCTTTTACTAGGTACATTTTTGATGTAAAAAGTTTTTTAATTCATAAAAAGTACACCGACTTCAATAAAAAACAAATTATGCGTCCCTATAAAATTTAAAGGTTGCCCTCGATTTTTCTGAGATAACATCATCAGATCCTGACTTGGTGCCAATGGGACCACCTGGGAAGTATACCCTTTTAAACAAAAAAAGAATTTCTCGAATTGGTCTAGGCGTCTTCGAGTTATCGGGTAACATACATAAAAAAAGATTCCGACGAATTGTTCACCTCCTCCTTTTTTTAAGTCGGTTAAAAAATTAGTTCTGAGGCCGTAGTTTAATATAATGGTGAAACATCGAAATTTGCTCAGCCGTTTCGTATTTGAACAAATCGACAGGCAGATGGCAAACCACTATTTTACTATATATTTGGACAAGTAATTGAGTAAATACGTTATTTTTATAATTCGACGCAAAATATAATTCAAAGCGGTATTTCTTATCTTTAATACAAAACCAGAATATCTGTTCCATCGAAACATTCCTTTCCACAAATTTCTCATTGTAATCGGTACCGTGTTTCAATTTTCCTCGCCTTAAGGTTCATTTACACTAGGGTTGCCAACCGTCCTGTTTTCCCAGGACATGTCCTGGTTTTTAGCGTGTCTTGCGGTGTCCTGGATAGTTTTTAAGCAGCGTCCTGGGTTTTTAAAGCACCCTGATAAGTTTCTGTATTTTAAAATTCGCACACCCCTTTTGCAATCCTTACTTTAGATGGCGTCTCGGCTCGAATGTGTTCCGCTATTTTAAAACAAAGATGCGTCCTGTTTTAAAACTGAATTGTCATGGTTTTTCTAACTTCAAATCTACTATTTTAATTCTGGGAAGGGTAACCCTAGTTTACACTCGCCGAAGTTGCAGCGTCACGGTAACTCCGGTAGTGTTCGGTAGCGGTTACCGGAGACCACCGGCGCTACCGGCATTCCGGCGACCGGTCATTCGGAATGTCTTCGTCATCGCCTTATTGAATGTATGTTTCAAGTGTTAGCTTACTTAACTGATAAACTGAGTAGTGTTGTGTTTAGAATTTATTTTTCGTTGTTGGACGTAAAATTTACCTATCTAAATCCAGTACTATTATACAGTATATTTCTTTAAAAAAATTAAATAAAATATCAGTCCGGTTTGCATTCATCCCACTAGTGGACACGGGTCTCTTTAGAACATATCAGTTTCGTTCCACTGCGGGTCGTGGGCCTCTTCTGCTGATTAGGGGGGTTAGGCTTTAGCCCACCTCGCTGGGCTGACGCCTGTATATTTCAAAGACACCTTCAAAATATATTTTTAAAGCAATGTACGTAAATATGATAGGAATTATAGTGGGACTTTTGAACTCGTAGAAAGGCACTCAACCCGAGGCAGACGTTGTCCTGCCACAGTCCGAAAAATATTTTTTTTATCTCGACAACAGCACCACCAGTTGGGTCCAAAACTATCCTATTTTTCAAGCTGCAACCAACCATATATATACACAGTCAGGTCATAAGTATTGTCACACAGTAAAAACTTTTATTTTAGAATGCTGGCCACAAAAAAGTTTATTGAATTCGAATTTCAAATTGTTCATGAAAATAAAAATGTATACTTTTTAGAATTTTACTCATTTTTAAATATGGAGTGGACGCTTAAAGAAGACCGTGTTGCAGTAATTGCGTTGCATCGTTGCGGTTACGCGCCAATTCAAATTTTTGACATACTGAAAAATTTGAATATAACCAAAAGATTCGTTTTTCGTACCATCAAACGATACAATGAAGACTCTAGTGTAGATGACAGGTCAAGAAGTGGTCGCCCTCGGTCTGTTAGGACTCCAGCAGTGATAAAAGCTGTGAAGGCACGAATTCAAAGAAATCCCAAACGTAAGCAGAAACTGTTGGCCCTTCAGATGGGGTTAAGCAGAACCACGGTGAAAAGGGTGTTAAATGAAGACTTAGGGCTTCGGGCATATCGAAGAAAAACAGGACATCGTTTGAATGCTCGTCTAATGGACCTGAGACTGAAGAGATGCCGCGCTTTGTTGAAGCGGTACGCGGGAAAAAAATATCAGGAAATTCTTTTTTCACATGAAAAAATTTTTAGAAGAGAGCTACAACAAACAAAATGATAAGGTGTACGCACACAGTAGTGAAGAAGCGAGCAACCGTATTCCGCGTGTCCAACGAGGTCATTTTCCATCCTCGCTCATGGTATGGTTGGGAGTTTCTTATTGGGGCTTAACAGAGGTACATTTTTGTGAGAAAGGTGTAAAAACGAATGCAGTTGTGTATCAAAATACAGTCCTGACGAACCTTGTGGAACCTGTTTCTCATACCATGTTCAATAACAGGCACTGGGTATTCCAACAAGATTCGGCGCCAGCTCATAGAGCGAAGAGCACACAAGACTGGCTGGCGGCGCGTGAAATCGACTTCATCCGGCACGAAGACTGGCCCTCCTCCAGTCCAGATTTGAATCCGTTAGATTACAAGATATGGCAACACTTGGAGGAAAAGGCGTGCTCAAAGCCTCATCCCAATTTGGAGTCACTCAAGACATCCTTGATTAAGGCAGCCGCCGATATTGACATGGACCTCGTTCGTGCTGCGATGGACAACTGGCCGCGCAGATTGAAGGCCTGTATTCAAAATCACGGAGGTCATTTTGAATAAACTTTAGTGTCATAAGAATCTATGTTTTGTTAAGTTCATTTTGGTATATAAATGGTTACATAATGAATAAACTTGTTTCAATTATTTTATATTAAACATGTGACAGAATTTATGACCTGACTAGGTACAACATTTCATTGAAATCGATCGGGTGGTTTCGGAGTTCATGGTGTGATAAATTACCTTTTCCAAAAAAGTTTCAAGGGATCCAAATAAGCCATGTTGGAACATCAGTTACTTTACAGAACGGGACTGTATAGTATAATATGCAATTAAAGTCGCCATTTAGGTTGGAAAAAATTGATAAACGTCGCCGCTTTTCGATTTAATTAAATTAGCTGCTTAAAAGCTTCTGGTAATTTTAATAATTCACGCATCTATTTCCCGTAGGAGTAGGCAGAAGTGTAACCAATACACCCACATTTCGCTGAACTACTACAGTCCCATGATGTGATGTGGGCGAGCCCATCGCCATACCGGACACAATTCCAGACTTCGGGCTGATAAAGAGTATATGCAACATGTAACATGATTAATGCACACTCTGAAAGTTTTGTTCAGAATAAGCGACTGAATCGATATCAACTATTTTATAATAGACGATTTTTTTTTTCAAAAATAATTAACTCTCAGGTAAATAATAGTCACCCTTTAATTTAACGTTCAAAACAAACGAAACTGAAACATAACTCGATGCGATAAAGTCTTTTCTAAATGCAATAATTAACGAACACTTTAAAAAATCAAATAATTAAAACGAACTTTATATCGAAAATTAGTAGGTACGACTAATTTCATATAAAACAATATTTATATTCATCGCAGTCTAATTTCAATACATGAATTATGATGTTGTAATAATGTTTTTAAATTGGGGTGTCTGAGGATGTGCGTTATTCCCGTTACACGTAGTAGATTCTGATGAAACTGGGCATTCTTCAGTATATAGCCCAGCGAACGAACCTGTTAAGTTTGGTACCGATCGGACAAACCGAATTTTTTATTGGATTTTTAGTTATGTGTCATTTTTTCCTACTATGGGATGGAACGTTGTTTATAAAAATGGATATTTAAACTCATTCAACACGGAGGAGTCGTGGTCGAAAACTAGTTTTATATGAGTATTCCCTTCTCAATACCTAATTGTTTCTTTGCCAAAGACTCCAGCGTATTCAGGTTTCTTCTGGTATCGTTTATCAATTGTGCTTATTGCCGATAGAGATCACGTGGCATCAGGTGACCCACTTGCCTGTTTCCCTGCGTTTATATAGTAAAATTAAATACATCTCTCAAATTTTAGTACGCTCTCATTCTGTAAGATCAACAATATTTTTTCAGTAGGTATGAATCGATTTTGCATGGAAGTTGCCATTCAAATATTTCGTGATAAGATAAGCGGCATGATAACGAGATTCTAATCTATCCATTATGTTTACGAGATAAAATGGGAATTGTATGGCTCTTTTGTACTATAGAAACAAGTAGGTCCTTAAAATAATAAAAATTTATTAGTTACAAAGTTTTTTTAACCGGTACATGTTACAAGTACCGTATCTATTAAGTTGTTTTTAACTGTTTTAATCATCCAACTTTTAGATATTTTTTTTGTTACGCATTATTTTTAAAACGAACATATGTTTAGATGTCATTAGTCTTTCTACTCTTGAGATCCCATTCGGCATGATTTATTCCGACATCTTCAACAATCATTGTTACATTTCAGCCAGTTTACACAAAACTTTATAGAATTATATACATGAACCTACCTTGTGAATCACTCGGTGTATTGGTGAAAGCTGTATGAAAATCCGTTCAGTAGTTTTTGAGTTTATCGCGTTCAAACAGACAGACGCGGCGAGGAACTATTGTTTTATAATATGTAGAGATTTAGTTAGACACCTAATGTTTCATTAAAAAATATTAACTAAGTAGATATTAAAACCATTATAGACGGAATAAGAAATACACGGTCCTCTAAAAATAATCGAAAACATGTCAAGAACGTTAAAATTAGCAACCCAAAAATGCAGAATTAAATATCTCTCCTTAAGTGAATAAAAACAAAATTCCTACACTCAAGGTGAACCATTAGCGGAGGAATATTTAGAAGTATGCCACTAGTTTAAAAATAGCTGTTATATTAAGAAATAATTACTACCTACCGCTGAGCGGCGTCATTACTCGGTACTGAGGTGTTACAATAGCTACCGAGTGCGCACAACGCTAGGGTTGGCAACATCCTATTACAATTGCTACCACACACGTAGTACTGACGAAACTTTATTGGCAATTTTTGGGAGAATTGTAAATAATTTAACAGAATACACATTACTACGTAATAAAGCCATTGGCTAAAAGGACAGGCGATAAAACTATTAATAGTGAATGTATGATAAACTAAAAATATTCTTTCTTTTATTCCTTTATTGACCGCTCCAAAAGAAAGGGTTTTATTTGTTTTTTTTTATCCTGGCACGGCAAAGTGACCGCACTGTACCTGATGGTAAGCGCAGTGCCGTCCAAATAGAGTACTGAGTAGCGAGAGACGATCTATCCCCGCTACTCAACACACTCATGCCGGCCTGCTTCTTCACACTACGCCATGAGCAAGAAGGTGAAGAAGGGGTCGAGGGTCTAGTGTCAGAGTACTAAGAAGGCCGTAAAATGGCCATTGTACCCCAACTCCAGACCCCCGACAAAAACCGGATGTACACTGGCTGATCCCGGAACGCGACACACTTGCGTGTGCCACTATGGCGGGTTTTTCGCCCGGTGTACGGTGGTCGCTATCCGGGCGGATATGAATATCCTACCACCAGCTAAATAAAGTAGTTGATATAAAGGTCTGAACGTTTGATTCCTGGGATGATTATTGGAACTGCTGATGCGATTCTGTAGATTGTTTTAAAGTTAAAATGTTCACGCAACGCCATACAGAAGTGGATCAGATGAATATTGGATTAAATTATCTGCTTCAATACTTTTAAGTAGTAAGTTTTGCTGGTGGTAGGATATTCATATCCGCCCGGATTGCGACCACCGTACACAGGGCGAAAAACCCGCCATAGTGGCACACGCAAGTGTGTCGCGTTCCGGGATCAGCCAGTGTACATCCGGTTTTTGTCGGGGGTCTGGAGTTGGGGTACAATGGCCATTTTACGGCCTTCTTAGTACTCTGACACTAGACCCTCGACCCCTTCTTCACCTTCTTGCCCATGGCGTAGTGTGAAGAAGCAGGCCGGCATGAGTGTGTTGAGTAGCGGGGATAGATCGTCTCTCGCTACTCAGTACTCTATTTGGACCGCACTGCCCTTACCATCAGGTACAGTGCGGTCACTTTGCCGTGCCAGGATAAAAAAAAAAGTAAGCATTTTATATTACTAAATATTCAGTGGGTAAATAGCATGTCTACCAACCCGCATTGGGCCAGCGTGGTAGACTAAGGCCTAACCCCTCTCATTAGTAGAGGAGGCCTGTGCCCAGCAGTGGGACAATGTTTAATACAGGGTTAGTATTATTATTATTATTATTTATTATAAATAGCATGTCAAAATCATATTGGTTTCTGTAAAAAAAAAATAAGTACTTATGATATGAGTTTTTGCAAGCATAAGAATTCTCCAATTAACTTAATACTATAACCGAAAAAACCTTTAAAATCATTGTCAAACGTAAATCATGCATAAATAATAAGGATCCCATTGTATATATACGTTAGTTACAGTGGGCAGGTGGAGCCGTGAACTGTGTAGGTGTACGGAACGCTATAACTTTGATTGATGTTAATCATTTGCACGACGGATATACAAATAACGTGCTGTTTATAGCTTTATTTTATGTCATCAGCTCTTGGTACATAAAGAATAATTAATCCCGCCTCAATATTAGTATTGAATGTGTACCTCCTAACAACTTGACCTCAAAGTGTTTTATGTCTCTTGAAATATTTTCATTTCTAAACATTATTGCTATGTAAAGTACATTTACAAATACAAAAAATACTAAATAAATCTTCTCAAGAATTTACATCAACCATTTACGATATTAATATAGCCTTAGCCAGGCATATATAAAGAAAGACTTATATTACATAAACTTCGCTTGAATGATCTGCATTTAATTTAAATCCCCTTCTGTTGATCGCAGTGGCATCCTTACTAGTTGCGTAATGCCCTCAAAGTACTCAACTCATGTATCACTACATTATGAGTTTTTGGCTCTATCTACAGCTCTCGCGTCACTCTCCACGATGCTTAGTTCCTTAACAGTCTGTTGGTTTCAACTAAATATTATTTCTCTTTCTCCCTCTGCGGGAACAGCAGTTGGTATTTGCCCAACGCTCCCGGAGCGCAACTCTTATACCACTACACAATCATTATTATTCTTAACTACCATTTGGCAACTTATCATCCTCCATTCAATGTCTTGCGGTTTACAGTTCTTCCTATACCATATTTCCTCCTGCAATTCGCTGTTTCAGGCCTTGGTAGTTGTGTTACGCCTGCGCTCATTGAGTCACTGACTCATGCACTCCGCTACACAATGAGTTATTCTGTCTCTCCAATCCTGGTGGTAGGATATTCACATCCGCCTGGATAGCGACACACACAGGGGTAAAACCCGCCATATTGGCTCACGTAAGTGTGTCGCGTTTCGGGATCAGCCAGTGTACATCCGGTTTCTGTCGAGGATTGGGGTACGATGTTTGGCCGATTTGCGACCTTCTAAGTACTCAGACACTAGACCCTCGACCGCTTCTTCACCTTCTTGCCCATGGCGTAGTGTGAAAGAGTTGCCCGGCATGATTGTGTTGAGTAGCGGGGGATAGATTCTCTCTCGCTGCTCGATATTCTAATTGGATGGCAATGCGCTTACCATCAGGTGCAGTGTGATCACTTTGCCGTGTCAGGGAAAAAACGGTTTTGCTATTAGGTAACACTCAACTAGTTTTCCATTAATTTCATATTAATATCTCCCCCCACTAGGTCGTGGCAGCCCTCGCTGGTTGCGTAACGCCGCGCCGCTCGCGCAACGCTGTGCAGTGACTCATGCACCATACTACACAATGAGTCTTTGTCTCTCTTCGTCGCTACGTGGTTTACTTTCCACGATACTTGGTTTCATGCCGGTCTGTTGGTTTTCAATTATTGTTAAGTAGTAATGAAGAGTTATAGAATTGTACCATCTAATGGTGCTCATAATAATTATTTTAATAATAATAATACTAGCCCTGTATTAAACATTGTCCCACTGCTGGACACGGGCCTCCTCTACTAATGAGAGGGGTTAGGCCTTAGTCCACCATGCTGGCCTTATGCGGGTTGGTAGACTTCACATACCTTCGCAATTCGTATAGGTAAGAATTCTCAGATATGCAGGTTTCCTCACGATGTTTTCCTTCACCGTTAAAGAAAGCGATAATTAACTTTTAATACATCATTTCATTTCATTTCATAAATTTCAAAGTCAACTGTTTCTTAATTTATACTCTTTATTTTACATTAAAAATATACCAGAGAGAAACACAAAAAAAGATTATTAGTACAATTAGCGGTCTTGTCGCTCTCGGCGATCTTTTCAAGACAACCATGTGTTCAGCTGCCTTATGTATAACCTTTATTAAATGTAATACAATCCTCATCTCCAGGTGTTGTCATCATCTTTACCCGACTTCAAAAAGGAGGAATCAATAAATCCAGCGCGTAATTTTTGTGTTCTTTGATGTATAACATATGAATTTTCGCAGAGTGTGGTTCAGTGGATGTCTGGACTTCCGGTGCCAGCGCCAGCCAATTGAAAACCTAAAATTATTTATATAAATAAATGAAAGAAAGTACAAAAACGAACGAATTAATGATGCTTAAACAACAATTATAAATCAAATTAAAGCCAAATATTTCGTATCCCATATATGAATACTACTCACGATATAAATGTTATCTAAATAAAAATCTCTAAAGAAATATGTGAAGAGAAAACTTTGTACCCCTTATAAGCATATTGCACGCACAGAGCAGTGCGAGATTTCGTATAATTTAAGTTTATTTGGAGAAAGAGTGCAGAAACGGTACGGTACGCTACGGTTTCAACAGTAGGCATCGGCTTTGCTGTGCCCTGGCATTGCAGAAGTCTATGGGCGGCGGTGACTACTTACCATCAGGTTGCCCGTCTGCTTGCCTGGCACTAAAAAAATATATAATAAAGTGCTACAAATACATTTCATTTTATATAATATAACATCTATTGCTTACGTTCATGTCACTGACAAGCACATAACAAGCGCTAATGACATATGTGCACACGCTCTTAGCTTACGTAAGAGAACAAAAGTCAAAAATAAATTAAGCAATTATTATAGAAGTATACTTTTTGAAAAAAGAATCTCAAATTTCATACTTATTTTTTTAATTAAAAAAAAATTATATCGATTAATGGGTGACCACTAGTATTCATAAAACTACAATCTACAACAATCATATTACGTTAAAAGTATCTATAACATTATAGTGACTGACGATAACTAATGAGATCTTCAAAAGCAGCTCTGCGCCCCAAATAGATCTTTAAAAATAGAATTAAAGCCATCACGGATAATTTTAGACACTACCAATTTAAGAACAATATTATGTGTTCCATGACTTATTTATATACGAGCCTTGTTTTAATAATTTGGCAAGTTTATTTCACAGGTCAAAGCGGTTGTTGAAATTAATTTCCTATTTACCTCCAAAATTATGCAAAATGACTTTACCGACCTTATGGGACAATCTCCAAAAATCTTAAGTGCTACGTATTTTTTATAAACAACGAATTAAAAGATCTTTATCAACCATTTAGGTTGCACAATAACATTTAAGTGCAAGTCGTCCTTGCTTGATACTTGAGACTCGGTGGGACTTTGCGCGTGTAACAGCCTTATGAGATAGAGATGCCTTTATGGTTGCCAGTGCCTGTGTGTTTATGGTCAGTTTGGAAAACATAACTATCACACTAAATTTGAAATTAATTTGATACGAAACACCGCTCTGTAGGCCTACTCTTGAAATCAATTCCAATCTCGAACTCGACGCAGTTTCAATTCCAATCTATAAGATATCGGAACTCTAAATCACTCACTTAATTAAATAGAATATTTACGAACTAGCTGTCGTAAATACTCTATTTCATTTAGTTACTAACAATTCCGCCGTATTCAGTTAAATCGTGCGCTGGTGTTGCGTTCAAGATTGCTAATTGTACAGTTTTCGAACCCAATCCCAATTTTAAATTGGAATCGAGTGTCAAGGGTAACTCTCCTTATCCATTGCTGAAGTAGGTACGGCCGATTTCACAATAATCTTGCTCAACATCCACTTGAGACGTGTGTTATGTAAATGATTTTTTGTTTACATCGCACTTTAAACCACCCACTGCCTCGGTGGCGCAGGTGTAATTGCGCATGCGTTACGATTGCTGTGCTGAGGTCTCGGGTTCGATCCCCGGGTCGGGTAAAGTGATATTGGGTTTTTCTATCTAGAAATTCTCAGTATTAGCCCGGAGTCTGGTATTGTGCCCGATGTGGCGATAGGCTCGCCCCCTATCACATCATGGGACCGAAATTCGGCGAAAAGTGGGTGTATTGGTTACACCTCTGCCTACCCCTTCGGGGATTACAGGCGTGAGTGTATATGTATATGTATGTTTAAACCACCCACATTGAAACCATTTTCGATCACCAAATTAAAATGAAATCCATAGTGTTCTCCAGTTTTGTTTCGTTGCTACATTCATACATGGAGATGGTTTTACATTGAAGATTGAAGACTTCAACCAGATCATGTATTTCGAATAATTTATAAATCAACAATCTTCAAATGATTAAGAAGACCATTAGGCAGCGAATTACAGTAAAACCTGTACAAGACAGAGGAAAGCATATTACAATATATCAGAATTTATGAATGATAAAACTATAAATATAACTGACACTACTAGATATAGTAATTGATAATACTAGACGTTTTCATAATTTGTAAAGAATTTTTCTAATAGTATACACAGAATTAAGAGCACTGGACATTTTTAAATTTTATTTAATACGTAATAGCTGCCCATAGGTATATATAATACAAATATAGGATAACTTTTTTTGTAATAACAATTATTTGTTTTCATTAATTGTAAGCATAAAGGCTAAACATGATTGATCCCTATGTTACATTGTATTTTATTAACCTACATGCTCCGTGTATAAGGTACTATGTTACTATGGTGTACTATGTTTAAAAAATAACTGAAACAACAAAAATAAACACATATGTGGTTCCATCAACAGATAATAATTACCAAGATTGAGCCATGCTCGTTTGATTGTTGAATTTACATACAAATATGATGGTGATAAAAAGAAACTTAATTATTTATTTTGGATTTATCTTTACTTCATCACCTTTACAGAACCTGTATGTGCTATAAAACACCACGCATCCGGCGGCGAGATTTGATCAAATAGTTATTTGATACAAAAGATAATAAAAATAATCTTATCAATAACACGTCACAAGTCACGTTGGACAGGTCACATGTACACAAAATTAATTAACACTAGACCCGACATATGTCTAGAATTCTAGAGCACCTTGACAGACTCGTATATTTATAGATTCAGCTAGTAAACAAAATTGAAAAGTTGAACGCCTTGACGACATTCTCTCGCGTCCCGCAACTCGGCCCACCGGGCAATTTGCTTTTTTTCTCGTCAACTAGTGGATTCTGCGAAGAACGAAACAGGTCGGACTGGCTGGAGAGCGTGAGTTTTTTCGGCGAGCAACTCCAAACACGTATGCACGGTGTACTGTGTTGCCAATGTTTAACATCACACCTTAATTATAGGAACTCGTCTCTCATACTACGCAATTTCTAAATCAGTTATAATAATACTAGCCCTGTATTAAACATTGCCCCACTGTTGGGAAAGGCCCCCTCTACTAATGAGAGGGGTTAGGCCTTAATCCACCACGCTGGCCTAATGCAAATTGGTAGACTTCACATGCCTTCGCAATTCTTATGAGAATTCTCAGGCAGGTTTCCTCACGATGTTTTCCTTTACCGTTAAAGCAAGCGATAATTAACAATTAATACATACATAACTTAAGAAAAGTCAGAGTTGTATGCCATTTGGATTTCGAACATACGACTTTCGTCTTGACAGTTCGTACCGTAACCAACTAGGCTATCGCTGCTTATTAAATCAGTTGCCAACCCTAAAAGCAAATTCCTAGAAAATACTACACACTACTTTATAAATGCATTAAAAATTTCACTTGTAACGGTAGCACCCCATCTATCACCAAGTATTTTGTCTAAGTTTTTACTGTAACATGCCACGGTACTGTATGGGCAGTAACTTTGTCACTCAAGGGAGTTATCCCATTCCCACAACGCGGTTTCCGTAATGACCTTAATTGAATTCTCCGTTTATTTTTTACAATTACATCCCATTTATGGAAACGTCGTGTTGAAAGTGGCAACATTCGCCATACTCCTAATTGACGACGGCCCGCGGCATACTAATGGCCATATTAAAATAGTTTTATGGACTATAAACGTTGCTCAATAGTTTTCGTGTGATCAAAGCGAATGTGTGTATGTGCTTTATGAATAAATGACAAAGGCCGATCTATACTTAAATATTCCGTGGATATATCACGTTACAGTTTTATAACCAACATAGAATGTGTTTTGACGATACTCAACTCAAAATTGATTTTGAAATCAAAGATAGCCTGTTAATGTTACTCCATAATCAACTATAAAAACAGCACAATAATAGATAATAGATAGTTTATAAACATTAACATAGTCTGCGATAATTCCCAGATAGTTTGCAAGGTTTATGTCTCCATCATCACATGAACACTGCACATAATTGGCTTTCAAGCGAACTATTTACTCTTTCATATTACAGAGCTCTAAAAAGTGTAAAAAGAATTTCGAAACTGACGGTAAGACTACTACATTTATCGCCTCCAGTCTTAGATGCTAACTCCCATACTTTCTTATTCCGATGTCCAGCAACACACGCAAAAATAAACAAAACAGTGAGACACTCAGACGGAAT
This sequence comes from Laothoe populi, assembly GCA_905220505.1. Taxonomy (NCBI): domain Eukaryota; kingdom Metazoa; phylum Arthropoda; class Insecta; order Lepidoptera; family Sphingidae; genus Laothoe; species Laothoe populi. Next base: position 7,628,845 of record HG992152.1, read on the forward strand.
CTCGCATAAGAAAGTCGTACTATGTCTTTAGCCTGCTTGAATGAACACAGGATATTCTTTTTTGAAAATGATACACAGACTCTCATAAGAGGCGAAGAGGTTCTAAGTAAAATTCTTTACACTTAGCTGCGCTAAATGAGTATTATTATTGTCAAAATTTCGCCACTAAGCATAATTTGCTGGTGGTAGGATATTCATATCCGCCCGGATAGCGACCACCGTACACAGGGTGAAAACCCGCCATAGTGGCACACGCAAGTGTGTCGCATTCCGGGATCAGCCAGTGTACATCCGGTTTTTTGGGGGTCTAGAGTTGGGGTACAATGTTGGCCATTTTGCGGCCTTCTAAGTACTCTGACAATAGACCCTCGACCGCTTCTTCACCTTCTTGCCTATGGCGTAGTGTGAAGGAGCAGGCCGGCATGATTGTGTTGAGTAGCGGGGGATAGATCGTCTCTCGCTACTCGATACTCTAATTGGACCGTACTGCGCTTACCATCAGGTGAAGTGCGGTCACTATGCCGTGCTAGATAAAAAAAAAAAATTATATTCCATAATTGAAGTCGCGACTCTACTCCAAGACACAAGCGTTTGCTTAATTTAGGTTCTACTGTGCAATAATCTTTTATTTGCTAAATAACATGCAGTTACTTTACATGCATTGAATGTTGTTTATGGTTAATTTGTTACGAATACAGTAACAAGTAATTTTTTTTATAAATAAAATAACTTCGGAGCATAACAAACAACGCCAATGATGAATTAAAACAGATTGTTAGTGTAGTCACTCTTGCATTAACTGTTATGGGGAGAGTTTCTTTATTAACAGCATCCAGCATCAACTCAGCGTTGTCTACCAGGTTGCTTGGGCACAGAACACGCCTCGTGGTCCTGGGTGGAATTCTTGGAATACAAGCAGTTCGGCAGCATAAAAAACTGTTTTAATTGACATATAGACAATATTGGCCGTAGCTAGTCTTCATGTGTCTTCCATTGCATGAATGAACAGCTTATCAAAGGTTATAATAACATTGCCGCACCGAAAACTAATGTTGACAGATTTCGAGTTGCTTTGAATTTGAGTTGAGCTATTTCGTTTCGTACAGTAAGTAGGAAAATTTTGGAATGGGTAAAATTATACCTTTCTCCAGGTTAAATCTTTTGTTAAATTTGCAACATGCTCAGTTTGATGCTGTGTAAGTTCATAGATAGATGATGACGATTTCTTACCTAAACATACCCTACATAAAGCGACCTAATAGTTCAGCTACTTACCATAAATGTTATCTATAACTTTCATTCACCGCTTTGATATATTACGAACTCTTACTACTTACTTAAAATAAAAATCCTATATCTTTGTGTTGGTAATACAATACCCGCTGCGTTGTCTATTCTCACACGTCTACGTCATCGCACGTATCGAATTTCGTTTATCTTTCGTCACAGTCAGGGAATTTAAGTGTTACACAATTCTTACTGTAATTAACAGCTGTATCGATGAGGAAGCACGCATTATGTAATTGTGGGATTTTGAATTTGGAAGGTTTTTGCTGACGTATCCAGAGGACTAAAAACGATTAGAATAACATTGCGAATTAGAAAAAATACTTAAACATCAAAACAATTTAAAATACCGTTCAAGAACAAATTTCGAATAATTATTCGAATTAAGAACGCCAGCCAGCATTTGGTTTGAAATTTTTAACTTTTTCATGCGATTTTTTTCGCAAGTTGGTCATGCCAACTGATCTCCTAAACTATTCAAGAAGTATAAACAACTATCTGTCCACCTAGATCTCATCACCATAGACCTGATTATATATATGTAAGGCAAAGATAATCACAGATGGTAGTTGTGAGACCAAGGAATTCTAACGAACATCTGTATTCTGTAAACCATCGTCAAATATTTTTTTAAATATTCCTCCGTACTTGAATATTAATTGGTTCAAAAGGTGTTGATGGTTTTTTTTTCGACCCATTTATAGAAGTCTTCACCACAAAAACATTGTATATCTGTATAAATAAAAAGCTTCCCTTAGACCTTAAAATTAGTCACAGTTGTGTCTCACGGTTCTATTGAAATGATTATAATTCCAGTAATGTATACGTCGTTGACTAAATGGGTTAAAATAAAGCATACTGTCACAATACCCGCACAAATTATTACACTACTTGCGATTTTCCTAGCAAAATCAAAGCCTTCGCCTCTGACTTTCTTGAATCGCGACTAAAATCTACATGTCCCCTTGATGGTGGTTTCTAAGTTCCCACACATATGGTGAATTTCCATCTGTGTTTTGACTGTTTAGTGCCTTTTATATGCCTACATGATTGATAAAGATTTTTATTATATTTTTATTCATTTCTTGTATTGAAGTTTTTCTTACAGAAGTAAAGAGTGCTGACTTATGATAATTATTTATTGCCTATATAAATTGTTCTTTTCATTTTAAACTAAATTCTACTTTCCGATTCTTACAGCAACAATCTTAAATATAATAAAATTTCTCGATTTTCTCTTCTCAAATCAACGTAACATGCAGATTAACGTTTTTGTTGTCCTTACCGTATGCATATTGTTGTGTTACAGCAAACCTACATTAAACACACTCAAGTTACCAGTAGTGGACAGTTATGTCGTCAACTGCGGTGCTAATGCGATTAAAATAAACTACCTATAACAATATGTAGGGCTGCCAAGCGTCCAGATTTTCTCAAATTTATTCTTATTTGGAACAAATAGGAAAGGGCTGCCAAAAAGATTATTGTCGCTTTTTTGTATTCTTTGAAATCCGATATTTTTCCTAAACAAAAAAGGCTGTTATAATTTTATTTGTTTTTAATACTCACTAGTTTTTGCTCGCGGCGCCGTCTGCAGTCGAATTCTTACTAAACATTACAATAAAAACAACCTATAGTACTTAGGGAAAATGTAGCTTTTTTGTCTTGAAACACTTTTCCGAATCGGATTAGTAGTTCCTCACTCCTACATCCAAACTTACAAACATTACTTCTTTAATATTAGTATAAAAACCGATGTGTGCCGGGAAAACAGACTATTAAGTGTCTAAGTATTCAGGGTTTTGGAGGACTGAGTCCCAAGTTAGTAATGTAAACTACTAGATGTGGAGGTTATTTTTGGAAGGAAAGATATACAATCCATGGCATCTTAGGCTATTACACCTTTCAAATTTTTGCTGGGATAAAAAGTAGCCTATGTGCTATTCCAGACTATAATCTATCTCTGTGCCAAATTTCAACCAGATCCGTCCAGCCGTTGTAGCGTGATTGAGTAACAAACATCCATCCATCCAAACTTTCGCATTTATAATATTATTAGTAGGATGGTAAACCTATCCGCTTACAGTAAGTGAGGGTTATAAGATCAAGGCTATAGATATAGGTTCCAGATTAATATTTGAATTTATCATTTATCTTGCGATTCTCAACGTGATTTTTATGTTTGTCGTATTATTAAATAGTCAGAAAACGATAAATATTTATGTTATACTTGCGAAACTGCATTCCGAACTGGCGGTAGAATAAAAACTGACGCAATCTAAATAATAAATATACAAAATTTTAGAGATTGAATAAATATTTTTATTTGATTTGAGTATTGCTATGGTTGAAATGTGTTCTTAGTCTTTTCTCTGTTTGTTATTAGCGTTATCCCAGGCTGATGCCAGAGTCCTTCTTACCTAGGCGTCTTCAATTCTCCCGGTCTTGAACATCCTTCGAAGAGAGACTACTTACTGGTTGATACGACAAGAAGTAGTGCTATTAAATAAATTATAGTATCTTCATAATTTGTGCCTTTTGCTTACACAGTCAGGTCATAAGTATTGTCACACAGTAAAAACTTTTAATTTAGAATGCTGGCCACAAAAAAGTTTATTGAATTCGAATTTCAAATTGTTCATGAAAATAAAAATGTATACTTTTTAGAATTTTACTCATTTTTAAATATGGAGTGGACGCTTAAAGAAGACCGGGTTGCAGTAATAGGGTATTTGACAATTTTTGAAAATTGATGGACATCGATAGAGGACTCTTCACTTATAGCCCCCGTAATATTTTTATTATTGAAATATACTCAATTTATATAAAATCTGTGATTTTATTTTTGCACATATAATTTCGCGCTAAAACGCGTTGTCACGTGACATTATCTCTATATGACGTCATCGCACATACACAAACATTCGTGACACCTAACAACATAACAAATTATTTGCATTTATCTGTTAGTTTTTCCGCAAAAATGAATGAGCCAGCATATAAATATTGTTCAATGCCTTTGTGTAAAAACTCGACACTAAATGCCGATAAATTGTTCATCCATGTGCCAAAATCAAAAGTTTTAAGAAAGAAGTGGCAGATTTCGACTATCAGCCCTTGTAATGCCTTCTTCCATTCTTATAGAAGACTTGAAGACGAAATTAACATGTTTCCACACGTTTACACATCGAAAAATATGTTCTTCCTTACAATTTTATTTGTCGTAGGATGCAATGTTTATGTGCGATGTCGTCACGAATAATGGCGGCCGGTATTGCTACGTTTTTGGCCCCGAGTGATACAGATTAAAAATTCTAAATATTAATGACGAAAATAAAATGTTTACAATACATTTAAAATAAAAAAATGTATTTAATAAATATGTTTGCCCACTATCCTTTCTCTTAGTGCAGTTTTATATATTTTGGTTACACCAGTCAAACACCCTATTGCGTTGCATCGTTGCGGTTACGCGCCAATTCAAATTTTTGACATACTGAAAAATTTGAATATAACCAAAAGATTCGTTTATCGTACCATCAAATGATACAATGAAGACTCTAGTGTAGATGACAGGTCAAGAAGTGGTCGCCCTCGGTCTGTTAGGAATCCAGCAGTGATAAAAGCTGTGAAGGTGCGAATTCAAAGAAATCCCAAACGTAAGCAGAAACTGTTGGCCCTTCAGATGGGGTTAAGCAGAACCACGGTGAAAAGGGTGTTAAATGAAGACTTAGGGCTTCGGGCATATCGAAGTAAAACAGGACATCGTTTGAATGCTCGTCTAATGGACCTGAGACTGAAGAGATGCCGCGCTTTGTTAAAGCGGTACGGGGGAAAAAAATATCGGGGAATTCTTTTTTCAGATGACAAAATTTTTACCGTAGAAGAGAGCTACAACAAACAAAATGATAAGGTGTACGCACACAGTAGTGAAGAAGCGAGCAACCGTATTCCGCGTGTCCAACGAGGTCATTTTCCATCCTCGCTCATGGTATGGTTGGGAGTTTCTTATTGGGGCTTAACAGAGGTACATTTTTGTGAGAAAGGTGTAAAAACGAATGCAGTTGTGTATCAAAATACAGTCCTGACGACCCTTGTGGAACCTGTTACTCATACCATGTTCAATAACAGGCACTGGGTATTCCAACAAGATTCGGCGCCAGCTCATAGAGCGAAGAGCACACAAGACTGGCTGGCGGCGCGTGAAATCGACTTCATCCGGCACGAAGACTGGCCCTCCTCCAGTCCAGATTTGAATCCGTTAGATTACAAGATATGGCAACACTTGTAGAAAAAGGCGTGCTCAAAGCCTCATCCCAATTTGGAGTCACTCAAGACATCCTTGATTAAGGCAGCCGCCGATATTGACATGTGTAGATACACATGTCAATATCGGCGGTGTAGATACATATTATAGTAGATTCGGCTTATTACGAGCAAACCATTTCTATTATTTGTGGCATGTTATTAAAAGTTCACTATTACCAACCTTATTCACTATTACGGCGAAAGAAAACATCATGAGGAAACCTGCATACCTGAGAATTTCGAAGGTATGTGAAGTCTACCAACCCGCATTAAGGCCAGCGAGGTGGACTAAGGCCTGACCCCTCTCATTAGTAGAGGAGGCCCGTATTTACTTAATTTATTACAAACACCTTCCCAACTGCTAGCTATTAGGGTATTTACTATTATTAGAAATACGGAAGGTATATCTGAGGTATTTAGGAGACTAGTTGGGGGTAGTTAATAATGATAACCAAAGTGGGAGTAGTAAATGTTTAATATAAAAGTGCCTTCCGCGCTCCGGTGTTCAGTTCAGTTTAGTTGAGTGGAAGACGAGACGATAGCTAGTATATTCATGGTTAGGTGTAGTAAGTGTAAATGGTAATCATAACACATCTAAAAGGCCATTAAGAAAGAAACTGCATTTCATCAGCACGATATATTACACTATCCATTCATTTTATTTTCGTCCGGTTTACACAACTGTTGCAAGTAATACTGTGTGAACAGACGCGTATAATCGCTACAATAGCCATGTTGTGTACGGGAAGCCAGTGGTATTTGAATACCGTTCTGACATTATTTTATACTATTCTTTAGTTACGTAGGTAGTTATCCTACTAATATTATAAATGCGAATGTTGGGTTGGATTGGTTTGTTACTCAATCACGATACAACGGCTGGACGGATCTGGTTGAAATTTGCCACAGAGATACATTGTAGTCTGGAATAGCACATAGACTACTTTTATCCCGGAAAAATTTACAGTTCCCGTGGGATAGTTTAGTTTTTCATAGAGCAAGGGATCGACATGATTTTTTGCATAGGGGATGTTCAGAAAATGACATAGGCCACTTTTTATCCCGTAAAATACACTCTTCTTATGGTATAGCAAAATATAGTAATAGCTTAAGATGCCTACATGGATTGTGTACCTTTTCTTCAAAAAATAACTTACATGCGGGCGAAACCGCGAGCAACATCTAGTAAATGAATTTTGAAGTGGTAGAGCCACGCTGTCGACATATTTGTCTACAGCATGAATGGGCCGGCTCGACCGGGGTGGTACCGCTGTCTTACAGAAAACCAACGTAAAGTGACAGTTTACTGTCGCGTTTCGTATGGTAAGTGAGATATCCGGAGGCCCAAATTCCCCCTTCCCTTCCCCTAATCCCTATTCCTGTCCTTTAAGGCCGACAGCGCATACATGATACTTTCGGTGTTGTGGATGTTCATGGGCGGTGGAGATCACTTAACTTCAGGTGACCCACTGGCTCGTTTGTCGGACTATGTTATAAAAAAATATATATATATTACGTAACAATAAATGTACATCCTGTAAGTAGTTTGTTAAGAATGAGGTTATTTATATCAGTAATTTTCAAAATGGGTAAATTTTATTCAATTATTTAACTAAGTAAATAAAAGTCACCATCAGAAATTAAAACAAAGAAATTGAAACATGAAGTCAGGTATACATGTTTTCTTCTTCTTCTTTGTTTGATGGCGACGAGCTTAACTAAGAAGCTATTCCGCCAATGTCAAGTTAGTATAATGGGAACTGTAAATTAAATACGATAACAAATAAAATAACAATGTAATGTAGGTAACAAATAAAAAAAAATAACAATCAATGTAGGATTCATACGCGAATTTAATGAGTATGCCTATATTTTATGTATATATTCTGTGTAAGCCCATGACCATAATTTATATGATTAGTTATGCAAGTTCTCAGTTCTCGAGGTCCATGGTTACTAATTTATCGTTACTTACACGGGACAAGTTATTTTTAAACCCCCAATGTGTTTAGAGACCCTCGTTGTACGCTGGGATACCATGTGTGCCATATTTTCAAGTTTGGAATAAAAACAAGAACTGTTTATACTCTTTTTGGGTTCTGTACAGTAAAAAAGTTCATTGAACTATGTAGGAAGCCTATAATGCCATATATAAATCTATAAATAATATATAACTAAGATAGTGTTTAGGGTACGATGGGGCTGGCATGGTGAAAATGTCACCAAAAGCCCTTAAAATACATATAATAATAATACTTGTCCTGTATTAAATATTGTCCTACTGCTGGGCACGGGCCTCTATACTAACGAGAGGGGTTAGGCTTTAGTCCACCACGATGGACAAAGTATCAAAATGTATAGATTAAAAAACCTTTGTAGGAAATATTTGTTGTCTGTCTGTATCATTTCAAAGTCATTTTACTCAGAAAAGGCTTAAGGCATCGAGCTGAAATAAATGTTGTCTCCTAATATCTAAGGCCTCATGCTTCTTCTAAAACTTCTGCTTAATCAAATCACACTTTTAGGGTCGGCAACGTGCATGTGATGCTCCTGGTGTTGCAAGCGTCCATAGGCTACAGTAACCGCTTACCATCAGGCGGGCCGTTAGCTAGTTTGCCACCCAGTCAAACCGATAGTACTGAAGCTTTACCTGTCCTTGCGGGTGTACTTCCAGTCGATCTGGAGTCACAGCGTCGCACCGCTATGTATTACTCTACGGGAGAGGATATGGACAAGAACTTTGTTACGTCGCGTGAACTCTCGAGAATCGGTAGACTTTTTAAACAGCGTTCCGAAATATGCAACGAACTGCTAAACGAATGACAATGTCGATGGGATAATTCATGGGCGGCATTTATATCAGTATTTTCCTTTGGTTCGCGATCGTCTAACAAAAACTTGGCTAGAAATTGATCACAGTGTGTCACAATTTCTCACCGGTCATGGCAACTTTAAGAGCAAACTATTCTTATTTAAGTTGGTTGATTCGCCTGCGTGCCCATGTTCTACACCAAACTGTGAGTACGAACAGTCCGCGCATCATGTTCTTTGGGAGTGTAGTCTCTGGCAAAATGAGCGCAACATTATGCTTGACAGTATGCAGATAACATCTGGAGTTGTATACTATATGGACCTTGTGAAGACTAGGAGAAATTTCCGTGCTATCCGACATTTTTGCCATACCTATTATTGGAATCAAGCGTAACAGCTCGCATGATAGGACCAGTTAAGTAACTTCCGTGGTGCTTTACGTCTGGCTTCTCCAGACGTAAATGTCCTTTATTGGAGGTTAATACCTCTTTAGTTCAGTATTTGTCTCCTACTTTTCTATGGAGGGAAGTGGACAATTTAGATTTCCAACTCCTCCTATATTTCTATTTGATTAATTTCGTTGCGGGATAAAAGACAACTATAAAGCATTTCCAGAGACTCGCCGAGTTTCATTACTCGGTGTCGAAAAAATGCGTGCCATTGTTGATCCTGGCTAAACAGGAGTTACAATGGCGGGTGTGTGGGCGGGATAGTCCCTCACCCAGTCAAACTCACTATAGATAAACTCTTTACAGCATAGCTCTAAGTCAGTTACGTGTTTAGTAAGATATTTGATGGCACACACGTTTCGGGCACACGAAGTGGGTTACTAAGCGATTCGTGTGCCAGAAATGGGGAATCATTGTAAGCAAGTGTAGACGTTACCTTGTAGCCTTTGTTATATTTTTAAACTCCTGCCTACTCTCTATGTTTCTAATTGATTAAATTTGTGTAATTGTATAATGCGCGGCATTGTCGATCCTGCTTGTAGGAGGTACAGTGGTAAATGTATGGACGGGATAGTCTCGCCGCCGTTCATTTACTAAAACGCCATTAAGAGCGTAATTACAAATTTGAGATATAGTTAAAAACGTGGAGGAAGTAATGTCCCTAGAAGAATATATATAAATCGTATAACTTAATATAGATAGAAAAATATGACCCAGACTCATGAGGCGACTAAAAGGGATCACAGGGGTCGCGGCTGCACAGCGGGGGATGTGCGGCCTTTACATATATATCTGCATGGTGCGACCCTGAGGCGGTTGGCGGCGCGAAATATCGCGCTGCTACTGTAAATTGTGGGGGGCATCTAGCCCAAGAAGAGACGGGCCGTAAAGGTACGGCACAGGGATGGTTCCGGCAGCAATACAGGGTAAACTCAGGATCCCCCGGGATTGTCCCACATGTGCTGCAGAAGGCTACCGCGGGGTTTTTAGTCGGTACACCGGCGTAGGAAAATTGATTAGGGTCCCGATCTAGTAGTCCTTCGGGCGAACTGGGTCGGAAGGTCGGTGAGTCCGGCATAACCATCTCTCCTCCCCCGAGGACCAGAAGGTATCCGTAAGATGGATTTTCCCCGCGGGAAAAAAAAAACCCAGACTCATCGGTAGAAAAAAATGCTTTATTACTTTGTATATATATCTCAAAGTTTCGAAAATGTCACTCAACGGTCTTCTAGTAAATGTACAGCAGCCCGTAGATATAACTGCAGTAAAAGTCATCTGAACACACGAAAAATGCCATATTATAGCGTCGTAAAGTTTTGTCAATCTCTTAAAAATTGGTTCAAGGGTTTTTCTCATCTTTGTATAGTTTGACAACTTAGCAGGTACGAAACATGTGACACACTAAGTTTTCACAAGATTGAGATTACTTGTGTTTATAAAGATCTTTGGCCTGCCTTCTGTCGCATACTACTAATACTAGCCCTGTATTAAACATTGTCCAACTGCCGGGCACGAGCCTCCTCTACGAATGAGAGGGGTTAGGCCTTAGACCTCCACGCTGGCCTAATGCGGGTAGACATCATATCATTATCTGTCACGTACATACGGAAAAAGCGCGGCGAAACCGTGGAAACCACCTTTGTAACTCTCATACTGTGTGCTTCAAACGCTTGTTACAGTTTTCTGAGAAAAGTTAATGAATTAATTTGCTAGAACAGACCTTTACATAAATGCAACTAACTTAAACATATGTGCAAGGTATAGAACTGAAAAGATTGCTGAGAGAATTTAAAAAAACAGTATATGTATAAGTTCAAGCACACGCCTGTTTCTCCGAAAGGGTATGCAGAAGGTATGCACAGTTCGTCAAAACTATTTGCGTCCCATGATATGATAGATGGCAAGCTTATCACCATATCGACCACAAATCCTAGACAATTTGTGTGTGATTTTTTGTGTCACTAACTCAATGTGTTGGAGTTTGGGATTTGAAGCCAGGACCTTGCCGGTTCTTTAGCTTCAAAACGCTGCAAATTCTTTTACACACACTCCAATGAGACGATGTTTGTAAAAACATCACACAATATTTTTTTAAACTTTAAACAGAGCTGTCGTAATTGGTTCAGACGCAAAAAGAAAGTGGTCAGAGGACAATGATTGCTTCAATCAGCTAAAAGCCAAATCATTTTCCAATTCCATTTCCGCTGTCCGGAATGTCTGGAAATTGTACAGAACAAAGGGGATCACAAGGCGTCGTTATCCCTTCGGTTGGGGCTCCCCCGCGCCCCAATCCCACCCTGTGTGGGGTAGACTGGGGAGTCTCCCACCCCGTGGGGATTGCGCTCACTAATTGCGCGACTAAATTGGGGTAATGCATGGAACGGTATCGTACGGATTTTAATAAACCATAAGTCCGGATCAAAGCGGCCATTTATTTTAGTTAGTGCAGATTTCGCTGTCAGAACGGTAAACCTTTCAGTTTTAATACAGTCATATTCTTTATTAGCGTGCATATATTATGAAATTAAGGATGCCTGACGGATACCGCCATTTGCGATAAGTTTATATTATTTGTACAAATCAATACCTAAATAGAGTTTATAAAACATAGACTAACATTAAACAGGGTATATATCAACTAGTTGTTATGGCAACTCATGGTACCGTGTTGTCTTAAACCATGCTTAAAGTTAGTTTGCGTTTTATAACGCGAGGTATGTCTACATAGTAATTTTAATCTATGATTTTCTTATAAAAAAAAATCCTCCATAAATATTATTTTGTCTGGATCTTTTTATTGTAGTGTTGTAAATTGTAATAAATGTTAGGTATTTTCTATTGTTTACAATAAGAGGTTCCGAAATCACCCTTCGCGTTCAATTGGAAAGAGTGTTTCGCGTGTGAAGTTATTTAAGATTTCCTAACATAAAATTTGGCTTTACATTCTATACCTGGGATGTTTGTGGTTAGTTTTTATTAGGAATTTATAAACTCATCATATCCCTAAAATAACATGTGTTTCTGCATTGTTTTCTTAGTAACTGGATTGTTAGTCTCGGTGTGTAACTTACAAAACTGATCACACACTTTAAAAGTGGTAAGAGTATTGACTGTTGATGATTTAACGAATCTTTTTTGAATTTTACGATGCACAGCGACAAGGAATTAACACCATGAAGTTAGTCGATAAATCTCCCTTTATTATAAAAATATCTTAACGTACTGGCCACAATAATTTACTTTTTGTTCCAAAATCTTAAATAAAGATCTATAGTTAGGATATAAAAAAAACAATTGTGGCCAGTACCTTAAGGTATTATGAAAGACCAAAATAATATTCGTCTTTACATTTTACAGTTACCTTACTGTACCAATATTAATATGCAGTAATACATTTTTTTTTTATTTTTTTTTATAGGTAAGTCCGACAAACGAGTCAGTGGGTCACCTAATGTTAAGTGATCTCCACCGCCCATGAACATCCACAATACCGAAAGTATCATGTATGCGCTGTCAGCCTTGAAGGACAGGAATAGGAATTAGGGAACTGTCACTTTACGTTGGTTTTCTGTGAGACAGTGGTACTAACTACCCCGGTCGAGCCGGCACATTGATGCTGTAGACAAATATGTCTACAGCGTGGCTCTACCACTATGAACTTTTCTATGTGCATATTTCAAACATTGTTAGCTTTGTCTGTTTGAAGGGCCTGTGCTGCGATATATTAAAATTACAGTTTCGTGTTCGAAATTTTGATAAACATAATGTTTATATATTACCATATATTTGTTGTTCGAGTTATTATTATTTAACGACTTATTGTATTGTAATCGAACACTTAATGCTACATGCAATTGTAATGATGACATCAGCCCAATATTCCGTCAGCCCAACTAGTCGATATCTATTCAACGGAGCTGTCAAAGACATATTGCCCAATAAAAATACAAACGAGACATTGCGTGTGAACTCTAATATCGTAACAGTCCATTTTCCGCTACGACAAAGAATATTGCTTTAGTGTACGCAATATCTGCGAGCTGTCACGCACACACTGCATCGCTGACTCACCGCTCCTACTCCGCGGAAAACCGACAGCATTCGATTGAAACGCCGTAAATAAAACATGCCGCACGAACCCTACGAAGCATTCGCATTATTGTGTTACGAAGTCCCCGAAGCATTTTGCCGCCAAAACAACGTACATTTTGCCCCCCGGCGCGCTTAAAAACATCTACACAAATTCAGCTCGCGAGCGACAGAGAACGACCTCGTAGGACGGAAAGGGACGGCCGCCTTAATATTTTATCAGGCATCTTCTCATCAGGAAGTTGAGCGACGAGCAATAATCGAACTTAAATTGTCTACATAGAGTCGAATATCAGTTGCGTAGATAAGGGATTGCGTGTGTGCCCTTACGTCGGTGAAAGGAAATTACAACCACACCCACGTATAATGTTGCTGCAATAAAAAACGTGTGAGGAGAAATAATGAGCGGTTACTGGCGAGCCGGGTCCCGACCGGCAATTTCATCTTTTTACCTTCGCCCGCTAATTGATTAGAGAGCGCCAGAGGAATTCGAAACATGGATATTAATGACGCTACAAATGGTTGATAATGTGATACGAACGCTAACACTTGTGATGCAGATGAGATCGACTCTGTCCGTTGTTGAGTCTAGCCGTGCGTGCTATCGTGCAGGGCTATCAGCCCACAGACGATTGTTCGACGAATTGGCATTCAAAACTGTCACGCCAACGTTCTATCGAGTGCCACTTATCACATTTATTGCCATCTTTAGCGAACAGCCTTTTGTTCGCGACACAATGGATCGTTTATATTTCTACCACGTCTGTATCTTCTCAATTACTTGCATTGCATTAACAATTGTCAACATTTGAATATCTGATAGCATTAAAATACACGCATACATTTCCAATTTCCTTGATAATGTCTGTTTTATTCCCACAAACTGTTATTTATACAAGAGTAATTCGAATTCCTAGGATTATTCACAAAGTATAGTTACAATTCATCACTCAATTGTGACATTAACCAGCTAAACTGAACTACTACAACCTGAAAATCATGAAATCAAACTAATAAGAATAATATGGCTTGAATATGTAGTTTGCGTACGTGCGTAAATATCGAAAATATTCAGAATAATATTGTTAGTTTTTATAAAGAAGATCAATTCAGCTCGCATAAGTAATCCATGGAGGCTATATCAGCTGTAATTCACATATCACGGAACAGCCGCTGAATCTAACGATCGAATATGCCAGCTAATTGGCTGTAGATATCTTCTATCTATTTCATAGAGACACTATGACTACATACACTATAACTATACACTTTTAACAAATGAAGCTCATATTTGAACACACACAAATACACTCACGCCTGTAATCCCCGAAGGGGTAGGCAGAGGTGTAACTAGTACACCCACTTTTCGCCGAATTTCGGTCCCATAATGTGATAGGGGGCGAGCCTATCGCCATACCGGGCACATGTTCCAGACTCCGGGCTAATACTGAGTATTTCTAGATAGAAAAACCCAATATCACTTTACCCGACACGGGGATCGAACCCGAGACCTCAGCACAGCAATCGTAACGCATGCGCAATTACAACTGCGCCACCGAGGCAGTCATATTTGAAAAATAAAATATTTCTTAAATCATAACACTCTTTGCTTAAAAATTAATAAAAAAATTATTACATGAATAAACTAGGGCTCTTGTAACTACATACATACAACACTAGCATAATTCATGCTATTAACAATAAACAACGCTTGCAAAGAACTCACATATGAAATACCAATTATTAAATAACAAGTTGTAAAGTTATATATAATTCGAAATATCATCAAAGAGGATGATTCTCATAAATATAACCAAATGAGACGTTGACAATGTTACAAGCGAATCGCTCCAAATCTTTCCTTGTTTTCCTTACAAACTGAACTCTACCAATCCGCTAATTAAACAGAGTCATCAATTAAACCTTGAAATAGAATAACAGAGCAGCAGCGTCACCGCTGAGAAATAGCATATGCAACAAGCAGATACTAATTAAAAACTATTTATAGTAGTGTTGAAAATGTTATAGCTAATTTGTCAAATCGTTGTCTAAATGTCGTTGTAAATTTGAAAAATTGCCAAGTAACCAATTGATGAAAAAGGTTTAGGTGAAATTAAAGACTGGAAACGCGCCGAGGATCAAAAAGGTTAAAAATTATAAGAGTTTAGGAACAATTGAACCGCAATTAGAGCCCAATAACCCAGTTTCAAAGTAATATAAAAAAATATAACAATAAATCAGACTACTGGTATCCTCTTATGAATGTAAGCTTTCCGAAGAATGTGCTAATAAACCGGACACCTTGCAACCCGCTTCCATATTATGTTTATTTATATTATACTATATTTTGCCCGCAGCTTCGCCCGCATCGTAGTTATTCTGAAAGAAAAGGTATAAAATACACGGAGTAATTTTAAACTATCACATCTTTCTATATTTAGCTATCCCATACGAACCGTGCTTGTTTCCGGGATTAAAAGTAGCCTATGTGTCTATTGGCTATCGCTGTGCCAAATTTCAATCAGATCCGTTCAGCCGTTATGGCGTCATTGAGTAACAAACATCCATCCATCCAAACATTCGCATTTATAATATTAGTAAGATTAGTCCTGCCATGTTATTCAAAAAGTTGTTCGTATGTCCATCATGCAACACGGCGAACGTGCTATATCTGCGTGTGATGTCAACGACTTTGGGTTTCTGGCGGTCATCCACAGCCAACATTTATTTCGAAGAAATACCAAGATCATTTATAAGTACACCTTCTTTCAACTTGAGTACCAGTCTTATGAGTGTCCACGTTTCAGTAATGCCTATTCCGAGTTATAAATGCATGTAATGGTTTCTCTTAACGGTTATGGAGTTTTAAGATTAAGTTGTAATACTGTTTTGTAACGTAACCAAAATCTGCATTCAAAAATCTAAAAAATATAGCGATAACTGATGTAATGAATGAATCAGTCCCATCAGTCGCTAATAATCCTGTGATCCTGGGTCCTTTAGGCGTAATGTGAAGAAGCTAAACAGCAGGCCGGCATGATTGTGTTGAGTAGCGGGGGATAGACTGTCTCTCGCTACTTGATACTCTATCTGGACGGCACTGCGCTTACCATCAGGTGCAGTGTGGCCACTTTGCCGCGCCAGAATAAAAAAAAAAACGAATACGGACTGAAAAATTATATTTCATTTTATTTCGAATATCGTATTACGAAATATTGTACTTTTTCCAACAGAGTGACATAATACTCAAGTAATTGATGAAAATCTTCGCGTCGAAAATTGAACAACTTCGCATGAATATTCGAATCGAGAACACCGAATTTTTTTTGAAATTTCGTACATATGCTATATTGATGATTTTAATTTCGAAAGATGTGTTAACTACCCTAATTTCTAAAAACTGAATCATCAATTATCATATTCAAAGCTACATTGAGCGGGTCTCGAGTTAATCAGCAACCACCTCGATCGAGTAAAATTTGTTTTAAAAACATTGTATTTTGAAATATACATTATATACCTGGTCATATGTACTTTTGGTAGATTATACCAGAAGAATTATATAAATTAACTAGTGGTCCCGGGCAGACATTGCCCGGCCATAAACAGCCTTTTCTGCGGACAGTTTTTCGATTTAAGCGAGGAAATATCCCTACGCAGCTGTAGAAACTCTAGGCTGTTATTCACGGCTTCAACAAACATGCAGTACAATCAGTATTTAGTATACTCCTCCGAGAGTACTGGGACGACGTGTATATGAAGCAGGGAGCATCCTGGTAGCGATCCGAGCTAACTTGGTACATATACCACGAAAACCCGGCTTTAAACTTAGGGTAAAATCGAGATAGATGCCGCACTGGGATAAACGCCTCGTTTCCAAAAACCTAACTACCAAAAATCAAAACTGAACCCCATCTTGGTGACAAGCAAACTGCTCTGTGGGGCGACCGTTTTTCGCTTGTGTGTTAGAAAATATTCGCGGCGGACACGACGAACGCTTCAAAGTTTTAAAAGTAAGTATTCACTGCTTCATATCTTTATAAGTAGTAATGGATTATTTTAATTGTGTTAATACATTGGTTCATTGAGAACATATTTATGAGTCAAGCCCGGATTTTTTCATTTATTTTATTTTAAATACAAAAGTTTTTTTATTCATAAAAAGTACACCGACTTCAATAAAAAAACAAATTATGCGTCACAATAAAATTTGAGGGTTTCCCTTGATTTTTCTGTGATTCCATCATCAGATCCTGACTTCGTGCCAATGGGACCACATGGGAAGTATACCCTTTTAAACAAAAAAAGGATTTCTCGAATCGGTCCAGGCGTCTTCGAGTAGGTAGGTAATCGGGTAACATACATAAAAAAAAAAAGATTCCGACGAATTGTTAACCTAATCCTCCTTTTTTGAAGTCGGTTAAAAAGGGCATCTATCTCTAGCGTAAACGATAGTCGCCCCGAGTTTTCAAAGGTTAGATGCCCTTAGGTGCTTCTATACCTCTGTAGTGTAAGAGCTCTGTTAAAGAATTTTTATATTACGTTATGACTATTTTGATACTTAGTATTGACTCCAGGATAAACCAGGAGTTCAGATTAACAATAAACTTGGAAACTTGTTGCAAAGAAAGGCGCAAAAGTAGTCAATTTCCCTCCTTCCTGTCATATCAGGATCATTCCTGGGTCCTTTAGGCGTAGTGTGAAGAAGCTACACCGCAGGCTGGTATGATTGTATTGAGTAGCGAGGGATAGATTATCACTCGCTACTTGATGCTATAACTGGACGGCACTGCACTTACCATCAGGTGCAGTGTGGTCACTTTGCCGTGCCACGAAAAAAAAAAAAACATCTGCGGAGAAAGGTGTAAAACTTATTTTTGTTTGGTAAATATATTTAATTACGGTTATGTTTTTCATATTACCTACCTATATTTGAAGATTATACCTAAATAACTCTAACATTTTGATTACTTATTCTTGTTGATTATTTAAAAGGGTATCTATCCCCCATCACAGGCATCTATCCTTCTAAGCGATTTCATAATGGGGCATCTATCCCCAAAAAAATGGTCTCGCAAATACTTAATTCCTGCAAAACCAGTAATAGTTAGGTAAACAAGAACAGATTCTGAAGCTGTATAAATGGTTAAACTAACTATATTACAGAGATAATCTATGAAAATATATTTGGTATTAAAATAATGAGGCTCTTTCGAAAACTGGGGGATCTATCCCGGTTTTACCCTAGATGGTCTTATATGCAAATATATTGCATTTAGAAAATGGGTGAAATTATTTTCCAACCATGCTTGAAAATTTACACGCGTTATCGTTAAAAATGAATCACAAGTAAATAATGGTACAGATAACACGCAATATAATAATAGAAAGCCAATCTGTACATCTAAAACTTTAAACTCCATTGATTGTTAATTTAAACGCGTATAACGTTACCTACATAACACATTTCAATGTAGTATTGATTATAATAATAAAACCTGTGTAGTATATATGCTATAAAATAAGTACCTAATATTAGTCCCAGAAAAAGGCTATCACAAGGTGGAGCTGCGAGTAATAAATAAGGTAGCAAAATCATTATTTTAATGGACATAATATTTACTTCTAAATCATCTATCTAAATGAATACCTACTTTTTACCATAATTAAAGCGCTTCAGTCCGGTTGCTGCTAAGATAATACATCGGTGTAATTCTTACTTTGCAGCATTGCATCGTGCCAAATGAATTACCAAGTGACGAAGCGATAATAATTTGTAGAAAGGGACGATTCCCTTCTACAAATTATCAAGTTACGATAAATAAAAGAAGTCGCTGGCGTTGTTTGTTATATATCGAAATGTTTCATTTATAAATCTATTGTCCCGCGTAGGTAACCGTTAGAGATTGCCTCTAGCGGTTACGTGAGAACATGGTTTAGTCATATAAATATTTTTTATCACTCATGCGGGATAGGTACTATCTTAGCTCACGTTTTTAAAGTTCGGTAAATAGCTGATTACTCATTCGCGTGCGGTAATGTTCAATAACCCCACATAAAATGTTCTTGTCGAATGTAAATGAGGATCAAACCTGCTATAAAAAATAGACGTGATAGATGAAAATTGATTTATATTCGAAGATTTATCGCTATAAATAGCGCCGCCGCATTTGTTATAAAAAATAGTATCGGAAACTCAAATGAGTGCTCTCACTACGTTCGTGCGCCCAATTTCTAAATAACATTAAATAAAATGAAATCAATTTATATTTACTAATAATCTGACATTTCAATGCATTTCATATACAATATACAATTATCCACAAATAAGATGGCAAATAGATTAAATAAACCGGAGATCCGCCGATTTCTATAATACGAGCATGACTCAGTTTAGGAATCGGAGTGTCATAATATAGTGTCATTGAACAACCATCCTATAATGCTATTAATTCTAAGACATTAAATGTATCCTGTACTTTTGTTATGGAAATAAAAATTATTATTATTAATTTCTCTCGTGGGCAATCGACTACCGCAGTTGTTACACAAGATACTATTACGTTGTCGCTAGCGAATACACGTAAAAACTCATGATTGATCTACAGGCCGGCTTAACTCTGACGAGAATCGAAGGCCGTGACGTCTCTCGATAGGTGACATAACACTTTAACTGCATAATATTAATCCAATAGATATAATGTAGTCATTGTTACGTGTCAGTATAGATGAATACTTAATGCATACACAGAAAAACCCAAGACCCATTCTGTTTTTCATATAGGAATAACTATTGTTTTTCGTATGTACAGACGCATTTCAAATAAATACATATTATATAACTTACACATAAAACTAGTATAAATTAAAAAATATCATAATTTACATAATATGTTTCTTAAAACAATTGGTTATATGTTATTAGGTACCTATGTTTGGGTAATGAGAGTTTAATTTAAGGCCCGAACCAAGAGGTTTGCAAATTCGTATTTTTGCCGCACCATCAAGCTGTGGAACAGTTTGCCAGCTACCGTGTTCCCTCCTACCTATGATCCTGGGTCCTTTAGGCGTAGTGTGAAGAAGCTAAACAGCAGGCCGGCATGATTGTGTTCAGTAGCGAGATAGACTATCTCTCGCTACTTGATACTCTATCTGGACGGCACTGCGCTTACCATCAGGTGCAGTGTAGTCACTTTGCCGTGCCAGAATAAAAAAAAACGACATATCGCTGGATTGGAATTTGTCCTTTCAGTTTGCATTTAATAACAGAAACTTACGTGTTTTTTTTCTCAACTTTTAATCATCTATTGCTAATAATCCATATTTAAGTTTATTCGTTTTCAACAAAGATAAAACAATAATTTGTAACATATAGTAGCCTTTTTTGCGAAAAGAGAAGGAACTGTCAATTGTCAATATCACCCCAACGCGATGAGGCGCGCCGCTCGTCTCTAATTAAAAAACCCTGTATGCTTTCATTGATACACTATATCAATAAAAAAATAAATTAGCCGTATTTTTGCCACATTATAATGGACTCGGCTTAATTCATAAGAAACTCGGGAATAAACCATTTTTTTATGTGTTCTAAATATGAATAAAATAAGAAAGTAATAATAAGGTTTTATTAAAACTATTGAAAACTCACAGGCCAGTAATTATAATTGGCAATTGGCATGCTCATTTAATGACAATGAATTTTACCCAAGTATGTTTTGTCGAAGACCATATTTGCCTAATTAGGCAGGTGTACAATTTGATTGAGTCTCTCGTAGATATTTTTTTATGATTTCTAATTAAAAGACAACAGTTTTGCTTAAAGTTCAATATATAAGATACAAAGAATAACTAGCCCAAGTTTCAATTAACAAAAAATGACATTGAAAGTATAACTAAATGCAGTCTAATTGCGCTATAAAGGTCTTCTATTAGCGCAAAAACTGGCATTACCATATGTGAGTGTTCCACCGGCCGCGGCCCTCTCTCATTAGCACGAATACCGTCTCAACGCAACCACGTTACTTACGCGTAACTCGCAAATACAGTGCCAGCAAAAACAACGCATCAGCTCTAAAAATACTACGCACATCACTGCGCAAGTGTGAAATCCAAGCTTATGCCGCCTCTGACGACTGACGAGCGCTATGAGCGAGCGTTCAAAACCCACACATACATGCTACAACAGTGGTAGTGTGCGTCGGGGGGCTAATTCGTGTTTTGGGATAACTTGAACCGCGAGCGATAAAACGCGCGTGTAGAAGGTTATCAACCGCGTGTATTGGAGGGTTAACTTTTATTCTTTTTGATCATTCGAAACCGAACGGGTAGAGTATTGTTCAAGACGACGCGGATGACGTGGGAACACGCTGCGTTTCTTATTTATGAATTAATCTTTTTATGAATGGATATGTTAGGATGAAGACGTCAAAGCCGAGACGGGTTTATTATGTTATTCGTTAACAATAGTTCCGATCTATAAATATTTTGTTCATATTTGCATGTTTTGTGCGTGCGTAGTGTTTATATAGAGACAATGACTGTAACTGCCACTGTTGACTTAAAAATTACGGGTTACACAAATGAAAACTACATATTTACAAGCTTACGGAAACACAAATGTGAAAATAAACTAAAATATGCATAATAGTTGGGGTCTAGAGTTGGGGTACGATGTTTGGCCGTATTGCGGCCTTCTGAGTACTCTGACACTAGACTCTCGACCGCTTCTTCACCACCTTGCCCCATGGCGTAGTGTGAAGAAGCTGAACATCAGGCCGACATGATTGTGTCGAGTTGTGAGGTATAGATTGTCTCTCTCTCTCAACTGGGTTATTTATTAACAGCATTTTGACAAAGAAATATTTACTTAAATTTTGTATATACCTGTAAAAGTTTTTCACATAGAACAATTTGTAAAATCATTTCAACTCTCACAACTACTATTTGCATAGTACAGATATTAGGTCAAACAAGTAGAACTTTGATTGAATGCATCGATTTAAATGAATTGAGATTAAATGTGATTAACAGTAACTTGGCAGACTGACAATAATTCCAATAAAATGGTTTAGGGTTCTATTAGTTCTAAATCGATAACATAACACGTTACAATCATTTTTTTTATATTTAATGTTCAGACAAAGTGTCTCTTCAGCTTTATTATAGTATAGATATTATGTGTTTTTGAGTAGTAATTCGCCAATGTGACTAACAATTATAAATAGATTTCTAATTATTCATATTGTCAACAAACAATACCATTAATTATTCCTGGTATTCCATTAAACATTTTATCACTATTAATGAAGGAACCTGTATATCTGGTTTCAAATTTCAACAAAAAACTTTCTTTTAGGGACATCCGCAAGGGACCGCGGTTGTGAACGACGCGAAATACCGGAATCTATATCCCATGACTATTCTCTTTCCATTCCCTTTTGCTCAGAATATTTTTCAACAAAACTCAGTCTGGAAACTGTGCCCGGCATGGCGATAGGCTCGCCCCCTATCACATTATGGGACCGAAATTCGGCGAAAAGTGGGTGTACTGGTTACACCTCTGCCTACCCCTTCGGGGATAACAGGCGTGAGTGTATGTGTATGTATGTGTAAAATTCAGATATGTGCCAGTATCAACAATTATTCCAAGATACCGATATATTTAACATTTAAAAGCTATAATATATTGTTAAAATTTTCAGTTCATTAGGCCGTAACGTCAAACACTGACATTCTCGATTCAATTACTTAATCGAAAGTTTGTGCCTGGTACTCTGTGTATACAGGAATTCTATTTAAGCATAATGTTATAATAACTGATTAAAACAAAAAAAATGCATTTTCTGATCTACAATATACTCTGCAAGGTTTGATCTGCCGTCTATAAAATGATATTGGATAAAACATACAAATGCATGAAAGACAGAAGTGAACTGTACTCGAAAACGGACTCTGTCTGTGCTGAGGGAATAACATCTAACAGTTTTTTTTTATTCTGGCACGTCAAAGTGACCACACTGCACCTGATGGTAAGCGCAGTGCCGTCCAGTTTCAGTATCAAGTAGCGAGAGACAATCTATCCCCCGCTACTGAACACAGTCATGCCGGCCTGCTGTGTAGCTTCTTCACAGTATGTTTAAAGGACCCAGGATCGTAGGAAGGAGGGAACACGGTAGCTGGCAGACTGTTCTAAAGCTTGATGGTGCAGAAAAATATGAATCTGCGAACCTATTGATCACACACACAGTCTTATTCCGGTCATAAAATAACAGTATCTTGTGTTGTGAACATGAAGAAACTACCAGAGAGTTTCTGTCTGATATTTTTTTTTTAGTGCCTCGATAGGCAGACGAGCAGACGGGCCACCTGATGGTAAGTAGTCACCGCCGCCCATAGACTTCTGCAATACCAGGGCACAGCAAAGCCGCTGCCTACCGATAGCATCCAGACCCGAAATAGATATTTGTGGATGAACTTAGGTAGGTACATACCTTTATCTTGATACGGAGATTAGATCTTAGATTTCAGTAAAGACCAACTGCTTTAAGAAATAGAGATTTCACTCTCAAGATGGTCATGTGCGGCACTAGGTGCTGTAATGAGTTTTATTTCACAATCTCGCAATAAGACAAACATTGCGCTGCTCTAATCTAATGTAATTAAATTAAAATTGTATAATAATTGTATTACCAATGGTGAAAGAGAGCAACGCTAGAGTTTCTTGCCCTTTCTTCTCTAGCGAAACTGCATTCCGAACTGGCGGTAGAGTAAAAAATTGACTGAATCTAAATGTATAACATTTCATGGATTCAATAAATATTTGATTTTGATTTTGATCCGTAGCCTCTGATTTCACAGCCAACCAACCACTGCAATACACGCAATCCAGAAACCGAATCAAGTATCTAATAGTTATTACGGTGGCATACTTTGCTCGATTAAGCAATCGCCAGACTCTTGTAAATTTTATTCTTTCATAGAAATCCAAGAAAACAACATAGGCAGTCAAGGGGACTACCGACAGAATTGAACTTAAAACTTTGGAATCCTGTGTTATTTTATGGAATAGCGTCCATTAAGTACGTTTAAGTAACTAAGTAAGTTTTTTGTTTATGATTGTATATGTATACTCAGCCTGTTGCCGTCCACTGTTGGACGTAGGCCACCCCAATGATTTTGATTGCTTGTCAATAATTAAAGAAGGCGAGCTTTATGTCAAAAGTAAAATATTCTGAGCATTATAGTCTCGCGAGTTCAGTGCTTTGTCCCCATCCCAAAAGTGCCCAACGTGCCTAAAGAAGTTTTCACTTTAAAAACTATTAAAAATGGCATTTAGTTCATCCCTTATTACCATTGTATTTAGATCAGCTTCAATGTAGACAGCTTGCCTTTTAATAAAAAACTGCTCACATCTCTAATACAAAATGCAATGTTTGTAAACTTGTTTCTGCACGATTGTGTTTAAAACAAGAATTTCAAGAAATGTATGATTTCATTGAATGCTCTGCTCTAACCTTCCATTCTTTCCTTTTTTATCTCCCATGATTTTCTATAAGAGGTAGCTCTGAGAGATGGTACAATTGTACTCTTTTCTTTTCTCTTTAAGTGTTATCAGTGTTTCTAGTATCCAAGGTCTGTAAGGTCTGAATAAATAAATAATTACGTCGGTAGACTCGAGGGCCTGATTGTATCGAAAGCAATTGAAACACTACGATAGTATGGATAAAATATTTCCTACTACGTCACTTTTTAACAAACTTAAGTCCGTTTATAGACCTCAGACTAAGGGTACATGAATTTTAAAATATCTTTTAACATCTTCAGTACTTTTAAAACCTATTGATATTGTGAAAAATGCAATATCGTTTTGGCAAATCGTGATCCTAGGTCAGCTAGTGGTGAAAATAGACTAGAATATACTTGATAATCTTCAGAGCAACATCCCTCATTGGTCTTACATATGGATTACTGCACTTTATTTTCGGTAGAAGTAAGTTTGCCGTGCTAATATAAAAAAGAACAGAATTTTACGTGAACCAATACGCGGGATAACTCTAGTAAAAAACAAACACCAGTTCCGGCATCTGCATAACCCACAAGGTGTCGGTACACATAACTAAGATTCCCGTGTCCATTTTCGGTATAAGCTAGGTTAAATAGTCCCCTAAAAGTACATAGAGAGAGCGATTGTCTAATTTCTCCGAAACGGCGCTGGCCGCTGTGTACGCACCTCGTTAACGACCCGCCGGAATCCTGCTCTGCTCCACTAACAACCGGTCCCGGCCACAGATACGGTGACAGACCGACGTAATCCATAAATTAATTATTTTGGGTACGACTTTCTATACTAGTGATCGCCACACAAAATCGATTTCAACAATGAATGAAGAATGTTTTAATAGCTGTGGAACAGTTTGCCAGCTTCCGTGTTCCCTCCTTCATATGGTCCTGGGTCCTTTAGCCGTAGTATGAAGAAGCAACACAGCAGGCGGGGAAGATTGTGTTGAGTAGCGGGGGATAGATTGTCTCTCGCTACTTGATACTCTAATTGGACGGCACTGCGCTTACCACCAGGTGCAGTGTGGTCACTTTGCCGTGCCAGAATAAAAAAAAGACAGCCTCTATGGCGCAGCGCCGAGTAGTTTGAAACGAGAAGCCACGGGTTTGATACCGGCCCTGAGACCAATGTTTGTGTGATATTTGTTTTGGGTCTGGGCGATGTGGGAATGTAGGCGCTCGTAGTTCTTGATACCCACAATACAGGTTTTACCTAGTGTGGTGTCAGGACTATGTGTGTGACTGTTGGGTGTATTTATTTAACTAATGTAATGTATTTAAAACACATATAGTGAGTATAACATTTTGTTTTCTGTTCTCCTTCTCAATGTAATCTTCAACTATGCCAAACATACTACTCTGTGCACGCAATATGCTTAAAATGATGTACGGACTTTTCATTTAATGTAATAATATGGATTTATGTAATGTTTACCTATAATTAACTTTTTGTATAAGTAAGCAATTAGCTAATATTTTTTGACCTAATAACAGATTTCAAATATATATCCTCCGTTAAAATACTATAAACTGCATTTCTTCCCCGAAGAGAGCTGAATATGAAATGCTTACCGCTTTAACAATCCATAATCTTCTACAAACTATCAACTGTCTAATGATATTCTAGACGAAAGAATCAATATGAAACCATTAACATTAAGAGGATATGACCATATTCCTAATGATAATGCTGTTTATACACAACCATATCACTGTGATGATAATTAATGTAACCATAGTTTAAAATTGTATATTAGCTGCCTCGTTGGCAAATTGGTTGTAATTGCGCATGCGCTACGACTGCTGTGCTGAGGTCTCGGATTCGATCCCCGGGTCGGGTAAAGTGATATTGGGTTTTTTCTATTTAGAAATATTCAGTATCAGTCCGGAGTTTGGAAATGTGCCCGGTATGGCTATAGGGTTCCCCCTATCACATTATGAGAATGTAATAAATTCGACGAAAAGTGAGTGTACTGGTTACACCTCTGTCTACCCTTTCGGGGATTACAGGCGTGAATGTATGTATATAATCGGTGATTAGTGTGATTACTAACCAAAAAATATGAATTCCAAAGTTACGTCACTCTGTCAGAGCGGCGGAAGGGCCGACGTATGTGTAGTGTCGCACTTAGCCGCAGATCAATGTGTGGAGGACAATTTACAAATACTTGTCAATTTATAGCGGATAGAATGTACCGAGCGGGACCAGTTCGTGGTGAAACTCAGCTTTTGTGGTTACAAACGAACGGTGTTATGCGTTGGTACACTAGTAACAGTGAATATGATAATATAAGGTAGTTGCCAACCGTCCTGTTTTCCCAGGAAATGTCCTGATTTTTAGAGTGTCCTGGATAGTTTTTAAGCAGCGTCCTGGGTTTTTAAATCGCCCTGATAAGGTCCCGTATTTTAAAATTCGCACACTTTGCAATCCTTACTTCAGGGACGGCTTCTCGGCTCGCAACGTGTACACGCTATTTCAAAACAAAGATGCCTCCTGTTTTTAAACTGAATTGTCCTGGATTTCTAACTTCAAACCCTATTATTTGATTCCAGGGTTGGTAACCCTAAGATAAGGTAATATATATCGGACATGACCCATCAAACCATGGTGTAACAGAGGCAGATGAAATTTCAACTTTGCTATCTCTGACAATTTCCGCGTACGTTCAATGTAAACTCATCAAAGTTTTTTTTTTGTATTATTTGTATTTTATTTGTGTGGGCATTTGAAAACTAACATTTTACTATGTGCATGTTAATATAGTTTTCAATTAGTTCGATTTTACGGTGACAAACATGGTACTTACTACCTTTGATATATAATTTGAGGAGCGGAAAAAGAAGTTAGAAAAATAGGGGGATATAATGTGGCCACCAATCTCATTGACGACAAGAAATTTAGCAGCAAAACTGATTCTGCATTAATTTTCGTCCGTCCTGCTCTGAATGATCGGTCAATGATGATGAAAACTCCGTAGTGTAAAGCAACAATTCCTAAACCACGAATCGCAAAGATTTAATGAAAGAATTTAGTAAGATTCCGCAATTAAGCGTCAATTTTTGATTGCAAATGAATTGTATGACCATACTACTTCGAAATTACGTGAGGTTGTATTCTCTAAAAACTCCAGTATAACGCGAATTACTTGGCTACATCTAATGGTAAATCAATCTATACTCATATAAAACACAAATATGTTTCTATGTCCGTTATGGACTCCGGAACGGCTGCAGCGATTTTTATGAAATTTTCAATCTTCAGATTAGCCCAGAGAATGTTCCTGTGAAGTTCAGTAGCGATTCGTTAAGTGGCGTTGTTGTCGAGATCTGAATTTATTTTTTCAACGAAAATTCGGTCCACAGTGATGGCGGCTAATGGCAGGACTTCTAGTACATATTAAGATAGATATATAGTTTTGGAATACATGACATTTACGTTTCATAGCCTTTGAAGAATAACTACTACTGTAGAATATAAAGGAACTACAGCGCCTCTCTTCTAAATATAGAGCTCCGTAAACATTAACTCTTCGGCTAACAAAGACTTAATTTATAAAGAATTAGACACAATTAAAAGACAAAAGCAATAGTTATTTAATCCCATTTGCTACGGGGTTAGTATCACTACAATTGCTTTTTTGTTTCAGCAGAGAAGTGATTGTGTCCGTATACACTACTTTGTCAGTCATGCAAGACTAGTTCGGTCTTAAAGTCTCTAGCGGCGAGTATTTTCTCGATAGAATATCTCTTCCACCAAGTAGTCCTAACAAGAGTTACCCTTTAAGTCCTAGAGTAGAAAGCTGGACAAGAGGAATGAAGATGAGAGGCGCTACTTAACATTGTGGTTGTCACAGTAAGCCCCCTTAAGCAAATTTAAGATATTGCGTTTGTAACATTCATTTTGGAATTAATGCTATCATGATCATTTTGTAAAAACCATTATGATAGCTTCAAAAAGTACACCGACTTCAATAAAAAACACATTATGCGTCCCTATAAAATTTGAGGGTTGCCATCGATTTCTCTGAGATCCCATCATCAGATCCTAACTTGGTGCCAGTGGGACCACCTGGGAAGTATATCCATTTAAACAAAAAAGAATTTCTCGAATCGGTCCAGGCGTCTTCGAGTAATCGGGGCACATAGATAAAAAAAAGATTGCAAGGAATTGAGAACCTCCTCCTTTTTTTAACCGACTTCAAAAAAAGGAGGAGGTTCTCAATTCGACTGTTTAACCGACTTCAAAAAAAGGAGGAGGTTCTCAATTCGACTGTATGTTGCTTTTTTTTTTTTATGTTTGTTACCTCGTTTCTCTGTACTGTGTGAACCGATTTCGACCATTCTTTCTTTGATTGAAAGCTGGTGCTTGTCATTTGGTCCCATAAAAATATGGTGAAGATCTGATGAATATCTTCGGAGCTGGAGAGGGTAACTCCTTAAAATTAAGTAGTATTCCAGTGGTTCTTTTTGCATTACGTTCATTATAAAAGTTAAGTTTCAGTGAGAGAGGGTAAAAGGGGTGGGGGTGAGGGAGGGGGGTGATAAAATTAAAATACACGTAAATTCTAATATCTTCAGCAGCTTTTAACCGATTTTATATAATTTACCACTAAAAAGCAAAAAATAAATTATTACTTTTTAAATAAAAATTAAACCGCCTTCAAAAAAACCCAGACACAACTAAAAAGCAAAAAATAATTGGTTACATTTAAATCAATTAGTTATATGCAATTTAAATCAATTATTTGGAGTCGGTGCCAGCCAAAACATGGAAAAAACAGAATAATCAGGCATACAAAAAAATATAAAATAGATCCAGACTTGGTTTTTATAAATCTAAAAGTAAAGAAAACAACACCGGCACCGACTCCAAAAATAATTGATTTAAATTGCATATAACTAATTGATTTAAATGTAACCAATTATTTTTTGCTTTTTAGTTGTGTCTGGGTTTTTTTGAAGGCGGTTTAATTTTTATTTAAAAAGTAATTGAATTCGTTTAAAAAAGAGATTTCCTGCGTCGGTGACGCAGTTGTAATTGCGCATGCGTTACGACTGTTGTTCTGAGGTCTTTGGTTCGATCTCCGGGTCAGGTAAAGTGATATTGGGTTTTTCTATTTTATCAATACTCGCCCGGAATTGTGCCCGGTATGGCGATATGCTCGCCCCCTATCACATTATGGGACCGTAATAAATTTGGCGAAAAGTAGTAAATGTAGATACTGGTTACACTTCTGCCTACCCCTACGGAAATGACAGGCGTGTGTGTATATGTATGTAGTTTTCCTCGTTTAAATATTCGATTGACGCGCTTGTCGCTATCTTATGCGAAAGAATCTTTGCAATGTTCTATACATGGATAAAATATTCAACAAATAGATAATCTTGCTTCCGTATACAGTCGCCTTCAAGTGTGTCTGTACGTGCGTCACATATTCAAATGACTTGCGGATAGACTCGTAGAATTGGCCACGCGCCACCACATGGCAAGCATATGGCATCGTAACTTGGTCGATTTCACCATTTACGGCTTAATAATGGCCAATTGTTGTCACAATGGCAAATTGTTTGTCCCATTCGCAACTGTGAAGTCGAACGCCTTGCATTGTCTTTATAATTCTATGTATTTTCTTGGGCAACTATTTTTTTGATTAAACAATATTGATGAAGTAATTATTTCGATAATAAAATTAAGGAATAAGGTGTATTAAAATGTTAATTATCGCTTGCATTAACGGTGAAGGAAAACATCGTGAGGAAACCTGCATATCTGAGAATTTTTCGAAGGTATGTGAAGTCTGCCAATCCGCATTAGGCCAGCGTGGTGGACTACGGCCTAACCCCTCTCATTAGTAGAGGAGGCCCGTGCCCAGCAGTGGGACAATATTTAATACAGGGCTAGTATTATTTATTATATAAGGTGACATGTATCTTAGTAGTAGCAGTCATTGTTGATATTTAAAATAGTAAAAACATAGTTTTCCCGAATTATTATAAGAACATTAAAAGATATGACGTAGTAAGGCTTTTCCCGTAATTAATAATTTGTCATGAATATATTATAGACCCAATTCTACTTGGAAATTCCACCCCTAAGGGAGTAAAATAGGGGATGAAAGTTTGTATGAAAATCCGTCCAAAAAGTTTTTGAAGTTAAACGCATGAAAAAATTGTATTTTGTATTGTATTCTCTATTACGAAACCTTTGGTCCCAATAGAATTTCTATAATTGTTCTTAAATAATATAAAAAAAGACAACTTTATTCATAGACATAGCAAACCTGTGAAACGAGAGGCCATGGCTTCGATTCCCGCACCGAGACAAATGTTTGTGTGAACAATGACATAACTTTAATTATGCCAAATGTCACATTCATTCGTGCAAGTAATACGCTTAAAAAAGAGTACATTTTCTCTTCACCTATATAATAGATATTTTAGCATGGTAACATTTGATATACAACTGTAATCCATACATATATAATTACTTGTCTCGGTTGACTAATTCAACAACGCAGAGCCCAAACCACTGCGTCTAAAAACTTGAAATGTTGGCAGTTGATGCCTTTTATAAGCCTATTTTTTGTGAGCATCAACTAAGAAATAATTCATGAAATTTCACACCTAAGGAGATAAAATAAGGGATGACCATCATTCATTTTTTTTTATCCTAGCACAGCAAAGTGACCGCACTGCACCTGATGGTAAGCGCAGTGCGGTCCAATTAGAGTATCGAGTAGCGAGAGACGATCCATACCCCGCTACTCAACACAATTATGCCGGCTTGCTCCTTCACACTACGACATGGGCAAGAAGGTGAAGAAGCGGTCTAGGGTCTATTGTCAGAGTACTCAGAGGGCCGCAAAATGGCCAAACATTGTACCCCAACTCTAGACCCCCGAGAAAAACCGGATGTACACTGGCTGATCCCGGAACGCGACACACTTGCGTGTGCCACTATGGCGGGTTTTTCACCCTGTGTACGGTGGTCGCTATCCGGGCGGATATGAATATCCATCATATTCATCAGTCATTTCCAAAAAAAAGCACGAAGTTTCATATACTTTTTTTTTTTTTTTGTCGCGGGGAAAGCGTTTTATTACTACCGTCCGCTCCGGGGGGAAGCGGAATAAGAATAAAACGGTTATGCTGGACTAGCCGGTCTTACGACCCAGCATCCCCTCGCCCGGATGATGGCTATCCGGGCAGCCGCTGGGCCGAGTCCCTACCCCCTATGTACACCCTACCCGACACTACCAGCTAAAACCCCGCGGTGGCCTTCTTCGGCGCTTACGGAGCGATCCCGGGGTATTCTAAGGAGTGCTAGAATTGGGCTAGTATAAATAAATATAAATAAATAAATATGTGACGTTAATTATGAATATACAATAATATACATGAATGATAAAAGTACATAATGCTTCAATAAGATCGCGCTTTTTAACCATATAAACGGTGATCGGCACAGTGATTGTGAACTAACGGACCAAAAAAACTAAAGTAAGTTATACAATTTCAAAACAACCTCGACCTTAAAATCTCTGGTACTAAAGAAATCAATATCAGCGAAAGAAATATCGTCACGGTGGTCGTACCGCAAACAATTTCGGAACATAGATCCCACCAATGAATTAGAGAAAGTCATATAATGACGGCCGTTTATAATTTGCCACACGATTTCTCGTGCGCGGAGAAACTTAATGACTGCAGCGTTTCTAACGTTTTCTTTGTATGGATTCTACAATACACTTTTTAAAATGCAGTCTCTTAGTTCTAGAAGAGAAATACTTACCATGGTGTATCTACACAAAATATTGAATAGTAAAATTGACAGTTCAAACGCGTTAAGCAAGTTTGCTCTTAATGTCCCATTGCGTCCACCTCGCAAACCTCCCCCTACTCTTCATGTTCGCCGATGTAGAACCAACATAGGTAAACACTCCCCCATACCTCGACTGTCTACATTGTATAATCAGCTATCGAACAAAATCACTAAGCTTGACATATTTCATGATTCGCTGTCCTCATTAAGTAAACTCTTTTAGGTGAGATTGATTGACTGGGCTCCTAACATTCTGGTAAATCTAACCTCTCTTTGTATTGTTCCTTATAATGTTTAATTAATTAATAATATTGTATTATGCACGTTGTCTGAGTCTGAGTTGAAATTAGTTATATTTCTGATTGTTATTATTATGTATGTTATATTGTAAACTTTGTTGGCAATCTTCAAATAATAAAATAAAATACACGATATTGAACCACGGTAGAAGTATAAACCTCTCTCATAAGTTGTATGCAAGAGGCACATGTGGCGGTTGCTGAAATTAGCCTATTTGTTAATATTATAAGCACTTTACAGAGATATAGTGAAAATATACTTTAGTATCGCGTGTCATAAACATTTGCGTCAATCACGATAAAGACAGATGCAGCATTGAAAGGCGTGATGAATATAAAATCCTTAAAGATAAGATATAAGATACTTTAGAGACTTTCTTAATGTTCTTGAAGAATAAAAGTGGACCAAATTACACCAATTTCTCCACAGCTGTCACCCCCCTTACATTTTCGAAAAGAAATTACTCTACCTTCTCAAGCGCATCGACCAAAATTAACAACTTCTCAGCGTTTATCTGTTTGGGCATCGTTCAACCGAAGTATAATTTTGGCACTAATGCAAAATTTCTGTCAAAAACAATATAAAATATTGGTACAGTATTTATTTAGAGCATAGACCCATACGACAGGAATGGGCCACTCTCTACAATCAACAACCTGATGTGACGTTACGGACTACTTTTTTAAGTCAACTGAAGAAATATATTATAGATCGATAACGGTTGGTTGGCCTATCACACAAAAAACTAGTTGCCAATCCGCCCTAGGGACCGATAAGCCTAATCACAGTGGAGCTGATAAAACCTTGTAAACATATTGACAGCCTCCGTGGCGCAGTTGGCCTGCTGTGAAACAAGAGGCCGTGGGTTCAATTCCCACACCGTGACAAATGTTTGTGTGACTGACAGGTATTTGTGTCCGGGGTCTGGGTGCTGTGAGACCCAAAGTCTCTCGTAGTCCCATAACACAAAACTCGTATCTTAGTGTGGGATCGGGGCTACCTATGTCTGTGACTGTTGAGTGTTATTTATTATTTATATTTATAAATTTTCCACCGGTGTTTAACTGCGATGGCCACTCGCCAACTCACTGTCTGTCGCAACTGACGTTTCAATGGACTACAATGATGGATGACGACCCTTGTGTCTTTCCACTACACGACTCCATTGTTTTGTATTGAAAATTGGTATAATTTATGAGAGGTGAGCGTTTATTTTTTTATCAATATTTTTTATAGAAGAAGCCGGTAAACGAGTAAGCGGGTCACTTGATGGCATCGGCTATGAACACCTATAATACCTGATGAATCATGGGACGTTGCCGGCTTTAACGTGTTTTGAATGTCGGCCTTAAATGGAAGGATATTTGGTACGAAACATATCCGCGAGCTGTGACTTAAATATAAAAATAACACCCAACAATCACACAAATAGCCCTGTCTGAGTCATTGTGTCGTGGGTATCGGAAACTACGAGAAACTTTGGTCTCACAACATCCAAACCCGAGACACCTACTTATTGTAGCTCACACATACACTCACGCCTGTAATCCCCGAAGGGGTAGGCAGAGGTGTAGCCAGTAGTACATCCACTTTTCGCCGAATTTCGGTCCTATAATGTGATAGGGGGCGAGCCTATCGCCATACCGGCACAGTATGGCGACAGGGGATCGAACCCGAGACCTCAGCACAGCAGCAGTCGTAACGCATGCGCAATTACAACTGCGCCACCGAGGCAGTGTTAGTTATACAATATGAAAAACTATATTAGTAACAATGCACTCACATTGCTTCACTTTCTGCGATACATCTGCACATTATATAAAAAATATAGAAATGAATGTGAATTCATCGTTGTTGATGACCAAAAATATCTATATTTTTTTAAATAATAAGCAGATTTTTATACGATACAGTAATCTTTAGTAATCCTTTTTGGGCTTTAGAGATTCTTGGGTAAAATCGCGGCCGCTTTACATGTACACCACACGGTGACGTCACTTAAATAACAAAAATTTACATTGTTACAAGATGTCGCATGTCTGTTTACTGGCACTGATTGCGGCCCGACAGTGTGTAGATGTACACGCATGTACTTGCGCTCATAGTTCATCGACCATTATGTTGTCATTACTATACACAAATGCCTGTATCAAAAGTATGTAAATGCATCTAGTGCATGTAATAGATGGCGAATCTATTGCCATGTCGAAGTTCCAATCGATGTATGTGTTTTTTATATGCTGGCACGGCAAAGTGACCACACTGCACCTGATGGTAAGCGGAGTGCGGTCCAATTATAGTATCGAGTAGCGGGAGACGATCTATCCTCCGCTACTCAACAAAATCATGCCGGCCTGCTTCTTCAAACTATGTCATGGGCAAGAAGGTGAAGAAGCGGTCGAGGGTCTATTGTCAGAGTACTCAGAAGGCCGCAAAACGGCCAAACATCGTACCCTCAATTCTAGACCCCCGACATAAAAATGTGTGATTATAAGTTTAAAAATGTTTGACTGATTGGCTCCTAAACCACTGCTGTTAGTGTAAAAGAATATGTTGAATATTGTAAATTTCAAATTGATTATTATTATGTATTTATTACACATTTAAGACATTGAAGATTGTACTAATATTTTAAATTAATGAAATTACTTATAGTTAGTTATTATCATTTTGCACGCAACCGTTTTCATTCTATTTTTAGGATCTTATTGTAGAGTATTCTGCAAATAAACTTATGATTTGATTTGATGATTTGACTTTTCGAAAAACTCAAACTCAAATTGTAATTACCCGACCCGTGACTTGAACCCAGAACGTAAAATGTAAGTTAAGTACGTTGTTTATAGACTAATGAGGCAATATTACCATAGTATTATTCCATATTAACTTAGTGCAGTAAGAGTTCTCTTAATGCGGACGTGGCACATTGAATTATCAGCGTTCAACTATTGATATATAATACAAGCCCTGTATATACGCCCCAATGCTTGACTCGGCCCTTCTCTACTAATAAACCTTGGTCAACCACGCTGGCGTAATGCGCATTGGAATAAATGTGAACTCACAAACATTGAAATTAAACAAATTTTACGGATATTACGAATTTTTACTCTGACGTTTCGAGAACCTTACAGACTTCATGATCACGGAGTGAACGGAATTGTCATCACGAAAATGTACCTTTGAAAATCTTATGCTGAATTCTATGGTAGGTGTTATATTTTCTTTAACAACGATACATATGTCTTACACATGGTTTGGCATCAAAACCTCGTCGACATTTGTGCGTTTTGGATCGAAACTGAGGTGAGCCCAGCATAACCCATATTCCCACCATATTCCCGTGGATGGTTAGCTTTATTCTGTATCATAATACAAAAACTACTCGACCGATTTTGATGAAATAAAACAATGACGGAAGATAGGTACAACAATAAATTCAATTGCATTTTTTTTTGTGTCTGGATATCCAGACGTGCAGACACGCCACCTGATGGTAAGTAGTCACTGCCGCCCATAGAGTTCTGCCTACCGTTGAATATGCAGCTGAAAGCAAACCCAATAAAAAATAAAAAACAATACGATGTTCAAAAATATAGCTCTATTATAAAAGGTCAGGAAGACGTCGACAAAATTGAATACTCATTAATTCTATCGTACATGAAAAACTCCATGAATCACGAGCCACTCGACTGAACCCATAAGAGTGCGCCGAGTGTTCCGCAGATAACGGAGGGTGGATTTATGAAGCCGCGAGGTTTTCAATTTCCGTTACGAACGCCCCCACGGCCGGCTCTGTGCCCCCCGATGCCTCCCTGGCGCCCCCCGGCCGCCTCGGGTAATTTTATTAAAAACACGACGGCTCGACATCGGACCTTGAATATTTATCTCTTCATGCATTCTCAACTAGTTGGGTACGAGAAGGGTTGCTTTTGTACCGTGGAGAGAATTTTGAACTGCAGTTATTAAAGGGTTTTGATGGAATAAAATTAAACGTGTAATTATTAAATTGTTCTTACATCCTGATCATATTTCCTTTAAATCGTAAACTATACAATGATTCCACATACAATTACAAATCACACCATTCCTAAATTTAATTACTACATAAAAAAAAGTTGGAAATATTTACTGTCATTTCACAGGTTATCATCAGTAAATTAAACGCTGAAGACACTACACCTGATAATATGTTTAAAGGATAAAATCATCAAAATTATTTTAATATCAAATAATGTATGAAACTATGATGTATAAACTGTCAACCTCCTTGGCGCTGTTGGCGAGTAGCCGGCTGTGAAACGAGAGGTCGTGGGTTCGATTCCCACACCGGGACAAATGTTTGTGTGACAGACAGATATTTGTGTCCGGGTTCTGGCTGTTGTGAGAAAAGTCTCTCGTAGTCCCTGATATCCACAACTCAAGACTCATATCTTAGTGTGAGGTCGGAGCTATGTGTGTGACTGATGGGTGTTATTCCATCAGGTGCAATGTCACTTTGCCGTACTAGGACAAAAAAAATCGAAAGAATTTTATGACTCCGAACAAAAATAAGCAAATTAGACGCCATTCAAATCAGCTGGAAGGAGTAATTGTCAAATGACAGTAAAATGAAGCATGATATGTACCGTGACGTCACGGTTCTCAGAATTGCCATTACTGTGCCGTTGTGCGAGGAAGATAGCGATATGTTCCCAATATGCAACCGTTTTTGCTCATGCCTTTGAGTATTTGCTCATACCAATATTAAAAATAATTATTGTCACATAATTTTTTAAGAAATTTTGATTTTGTTTTTGCAAAAGAATTTCTTTTGCGTATAATATTCGGATGCATATCGAATAATGTACAAAATTAAACCCAGAAAAGTACACTATTACATTACATACTTAAAATAACAACAACACTGGCTTAATTATAAAACATTATGTTATAATAATGACATTTATATGCCATTGCGATTTAGTCATCAAATTATACAAAATAAAATTTTCATATCTCGGCAATCAAAGAGCATTATAATTGCTCGGCAATATTACTGAAAGAAGGTGATGGTTTAGTTTTCTGTTTGCTTGAGAGTATGTGCTTTGTGCATTGTATTCCAGAAAGTTCAACCCAGTCAGCGGCAATTAACCTTTGTAAGTATATTTACGAATAAAGTGAAAATTATTGAATAAGCTAGTGTGTGTATTACACACTTATAATCTATAGTCATTTTGTAAGGTTTTAATTAAAAGATAACTAAAAACTACGACTCATAATGCAAAAACCGGGTGCCCAAGAAAATGCTTCGATGGATCCTCCTCCTTGCGTCGTGTTCCTCAATAATGAGGGTCGTGACCTCCCTTCTGCATCACCATCTCATGTGTGTACTTCTTCCATACTTTTCTGTCTCTGGCGGCGTGGAGGGCGTTATAAACTGTGAAGTCAAGAGCGTTGCGGATTTGGTCAGACCAACGTATTGGGTTACGTCCACGAGGCCTTCTTCCATCTACTTTGCCGGTCACAATGAGTTTTTCGAGGTTGCCACCGTCTTTCCTTGCAATGTGACCGAAGTATCCTAGAACTCTGCGAAGGCACTCGGTTGACAGCCGCGAGTGGATTTTAAGTTCTCGCAATATGGAGACGTTAGTCCGAAATGCTGTCCAGGGAATACGGAGCATCTTTCTCCAGCACCACATCTCAAAGGCGTCAATGCGTCTACGGTCTGCAGCTTTCAGCGTCCAAGTCTCAGCGCCATACGAGAAGATCGAGAAGACTAGGGTCCGTACCAGTTTGGTTTTAGTTTTAACGGAAATGTTGCGATCTCTCCAGATTTTTCCAAGCTGAGACATGGCGCTCTTAGCCATGCCAATTCTCCTGCGCACTTCCTTCTCACACGAGCCATCGTTACTGATGTTGGACCCCAGGTAATTGAAGTTGTCCACTGTTTCTAGGCCCAACGCCCCAGTGAGTTCCATCTTCCCAGATCTGTCCACCACCATGACCTTGGTTTTGGACCTGTTTATGGAAAGTCCCATCTCCTCGCTAATCCGCTCCATTCGCTCAAGAAGTGCTGCCATTTCCGACTCATTTGCTGCGAGAAGAGTAGTGTCATCGGCGTAGCGTAGGTTGGTGATTTTCACGCCACCAACTGTGATGCCTCCCTCCCAATTCTCGCAGGTACGTCTCATAATGTGCTCTCCGTAGGCGTTGAACAAAATGGGCGATAAAATGCAACCCTGGCGCACTCCTTGGTGAAATTTAAAGCATCCTGAGGTTGTTTTGTCGACTCTTACGACTCCCTGGCTAGAGCCATACAGGGTGCGAAGTAGGGCGATGAGATGACTTGGTACTCCAAGTTCTTGTAGGACTCTCCATAAGCAACCCCAGTTAACACAGTCGAACGCTTTGCTGTAGTCAACGAAACACATTATCATTGGCGTGTCAAACTCGTATGCCTTCTCAATGAGCTGCCTTACATTGAGAATCTGTTCTCGAGTGCCCTTGCCCTTCACGAAACCTGCTTGCTCCTGCCAATCCAGGTAGTAGCGGATGCGATTATTTAGAATATGGAGCAAGATTTTGCTGGCATGTGAGATGAGGGACAAGGTTCGATAATTGCCGCAGCTCTTGGTTGACCCTTTCTTGTGCAACGGGAGAATTACGGATTCCGACCAGTCCTGCGGCCAATCACCGTTTTGCCAGACATGTGAGCAGATCTTGAAGAGTGTCTCCACACCCAAGTCGCCCATAGCTTTAAGCACCTCTGTTGTTATTTGGT
This sequence comes from Laothoe populi, assembly GCA_905220505.1. Lineage (NCBI taxonomy): Eukaryota > Metazoa > Arthropoda > Insecta > Lepidoptera > Sphingidae > Laothoe > Laothoe populi. The sequence goes on from HG992152.1 coordinate 7,668,230, forward strand.
CGCTTCCTGGCGCCTTCTTCTTCTTGAGAGACTGAAGAGCTGTAGATATTTCAGCGCGAAGAATCATGGGTTCCAGTTCTAGATCCTTCCAATCCGGGATAGCCCCGTGAGGTGAACGGGGGTCTGTGTACAACTGCTCACAGTAGGCGCGCCATCTCTCGGCAATGCGGTCGAGCTCGTGTAGCACAGTGTGCTTCGATGGATGCAAGGGTTTAATATTAATATGATAATAAAAAAATATCTCATATTAAAAAAGACTAGATTATAAAATAATAATCTCAGATTTTCTGAGTTAACATTATTATTTATACGATATACACTCTTGTTTTTATTGTGGGATATATATATTTAAAAAGGTTTCATGGCCCTATGTTTCTAATACAGAAATTGTATTTTTTAACCGTAATCAATAAGGACCATTTTTTGTCTTTTTTAGTTTCCGCAATAGTCCAACTATTCTCTTTGTTTTCAACAACTAGTCACAATAATTGCTACTCTATAGCTGGAACTATACGATTACGTTTGAAACTATAAAAAAATCTTTAACAATAGTCGTAACTTGACTACGTTTAAAACAGCTTAACTTGTCATTTCCTGCCCAAAACTTTTGCTTTTGAACTCTTATACAGCTGAAAACTTTGCCTGTAAGTTAGCGAGTACTTTTTCTGCGTTCCAGCTAGAACTAAAAACGAACGAAGTATTATGGATATTTATCAGGGAATAACATTTTATCAAGAGCGTCTACAAGAGTATTAATAAATTTCTCTATACATCTTAGTAATGATAACTTTTTACCTATGAATTGTGTTTATGGTTGGTTCAATATCCATATCGAAAAAAAAACAATTTTAGTATAAAAAATAGATCATGATGCTTCGATCTTTGATGCTTCCTGACTTATATCTCCAGTGATAATTGCCATAGCTATTTAAGCTTACAAAACTGTATACAGCTTCGTGGTATCTGCTACCGAACTAAGAGGTGCGCAAACTCATATCTTTGCCATACCATCTAGCTGTGGAACAGTTAGTCGGCCCACATTGTCGTTCCTACAACCCTGGATCATTTAAGCGTAGTATGAAGAAGCGAATTAGTCGGGTAGCAAGGAATGGTTGCAGTCTCTCAGGTGCAGTGTCTTTTTGCCGAGCCAGGATAAAAAAATATGGCTTAATCATTTCAGTCTATTGCTGTCAACTGTTGGATGTACGCCTCTCCAAGTGAATACCAACCATCCCGGTCTTGAGTAGACCGCATCCATCCACCACACGCCACCTGTTTAACCGACTTCAAAAATAGGAGGAGGTTTCCCGATTACTCAAAGAGGTCCTGGACCGATTCGAGAAATTATTTTTATGTTTAAAAGGATATACTTCTCAAGTGGTCAAATTGAGGGCAACCCTCAAATTTTATAGGGACGCATAATGTGTTTATAGAAGTCATGTACTTTTTGAAGCTATCATAATGGTTTGCGTCGTGGTATTTAAGAAATCTGGTCGATATAATTTTTTTACACCTAACCAAATAGCCATTATTTGCGACCCACTCATTGTTCCAAAAACTCACCACAATTACCAACTTTCCTTTGTGGGAATCCTCGAGCAAAATGCGAGTCCAGACGATCGCAAATTTGCACACGATCGCAAAAAGCTGGCTCCGATGCTTCCCAGAACGCCTTTTGTCGAAGTATCATTACAACGCGCAATTTTGTCAGATCTCACATCCCCTTTATGTAAGCCTGGGTTATTACAAACACAGCGGCATAACATTATATTATCAACTTTAGCGCTACGGATGTAAAGGCTATTTTGAAGTGAATGAGAAAAGGATGCAGGGATCAATGGAATACCCCAGTTATTTCGCTCCGGGTGTCTCGCTTCGAATTTCAAAATTGACAACGCTGTAGCGCTTTAATAGAGCTCCTACGATAGACGCGTTTGTAGAGTAAGCGCTTTATGCTAAAAGGTTTGTTATTGAGTAAAGGTGTTCGCAAGCGACGCGGGTATCCCGGCCTCATTGTTATGCGGACGGTCCTTTGCCTCCGAAATTGAAATTCAAGTATTAGGTATTTACAATGAGACGCCACGGTATTGTTGTTTTTTCCTCTTCGGCTTAGAGCACATATTTTTTTGTGGGACCTGTTTGGTGAAGGCTCTTATTTATGGTCTTAAAGGCGGTCCCATTATGTTATGATTAGTTGGTTCTGGTAGATAATTATAGATTATGAGATTGTTTTTTCAGGGTTTTGTTTTATTTGAGCGTTTTGTTGTTGACTATTTATGCTAATAAAACCATTGAGGAATTTTGAGAAGTAAAAAAATAAGCTTTATTATTCTGATAAAATTACATCAATCAATGTAGTATGTCATAGTACTGGTGAGAGAGTACCTGATTTTTCAAATGGACATACGCGGTTAGCCTATAGTTGCTTCCACAGCTTCACCTAACAATGTGGACGACGCTTTAGGCTAACCAAAATAAATTATCGTTACAAGAAACTAAAAAATCGGCTTTAATAGCTAGCTGAACTAAAAAGTAGAGTTTTTTATAGTAAAAAAAGTGCGTGGTTATTATCAGGATATAGTAAAAAGCACCCCACGTTTTTTACAATCAAATTATTCTCAACTTTTAGTTCAGCTAGCTTTATTTATTTTCTCGTTTTAGTCTCAAAACAGCATCAAAAATACTTATAATTAAAAGACTCGATTTCAAATAAAGACCACATAATAACAAAAAAAAAACAAAAAAAAACATATTTCTTAGTATCCTGGTGCTCCTGGTTTGGGATATAAGGCTAAAGTATGAAAATATTGTATTGTCATCGGTCCTTGACACGTGTAAAAATTTTCAAGTACATCGGACGTCTAGAAGGTAAAAACCACGTTGAAAGATTCCGTTGCATACAAACATACATACATACAGGTGAAGGTAAAGCGTGTAAAAATTATTTGCCAGCAATCAAGATCAAGAAACACGAAGATCAAGACCTAACGGGATGGCGAAGCACTGTGGACGCCCTCTGCCCCATCTGGGGGACACAGGAACATAAATTACATGAATTAACATCAAAGAAACCCTTTAAAAGGCTAAGACCGAACCGTCATTTGGTAAAGAACAGAGTGGCACTCTTTATTCATCCGTGTGAGAATCTGAAGTTCTTCGGACGCACTGGCGAGTCCTACGTCGGAAACGTGTATAGGATAATGGTTTCTTATGTTTATGCGAATATTATACATTGAAATAAAACTAATTTTACGGATTCCGTCGCGGTTTATTTTACTTTATTTTAATTCCCGACGTTTCGAAAGCTTTACAGCCTTCATGGTCACGAGGTGGACTGATTTGTGAAAATACCAAAGTACCAAATAAATAAACTGCGATAGAATCCGTAAAATTAGTTTTATTTCAATGTATATAGGATATCTGACACATAGTAATACCAGAGTGGGTAACTGGGCTTAACTGTGCTTGCTGCGGCGTCATGGCCCGGGTCGGTTACTTCCCTGTAACATGGTTGAGGTGGCCGATGGCTGACATGCGTCAGTACTCGTGATTCTGCTCATGTGGACTGGTCTGCTCAAACTATTTTAGTAAGGGCTCTCTTTAACAAATCGAGATTTTCATCTCTCTCACAAGAAAAGTTTACGGCATAAAGGGCCAATTTCATAAAGGCAACTTAATTAACATACATTGAGCTGCTATAATATAATGTCATCTTTATATCGAGTTCAATTTCAATCAAGTATGACCAAATATTCTTAACCGGCTTTCGAAAAGAGACGGTCTTGTAGCAAAAATAAATATAATAATACTAGCCCTGTATTAAACATTGTCCCACTGCTGGGCACGGGCCTCCTCTACTAATGAGAGGGGTTAGGCCTTAGTCCACCACGCTGGCCTAATGCGGGTTGGCAGACTTCTCATACCTTCGAAAAACTCTCAGATAGTTTCCTGACGATGTTTTCCTTCACCGTTAAAGCAAGCGATAATTAACATTTTAATACACACATAACTTTAGAAAAGTCAGAGGTGTATGACACTTGGGTTTCGAACCTACGACTTTCGTCTTGACAGTCCGTACCGCAACCAACTAGGCTATCGCTACTATAAAATAAATATAATACACAATAATTGTTAACTGTAAAATAAACGTTAAATACGTAGACTACTAAGTACTGGCAATTTTAGCCTCACAACGTTGCCTTTCAATAGGCGAGTATTTTAATTAATTAATTTAATAATGGTTTCTTATGTTTACGCGAATATTATACAGTCTCCCCCGTGACCATGAAGGCTGTAAAGCCTTCGAAACGTCGGGTTAAAAAAGTAAAATAGAATAGATAAAATCCGTAAATTTCGTTTTATTACAATAATTAATTTAATGTTATATATTCAAACCCTGGTATTTTCCTGTTAAAGTATGCGATAGTTAAAATAAAACAAAACAAGAATTATTATTAAATACTCGGTACAGTTATTCCCCAAAAAGAAAAAAATAATAATATACTCGCGAAACTTAATATATTTCTTAACACAAGTATCTTCAATTAATGTTTTAATTATCATTTGATCCTTTCTTCCCTATGTGACACTGTTTATGAGTGAGAGAGAAAGACTGGACATTTTGATCGTTAGTTAAATAGAGGTACGTTTATGACCTTACTAATAACTGTTGTACATAATAAGTTGTTCATCGTTTTGTCTTCTTATGTCGAGTGACATTTAACGTCAGAGAGAACAAGACAAAACACTATAACCGTGAGAAATGTACACAATTACTGTGGTTTAAAAATGATTTGTGTAGAGCTTATATTAAACTAGATGTTATTATTTTCGGGAGCAGAAGTATACAATCCGAGGAGTTGTCTTCTGCACTGAAGCATCTGTAGCGACCATCCTGCAGCCTGCTTCTCCGGTTTTGTGTCTGAATCACGAGATTGCATCTAAGGATTACCTCGTAAGTTACCCCTTTGCCCCTTTTAGGGATAATATTGCAAAAACGTTCAAACACGTATTTTTTTATTTCTTACCAAAAGCCTAAATATGTATTTTCAGATCCCTTACGGTATTACGGATTGTCCACACAAACTTTCGACCCCTATTTCACCCCTTTAAGATATTCTTTGAGAAAAAATAGCCTACGTTCTGTCCCAGGATATAATCTATCATCCCTCTGCTAAATTTAATTACGATCCGTTCACCCGTTTATAGGTAACAAACAAACATACAAAGAAAAATAATAATTTTGTTGCGGATATATTTTAAAACTGTTATATCTCCTAAAATGTTCATTGGAATCAATTGTTGTAAAGGCAACTTTGTTCACAATTAAATACTTGTGATGGATAAAGTAATTATTTGGATAAGGATTAATACCATGTTTATAAAAACCCATTCTAAATAATGCATTATTTTAGATCAAATTTGGTTACCATTAAAAAAGGTTATAGTGAGCCAACCGAAATAGATAGACATATGCTATCCTGGACTTTTTCTTAGAACTTTTTAAAAGAAACAATTCCGTCATACGTGTTTATTGTGTAACTTTAACCGTTTACATAATTTTTTGCCGTTTTTGCAACATTTTTCATTGATGCTCCGCTCCTATTGGTCATAGCGTGATGTTTATAGTCTATAGCATTGCTCGGTAAATGGACAATCCAACACAAAAATATTTTTCAATTCGAACCAGTAGTTCTTGAGATTAGCGCGTTCAAACAAACAAACTCTTCAGCTTTGTAATATAAATATAGATACAATACGGTGGACTTTTGGTTAAATACCTTAAGTAAAATAAAGATAAAAAAAATATATACCTAGTCAGGTCATAAATTCTGTCACATGTTTAATATAAAATAATTGAAACAAGTTTATTCATTATGTAACCATTTATATACCAAAATGAACTTAACAAAACATAGATTCTTATGACACTAAAGTTTATTCAAAATGACCTCCGTGATTTTGAATACAGGCCTTCAATCTGCGCGGCCAGTTGTCTATCGCAGCACGAACGAGGTCCATGTCAATATCGGCGGCTGCCTTAGTCAAGGATGTCTTGAGTGACTTCAAATTGGGATGAGGCTTTGAGCACGCCTTTTCCTCCAAGTGTTGCCATATCTTGTAATCTAACGGATTCAAATCTGAACTGGAGGAGGGCCAGTCTTCGTGCCGGATGAAGTCGATTTCACGCGCCGCCAGCCAGTCTTGTGTGCTCTTCGCTCTATGAGCTGGCGCCGAATCTTGTTGGAATACCCAGTGCCTGTTATTGAACATGGTATGAGAAACAGGTTCCACAAGGTTCGTCAGGACTGTATTTTGATACACAACTGCATTCGTTTTTACACCTTTCTCACAAAAATGTACCTCTGTTAAGCCCCAAAAAGAAACTCCTAACCATACCATGAGCGAGGATGGAAAATGACCTCGTTGGACACGCGGAATACGGTTGCTCGCTTCTTCACTACTGTGTGCGTACACCTTATCATTTTGTTTGTTGTAGCTCTCTTCTACGGTAAAAATTTTTTCATCTGAAAAAAGAATTTCCTGATATTTTTTTCCCGCGTACCGCTTCAACAAAGCGCGGCATCTCTTCAGTCTCAGGTCCATTAGAAGAGCATTCAAACGATGTCCTGTTTTTCTTCGATATGCCCGAAGCCCTAAGTCTTCATTTAACACCCTTTTCACCGTGGTTCTGCTTAACCCCATCTGAAGGGCCAACAGTTTCTACTTACGTTTGGGATTTCTTTGAATTCGCGCCTTCACAGCTTTTATCACTGCTGGAGTCCTAACAGACCGAGGGCGACCACTTCTTGACCTGTCATCTACACTAGAGTCTTCATTGTATCGTTTGATGGTACGATAAACGAATCTTTTGGTTATATTCAAATTTTTCAGTATGTCAAAAAATTTAATTGGCGCGTAACCGCAACGATGCAACGCAATTACTGCAACACGGTCTTCTTTAAGCGTCCACTCCATATTTAAAAATGAGTAATATTCTAAAAAGTATACATTTTTATTTTCATGAACAATTTGAAATTCGAATTCAATAAACTTTTTTGTGGCCAGCATTCTAAAATAAAAGTTTTTACTGTGTGACAATAGTTATGACCTGACTGTGTATTTATTAGTAACTATTCGCCTATCAGCAGTAGCGATCTGAATAAGTAAAAGAAATAATGAGTAAAAGAATTCAGCATGCGTGTATATATTCAAAATACGAATAAATATACGTTTAAAATAAAGCAACTTAGGCAACTATTTTAGGTGTGGGTTTTTGAACGCGCTCCGCCCGCTGTCTATTTATAAAACAGCTATTTTAAGTTAATTACCAATAAAAATGTTCAGCCCGCTCAATCGTGTTTTCAGACAGGTGTATTAATCCAAAGTGATTATTACTTAATTTATTCATATTTGTAAGCGTTTAACTTGAAAAATCCGGAATCGATAATCATATTTTAAAATAGATCTTATACGGTGTAGTTTAAGTGAAATTATTTAGATAGTTAAATATGTACACAGCTTATCTAGTTGACCTACGATTAGCCGATTTTATTTACACTCCAGCAAATAAACTACGAAATAACATTTTGAAAGTATAAATACTGCTTATCTAAATGTAACAAACATATTATTATATATTATTTATTAGAGTATTCGAAATACGAACGTAATTCATAATCATTTTTTTTTTATTTTATTCACTCTATAAAAGAGAAGACAAAGAATAGTCCACCATGCAGCCATGTCTGTCGATATTTTTTCCAAATCTGGGCTAGAATTAAAGTCTTCTTCTTCTCTTCTGTAGTCTTCATCCATTTAAAAGGGGGTAGACATGTCCGATATTTTTCCCATTCTAAAGGCCGAAGCCATGTCTGAAATAAACACAATTCAAAAGGCCAAAGCCATGTCTGAAATAGTCACAAATCAAAAGGCCGAAGCCATGTCTGTAATAGTCACAATTTAAAGTTCTAAGCCATGTCTGAAATAATTTTTTAACTTATTAATCACAATAAAACATCACATCACATTCCCGCCATTTTCTTTTTCAATTCATAATCATTTATACGTTATCTATGTTCTTTTATCATAAAGTATACCTCTATAATAATTGCATAAATATTTTGAATTTTGTTTCATATGTTTAGACATAGGTGCTTCATTAGCGTGTATTATGTATTTGACATAAACAACAATTTTTTTTATTTAATAGGATTTTAACAAATGTTATAAATATAAAAACTTTCTCCATATAAACTTTAACTATGCACAAATCTTACACTTCTCCGTGCGTGCAATATGCTTAAAAACAGTACAAAGTTCTTTCTTTGAATATTATCATATAGATTTTATAAAGAATTTAGCTTACCGGTTATGCAAACAGATAGATAATATTTTTAAAATTTAATCGTTTTCTAAATAAATACTATTTTGTAAACGACGCAACAGTTCACGGCGCAATGTATCCAAATACAAAAAATCATAAAATAACTTAATTACTTACATATCAACATAAATAAAATACATTTCTTCTACCGCTACCTAATTATGTAAATCCTGAACATTTATCAAAAATAATGTCTTGAAATGTTAGTGGAATAATATATCGACTTATGGACACCGCAAGATAAGGATCTAGAGAAGGAGCGGCGGGTGTGTAAAGCGGGAAATAATGCCCCTTCTTATAGAATGAGACTTTTTAATCACAAACGGTTTCGGAACTTGTCGGTCCGTTGCTTTTGAAGAAAAAAAGAACTGCCGTTTTTGGCGCCAATTCAAATGTGACCGTTGTGTTTTTTATATTTCGAACGTTCTTTGATCATTCATTTTAAATCCCGAGAACATCAAGGGTCTTAGGTTGGTAGGATTGTGCAATGTACAGGGCACTATTACACTGATTCTCAAATATATTTTTCAAGCAATAATATGTTACTTAATCGATACAGACAAAGTACACGGCGCGGGGAAGGTAAATAAATTTCTCTAAGAAAAAAATAGATGCTTCGTTGCGATGAATAATAACAAATCTTTTAAAGACTCTCCCGCAAAAGTATTATAGTCTTTGGAGACTTTGAACTCACAATTTACTTTACGAATGGTTGGACCTAAATATCAGCGGCTATAAACTGGGTAGAACGGGTAGAGCTGCAAAAAACTCCAGGTACCTACAAAATACATCAAAAATTCGAATAGACAATCGTCAAAGAATAACTTTGAAGGGCATACGGAGTCGATGAATCAGAAATTACTTCAGTCTATATATTTCTCTATCTGAATGATGTTTGACTTTAAATATCATTAATAATAGGCCTACATTTATATTTTCTATTTAACACGTATTTGATTACTAACTTGATGTTATAGGCGTAGCACAGCAAAAGAGTGCTTGTAGCCATAAAAAAAACTTGATGTTAATAAGCAAACAAATTTGACGGATTATATCGCGGTTTATTTTTACTTTTTAGTCCCGACCGCGACGTTTCGAAAGGTTTGCAGACTTCATGATCACGGCACGGGCTGAGTTGTATGTCGTGACGTGACTCTGGAGCAATTTTCTTCGCACAGCACCGATAGGTAAAAGTGGTTACGGCAAAGTGCACCTGATGGTAAGTGCAGTGCCGTCCAGTTAAAGTATCCAGTAGCGAGAGACAATCTATCCCTCGCTACTCAACACAATCATGCCGGCCTGCTGTTTAGCTTCTTCACACTACGCCTAAAGGACCCGGGATCATAGGAAGAAGGGAAAACGGTAGCTGGCAAACGGTTCCACAGCTTGATGGTGCGGCAAAAATACGAATTTGCGAACCTCTTGGTTCGGGTCGGGGTAATAGACACCACGAAGCTGTGGTTTCGCAATCCAGTACGCGTGGTTTTGGTATGGAGGGGAGAGGATAGGATAAGATCAAACAATTCTTCAGAGCATTCGCCATGATACAGACGGTAGAACACGCAAAGCGAGGAAATATCCCTACGCAGCTGTAGCGGCTCCAGGCTGTTACTCACGTCTGCATCATTCACAATGCGGATGGCCCACCGCTGCAACCCATGCAAGGCCATCCATCGAGAAGGTATTTTGCGGAACCGCCCCAGAGGTGCGAGCAGTATTCCATTTCCGGCCGCACCTGCGCTTTATATAAGCGGTGGAGCTGACCGGGCGTGAAAAACCGCCGCACCCTGTTCAGGATTCCGACCCTGCGGGAGTGGCGGATATAACGCCCTCGATGTGACTCCTTGGATTAAGATCGCAGCGGATATCCATACCTAGGACACTAAGGTCATTCCGCATTGCGAGTTGAACACCCTGAAGAACGGGGATGGGAGAAAACGGGGATATCTTGCACGAAAACGCGCACATCTGGGTTTTCTTGGCATTAAACTCAACTCGATTCCAAAGCCTGGTTGAGCCCAAAGACAAGATCCTCGCGTCTCCTCTCAGTATCCGCCCGGCAACCAGAAGGCTTGCTGCAATAACGCTCATGAACCGTGCTGTCATCTGCATAGCAATGAATATTGCCAAGCGACAACATATCTATACTTCTATACTTATATATAAAGCTGAAGAGTTTGTTTGTTTGTTTGTTTGAATGCGCAAATCTCAAGAACGACTAGTTCTTATTGAATCATTCTTTTAGTGTTGGATAGCCCATTTATAGAGAAGCGCTATAGGCTATATAACATCATGCTATGACCAATAGGAGCGAAGCAGCAATGAAAAATGTTGCAAAAACGGGGAAAATTGATTTGAGAGCTTCCGTTGCGTGCGCTGCGTTAACGGTTAAAGTTACATAACAATAATGTATGACGAAATTGTTCCTCTTAAAAAGATCTAATAACAAGTCCGCGGTAGCACATGTCTATCTAATACGGTAGGCTCACTATAACCTTTTTAATGGTTATCGAATTTGTTCTGAAACAATGCATTATTTGGAAATGGGTTTTTATAAACATGGTATTAATTCTTATCCAAATAAATACTTAATGTATCAAAAGTATTTAATTTTGAACAAAGTTGCCCTTACGTCATTTAATTTCAATGAATATCTTACGAGATATATCAGTTTTAAAATATCTCCGCAGCAAAATTAATATTGTTGTTTGTATTTTTTTTATAGTATAGGCCGACAAACGAGCCAGTGGGTCACTTGATGTTAAGTGATCTCCACCGCCCATGAACAACCACAATATCGAAAGAGTCATGTTTGCGCTGTCGGCCTTAAAGGACAGGAATAGGGATTAGGGAAGGGAAGGGGGAATCTGGGCCTCCGGATATCTCACTTACCATAAGAAACGCGACACTAAACTGTCACTTTACGTTGGTTTTCTGTGTTAGATGTGTGTGATAGATTATATCTTAGGGAAGGACATAGGGTATCTTTTGTCTCAAAAAAAATCTAAAAAGGGGTTGAAAGTTTGTATGGGCAATCCGTACTACTTCAACTTAGGTATCTGTAAATTCATATTTAGACTCTTGGTAAAAAATAAAGAAATATGCGTTTCAACGTTTTTACCAAATCATCCCTAAAAGGGCGAAATAAGGGGTTAACTTATGGGGTATTAAATGTAATCTCAAACTTCAGGCACAACACTTTTTTTTGTCGCGGGGAAAGCATTTTATTACTGTCGCCCGCTCCGGGGGGAAGCGGAATGAGAATAAAACGGTTATGCTGGACTAACCCATACGACCCAGCACCCCCTCGCCCGGATGATGGCTATCCGATCTGCCGCTGGGTTGAGTCCCACCCCCTATGTACACCCAACCGGACACTACCAGCTAAAACCCTGTGGTGGCCTTCTTCGGCACTTACGGAGCGATCCCGGGGTATTCTAAGGAGCGCGGTGCCGCGTAACAGCACATCTCCATGGGGGGCTAAGGAACCCCCGAAGGAGCCGGTCAGTCGTCCACCCGGCGCCTCCTACGTCATCTCTGGCGGCGGAAGGGATCATAACGTTCTTGATCCCTCTCGGCACTCTCCTTCTGCGAGATGACGCTCTCGCAGAAGTGGGCTACCGCACGCCAGGACCTCCGTCTGGCGACCATGGACGACACCACGGCCGGCAGCGAGAGGTCTCTTCCGACGACTGCTCTGAGAGCGCTGCGCTCTTCATCCCAGGCTGGGCACTCCTCCAACGTAGGATGGGCCGTGTCCTCGCGGCAGTTGCCACAGTGGTGGCACACGGCGGACACCTCCTTTCCGATCCGACACAGGAACGAACCGAAACACCCATGGTCAGTTAAAACCTGCGTCAGTCGGAACGTAGGCGCCCCGTGGCGCCTGGCTAGCCATCTAGACAGGCACAACACCAGAGAGTCAGGACGATCGCTATAATTGCCTCAGTGCAGAAGACAACTCCTTGCATTGATACTTCTGCTCCCGAAAATAACATCCACGAGGGCGGAGCCGCGAGCAACAGCTAGTCATTAATATGCTAAGACTTCGGGTCTCTCTGCTTGTTCTATCGGTTGTTCCACGGGGAGTGCTCCGAGGAACTGTTTAAAATGGTGCCTAAATCACCATTTTATCATCGCACCACCCGACACCGCAACAGAATTCATCCATACCACCTGGAAACGATTCCGTCTAGCACGGTTCGTTTCCGGCGTTCATTTTTACCACGTACGTGCAAGCTCTGGAATGAACCTGCTGCGGTGTTCCCTGAGCGCTATGACATGTCCTTCTTTAAACGAGGCTTAAAGAGAGTAGGCCTTCAACGGTAGGCAGCGGCTTTGCTGTGCCCTGGTATTGCAGAAGTCTATGGGCGGCGGTGACTACTTACCATCAGGTGGCCCGTCTGCTCGTCTGCCTATCGAGGAACTAAAAAAAAAATATGCAGAAGAAACAAGGTGGGCGAAAGCACAGAGCCTCCGGTACTCCGGCATTTACTGACATGAGCTGCGATGCGAGTCCATCAACGAGGAAACGCATTCTACGCTCATGCAGAAAGCCGGAAATCCACGTGCAGAGGTTGTCGGGCAGACAGTATGCCGGGAGCTTGGAGAGAAGGCCGCGATGCAAGACCCTATCAAACGCTTTGTCTATGTCGAGACTCACAGCCAGAGCCTCGCCATGCCTGTCAATCGCCTCCCCTCAGTGATGTAATACAAACGCTAGAAGAGTGCCGTCATTTCCCTGGATTCAATAACCTTCAAACCGGCACAACACTGCTGCTGCTGCGTATTAATACGCAAAGCGGTGCTGCAGCAAGCAGACGGGCTCACGTATAAGAGAGTCCTTATTTGTTTTTTTTTTACCGCGTAGAATTTCCATCTGACGCATACTTTCTCAACCTCGAGGGAGGAGAGATGGTTATGCCGGACTCACCGACTTACCGTTAACCGAGGGACTACTAGATCGGGGCCCTAACGATTTTCCTATGCCGGTGTACCGACTTAAAACCCCGCGGTGGCCTTCTGCAGCGCATGCGGGATGGTTCCGGGAACATAAAAATCTCTGGACTGCTGCCGGAACAATCCCTGCGCGGTGCCTCTACGGCCCGTCTCTTCCAGGGCTGGATGCCCTATATGTTTCGTATAGAGTCCTACCTAGAAAGTGTCATTTGAATATATTCAAATTACATAAACTATATTGCTTGTACAAGCATAAGCCATTGCCATGCGTGGATATAATCCCGGATAGAGAATACCAGTGTGTTTGGTGACTTACATCTTTACTCTTTAAACTCTTCAGAAGAGTTTGAGTTAGATTATAAGTTATACTACAAGCTACGGAATCTCTACGGAAATTCATCCAACGTGTAGAGAATTGCTATTTAAAATAGTAGCAACTTTTATTAAGTTCAATTTGACATAACAATATGAAACTATCATTCAAATTTCAAAGAATAATCTTCCCAGCTTTGAGCAAGAAACAAACAGAACAGCTCATTGATCATGCGTGTCGCGTTCAAAGCCGAGATCTGTCGAGTGTCGACCGCGTGTTCAGTTCCCGCGAGCTGTCTATTTATCGCGCCATATCTCCCATACACGCACACGGGTAATAAATAGAAGCGTTGGCGCGGCGACCCTACGCCTCGCTCACGTCTCGGGCCTCGACCAAAATGTCCGTTGTTTTTTTTTTCCAACTCGAGCCAGTACGAGCAAAAACAAGAATTGAGACCGATTACAGCTGGCTGGCGGGCGATAGAGACAGCGACAGTCGGCAGCAGGCGGGGCACCGCGGCGTGCGCACTCATTGGCCGCCGCCACGCCGCGCTTGCCGCCCGCGCTAGCGACCCAATAGCCGCTCAGTCCGCCGCGCTCGTGTCGGTTCCCGCGCGCCCCAAAACACCGACCTTTCACGAATGCCAACATTGCCAACCCGATTCGACACGACCGAAAATGCCTTAGTTACTTCACGCGCGTTCTGTGGGTAGGACGCTTTCGCTGTTCGTTTAGTGAAAAATTTTGTGAACGTGATATATTGCATTGCACGCTTGGCTACGTTCGTACACACGTCTCGGAAGTTCTATTTGGATATTTACTAAACAGCTGATGGGCACAGGTATGTCGTTGTATTTGTGTATATAACTACCAACAAATGCATATATAGTAGTAGACTCAATACAAAATGCCTGAAATGTTTATAAACGCATAATAAACTCTCATTCTCGTGTCGTGTGATCGAACGTAAAAGCGGTGTCCTCGTAATCAACGTAGGCCGGTCGACGCGGCAACGTCGCGCGTAAATAATAGGGTAGACGCTCGATCTTTGTCTCGCAGCCGGCGCGGAGCGGCAACGTCGCGCTCTGTGTGTGCCTCCGGTGCCCGTCACCCGCCACCCGTCCCCGCCGCTCCCGCCGCGCCGGCACGCCACACACACACACGCGCGCCCGCTCCTTTGCCGCGCTCGGCGCTACCGAACCAATATACCTACTAGCCGCAATGCCGCTACGCTGCCTCATCACATTACACTTCACTACCACTATTTGTAATTACTTATAACTTCTATACTGTTCTCGAGCTTATTTTTGGGTCATTGACAAACATATAGGAACTCGTAATTTTACATAATATACTATTTCTATGAAAACCTATATAAAACTAATTGTTAAGAAGTTTTACTATTCGTAACTATAAATTAATAGAATTCTAACAATACCACGTTCAGGAGCTGAAAATGCGAGTCAAACGATGAAAATAAAACTTGTTTACAGAATATCGAGCGTTCGGTGTTGGTGAACCCGTGGCGCTCTCTATCGGCATCTGCGCGCAACAGCGTGCGCGGGGCGCGGGGCGGGGCTGCTTCCTCCCCCTACTTCAGTTTCTTCTGTGATACGGTGCAGGGAGGACGTATCGCTGCGCACAGCGAAAAAGGATCGTTCGCGCGGCAACTTTAAACAGTGACAGTGCTGATAGAGTGTGTGGACGGAGAATGTACCTCGGATTGCAGTGAGCTATACAAACGGATGCAGTGCTAGGATCACACATATTGGATTGCAGTGTTTTTTATTCGGATTCGGACTTGACACCACCGACCAAGCTGGGGATGCACAAGATGGAACTGGGCGACAGCGTTTACGCCGCCGAGCGTATCATGAAGAAGAGAATTAGAAAGGTGAGCTTTGTTTCTTTTACGAAAGCGGCGCACGGCAACACGTTCGTAGCGTTGCAAAACGTGCACGCGAGATCACATATCACGGGACGATTTTATTGGTGCGCTTTATTTGTAAACTGCATGTCGCAATACTAACGTTTTGTTTTTGCTCGCGACTAATTTCAAAACACTCGAATATGTCATTATGTTTCGTATGTGTTATGCATCGCTTTGCATGAAATAAAATTTGATTTTTGCGTATTAATCCTGGCATTGTGATACGCGGCAGCTGTTCACAAATTATCCGTAAGGGTTTTGTGCGGCTCGATGTTTTCGTCGCTTATTATTATCGCGGCCCCCTTACGTTCAGAAACTGAGGGCTGAGAAACAGAATGCTTCTTTGTGAATGGTGCCCTTCTTGAGATTACGTTTTGGTTTGTGACATCAAACTAGTTTTACACTTAGACTTGCGCTAGGGGCAACCTTGTGTTTTTTTTCATTCAATTTATATTTTTTTACGTGCTTGCTCCCGTTACTAAGCTGCCCCGATGACATTGTCAATAAATTTATTGTCTATGGTTTTTTGTTTGATATTGGTTCTGGATATTGCATGGGATAAAAACTGAAGTTCTTTTTCAATCAATTTGTCTAGTATAATTAAATTTGAATTAATCTAACGCGTTCTTTAATTTGCCTCTTCTGTTTTCAAAAATCTAACTTGCATTACACAACATTAAATTGAGAAAGAACTTTTAACGAACATTTGTTTTGGAATTGGCCGAGCACTGAAGGTAAGTCAAGTCGCCTTTGCAGTTTCAAGGTAAGTCAAATAACACTGAGAACTTCTAAATAGCACAATACTATCAAAATGTACCATACAATCTGTGATTCGGTGGAGCGGAATCTTTGAAGTCACACTTCTTTCTGTACAGGACGTGTAAAAAGAAAAGTAGTATAGAAGTTAAAACGCCAGACTTTTTTCTTTTATATCATAGTCCGACAAACGAGCCAGTGGGTCACCTGATGTTAAGTGATCTCCACCGCCCATGAACATCCACAATACCGAAAGTATCACGTATGCGCTGTCGGCCTTAAAGGACAGGAATAGGGATTAAGGAAGGGAAGGGGGAATCTGGGCCTCCGGATATCTCACTTACCTTACGAAACGCGACAGTGAACTGTCACTTTACGTTGGGTTTCTGTGAGACAGTGGTACTACCCCGGTCGAGCCGGCCCATTCATGCTGTAGACAAGTATACCTACAGTGTGGCTACCACTTTCAATATATATTATGTCTTTTTATCAACATTTGAAAACACGTAGGAATTCGATTGAGACAGAATATGTAACGAGCTTATTGTTTCTGTGATTTTTTTGGATCTCGATGTAACTGAAGTGTATACTTCTTTAGGCACACAGACGTTGGGCACTTTTAGGATGGGGAAAAAGCACTGAACTCGCGAGACCATAATGCTCAGAATATTTTACTTTTGACATAAACACGCCTATCAAGTTCTATAAATATTGAAAAGCAATCATTAACAAAAAAGTTACTACTTCATGGATGCTGTTTAAGAAAGAACACAGTAATTCCAAAGTTTTAAGTTAAGTCGGTAAAGTTTCCCCTTTGTCGGTAACTTTTACGATTTTAGCGACACTACAATACTAATACTACTAAGTCTTGAACAACAAACCAACTAGTTTATTTTTAGACTATATCTTCCATTCAGAGAGTCGTGACGTATCGCACGTCGTGTCTCGCAATGAGTTTGTATTTTTTTACCGATTTCAAAAAAGGAGGTTCGTAATTCGTCGGAATCTTTTTTTTTTATCTTGTAACGGCAAAGTGAACACACCTGATGGTAAACAAAGTGCCGTCCAGTTAGAGTATCAAGTAGCAGAGGTATCCCTCGCTACTCAACACAATCACAAGCCTGCTGTTTAGCTTCACACTACGCCTATAGACATAGGAGACAGATCATCTTCTATAACACTGACCTTTGTATCGCTCATTAATCTGCAGGATAGGTTCTAGATGTTTCCATATCGTTAAATTGAAATACATTGCTTAGGCAATTGAGGCTTATAAAGGTCTGTTGAAAAACTTGTCTTAACTGAATCCCGTGAATCAAGTTTTGTTGCATTGGATGTACATCCAGTTTTAGACTGACAAAGCGGGTGTAACTCGACCGAAAACCATTGTATATCATTGAAAAAGCAAAAATATATCCCACGGGATACTACGCACGAAAATATCTTGTATATATCTGATTGATTCAGACTACACTATTTACCTTAAAAAGCTAAAATTTTGATAGCGTATTTATATTATGGCATAGCCACCAGAAAAGTCTTTGATAGGGTTAAAAATGTTCATAAGGGTTGAAAAGTTTTTAAGCAAGATATGAGATAAGATGAGCAAGAGATAAGAATTACGATGAGGCATTTTTAGCATTTTAAAATTCAATGCTTTACGAGCGGCTGGAAAAGTTTGTTGGGAAATTATCATTTTTATAGCACACGGCCGGACGCGCGACCTTAAACTAATTGAGGATAAAACATTAAAGGTAAATATGTCTGTAAGGTATATCACATACCTTTCAGACATATTTTTCAACAAGGGTTTCCATCACGTTCAATTAAAACTTACATTAAGGTAGAGTTGCCAAACGTCCTGTTTTCCCAGGACATGTCCTGGTGCATCGTGTCCTGGATAGTTTTTAAGCAGCGTCCTGGGTTTTAAAGCGCCCTGAAAAGGTCCTGTATTTTAAGATTTGCACACCACTTTTGCAATCCTTACTTTAGGGGCGGCTCGCAAGTGTTTGCGCTGTTTTAAACCAAATATGCGTCCTGTTTTTAAACTGAATTGTCCTGGTTTTTCGAACTTCAAATCATTAAGGTAATCTTTGGATTGCGCGATTGCACACTGCGCGCAAGTCCGGCAACACGCCTTTATATGGAAACAGTCGCAGGTCGGAGTCGCATATTTGAAAACGTGTCCGTACAATTAACGGTAACGGTAGGCAGCGGCTTTGCTGTGCCCTGGCATTGCAGAAGTCTATGGGCGGCGGTGACTACTTACCATCAGGTGGCCCGTCTGCTCGTCTGCCTATCAAGGCACTAAAAAAAAAATTACTTAGACGTAACATAAAAACAAAATGTCAAACTTGCTTTTTTAACATGATACAGTTTTTGCTCACTTATCCCATACATAGATAATTGGATAATAAACCCGCTCTAAAAACCACTAATGCTATTAACAGAACTTAATTAAGCCCTTTAGGTACGTGAAAGATAAGGCATGCCTTGAAAATGGCGATACCATTAGTTAATCTGAATGTTTATTTGAGTGGTTGTGTATTTGTTAAACAGGATCTGAATTGGATAACGTCTGAAAAGCAACTGGTTTAAAATCGTGGCTAAATATCTATAGCCCTAAGTCTTTTGGCTGTATTAATATCATGTAGGGTATTAGTCCCGTTAGCACTCCCTGACAATTTGACACTGAACAAATAATCGTAATGATGGGTGACTTGTAATAAAATCAAAGACATAGAATTAATTAATAATTGTATCTATATATAATATCATCCTGTGCTACATTTTGAATATCTGATCTGGTGTCACAAAAGCAATTGAATGAGAAATAAGATACAAGAAATAATTTAATTATTTAAATTAATTCTTAATATTATAAGGAAATTTTTACGACTCACACTTTTCGTGTTATCGTCTGACTTCTTTTAACAGTCGGACTTTCTGACAACAATTTGAATTTTAACTCTTTGTCACAGTTACAGTTTTGTCACTCGCACACTGGACATCTCCTAGATCATATGTTAAGCCCGCAAGTTTATTTCGTACCTGTCATTTTACAGCTTACTCCCTACTGACACACAATCGCAAGTCTCAGAAATATAGATAAATCGTACATCACTTGCATAACAACAAATGAAAATGATATAATTTTATTTCAACCTATCTTTTAGTTTTGATCCCGTATCAAAGATACAACCAGCGCTAGGTCGTGTTTAACTAAACTCAGGGAACAGTTCAGCCCAGTCAGTAGACTAAAGTCCATACTTTGTCTACTATTATGTGACTGATACACAGGTTCATTGGATGCCATATTTGTGGTTCTGTTGTTAAACCATGAGTTTTTCTCACGAATAGCGATAATGTTAAATATTTATTAAAAACAAAATATACAGCGCTACTAACGGTTGCGAGAGAAACTAAATTTGGTACACTAACAACGAAACATTACATACCAAAACAACGCTACAATGCGACTTGTTTACCGTAAAGTTTGGGTATAATCTCATAGTTGAGCTGGGCATAATAATCTTGACGTGCATCCCCTTCGATAACCTGGCGGTAAAATGAAGTAGAATGTATTATTTGAAAGTTCTTCACCAACCGCTCATGTGATTCATGTTTGAAAATACATACACAATTTATTAAAATTCACGAACAGGAAAAATCGGGATAAAACTACGTGAAACCTACCCTTTGTTCAGGAAAATAACAATTTATGCTCTGGAATCCGCGCGTGTATATGTATTGGTGTGTATTTTTAATATCAAGATGTTCTAAGTGCTGATATCATGAGTAGTTGTGATTGTGATATATCTTGAAAATAATTTTGGCAAATATGAATGCAATATTGATGAACTCTATACCAATTTTATTCTTAGTTTAAGAGTTTCGGCTTTCCTTGATTTATTTTCATGTTTATTGCGTGGTTTAGGTCTAGATATTTCACCGACTAAAAGTAAGGTATGCATTTTTCAAAAGGGCTGTAAAAGAAATTCTATTCAACTTCAAGTAGATGATGTTGATATTAATTTATCCCCCTACGTTAAATATTTGGGTATGTGGCTAGATAGTTCCTTAAGATGGTCCAAACATATCAATGAAATTGCTAATAAAGCGTCAACATATTTAAATCTTTTAAAAATACTAGCAGGATCTGGTTGGGGAGTCCATCCCAAACATCTAAGATATATTTATATGTCTATTGTTAGAAGTCGATTAGACTATGCGAGTTTTTTATTTGATGATAGTGCTCATTGTCACACAAATAAGTTAGATAAAATCCAAAATGCAGCCATGCGAATCATTGGCGGATTTCTGAAAACAACGCCAATTCACGTAATGGAGAGTGAGTTATGCCTTCAACCTCTCACTATTAGAAGACGTTATTTAGGCAGCAAATTTTTATTAAAAAGTAAGTCGCTTCATTTTAATACTAAGATCTTATCGATATTGGAGGATGTGTGTTGCGAGCGTTATGCCTGGAATAGGAAAAAGGAACCGTTATTATGGGTCGTATACAAGCGTTTTAAAAATGTCCTAGTAAATTGTCCTACTAAATTAGAAATGTTTTCACTAAAATATTGGGTTAGTTACATTGACATTACTAAAACAATTTTTGTACATGTACCATCTACATGAGCATTGAGCATGCAAAAAATCAGTATAGCAATCAATATCTAAAGCAAACCTGTCTTCAGTATATTAACGAGAAATATTCAAATTTTTACAAAATTTTCACAGATGGATCAAAATTCGAGACTGATATAGGAGCAGCCTTTTATGATCCTCAAACAAATACAAGTGTACGTTTTAGGATTGAATCAGAAATTTCTATTATGTCAGCTGAGCTCACAGCTCTGGTTGAAGCATTGTCATACACGGACTCAATTTCTCACAGTAATATTGTAATTTTCACAGACTCAAAGAGCTCCTTGCAACACATTGCTCGTTGTACTTCTACTTTTCGGGGCATTTCATCAGCGTATAGAGTTTTAGATGCAATATGTTTAATGAGAAATAAGAATAAAAATATTAAGTTGCAGTGGTTACCCTCTCATATTGGTATTCATGGAAACGAAACTGCAGACCAGTTGGCTAAAGAAGCGGCTACAGAGGGTATTTCATTATTCCCCATACCTCATTACTCCGATTCATTGATCAAAGTTAAGATTTATTGCAGTAATTTGTGGAAAGAGTATTTTGACAAACGCTCACGGGATAAAGGTATTTGGTACCGTACTATAGAACCTGAACCGTTACAATCTCCAAGGATTACTGAATGTGTTTTACAGAGACGTGAGCTGGTAGTAGCGATGAGACTCCGCTCTTGACACATTCTCACAAATAAGTTTAAGTTTCTAGTTCATGCTTCAAGTTCGCCCAACTGCAGCGCTTGCGGATTAATTGAAGATGTTCATCATGTTTTGTTGGAATGTGCACGGAGTGGGCCACATTCTCGATCTTTAAATATCGGGAATTATATTCAAGATTTAGTAGTTCCAACTTCAAAAAAGGCCAAAATTTTAATTGAAAAATATTTTAAATGTATTAACATTTCGTAGTTGACATATAAGCTGTGGATTTATGGAGCGGCATAGTCGAATTTCGACCAAGCTCATTAAAGTAAGAAAAAAAAAAAAAAAAAAAAAGAGTTTCGGCTTTGATTCGGCAATGATTGCCAGTGTCAGTAAGTATAATGACGCTATAAATGTCAATTCAACTAAACTAAATATTTTATAGGTTAGTTCAGTTTTAGTTCAACGTCAATCTACAGTAGAGTGTCAGTCCTGTCAAACTAAAATTAATTAAGTCCTGTATTCTTTACCCATTATCAAAACCAGTCATGTCAAACATGCGGCCCACTGAATCAATTTTGCAAACAACCGAATAATGCGGCCCGCGAGCGTGATTAAACCATTTTCGAAAACGCGTTCGCTGATTATTCAAATCAAAAGATGTCGCAATATATATAAATCTGGCAAAAGAAGTTACTGTTTGTAATGTACTTTTTACTGGAAATTTTCATTTGTCTTCTTTAAGATTAGATTTTGCGGCCCACCTAGTCTACGGTCTTAATGGTCTTGGCCCACCAGGGACTGAGTTTGATATGGCTGATCTAAACAAACTATATTTTTATAAAGCTTTATTCCTGACATCAGAATTAGAACTAAGTACAAGTCTTACATTGGTAATTTCAGATACGCTGTTCGCATCATGTTAAAAGACAGGTGACGTAAAATTTGTCTAAACATTCTGAACTATTTCGTTTTTTAATTTCACACGTTTATATAAAAACTAGTGGCCACGGGCAGACGTTGTCCTGGCAAAGACAGAAAATATAATTTACGTCACCAATCGAGTCCAAAATCATCCTATCTTTCAAGTTCGAACCAAGAAAATTTATTCACAAAATTTCATTGATTCGGAGTTCATACACACGAGTTCCGAGTTCACGAACTAATATCGTGACACGCGAATTTTTATATGTAACTTAATTTTTTATATGAAAATGTAACTTAAAATTTTTATAATTAAAATTGGTAGCCAATTTCGGCTATTTTAACCCGTTTGTTCGATATTCCCCATCGATTCCCGTATCGCAATTTGTCCCGTTCTCTTCGTAATAGCTCGGGCCGGGTGTGCGGGAGGCTCGGGAATGCGCCCTTGTGACGTGAGATGGAGATGAAGCTGTTTAATTAATAATGCTATAGCTTCAACCACTGTCAACTATATAATACTAAACTAGCCCTGAATTAAACATTGTCCCACTGCTGGGCACGGGCTTTCTCTATAATGAGAGGGGTTAAGACTTAATCCACCACGCCTACCTAATGCGGGTTGGTAGACTTCACATACCTTTGAAATTCGTATTTTCAGGTATGTTGTTTCCTCACAATGTTTTCCTTCACGGTTTAAGCAAGCGATAATTAACAGTGAATACACACGTAACTTTAAAAGAGTCAGAGGTGTATGCCATTTGGGTTTCGAACATACGACTTTCGTCTTGACAGTTCGAACCGCAACCAGCTAGACTATCGCTGCTGTTTGTCTTGTATTGTCAGCTATCTCCTATATACTGCATCGGTTTATACATGACCTGATACTAGGCGACCCACTTGCTCGTTTCTTAGTTATGTTTTGACTAATAAAAATGTAGTCGAAGATACTAGAACACCTATATGATTAAAACCCTAGAGTTAAAATCTGTTAATGACAGAACCTCCTTTGAAAAAGTATTCATTTCTGACAATGACTGTAATCGTGTCTGAAATATACCTTCTTCAACAGTTTTCATAAATTCTAAATTCATTTAAACGTAATAATGTTACGCATGCTTAGAATTTGTTCTCATAAAATTCCGGGTAATATTGCCAAGTATTTAACGAATTTATATATTTCTTTAAGTACTCCGCAACAACACGTAAAGGTTCTTTTTTATATATCTTCTATTAGTTATAAAAATACACTTAAATTTCGTATTATATCATAATTTTTATTCTTATAATAATATCGGTCATGGTTTGTTTCTTGTTTTTCTCTAACTCTATAATGGAGAAAATAGATGCAATTACGGAAATCGATGTTTGAAATATTGCGTTTTGTTGAATGGTAGTTCGAGTATTTTATATTTAAATAGTTTTTAAGGAATATACAGATTGCTTGCCTTTATTTTATTCCTTACGCATAATTTGTAAAGGTATTTCACCTATCGTTCTAGAATCTCTGAGACGAATTATTTAAAAACTGAATACAAAACGCTATATTCTGTTATTCTGTCTAAAACATTAGACCGACTCGTAGTGTTTCCATATGCCCATTATCGCTACACACTCAACTTATCTCGAGTATAACTCTATTCCATTATTCTGATAGATCGTAACCGCTCAAAGTTTCAGAAGCCTGCCTCTGCCATCCGTGTCAAATTTAGGAAACTACTTAATGGAAAACAAATTTATAACAATAAAAATTGATATGTATCACCATCAACTTAAATACTACTTTTGCATGCACGTTGTTCACCTAGTTATCTGCCGGCACGGTTCAACAAAACCCACGTAGACCGAATTCGATTTTATTCTGTACTCATAAAGTTCGTTTTCGTGTACCGCTGTGTACGCCGAGTAGTAACTCCTACAAAGCTCTGAGGCCCTGGTATCTCGGAATAAACGCGCCAGTATTCGGCTTCAACCGAACAGTCATCGAGAGCGCATGCTCCCCGCCGTTTTCAACAGCCAATCAGCGTCGAGCAGTGTTCTCGTCTCACGAAAATATCTTTTATGTTTATTTCCAAACGTTACAACCTTATCTATGGCTATTTCTATTGTTGTTTTAAATTTTTCTTATTTGTGTAATCGTAGATTTTAGTATTGGTGGCTGTAACATTGATATTATAAATATCAAATTTTTTCTTGCGGCTTTAGCCTGTTGTTTGGTAGTTTAATACCGTAGGACATAGTTCCGGTGTTATTTGTTAGATGGCGCTATTTTAAATAAGATAAAAATAAATATTCCGTTATTTTATCCTGCAAGAAAAATATATATTTTATTATATAATTTCGATAGTTTTTGACTGGATACCTTCTGTATAATTTATAAAGTTAACACCTTTCTAAATATAAGTAACATATCTATTACCATACCAGCAAAGCGTCTATGAAGTAGTAACTGTTTTGTTTATGATTGCTTGTCAATAATTATAGAACTTCATAGGCG
Organism: Laothoe populi; assembly: GCA_905220505.1. Lineage (NCBI taxonomy): Eukaryota > Metazoa > Arthropoda > Insecta > Lepidoptera > Sphingidae > Laothoe > Laothoe populi. The sequence goes on from HG992152.1 coordinate 7,693,291, forward strand.
TGCTTATGTCAAAAGTAAAATAATTTATGCATGTTTACGCGAGTTCAGTGCTTTTTCCCCGAAGTTTTAACTTCAATAAATATGTTTTCACTTCAGTAAAACTATGATTTGTTTATCGAATAAAATTTACCGGAAATTAATCATAAAATACAGATGACATATCTATTCATACTAACGTTATAACAATTCTGAACTCTAGACTGGGAAACGGTCCGATATCTCAAACTTGTGTTTATCTTATATTCTATAGTAACGGTTTAAAAAAAACTCAACCGTTACTTAAATATCACGTATTTTCTATAATGCGAAGACGAAATTCTCGTCCTAAAACGCGACACAAAGCGAACAAATTTTCTATAAATAATCGCTTGATAATACCCCGACCGTAATTTTATCCATCCCTGTATTGGAATGAAATAAAAAAGTGCGAAGGGGACACGGAAATCGATAGAGCCGTCTCGAGGATTTTTTTCTCTTATTTTGTCTAAGGTCAGAGCTACTCTGGCCGTTCAAAGGATAAAATCGTTGATTGCGATTGCTAAAATGGTAATTAGAAAACTCTTTCAGCTAAATAGTTTAGATTTTATAGGGTAAAATATAATTATATATCTTGGTCTTAAACATAAACTCTTAATTAGAGTGTTTAATACCCAAATTAATAGAAAAACAAGATTCAAAGTATCGCGTTTTGGTTACTTATGACTATAAGTAGGTAATACTGTTATTTGACTCAAGGAACATAAATATTTTGATGTGATCAATTTTATGATTCAACGTTATAAACATCAACGGGACATTACAGCTTACGACATTTTGAATCTCATAAAATGAAGTAATGATGTTCACTTGGCATTTTAACATCAAAAGATGCTAAAATCGTCGATGGGTTGTCTAATCAACAGTTACTGGTGATATATTAGTATTGGCAAAGTAATCGCATTTCGACATGAAATATGAGTTTATACCAGGTTGCAACTGATTATGAGCAGGGATCTACCATCCCGCGGTGGCTGAGGTTGCATGCAATTGCGTACCCCATAGCTGTCGTCATTAGGGAGAGAGCGGAACAACGCGGGGTTTAGTCGGTAGGACGGCCTAGACCGGTGAGTCCGACATACTTCCTATCTTGGAATATCTGCAAATGGATTCCCCGTGGTAAAAAACGATCTACCATCCGGTAAACAAACTGATCATTATTCAGAAAATAAAAATTAAAAAAAAATATTTAAAAAGAACTAAACCAGCAGTCAAAATCCTGGTATAGTACTTACTATTCTATGAAGGAAGTTCCATGGATGTCTCTGTCCCCAACTGTTCATTATAACTAGGGCCTTATGTACATGCCGTAGGTACCGCGCCACCCCTCATAACATAAAAACTTCTATGTGACCGCTCCCCTATATTTAGAAAGCATACTTAATCGCATACGCGTACGCATAGAATATTAAAGTGGTGAATGGGGAAACGTCATATGGGAGAAGCACAATTAAAGCGGGGACTGCATTGTCTCATGCACGCTCGCACCACGTTCCGTTACACCGCAACACGGCCACAGCCGCACAACACAATTCCCGTGATAAAATTACAGCTTGCGTAAATTGAAACGTGTATTTGTCGTAGAGACGCGCCACTATCGATTGGATCCGCTGAGTCCGCATGAAACTCGACACTATCGCGGCGCCGATCTGTGTAGAGTTTTTAATGTGTCCGAACCATTTTTGAAAACGGTTCGGTTGATTGCGGCATCCGGTATCGCTGTATATGGGCACGGTTGCGGGAATAACACAAAAACTCAGAGACAGGCCGGCGCTCGCTGCGAGTCATTATAATAATGCGCCTGTTGGCTCGACGGCGGTCGTTTGCGCCACGCATTATTATGTAAATGTAAAACGAAAAGGAAAGGACGCCGCTTTTTTCTATCTGATTGAGATAAGGATGGTAATTAGTGATGCGTCGTGGGGCCCGAGGGCGCCGCCGCAGGTGAGATGTTCCCACGTGATGCCATCATTCTACGGGTCATTGTCTAATTGAAACATTAATGATCACAATTAACACCATTGTGCTCTACCTTTTATGATCCGAGCTATATTGTTACCATACGTCTATATTACTTACGAAGTGATAGTTATTTAGTATTCCTAGCCATATGTCATCGATGGAAAAATTACGATTCGCAACATAATATTCTAAATAGCTACGTGTCGTATCACACCCAAATAAAATATGTTACCCTTCGGCGGAATGTATCTTAATACTCAATTTCGAAACCCAAAACGTCTATAAAAACTTATGACACCGTCACGCCCGCAGATAGGTAGAATGTGCGCGCACCTCATTTATTACGCCAACAATATTTCCGCAGACCAGTGTCAAGTGATCTCCTCGACAAAATGTATTAAAAAAACCAACTTTGACTCGACCCGCTAATGTCGATATGTCATTAAATTAATGAGGCGAGTCGAAAATCTATGACAAATCCGCATTAACCCGATCAAATGACAAGTTTTGATATACAGAATTACAGAGTGGCGAATGCGAGTGTCGTGTGACTGCAGTGTTTGCACATTGTTTAATACATTCAATAACAATGGAATGTAATCAGTCGCGGCGCTGTTACGAGGGGCGGTCGAGGGTCGCGATGGAAATATTTGATGTGTCCGGAACGGAGCCAATCTTCGAATTGGGGGTCATTTGTATTAAAGAGCTATTGGGTTTGGCAAGACGCTGTTTAGTATTGGTACTGCCTAAATTCAAACTTAAAAGCCAAACAGACTGAGTAAGCTGCTTTAAAAAATTAAATGCATAATAACGTCAAAAATATCAGATTTTTAAAGGACATCTGTATTAGTAATACGAATAAAAATGTAGAGATTCAAAAGTTCGGATCCAGATTTACTTTTAATTGCATTTATTGGGACTTATTTAAATGCCTCTGATCGACGGTGATTATAAAATACTGTTACTTTTTAAACATTGTTTCAAAACAAAAGCCACAAATTACGTAATATAAAACCGTGCTACGTTTTAATTGTCAAAATGCTCATAATAAATACTAATACTGGGGGTCCTAAGCCCACGACACTCCTAAGTCCATCCTTGTGTATCACGCACCCCTCTGCATCCACCCGTTCTGCATTGTGTTTTTTCTTATCATCCCCTAGCCGCGTCTGCCGCGGGGTGTGATCTCCCTTAATTGAGTTATTACGAACGTATTTATATCGGGATTATGATAAGCGTTTATCGTTATATCACATGTTATGCAATATTATGGTGACGCCTTGAGAATGCTTTTGTTAATAAGTCTAAATACATGTAACTGACAATTTTTTTATGGAACGTTAAATTTAGTAGTAGATAATCAATCATAACTTAACTGTCAGATAACGTAACCAAATGTTGGATCACTATCTAGTAATAAACTAATCTTACTATATTCGATGTTTGTTTTATTCCTTGTGGATTATAATTTCTTTCAAAAGGAATATTTATCCCAAAATAATACAACTAGCAGTCCCCGCGAACTCCGTTTCGCCTTAAAATTATCTTTGTCCCGGCCATCTATCCCGCGGGATAACATTTTCCGGAATAAAAAGCTCATGTCACTCCGGAATAATGTAACTTTCCATAGGTAAAGGAGTTTTTTAATCGGTTTACAAATTTTTGAGTGTATCCATTACAAACAAACCTTTACTCTTTATAATATTATATAGTATAGATATGTCCATAGTTCACAAATTATATTGTAAAGATTGATTAGAGTAGTAGAACATCAGATAAAGCTTAGTCTCCTTAATGTACCGTTTTCATTTGATCCACAGTCCCATTAAATCTAAAACTTACATATCTGTTAACTATCTACATTAAATTACTTCCAAAATTCCAATCTATAATAATAATACACAGTGAAAAATATCCGTAACAAACGTAATTAAAAATACTCACAACGGATTACTAACTTTAACTATAAGAGCAGGTGATATTGAGGAATATTTGCTAATTTAAGCTAAATAAAAGTCGCACTTCGGCAATGATAGTGTCCACACAACAGAAATACGAAAATGTCAAGCAAACGCCAAATTATTTACTCAAAAGCTTAAAAAGTCATACCTTCTACAATCTCAAACAGTTATACCAAATTTTTATATCTAATATCAGTAATTATCAAATGCGACATCTGATAATAAAATAATAATAATTGATTACCAAAAACAATATTCCAAGTGGAAACTTCTTTAGGCACTTCTGGGATGGGGAGAAGCACTGAACTCGCGTGATCGTCACGCTCAAATTATTTTACTTTTGACATAAGCACACCTATGAAGTTCTATAAATATTGACAAGCAATCATAAACAAAAAAACTACTACTTTGTGGACGCTGTTTCAAAAAAAAGAACAGTAATTGCAATGTCTTAAGTTTTCAATTCTGTTAGTCCCCATACCTATGTTTTTGCCTATGTTTGCGATATGGTATGTATAGCTTGGAAACCCTTACCAGTAATCACGCACAAGTGTTTGTTCAAGAGAAGGCCACAAACAAGTGAGAAGGGTCGTTCGCTCCCTCGAAATCCATGCTTACTAAGCGGGATTTCTTTGCGTTGGATTTGTTTGAAATAATACTGGCTACGCAGCAGGCTGTGTATAACATGAGGCCGCGGGTTCGATTCCCGCGACAAATATTTGTGTGACAGACATATTTGTCTCGTGTCTGGGTGTGGGATCGTAGTTTCTCGCAGTTCATAGGTTTGACCTAGTATGGGGTTGGACTATGTTACGACTATGCCTACTGCTGGGTGTATATTACTAAATATATTTAATGTAAAAAAATAATATAAACAGTTAAAACCAAACGATGTTTTATTCTTTAATTGTAACGAAAATTACTCAATTGAATGACCAATCCGGTGACTTGATCGCTCGGTGCTCGCATTCCGATTCACAATGACATTAGTTTTAAGATATTCGTATTTTTTTCATTTTCCTTTTTTCCGCAAACGGTAATATTAAATAACGATTTCGAAAAGTAAACTGCGTAATAAATTCTTCATTTTTTTGCAAAGTAATCACTTTTCAAAATACTTGCTACTTTTATAGCTCTTAGCATAAACAGCTAGTTACCCTACTAGTTCTCCTGTCTTATCAACTACCGAAACAGAGTTTTTTTTAATATTAAGAATACTTATTTATTATTTACTTGTAAAAGACATTAAAAAAAATATCGAGGTAAAATATACCTAACCTAGGTTAAAGGTATAGGTTAAATGTAATCAAATAGAAGACGACGGGCGTGCTGAGTTCACCCACAGATAGCTTTTCAATTTCCCGCAATATTATCCTCTGGGCTACTCCTTCGTACAAGGTTATAACACCTTCAAGAATCTAGAATATTCTAAGACAAAGTTTTGATAGAGTTTTCTAATTTGGAGGTTATTAATTATCTTCTTGAATAACTTTTCGTACCAATCTAACTAACGAGAAAGTACCTTAAAGTATAGATTTGCCAATCCATGTATGCTCTTATCACTGTTTAATATACATACATATATACTCGCCTGTAATTCCCGAAGGAGTAGGTAGAGGTTTAACCTACTTTTCGCAGAATTTATCTATTATTCTACGGTCCGACACAATTCCGGACTCTAGGTTGCTAGTGAATATTTCTTAATAATATAATCATTTATCTCTACATACAAAGCATTATTAGACTCTCTATTACATTAAATTATGTAATTTAATTTTTAAAATATTGTAATAACCATGGGTATTTCTTAAACGGTCGTGTATTTTATAACTGCTATATTTTATTGCATTATGTTCATTTCTAGTTCATTACTATCAAGTTGCACGCATGTGAAGGCTCAATGCGAAGGAACGCTCCTGTTTCTACACAATACCTGTCCCTGTCTTAAACATATATTCGGCAAATGTGATAGTTTTTATTATAAGTAAATAAAGAATAATGCCAAGAACGTTTAGTTATCAAAACAATCTTAAAGTAGGTGCTAATGCAAGTGAAGTGGTCACGACATCACGACAGCCGCAACTTGTCACACATTAATCATTGTTTTCTCTTTGAGAGGGCGGCGACGTAACCGAGTACTGACGCCGCGCCGTGCTTGACAGTATATCGATTTAATTGTCCGAACTCAGAGTCGATGACCGCGCAACGGCTAAGTGCATCGTCGTCAAAAACTCTTGCATCCCACGGTACATGACATTCTTGGAATGGACCGATATTTCACTATAATGCTTTTGCCTTAATTAAAGAATCCTAAGATTTAGATATCTACCGAAAGTGTAGGTTTGATATCTAAATATTAATATAATTCATTATTTGTACGTATCTATTACACATTACATTGTGGCGCATTATAATTTTCACGATGCGTTGAAAAGAAATAAAAACCACACGTCCTTTTGTAAGTGCGGCTGTTCGCCGACTGACGAGTGTCGAGTACCGGCTGCTTATAGCCGCACCGCGCCGCGCCTGTAGCTACTGTTTGCTCCACTACCGTTCGCGCATTCGCTCACCTTGTCGCACGTATCTACTCTTCTCACGTAGCACTCCGGTTCGAGTTGCAATGCCTCCTCACCGCCTCTGAGCTCCTGGTAACATTGTTACGAAAGAATACGCGCGATATTGCACGGCCACACAAAGCGATTTTCATAAAAAAGTTTGTAAGGTAAATTATCTTGTGTTTTAATTTTAATGTTAATGAACATAAAAATGTATAATTATTGTCTTTTTCTATTTAATTTAATTTATCTATCACATCTATAGACAAGATTAATTTATTGGTCTATTCAAATTTCAAAGAGAGTTGATAATTTATTTAGCGTCGTTGTACGCGGTAGACTGGGCAAGAGTAGATGGATGTATACCGATGGACGATGATGGCAATGGTAGCGTCACGTCCGCCGTCGCGGAGGTCCGTACGTGGACGGAATAAACACAGCGTGCCAGGGTGTGAAGTGTGTGAACTTGTACAAGTTAACACGGAACGCTTGTGAAATGTTGCCGTGTGTAAATACTGTTCCAACTTTCTTTATAAGATTAACTTCGATTGGTCCTGAATCATGTCTACTACAAACAACATCGCGAGGGCTTTTGAAAAATTATTTAAAAATATTAGCGCTATCATTTAGCATAATATGCTTTATTTGTGTTTCTAAATTATTCAGATTTAAGTTCACATGAATTAGTAGCTAGAAGTGGTCTAAACGCATTGTGAATAAGCATTGAAATAAATTATATTGTAACCGAAGCACGTTTTATCAAGGAAAACAAATGGAGCAGAAGACCTCCTTCCGACGCCCCATCGTCCATTAAACTTCTTTCTCCATTAGGTTACTTTTGTCAGTTTGAATTGCGCTCTTTTTCGTTTGGCCTTTCTATTTTTGCAATATGGTGTTGGATGCCTAAATGCGTTCATCTCTTTGTTAAGTTTCCCCTCAACACCAGTATTAGTTCACTACACTTGCCCAATGCGGTTTCTTTACATATCTTCGAAATTCTAATATAGAATTATCACGTAGGTATGCAATGTTCCTCATGACCTATTTAAATTTAAAAAACAGTTCAGTTTAATATATTTATATTGAACTAGCTGTTGCTCGCGGCTCCGCCCGCGTGGAGGTTATTTTCGGGAGCAGAAGTATACAATCCAAGAAGTTGTCCTCTGCACTGAGGCACCTGTAGCGATTGTCCAGCCTCTCAGTTGTTGTGCCTGAATCTTGAGATTGCATACCTCATAAGTTTAACCTCACTTTGCCCCTTTCAGGGATGATTTTTCAAAAACGTTGAAACACGTATTTCTCTATTTCCTACCAAAAGCCTTAATATGAATTTTCAGATCCCTAACTTGAGGAATGATAGATTTCCCATACAAATATTGAACTCTTATTTGACCCCTTTCAAAGTTGTGTTTTGAGAAAAAAGATAGCCTATGTCCTTCTACAGGATATAATCTATCTCCTTGCCAAATTTCATCATAATCCGGTCAGCCGTTAAGTCGTGAAAAGGTAACAAACAAACGGACGGACGGACTGACGGACTCACTCTCTCACTATTTTACGTCGTGTAAAAATGTGAAACACGTATTTCTTTATTTCCTACCAAAAGCCTAAATATGAATTTACAAGCAAGTAAGTAGTAAGTCGAGGAATTATGGATTTCCCATACAAATTTTGACCTCCTATTTGATCCCTTTCAAGGTTGTTTTTTGACATAAAATATAGCCTATGTCCTTCTCCAGGATATAATCTATTCCCTTACCAAATTTCATTACAATCCGTTCAGCCGTTTAGTCGTGAAGATGTAACAAACAAACAGAGTTACTTTCGCATTTATAGTATTAGTATGGATTATAATTTATATATTTATATATTTGGGAGAGGCCTACGTCCAACAGTGGACTGACACCGGCTGATGATGATGATGATGATGATGATAATTTATAACTGTTTTGGAAGTACATATATCAATCACTGTCTTTTTAATATTCTTAGCATGGATAGGTACAGGTCACATGTAAATCTGAGAAATACGAGATATATTTTTTTTCATCGCTCCTGCAGAATAAGTACTTATCTTAGCTCACGTTTTTAAGGTCAATAAATAGCTGATAACTCATTTTATAATTACAGCGTGAGTTTTGTATATATCAAACGGTTATTCGCGTGCAGTAATTACATTACCGAACGCAAATTTATTCTTGGCGCACGCATATTTTTCTTGTCGAACGCAAAACTGCTAAAATTTAAAAATAACGTAAACTGAGAAACAACAAAAACACAATCTATGTATCAATAGTTAAAAAGTTAGATAGATGTGTTATGTAGATGTGATAGATGAAAATTGATTCATATTACAAGATTTAAATGAAATAGGTATAAATTAAAGATAAGTATTAAAATTACTTGTGATTTAGATGTGACACCGGAAACTGATGAAAGTGCTGACGAAGAACCCACATCACTCTATTCTAGAAATTCTAGAAAACTGTAATGAAGTTATAACATTAATTTCATTTTATTGAATAGTATAATGATATAATAATAAAAAAGTATAATTTTTCTACTTTAGATTTTTTTCACTGTACATTTTCTACTTGCTTTGCCCTTGGACCCTACTTGGGCTAAGCCAATGTTATGACTAATGAGGTAGTAATTAAGATAAAACCAGCATTCATTGCCATTTTGCAATTAAAACTCCCAGTACCGTGCAGAAAGTATCGTGCCAGTAATGAGTTAATCATGTAGACGCAGTGATTGCGCCTACCGCCCGAGGCGCTCTGTTTCGAGATTCATTCTCATTTTTTCACCTCCCTCACCCACGCTTCCCTCCTGCCAACCCTCCAGCGCCCTTTTAACGCCTCGCAGAATCCCCGGCTGCGAAATTAAACGACACAATTCAATTATATAGGATTTTGTACCGTCGCGAGTCAAGATTGAGCTTCTTACGGCTTGATGCCATTTTGAGTTGATGTGCTTCAGATATTGAATTTGAATACCTAAGAGAACGATATTTTGTATTATGAGGTGCGCTGCGATGTGATAATAGATAATGAGGACATAATGGGATTGTTTTATGAGCTTCGTTTTGGGTTAATGTTATTCCGCCATGTTGACGCCCGGTCGTATAAATGATAAGCTAAAACGAGAAAACAAGTACAACATGGTAAATTACTATTGCCTCTAAGTGTACTGTCAACTCCTCCCTATATTTCTATTTGATTAATTTCGTTGCGGGATAAAAGACAGTTATAAAGCATTCCCAGAGACTCGCCGAGTTTCATTACTCGGTGTCGAAAAAATGCGTGCCATTGTTGATCCTGGCTAAACAGGAGTTACAATGGCGGGTGTGTGGGCGGGATAGTCTCATGTCTCTAAGTGTTAGGAAAGACTGGTTCGTGTGTTCTATACTTTGAAATATATCTATCTATATGAAATATGATACAATAACTATTATACATTGAGACAATATACTGCCAGATATTGCAATATACTTGTCGCAGATTTTTCTATCACGACATACTCTGTATAAAGAGTCTGGAATGGCGATAGGCTTGCCCCTATCACATAATGGGTGGTAATATGCTTGGTGAAATGTGGGTGTACAGGTTATATGTTAGGTATAAAGGTATATCTCTTCCTACCCCTTCGAGGATTACAGGTATACGCCCGTATGTATTTAAGTGGTAGAGTCAATCAAAAGACAGTTTTATCTATAGCATGAATGAGCAGTCTCTTCATAAGTGATAGTATGTCTCTACTATTGTCTCCAAAAAAGACGAGGATATATGGCAGCTTGGTGTTGCGTTTCTTGCAGTGAATGAAATTTTCATGGGCGCACCACCAAATTCTCAATTTGTTTCGTTTGTATTGTTTAGCGGTGGAGTTAAGTTTAAAGAGATGACAAATATACTACTTTGCGTTTTACTGACTAAAACAACACCTATTGTCCGTAATTTAACTCTAACTCTATCCCGGGCAACTAGCATCCATCAAGGACGGTGTTAGCGAGAATAGGTGTTAACAAGGAGTCAAATCACTCGGTTGTGCATGCTTGAGTGTCACTTCACGCTCCACCGCTATAATACGGTCACGGACTGTGATTTATAAGGTTCAAACCAATAGTTAGGAAAGTAACCCTGTTGCATGTCGTATAAATGTTGCGTCCTACTAATATTATAAATGTAGTTGAAAACAAACATCCATGTTTGTTACTCAATCACGCTACAACGGCTGGACGGATCTGGTTGAAATTTGGCACAGAGATAGATTATAGTTGAATAGCATATAGGCTACTTTTTATCCCGGAAAAATGCACGCTTCCTGTGGGATAGCAAAATATAAGGTGTAATAGCTTAAGATGCCTCCATGGATTGTTTACCTTTTCTTCCAAAAATAACCTCCATACGGGCGGAGCCGCGATCAACATCTAGTATTGTATAAACGGCAGCATTTGTCTTTAACTATAGTGCGTACAGGAGGCAATGTTAGCCGAAAATTCAACCCATAGGATGGTGTTAACAAGGAGTCAAAACACTCAGTCATGCACGCCGGAGTGTCACGTCACGCTCGCTGCCGAAAGCGACGACGCGGTCACGGACCGTGATTTATAATGTTTAAGCTAAACCACCAAATAAGAGTCACCGCTCCTCAAGTAGATGATGAATGACACCATAACACTACTATAAAACATCCGGTGTTAAAGTTCTTGCTTTTTTTGATACATTTATAGATCAATGCAAATTTTAGGGGTTGATTGGTATAACATGGAATTTTGGAAGCTTCACGTTATATCCACTTTGGGAAAATAGATCTTAACTCACTTCATACTTCTGTCACGGGCTATACAACTGGCTGCGTTTGTTGTTTTTTTTTCATTCTGATCCTTACGCTTTGTAACAGGAGTGATTGCACTAATATTACTTATGTCCCATATAAGTTGATATTAATGCGATACGTAAATAGTTCTTATATTTAATTTTATACATACAATAATATAACCTCCTGCACCAGGAAGGTATTTTCAATTTACGTCAGTTTCCGTTCGTTAATCGTAAAAGCATCACAAGCTTTCAAAGTTCATCAATTAGCTATAAACACCAGATTACTAAGTACACAGACTCATAAAAATTTCTAGCTACCAGCATTCAGTTGGGAAATTTGATAGGTTTCAAGTTAAACGTTTGATCGTCCCCGGGCGAGGTTGCGTTCCGCACATTAATCTACAACCCCACACCTCTCCTTCCCCCACCGCCCTTTGTACGGCAGCCCCCGGGGAACGCTCCACAGGCTCGCCTACAAGCCAATTTGTAATGCAAGTACGCTCCACTATACGCAACTCGCCCGAAATAGCATAAGCATAGCAAGTTGAAGAAATGTTGTTTTAAGTTTAGATCATTATATATTATTGTCGCGAACGCTTCGTTAACAACGTATTAGCAGGTTTATACTAAAGATTTTGTTGTATAAAAAGTATAAATAATATAGTTTAGCTAAATATAAAAATTTATCGTTAAATAAAAAAAAACTCGATGCTGAAAAAGTATTAAATTAACTCTTAGCAATAGTGTACCTTTAAATTGGCAATTATGTGTTAATACATCATTAAAGCATAATTTACCATTTTTAGCAAAAAAACGATTCAATCAAACCAACTAAAAATGTTACTAAATACATGCTCAATTAAGTTTGAATCAATGTGAACCATTCTTCTAAAATCAAAATAGTAATTATATATTTATCATTTACAGTGTAATAATGATATTCCACGTTACCACACTTTTCTGTGACATTGATATACTTTATCGAACATGCGATCTCCTTTTACGAGCACTGAAACGATGCAATACGTTGTTCATAAAGTATCTGTCCACATTGTGACATCTTTACATTTACAATCAATTATACTTTAAAATCGATCCTTAATAACAATACATCGAAGTAGTATTTTTGTTTTACTTAGATTTAACGAGTCATCGAATATTATTTTGGATGATCGGTATGACACTGAGGAAGATATATTTAAAGAAGAATTTGGATGTATAATGTTACGTAGTTAAGGACATACATCGCGTCTTGATTTTAGCCCCAACAACCCCATCAAAAAGCGGCTGATTGTTTGTATAATTGATGGTTTTGATTTATTTTCTTTTTTGGTTGTTATAAATATGTAACCAAAGTCGACTTATTCGAATCTCACAACACTTTTTTGTATAAGACATAGGTGGTAAAAATTTAAAGACAATTTACATTAAACACCTTTATCTTCTGCGTCTTTAAGATTATTTTACATTATTAGAGAACATTTATAGAAATGATTAATACAGAAAGTTTCGGAATTAAGCCATATGCATATTTTTATATAAAGCAGGATCCTCAGGGATTTATTGGAACTCTACATAATTTTGACTATTAGTGGGTTGTAGGTCCTTAAGCCAAAGAAAATGGACAATACTATTAAAAAATCTGTTTAAAGTAACGGAATTGAAACTTTATCATTATATTCATATGAATTAAAGTCTTTTATAGTATAATGTGCGGGGAATGCTAGAATTCCTTAATGGTGGCATTCAAAGTATCTAGAGCAACTTAAATAATCCTCGATTACAACGGTTCTTACTGTCAATTATATGTCACTGTAAATATGTTCTCGTTATCGTAACTTTAATCTACAGCCAGTTAATGAAAAGGTAGAAGATCAACAAGATCTCGGAAAAAAAGTCTGACACATTCCGTTTACAGTCGGATTGTAATGAATGCAAGGCAATGTAAGAATTGAGGTATTAAATCAATATCAAAATGTTTATTTGGAAGTGAATGCCGTTTTACAAGCCATTAAATAGAGACTGAACGCTTCGAAATGCCTACTAGTCTGAGAAGAAACACCAAAAAAGTCAGATGTGCGTTTTCATAATTAATTTACTCATTAAATTCGCTTTTTAATGGGATTAATGTTCTTATCACATCATGTAAATTATGAACAAGAAAATCTAGGACTAACTTGATCTTTAAACTGGTCTACACAAGCAGCCAGCTTTCATAATTACGATGTGCATGCTATAAGGTTTACCAACTACGTTGTAGGGAATTGACCGACCGACACCGCGCAAGCACAGACATTTTATCATGACCAGTAATCACCCAAACTTCTCGCATGTAAACTAAACAAAAAAATAGTCAATACAAATTGATCAGTCAGCGGCGAAACGAAAGGAAAATATAATTAATATTCAATACATATCGTGCGAAATGCGAATTGTCATTTCGCGTTAGATCCCATCTCTTATTTGGATTCACTTAAAGAACGTAGGAAGTTTACTTTTCGACATAAGTGGGACAATTAGATGTTTTATCAGCAACGCGGTCGTTGTACACTTCAAAGCGACGTCTTATGTATCCAAAAAGTAATTATATAATCGAACACTGTAGGTGAATGATGCCTGTAAACATTTGTGTATTTAATATACAAAAAGAATTCATCTTTAATATGAATTTCGATTTAGAATAATGGTTTACCTTTTCGCTCCGTCAAATTCCCATACGTACAAACAGAGACGGAATTTAATATGTTTCGTCGATTTATGACCATGATGGTAGGTGCACGATGAAATTCACCACAACGTTTCAACACTTCAAAGTTTCTATTACTTTGAAACTAGGTTAATATATCTAATATAACTTAAATTCTAGAATATTCTTAAACATACTCAATGATAAACATCACCGCTATTTCAAATGCAAAGCAATACATATTTGCGGAAGAACCAAATGGCAAACAGAAGATACAATTCCAATAGAATTCCCGCTTTTCTTGTTGTCTATCTTAAGGAAAAGATTTATTAAAGGAAATCCTTTTAGTATGAAAAATACCCATTGAAAAGTGTTCGGTGTAGACTGTTTTGCTGGCGCCTGTCCAACGTTTTATTCCATCTTTACCGTATTCTCGGGTATCTCTTTTCCGTCCTGAGGATATTACTATTATTGTAATAGACGGATTTTAATATTACGCTCTCTGTCTGGTTTATAGATAGATTATCTCATTTTATTTTACTATTCGTTTCGTATATTTATAGCTTAACGTTAGCATAGTTTTTCACAAAAACTTTAGATCTGTTTGGTCATATTTATCGCTATAATGAACATTTAATATTAAAATTCGTTGTCGTATAAACAGAGTTAAGATAGTCTACATGATACAGTGCTATATAAACGTATCATTTTTTAACACTACCATATGATTAGGCAAGACCAGCCCTCAAAAATAACTTCTAAATATTGTTTTCGAATAGATCTGTGATAACCTTTTACAGCTTCACCTAACATTGTGGCTGGCGCTAAAGGCGCTTTAGGCAGAAGTCAATTTATTTGGCAACGGCTTAGCTCAAAGCACGTTCATTTGAGCCGTCGCGTCATCCATCCATCGATATAGGTATTAGTGTGTCAAGAAGCTGAACTCCGACTGAGTTCTTTGGACTCGCCAGCTAGTCCTGCGTCGCGGATGTGTGTTCACAATAGAAGTGCCATTGCGGTTGGACAGAGACAGTGCTTTGATAACGACCCTGATCATGAGGACCTCCCAAAACATCTTTAGGACAACAACGGCGGGAGATGTGAATCTCTTATTCTCATATTATATGGAATACTAGATGTTGCCCGCGGCTCCGCCCGCGTGGAGGTTATTTTTGGAAGAAAGGGTTTACAATCCATGGAGACATCTTAAGCTATTACACCTTTCTCTATTTTGCTATCCCATAGGAAGCGTGCATTTTCCGGGATAAAAAGTAGCTTATGAGCTATTCCAGATTATAATCCATCTATGTGCCAAATTTCACCCAGATCCCTCCAGCCGTTGTAGCGTGATTGAGTAACAAACATCCATCCAAACATTCGCATTTATAATATTAGTAGGATTAACACATACAGCATGAGCGGTCGTGGACGCATCATGTTCTCTTGCTACAATATTCATTACTTTCCCACTGACAATTGCAGATCAGACTTCCTCGGCCACAAATCACAATTCAGCACCAACTAGCGGCATGTTTACACTTGATTAGCTCGAGGTTCAATCAGAATACGAAGCTAAACAAGGATGAGTTGTTATTGCTACTGTACCTACACCACTTGACCCTCGTCGGGACGTGTCAAATGATTTATAAGCCGTCTTTCAATCACCGCCACTATGCGGGCACTTAGATTTGTTTATCATTCTGTTAATGTTATAATCGATTTGGAATATGTAGAAGTTTCGATACTTTCGTAATCGATTCCCACGTTTGGATACTTTTGATTCGTAACGTATAATGTGTTGTAACATTTTGTTATGCCTTATTTTTGCCGAGTTTTTCTTATTACCTCTGTAAGTTTTGACTAACGTCGCAGAAATCGTGATAATTGATTTTCTAACCAGAGTAACTAGTAATATCAAAGCCAAAAGCTAAACAAATTAAAATTAAGTGGAATTGAATTACGTCCAGTTTCAATTGAAAGCGAGTATTTTGAAGGGACTACTGTAGCTTCGACTATATTAGCTTATATACTTATATACGCTTATATAGTATATATGCTAGTCCTGTCATAATTAGATTCCTACCATTGATGTTATTATTTCATTAGACAGAGATTGCACTTTGTGTATATTTCGTGACAACAGAATGGACACTAATACCACGTTTATGTGATGAGTAGCTACATACATAAGTTTGTAAAGGAATGTTCTACCTTCATCATTTTAAAATATAATAAATGAAATGTACTTTATATATTAACTCCTTCCTATATTTCTATTTGATTAATTTCGTTGCGGCATAAAAGACAGTTAAGCATTCTCAGAGACTTGCTGAGTTTCATTAGTCTGTGTAGAAAAAATGCACCTGATGGTAAGCGCAGTGCCGTCCAATTAGAGTATCGATTAGCGAGAGACAATCTATACATCGCTACTGGACACAATCATGCCGGCCTGTTGAGTAGTTTATTCACACTACGCCTAAAGGACTCGGGATCATAGGAAGGAGGGAACACGGTAGTTGGCAAACTGTTCCACAGCTTGATGGTGCCGCTTATCCATAAACATTCGTATCTCAGACCATAAACTAGTAAATGATTTGGATAGATAATATGAAATCAGACTGATTTTAAGGTAAGCTCTAAGGAACTTAATGCTAACCCCCATTATCGTGTTTAATTTATGATTACTTGTTAAATTTTCATCATATTCCTCCATACTATTACGAACTACTGATTAATATATTAATAACATAAAGTATTGAACGTAATCAATCATTCATGCTCTGTTTCCATATAGCAAATAATACTGCACAATAATTGCTACGTGTTTATTAAACTCTAGTATAAAGTGTCAATATAGTGCACTAGGTAATTGCAGTGACGGTAATAAGGTAGTTAGTTCGATTATCGCCGAATTTGATCGACAGTCCGCCGGATTAGTGTTAATTGCATGATCGCTCATTGACACCTATGGCATTACCTAGTTAGCAGTGGTATGGACTGCCGAGGCAAAAGTCATAGGTTCGAAATCAACCCAAATGGCATGCACCTCTAACTTCTCTAAAGTTACGTGTATATTCATTGTTAATTATCGCTTGCTTTAACGTATATAAATGTGAGGATACCTGCATACCCAAGAATTCACTATCTGAATTTCAAAGGTATTTGAAGTCTACCAATCCGCGTGGTGGACTAAGTCCATCTGTCCACGTAGCCGCACGTCATTCGTAGGACATCGTCATTTTACTATTGTATGTAGCTTGCATCTTACGTAGAAACAGACGAAACTGTGTCGCCTGTGTGGCAACGTCGTATTTGCGTTTCGTCATGCATTCGTCATGGAACTCATTTTTGTTATCGCGGGGAAAGCGCTTTATTACTGTCGCCCGCTCCTGGGAGAAGCGGAATAAGAATAAAACGGTTATGCTGGACTAGCCGGTCTTACGACCCAACATCCCCCTCGCCCGGATGATGGCTATCCGTGCTGCCGCTGGGCCGAGTCCCTACCCCCTATGTACACCTCACCCGACACTACCAGCTAGAATCCCGCGGTGGCCTGCTTCGGCGCTTACGGAGCGGCCCCGGGGTATCCTAAGATAAACTAGAATATGCAGCTCGTGAGGCAGCCTGCCGCTACTCAAGCGTCCTGCGTGATGAACACATCTTTGTGTACAAAATGGCGGGCTCAGCAACCAGTTTTGTTCGGATTTTCGAAGAATATCCTTGACTATATCTACAATTAATATTTGTTCAACATATCGATGAAGCTAATACAATCTACGTCTGTGTTGTCTTATAAAGTTGTATGCTGCAACCACGTCTTCTTCACTACTTAATGACATTTTCGGGGAGAATTAAAAATATGCTTCCGCGATGTAAAACTTGAGAGAAATGGACCGTTTTGTAGCTTGTATGTGATTACGCGTGGACATCTTAGATGCAAATCACGTCTGTCATCATTATAGTACGCATGCATTCGTTAAATTACGCCTCCGTGGACAGTAAGACTATGGCTTCTCTCATTACAGAAGTTCTTTTCCCAGCTGTGGGACAATGTTTAATACAGGGCTATATTATTAATTGTCACCGGTTCCTATCACGACTAATTGGCCTCTATACTGTATAGTCGCGTCTCATCGTCCGTCTATAGTCTGCTGCTTCTGACGTGCGGTCCGCCCATGGCACGATTAAAACCATACAATCTGCCATCTTGACTATACACCCTGGTTAAACAAAATTGAACCTTATCTCAACGTCATAAAGGCCATGTTGCCGATATGGGTTAGTTGGTAGGTCGGTACAGGTTGGCGGGGGTGGAGTGCGCCGAGGTGCGGGGTGGGGTGCCCTCCCCCTTCGCCCCGCCCGCCCCGCTCCTCGTCCAATCGCCGTCCGTCAGCCGAACGACCTCACCTTGCCCACACGTCCCGGGGTATCCTTTTAACTTTTTTTGTTATTGATATATCTTTTCTTTGTGATTGTGTACCTAGTTTTGCTTGAGTTTGTTTTTGTGTTAGTTAAAGGACAATAGTATCGTTGCAGATGTTGAATTGTGTTTTAAATTTTTTGTTTATATTGTTTCGGAAGCAGCGATAGCCTAGTTGGTTGCGGTACGGACTGTCAAGACGAAAGTCGTAGGTTCGAAACCCAAGTGGCATACACCTCTGACTTTTCTAAAGTTATGTGTGTATTAAAATGTTAATTATCGCTTGCTTTAACGGTGAAGGAAAACATCGTGAGGAAACCTGCATATCTGAGAGTTTTTCGAAGGTATGAGAAGTCTGCCAACCCGCATTAGGCCAGCGTGGTGGACTAAGGCCTAACCCCTCTCATTAGTAGAGGAGGCCCGTGCCCAGCAGTGGGACAATGTTTAATACAGGGCTAGTATTATTATTATATTCAAGAAAGATGCGTTAATAGAAAATAAGATTTTAGTGTACAATTACTTTTGTTTTAGAAGCCCAGCAAAAAAGTGATTTCTTCGTAGTGTTTCCTAATATATCCAAACAATAAGTTAAAAATCTTTAAAAATAAAATTAATCATACAAATAAAAATAAACTGAACGTCGCTGCAAAGACATTGCGTACGGAAAAATTTTCACCTCACCCTTCGTCACTAAAACCAATAAGACGCGAGGGTCTAAAAGACGCTCATGAATTTGGAAACGCCCTATATCCAAACAGTGGCAAACTGAAATGAGCCTTATGTGAAGCTATTAAGCATTAAATACGATTGCACAGTTTCCAAATTAAAGGGCCCAAGTGAAAGGCGCGCAGTGAAATATGAGGTTATATCGGCGCTCCATCCGAATAGTCGACAATTAACTTAGACGCAGATGTTTGAAATTCTTAATATCGGCACGGGACGTGTTTGAGGTGGTTTGAACTCGTAAAAACACGAATATATTTCATTATTTTGTAACGTAACAGGTTTTGGGACTCTTTATTCCTTGTAGAAGTTTTTTTAGTAAAAGCAATAATAAATCCGTAATTATTTTGTTTGGCGTATTGTCATCAAGTGTCGATTAAACATGAGTTTTGGTAAGGTTT
This sequence comes from Laothoe populi, assembly GCA_905220505.1. Lineage (NCBI taxonomy): Eukaryota > Metazoa > Arthropoda > Insecta > Lepidoptera > Sphingidae > Laothoe > Laothoe populi. The sequence goes on from HG992152.1 coordinate 7,712,855, forward strand.
AAATTTCATTTATAGACCAACTAAGCCTATCAAAGAGGTTTTAACATGCGCTATAATTGATTAGAAAAACAACATCGAATCCCTAAAATGCATTTTAAACTGCCTGAACTTCTACTATTACAATTGTATACTTAGTAATTTCGAAAATAAATACATGTTGCGCTTAAAAACGGTAAACTTAATAAATATATAGAGTAATAAGTATTGAGAATAATTCAAGTTAAATTAAACTTTATTTCTATAAACTTAAGATTAAAAACGCGTTGCACAGAAAAATGTAACGCTTTTATTATTTCACTCTCATAAAATGTTCATACCGGGCGCCTTATATGAAAATGTGTTCTTCAGAAGTAAACTCGAAAGACACCACAAATGCAATCGTATACCCTACATAAGATACTATCTAAGCATATTACGTTTCATATTATTTTCAACCACAGATAAACATGTCCCATATAAGATTTTAGCTTTTTCGTATCGTATGGGAATCTTGGCTCTGTTAACATTTAGCATATTATTATTTATTAGTATTTAGTACTGACATCATTAATACAGACACATACATATGATGATGCCAACCACACGGAGTATCTATGTACTAACATTCCTTATTACCTCAGCACGTTTGGTAAACGTCTATGTGTGTGTTATTGCATGCAGCTAACTTGTAATGCATGCCCGCTTCGCTAACTGTACTTATGTGCGTGCAATAAGGGTGGGTATGGACGCGATCCGCGGGGAGATAGCCGCGACAGCTGGCCCCAGCAGGTGCACCCCAAATCAACTGCTCGATGTACGACAGGCGCACTGCCCGCACATTTCTTCACTTTTTATACAACCTACTGAACCATGTACGTTCAATGCAACATTTATTGTTGACTTAACTATTTAAAGGCTTCGTAGTTTTATGTACAAAGCGATAACTTTCCTTTCATGTACAAGATATAAAGCGTGATTAGCATCGCGTACAGCCCGCAAACCTGTGTGCAACCCTTCCGTTCTGTGTACACGCCACTGGCAGTCGCGCCACGTCGGCTCGAAAGCTCGCTCGTATATCACATTTTTAATACGTAAAATGTACTAACGGCACTCCTCTCTCGTTTCAGAACAAGGTGGAATACTACGTGAAATGGAAAGGGTGGAAACCAAAGCACAACACTTGGGAGCCGGAGGAGAACATATTGGACCCGCGGCTGATACAGAGCTTCGAGCGAGGAGAAGAAGTCAGACGACAAGGGAGGAAGCGCGAGCGAGAGCACTCGCCGGTGGAGCGAGCGCGCAGCGGCTCTGAGGAGCGACAACCCCCGCCCGGCAAGCGCAAGGCAGAGGTGCTCTCCAAGGAATCTGGCAAAATCGGAGTCACCATCACTATGAGTCCGCCGGCGAAGCGCCACGACTCAACTAAAGTGAACGGGGGTAGAACACCACAGGTGACGCTGCCCCCTCCCGCTGCCGCACCCCCCGGCGGTGCACCCGCCCCCGCATCCCCCGCAGCCGAGGCGGCCGCGCCACGGACCGGTCCGAGACGAGCGCCTCATTCTCCTGAAGAAGCGGATACTCACATTCCTCCAGAACGGGAACGGCGCACCGACTCGCAACCTACGGCAACCGCGCCGGCCGAGCCGAAAGGCGCCCGCCCCCCACCCCTCGCTCCGCAGCCAGAAGACGAAGACTCATGGGGCGAGGCTCCCGCGACGGCAGCACCACCGCCCGCGCCTGCGACACGACGAGGCGCCGCTTACTGGATGGCACGCTCACCTGTGGCAGACCAGATCTTCATCACCGACGTGACTGTGAACCTCCAAACGGTCACAATAAGAGAGTGTCGCACTGAGAAGGGTTTCTTCAGATCTCGCGACTCCCGGCCCCTGGACGTGACGTAAAGCAGCGCCGCTATGTGAACTGTGTACCTCGATATTTGTACAGTTAGTTAGCTAGTATTTATTTAGTTACGACAAAGTGTTAAGACCCTTGGGAGCGTCCCCGAGTCCTCAGTTAGGCCTAAATTAACAATAGTGTAACGTCTAAGTATGTTGACATTGTTAGAATATAGTTATAGTTTGTTGAAAATGTTACGGAGACTTACAAATTATATAAAAATACATAAATATATTACATACAATCTGAGCGAATTTAAAAGTCTGTAACGTTTGTGACGTACTATAATTAAACAGGACCATGAAGTCAACACTCCGACAAAATTATTGTCAATTGTTAAAAATTAGATACTATATTTTATATGTTGAATTTATAACAGAAACGAAATGTACCTCCGCGTAAGTTACTGTACCTTTGTAGTGTGACAAAGACCATAATGAATGCGAATGACAGTTGGTAAGAATCACCAGAGGCTTGTTTGTTTGGCGTTAGTTTTCGAATATGGCAACATTCATTAAGATCTTTGTCAGACTACATTATAAGTGGGCTGTTCCAAACCACCTGTAAAAGCAAAACTACGTAATGGTTCACATTATTTATTTTTTGTTGTTTAATTTATTTTATTTATTTGGCACAGAAACAGGCAACATTAACATTACTGCTACTTACGAAAACTCTATTAACAAATAATTATTATTTGTTGTAGTAAGTATTGATAATCCGTCAGTATAGAAAATTTCGTGAACTAATTTTACAGACGTTTTTACGATCACAGACGGTTTGGAACAAAACGCCTTAAATATAAGATTTTTGTCGGTCGCCAGTATGTAGGTAGTAGAGGCCGACATAAGTTTAAAAGCATAATTGCAAACATGATCTTTGTCTATGGACAATGAGTATGTCAGCCAGAGTGAATAAAGCATACCAACGACATGCAGACTTGTGCATTGTCTGTGAAGTCTTAACAGTACGAAAAACTAAAATTCCTACCACAGACAAAAGCCAGAATTTTATATTTATTTAAGGATAACATAATAATTATTATTAATATATTTGGCTTTAATGGTTACACTGTTAGTACTTCACAGACATTCATGCATACTTCCATAGGTATTGTATGAATCTCTTATTTATGGTAATTCTATGAGATACCTATTGCTATGTTTCTGTATCCGTTTTATGTAATGTCAATCCTATAGCACTGTTAACACATTTTAAACCAAGTTTCATACAATTTTATTATGCGCAAATAATTTACCAATAGTATAATGCTATTTATATCTGATATTGAAGTAGAAGTGGCTGTTTGCCAACATTTTGTACTTATTGTTAGTGAAAAGCAATTGTGTTATTTGTCTTATTTAATTATAATGAAATCTGAACCCAGTCTAATATGAAGTAAGTAACGGTAAAATTTATTTCTACATAAACATTTTAGGTGTATATTTAAATGGTAGCAATTTTTTACTTTTTACTGTTGGTTTATTAAATGAACTGATTGTTTTTTTTATTACTGTACATAAATACTTTGTGCTAATAAATTATTATTGATATAATTTAATTTTAGGATTGAACAGGATTCAGAACGCTGTTTTGTGTTCCTATTTGTTGTTATTTTGTTCCTGATTATATTATTATTTGGATTTGTGTCCTATTAATTCATTTGTATGTTTATTATAAATGCATTTCGTATTTAGCAAGTGATTTTTTGTAAATATTGTAAATATAATAGCTATAGAACACTTGTTTTGTAATGTGATAGACCTCTCACATTGTAGTATGTAAATAAATGAGAATGAATTAGATACCTTTTTTATTTATTATAATTTTTTTATTCTATAAATACGAACGGGGATCCTGATATCACAGATAGCCTGGAACCGTTGGGGCAGCGGAGAGACTTCGGGTGTCTCTGCTTGTTCTATCGTTTGTTCCATGGGGAGTGCTCCGAGGAACTGTTTAAAATGGTGCCTACATCTCCATTTTATCATCGCACCACCCGACACCGCAACAGAGTTCATCCATACCACCTGGAAACGATTCCGTCTAGCACGGTTCGTTTCCAGCGTTCATTTTTACCACGTACGTGCAAGCTCTGGAATGAACTCCCTGCTGCGGTGTTCCCTGAGCGCTATGACATGTCCTTCTTTAAACGAGGCTTAAAAAGAGTAGTCCTTCAACGGTAGGCAGCGGCTTTGCTGTGCCCTGGCATTGCAGAAGTCTATGGGCGGCGGTGACTACTTACCATCAGGTGGCCCGTCTGCTCGTCTGCCTATCAAGGCACAAAAAAAAACGAGTATAGGTTAACATTCTTGTTAATAGTTATAAATGTAATTTTTTTATTTGATATGAATTATTGAAATTATTTATCTATTATTATTATTTTTCTATGTTGCATTATTCCTTTTCTTTCCATGTGACTGCCTCTGTGCGTTATCATGCGTTATGTATGACTGCTGTGCTAAGGCTTCGGGTTCGATCCCCGGGTGAAGTCATATGGGGTTTTTCTATTTACAAATACTCGGTATTCGCCTGGAGTCTGGACTTGTGCTCGGTATTGAAATAGGCTCGCCCCCTGTCACATTATGGGACCATAATAAATTCTGCGGAAAGCGGGTGTACTCGTTACACATCTGCCTACCCGTTCAGGGATTCCAGGCTCATATGTATACTTTCCATGATATGATTTGACAGCCTCCGTGGCGCAGTGTGCGAGGAGCCGGCTGTGAAACGACAGGCCGTGGGTTCGATTCCCACATCGAGACAAATGTTTGTGCCAAAGACAGACATTTATGTCCGGGGTCTTGGTGTTGTGAGACCGTGCGTCTCTCGTAGTCCCTGATACCCACAACACAAGACTCGTATCTTAGTGTGGGATCGGGGCTATGTGTGTGTCTGTTGGGTGTTATTTATTTATTTTTATGGCACAAAAAACTATAGGTAATTAGTTAAGCTAAAGTGCCATTTATTGCATTTAAATTTGTTGTTATGACATAGAACATATTGCAATATTAACGATGGTATAGTATAAGTATTAGCCTCTTTCACACCTGTATTATTTCACCAAATGAAAAGTCATGCTAGTATATGGGAAGGTATACTGACTAAAGGAATCATCTGACACGACAGATTGAAAATGGAGAATGTTTTCAATTCCAAAAAAAATCCAATCACACACTTTACTTTAACACTACACTATAATATCTATAATTCATAACAGTGGCGGCGTAGCATGGGTTGCTACCCGGGGCGGTTTTCTATTGGGCACCCTCAAAATAAAACAATAAATTCTAATCGAAGGGGGGGGGGGGGGGGTGTTTGTCAGAGGTCTAAATCCCTAGTGAATACATTAAATCCAAGTTTGTAACTTTGACGAGCGTTCGCACTGGGTTCTGGGTTTTTTTCGCAAAAATCTGGGTTTTTTTCGCAAAAATCTGGGTTTTTGAACCTCAACTGTAGATCCCACGGTCAAAACCGTTCAATACAAAATTGAAAAAAATAAAATATCACATATAATATGTTGTTTAGTATTGTCACGGCTGTAAAGTTTTTTTAAAAAATCATCACAATTAAAACATCGGATTCCTAAGTCTTCAAAGGCGGATTTTCGATCCACTGCGCGTCGTCGACGTTCGTCGCAGGCCCATATCCTCCCTGTACGGATGTCCCGTATGGGCCGAGTCCCTGAAAGCCCGCTGCGTCGCCTTGCTGCGCAAGCCGCAGCGTTTGGTGGCGCAGCGAATAGTAAGGGGCTACCGCACGGTCTCCCACGAGGCGGCCTGCGTATTGGCCGGCACACTCCCTTGGGAGTTGGACGCCAAAATCCTCTCGTCAGCGTTCCTCTGGCGGGAGGAGGCGTCAAGCCGCCGTCAGGATAGACTGGCCACGAGGGAGATTGCGGCCCGGTTTCACAGAACCGCCGTGGAGGAGTGGCATTCCAGGCTGGAGAGCCCGACTGCGGGCTTGAGGACTGTCGCAGCAGTGCGTCCTGTCCTAAAGAGATGTCTAGACAGGCGCCACGGGGCGCCGACGTTCCGACTGACGCAGGTATTAACGGACCATGGGTATTTCGGTTCGTTCCTGTGTCGGATCGGAAAGTAGGTGTCCGCCGTGTGCCACCACTGTGGCAACTGCCGCGAGGACACGGCCCAACATACGTTGGAGGAGTGCCCAGCCTGGGAAGAAGAGCGCAGCGCTCTCAGAGCAGTCGTTGGAGGAGACATCTCGCTGCCGGCCGTGCTGTCGTATGGTCACCAGCCGGAGGTCCTGGCGTGCGGTGGCCCACTTCTGCGAGAACGTCATCTTGCAGAAGGAGAGTGCTGAGAGGGATCGGGAACGATATGATCCCTCCCGCCGCCAGAGAAGACGTAGGAGGCGCCGGGTTGACGACTGACTGGCGTCTCCCGCCCTGTGGAATGGGGGCGTTTGAATTCCACCACGGTAACCCCTGCCTGTGGTACGAGGCGACAAATAGGGCCCATCGGGGGTCGTGGGCGCGCAACGGGGGGCTGTCAGCCCGTATCGATGCACTCCCAAATTCGGAGTATCGTGCGACCCCGAGATGGACGGCAGCGTGGGTGGTAAGGCCTCGTTCGCTGTCATTGTTCGGTGCGCGGGGGCTCCTTAGCCCTCCATGGAGATGAGCTGCTACGCGGCACCGCGCAGAGGCGATTCTGGCTGCAATTCTAGCACTCCTTAGAATACCCCGGGATCGCTCCGCAAGCGCCGAAGAAGGCCACCACGGGGTTTTAGCTGGTAGTGTCGGGTGGGGTGTACATAGGGGATAGGGACTCGGTCCAGCGGCAGCACGGATAGCCATCATCCGGGCGAGTGGGATGCTGGGTCGTAAGACCGGCTAGTCCAGTATACCCGTTTTATTCTTATTCCGCTTCCTCCCGGAACGGGCGGCAGTAATAAAACGCTTACCCCGGACAAAAAAAAGGCCCGTATCCTCTTTTCTGTCGCGACATATGATATATTTCTTTCACAGCAACCAAGTCCATCACATGTTGTATGCGCTCTATTATTTGTCACCCCCATTCATTACCACGTCCACGATCCACGACCGCTTCTTGAAAAGAAATTCTGGCAGCTTCCAAGTGGCGCCTCAGTCCTAAAACTTCCAAAATAATTTCCAGTGCAGAAAATTCATCATAGATTTTGTCAGAATTGGAAATGTACCACGAAGTTTGCGTTTGTTGAGCAGAACTTAAGGCTGAACAACACCAAATGTTATGAGAATGACATTCATTGCCTTGTAACTATGATCTATGTCTCCGTGAAATCTATTAAGACGTTCTAAAATAGCTCTCTGCAGCTCTTCTGGCAATCTTAGTCCAGCATGTTGGGTCATTTCTCCTGGCCGCCCGTGCCGTCCTCGTCGGGCATATGAGATGCGCAAACAGCGACTGAGTTATCACCACGTTGGCACCCCTTGGTGCTTGGTACCCGGGGCGGACCGCCCCCACCGCCCCCCCCTTACGCCGCCACTGATTCATAAGTATATTTACTACGTGAAATCATAATAAATTTCGTGTTGAGTTCAAAGAAGGCGCATACCGTACAATTAAAAAGGCGCAAATATAATACAAGTTCACATAGCGCATTCAATGATAATATTTATTATTAATCAATAAGGTTGTAGGCCCAGTGTATAAACGCGAGATAAATTAATTGGTTGATTTGTGAAATTTGACCCTTTTTGTATCATTAAGTAATGTATTTCAAATGAGGTGAGGGTTCAATTGGATTTAAATTTAAAAGCAATTAGCATAATTCATTCGTTCATTCTTCCTTTGATTTAATAATTATTTACATACTATGATAGTGTGGACTCAAACTAAATTAACGATTATATAGTGTAACTATGTAGTAACTTTATTTAAAACCATAGTAAAGTTCCTAAATTTATTTATTCATTAATTCAACACACACAGTTATTACAGTATAAACCCAATAAATAAAGAATCACATAAGAAAATGCATTACAATTTAACAATGCCATATTATTAAATAAATAATAATATTATATTTGGATTAATTAACAAACTCGTAATCCCGAAAAGATAATGCGCGAAAAAATATTACTAATGCTTCATTTGGCAGTCGCCGGGTAGGAATAACGGAACGTAACAACCTTATACTTTTGACAGTGACAGATGTGCTCGATCGAAGTTGGCTGAGAAATCTAACGATTTGTTGACGAATATCTAGTAAATCCACCTAAAATCCATGTGTTGACTACATTTCGGCGGCGATTTATAAATCAAACTATGGAGTGGTCGAAAGACAAGACGTTGAGGTTGATAGAGTTGTTACAGATGAATGCTACTTTATGGAACCCTTCATTGTGTGATAGCCGGCGCGACAAACAAAAGCGCCGAGAAGAAATGCGAGCAATCGCCGATATATTAGGAATATCTATCCCGGACGCGGCAAAGAAAATCCAACATCTCCGTACGCAATACAACAGGGAGTCTGCGCGAGAAGCCAGAGCTAACGCGGACGATCCTAACGACAAATATATTAGCAATTGGTATGCTTTTGAATACTTGCACTTTTTGAAAGACTCCAGCAAGCCATACAGAGTTTTCCATTTCGTAAGTATAAAATTTTTGATAACAATCAAACGGTATATCATAGTTTTTATATTGAATAATTTGTTAAAATTGTCAATAACTCTTAATTTATTGTGTATGGTTTTGTCTAGAACTCGGGACCATACTATTACATAGATTTTATAGTATCATTCTGTATTTTCGGTTAACATAATCCATATTGTTGAACTATTATATACTACACAAAAATATATTTTTTCTATTAGATCTATCAACACTTTATTGTCTGCACCACTGTTGTAATAAAATAATAAACAAATCCTTTGCTATGTACAATTTATAAACATGTAATGATGTACAGTATATAAATATAAAATGGAAAAAAGAGTAAAAAATTTAATTTTTATTGTTGTTAAAAAACTGTCAAAAAGCAAGTTAAAAAAATGTATTTATTCTAATTATATCTACATATCATCACAATCTTTGTTGTCAATTTTTATGAAATTATTTTTATGTTCGCCAAATTTATACTATTTTATTCAGCTTTACATACATGTTTTTCTTGTCATACTGCATTTCCAAATTCCAGGAGGAGAACCGGGATGTTACTGGCCCCCAATCACATATAGACACCACCATAAATGAATCCAAGCTAGTAAGTGCATCTCCACCTCTAAAAATAGCTCGTACAGACAACCTGCATTCAGTGAAATCAGAAATACTTTATTCACAAACACCAAGAATTAGAGATGAATTCACAGTGTTTGGAGAATATGTAGCGAATGAGCTACGTTCTTTGAAAGGAGAGAAGAACTTGTTGGTGGCAAAGAAAAAGATACAGGATGTAATATTTGAAGTTAAAATGGGTATGATATGCGAACCAAGAGCTGATCAAGGGACTGTGTGTACGGTATTTGCTCATACGTCACAAGCAGCGCACAATACAACAGCCATACACAATGGAAAACTCTATACACCAGTGATAAGCTCCCCACCTCATATAGAACAGTTGTCTACGACCCACACAACACCAACAACAGGCATTAGCGAGATAATAATTAACGGTGCATGTCATTACTCAAATTTTAAGGTAGACGCACAATAGCAATGCCATCCACTTCCTGATGAGGAAGTGGATAAAAATGAAGGATACGCAATAAGACATTAATGTATTATGACTTCTGTTTTAGTGTTTTTTGTATGTAATAAGTAGTATAAGATTTTAGATTCGTCAATCTAGGGGAATATTACATTGAAAAATATTAAAACATATCCTTTTGTATTATATAAAAATAAGAAATTAGTATAATTATTGTCTCTTTGTGTGCTATTTGACACATTGTTATTAAATTTACACATAAATCGCTTGATCTCAACTAATTTTCAAAAATTAAGTAATAGAAAATTAGTATTATTTGGTGCCATTTATACTTAATGATTAAATACTAGTAGTAAATAGTAAGCAAATTAACTAAAAAATTGAATATTTTTATATGTTGATTCCAACACTATAGTTGTAGGCAGTAATACGTAATGTATTGGTAATTAAAATAATATATTACTGGGGCTTATTTGAGAACACTGCCTATATAAATATCTTTTATACAGGCATTTCTGCCCATGGGCCTCTGTAGGTCTGCAGATTGTAGATCTCACATGACAGATGCATGTTTCAAACTTATGACTCATAAGTTCTAAGTCGAATGTGTACCATGGGGATTGTGTTGAAACCCAAGACCTATAATGAAGCCCACACCAGGCTATTGCCACCTTTAATAAAAAAAAAAATATATATTTTAATCACTTCAAAAAAGATTTTTATTGGATTTGTTGTCCAACTTGTCTTTAAATCCATGAAAGTGTAAAATATTGTGGTTAACAAATTACGCTTTAATAAAGGATTTAGAAGCATGTGTAAATACAATCTAGCTGGTACTTTATGTATCTAATGATCCGTTTAATGTATATTTAATTTATACTTACGTTAGTTTATGTAATAAGTAAAACTAAATCTGAACTCTACATATGAAAATAAATTTTTGTTATAAAATCGGTGGTACATTATTTCTACCTTAAGCCATAGTATAATAGCTCTGAATGTTAGGTTCATATTTATTTTAGTAATGACCAAAAAAGTTACCGACAGCTACGAAACTTTATTGAGTCGTACGCCCGCGAAGGGTTCTGACAAAAAGGGCTAAGTCTGTATTGAGAACGAGCACAGGGCATAGTCCTTTACCTAAGTTATCTACCGACAAACCTTATTAATCCTACGAAAGACAGTTCAAAATTTATAGTTGACATACTTTTATTACAAATAATTAACGTCTAAGTTCACGTGACAACTCCTTCACTTTCATAATCCTCTGTAAAGTGATTTATTTATGAAATAATAATTATTTAGAAAATCATCTTAGGCATGACAATAACGATTGTTTATAAAACATATTTTCTGATGTCATTGAAAGTGTATTCACATAACATAAAAGGTCTTTTGTTAGCTCACTATTTAAGTAAACCCAATGAGTGCGACTGAAGAGTACATGCTGATATCTATTGATATAAAGCGATCGTTGGAGTATGAACCGAGGTATGGGACATAATACGTAAAATATGTTACTGATATATTATATACTTGTGTATTGCGCGCGATAGCAGTATTGTTTCTGCGTGAGCAGCCTACAAAATATTTAAACATAGCTGATAAAATACTCCCATATAAAGCTTTTCCCGTTACAATAGTGTTTGAGACCAGTAGCTGTGGGAACGCCAAGCAGTAAGTTTGACCAAATCTTTTTTTATGTTATTTCTACCAAATAGTAACATTTTATCGGAGAAATATGTTTTCTTTTATAGTCTATCGCGACGCACAAATTGTCAGTGTCACTGCCCTTTAACCTTTTGACACTCAGCTGTTTGTATAATGCTTTAGAATTGTTTACGAAATTATTTATCAAACTTATCGTTTTTTACAGAACCATGATTGCATTCGTTATTATGTTAATATTTTCTATAACTAACGCTAGTTTACGACATGGCCATCAGTCAAACTCTCTAGTGGTGGACAAAGAATATTTCAAGCGATATGCTCCCAATTGGGATGACCTCGATACCCGGCCTCTGCCAGAATGGTATGATAGAGCCAAAATAGGAATATTCCTACATTGGGGAGTTTATTCAGTGCCTAGTTTTGGATCCGAGTGGTTTTGGAGCAATTGGAAAGGTATATTTCTCACAACATAATACTGAATCATATTAATAAATAAATGTTCGTATGATATCTAACGATACACATAAACATGCATGTAATTTATTTGCAGGCGGCAAAGAAAGATATGAAAACTTTATGACTAAAAATTACCCACCAGGATTTACATACCAAGAGTTCGCTCCAATGTTTACAGCGGAATTTTTCGATCCTGAGAAATGGGCAAAACTGTTCGCCAAAGCCGGAGCCAAGTAACTTATTAAATAACTACTAGCTGTACCTATTTTGGCTACGAGATAAACTGTTGTATTTTTCCAGGTACGTTGTTCTGACTAGCAAACATCATGAGGGCTTTACTCTTTTCCCTTCAAAGCGGTCATTTAGTTGGAACGCGGTCGAAGTCGGACCTAAACGAGATTTGGTTGGAGACTTAGCCAGAACTGTGCGTGAGGAGGGTATGAAGTTCGGCGTATACCATTCCTTGTACGAATGGTTCAACCCTATATACGAAGAAGACAAAAGCACGAATTTCACGACCCAAACCTACGTCGACACTAAGTTATGGCCTGATATAAAACAGCTGATTAATGATTATAAGCCGTCAGTGTTATGGTCAGACGGAGACTGGGAAGCTCTTGACACGTATTGGAGATCGACAGATCTTCTAGCTTGGCTGTACAACGACAGTCCAGTCAAAGACGAAATCGTCGTCAATGACAGATGGGGTATAGGAACTTATGGAAAACACGGTGATTTTTACAATTATGAGGATAGATACAATCCGGGTAAGTGCAAAAATACTGTCCCAGTTATTTGTATAAAAGGTATTGTTAATATATGAATACTCCGCACATTTTCAGGAAAACTGTTAAAGCATAAATGGGAAAATGCTTTCACAGTAGATGGTCAATCCTGGGGGTACAGAAGAAATATAGATGTAAGTGAAATTTTGACCACCGAAGAGTTCTTTGAACAAATTATATCTACTGTCAGTTGTGGAGGTGAGACATTTGCATAACTCCTAATTTATACTCTTTATTCGTTTATTAATAATAATTTTGTTAGCAATGAATTGCTCTATTTCCCAGGTAATGCCCTGATTAACGTAGGACCTACTAAAGAAGGCACGGTCGTGCCGATATTCCAAGAACGCCTGCTTTCTCTCGGCGAGTGGCTGGCCATAAACGGTGAAGCTATCTACGACACATCGCCGTGGATCTCTCAGAACGACACATTGAACGGGGACGTTTGGTACACGTGCACTAAGACTTCATACAATGCCATGAATCCTATCGCAAAACCGAGCAGGTTGGATACTGTAACCGCCATATACGCAACGTTTCTTGAATGGCCTACTGATGGCGTTTTGACTGTTAGAGATATCACAACGCATATGCACAGCGGGAACTATCGAGTGCAGATGTTAGGCGGCAACGAGTACTTGAACGTGAGTGCATATATCATTATCAATTGGTGTCAGTCCACTAGACATAGATCTCTAAAGTAAGGTCACTACAGTATGCCACTTAGTTCGTAACAACTGATCAGCGAAGTTATCGAAGAATATGATTGTAGAACTGCTAAACCATGACTTTTTAAAACACAGCGCCTCTAGGGGATAACCCCTAGAGAAATTAAGTTTCTTACATTAGTGAGAAACTAAATTTGGTACTGTAAGAACGAAACATGTAAAAGGTTCGTTTATCGTAACTTTTTGACATAAACTCTAGGTTGGTTGGTTATTGCTAGAACTAGGAGATTTGCTTTAGTTTAGTTCATACGACTTTGCAAACGTAATAGGGTCTCTTAATGCTATGTGGAACGAAATCTGAATTTATGCAAATCGGAATATAATTTTTTTAAATATAATTACAATAGCCAAATATTATCTGGGCTCGGTTTTCGGAGCACCCTTTTTAAATAAATGAATAATGGTTTATCTTGAAACACCTTATATACATACTTGAATGTGCTCGGTTATTGGATAGTTACTGGTACAGTACCTTGGTCTGATAATGTTGTCAAAGTAATATGTTTATCGATTGCATGCCAATCATTTCATACTCGTCCTTCGCCTAAATAGTTCAACACGTATGTTGAAATTGTAGTAGAGTATTGTCTTGACATTAGAGCGTACTATTAAAGGTAAATTATTGCTAAGCGTTATTAATCGTTTAATATGCTTTTTTTTATCCAGACAGGCTAAAATTCATACCTATCTTTTTTATCCTGGCACGACAAAGTGACCACACTGCACCTGATGGTAAGCAGCGCCGTCCAATTAGAGTATGGAGAAGCGAGAGGCAATCTATCCCCCGCTAACCACAATCATACCGGCCTACTCCTTCACACTACGCCATGGGCAAGAAGGTGAAGAAGCGGTCGAGGGTCTAGTGTCAGAGTACTCAGAAGGCCGTAAAAATGCGAAACATCGTACCCCAACTCTAGACCCCCGACAAAAACCGGATGTACACTGGCTGATCCTGGAACGCGGCACACTTGCGAGTGCCACTATGGCGGGTTCTACACCCTGTGTACGGTGGTCGCTATCCGGGCGGATATGAATATCCTACCACCAGCAAAATTCTCTTTTTTGTATTTTTCTTCTGTCTCGGAATTTTAAATTAATTAATAGTATTTTGAGGGCAAGTGTAACGCAGATGCTCTCATCATGCCTAAATTATTAACTAAACGCTAAACAAAGTTCACTTGGTATGGGGAAAAATTTCATTAAAGATTTTTTTTCCGTTGTTACATTAGTTAATTCCATTTATTTAGAATAAAAACATTATTTATCCACAATTTATTACCTTAGGCATAGTAACACTACTATTAATAACTTATGTACTAACAACACGATTGTCTCATTATAGTGGCGAATCAGTGAAGGAGACGTCAATATCCAGTTACCGGACAAAGCCGAGGTGAAATCAGAACATGCCTGGTCTTTGAAAATTACTTTGAAATAAAATTATTATTTTAAAAATCTGCTATGCTTGCGTTTTATTAAGTATAGAGTAACATTCTTCGTCCTTACTTTATATAAAACTAGTTGTTGGCCGCGGCTCCGCCCGCGTAGTTGTTATTTTTGAAAGAAAAGGTATAGGTATAATCCATGGAGACATCTTAAGCCATTACACCTTTCTATATTTTGCTATCCCGTAGGAACCGTGCATTTTTTCTGGATAAAAATAGCTTATATCTTTCTCTAATCCCTGAAGTGGTAGCACAATGCAAAAATTCATGTCGATCCCTTACTCTGTGATAAACAAAAACTATCCCGCGGGAACCGTATATTTTTCCAGCACAGAGAGATAGCCTATGTGCTATTCCCGACTATAATCTATCTCTGGCCAAATTTCAACCAGAGGGGTTACTCTTGACACACGATTCCGATTTAAAATTCGGATTGGGTTCGAAAACGGTACAATTGGCACTCTCGAATGCAGCTCCAGCGCACGATTATACTGAATATGGGGGAATTTATAGTAACTAAATGAAATAGAGTATTTACGATAGCTAGGTCGTAAATATTCTATTTCATTTATTTGACTGAGTTACGAATTCCAATATCTTCTAAATTGAAATTGAAACTGTATCGAGTTCGAGATTGGAATTGATTTCAAGAGTAGGCCTACAGATCCGTTCAGCCGTTCTGGCGTAATTGAGTAACAAACATCCATAATAATAATAATAATAAAAGTGGCGAGTGGGCAACGTGATGGGACCCTAAGGGAGCAAATGATCGTTGTATAAAGTCCAGTGACACCTCTCCACTCTTTAGCCGCTCAAATGATGTTGCTCCTTTGTCGCTTTTTCTAACGACTATTTTGGGGAGCCCATTTACCTGAGTTGGCGAGTCACCACCTGCCTATTTTATCCGTGTTATTAACATAGGTCAGGCAGGTGCCATAGTCCTTTCCATAGACCCAATTACCCAATCCACTAACACCTCACCTCAATAAACCAACATAACTTTTTATCCATCCATACAATAGTCCTACACCACCCGGGGGTTGTCCTTGGGTGCATTTCTATAGTGTATACAGGGATAACCGTCGGCTGGTGACACATCACAAAAATAAATTAAAATTGTCTAACGGGCCTCTACGTGTTGGCTTCGGCCCCACGAACGCCTTCCAAATGTCCGGGACTCTATAGTCCCGTGATTACGGTGTGACAAACATAATAATAATAATAATACATTTATAATATTAGTAGGATTTATGATCGAAATGCGATTTTGATAATCTGTTAAGTAGGTACTATTGGAAATACGAAGGTTCATTGGTAAATGATTCCTAATGTTGAGCAATAATAATGGAGTATTGAACAAATCTTACATAACCTTACGAGGGCACTCAGGCTTTCAAACTAGGAAAAGAAATATCAAAGGAAAGTCGGGGAAAGTAGAATAGATATGAGCTAAACTGCAAGTTCCTGTGTTATTACAAAAACAAAAATAACACGACTGCCTCGGTGGCGCAGTTGTAATTGCGCATGCGTTACGACTGATGTGCTGAGGTCTCGGGTTCGACCCCCGGGTCGGGTAAAGTGATATTGGGTTTTTCTATCTAGAAATTCCTCAGTATTAGCGATTACATCGGGGATTACAGGCGTGAGTGTATATGAAAAATAACACAAGTTTACATTAAAATAGTTTTTAAAATATTCCATATAAAACGTATCGTAAAGTATATTTATCTTCTGACGGACTGACCAGCCCAGTCTGCCCCGTGATCATGAAGGCTGTAAAGGTTTCGAAACTGAAAAAGTAAAATAAACCGCGATAGAATCCTTAACATTAGTTTTATTTCAATGTATAATATTCGCGTAAACATAAAAAAACCTTGTTGTATTTACATTGACAAACCAAAATAAAAATTATTGGGGTTAAAAACATCATTAGTCTGTGAGATATCCCATATAATCATGTATAATATAAATAATTATAAACAATACAGAGTGCACAAGCAACTAACCGCTATAAACTGATAAAACGTATTGTAATTACAACAAATAAGTTGTTTTTCACTACGATCCACCAGTCTGTACCCTGATTTTAATGCACTGAGTAAAGACAAGCAATTTATGTAAACAAATTATTTTATTATCAAGTGACAAATCCAGCAAATACTAAAAATAGTGATTCTTATGGCTAAAAATATTGTGAAATAAAAAATTAACACTTATAACTAACCGACCTAGCTATCAATGTGTTTTAAACGGGTGGTTCGTAAATAATATCGTTTTCCTTATATATTTCCTTTTATTATTTATATGTAAGCTTCAAATATAGAGTTCTCGTAAATAGGTAAGTTATTGTTATGACCCCAATAGCAGTAAACTTTTATTTTATATTTATAAATGTGAATCAATGTGTATAATAATATGTGGGTCGAGTTTCCTATTATTGTCGTTAAAGTTGTGTGTAGCGAATATCAAGCACCTTGATTCATTTGATACAAACTTTTAACAAAGAACGGCTTAACTTAAAATTTTTGTTATAAAACGTAGTTAATTATTTTCCTATAACTGTACTGTTGTGTAATAAGTAAAATAATAATTTCTGTTTATAATATAATCATTTGCTTACTCAATGACGTCATCGCTGAGAGTCTCGGGTCTATAAAATATTCTTTTAAAAGATAAATATATGAAAGGTCAAAGTTGGGGACAAACGTCGTTCGGGTTGTCGATAAGAGTGGAGGGAACGAACTGACATCATTAGCTGTTGCAGACATTATAGCTATAGGAGTGAACAACTATCATAATTTGTAATGTCCTTTGATATTGAGTTTATATCTTGGCAACCGTGATGATTGCTGAACTTTCGGCGAAAGGCTCCAAACATTACCTAAGTACCTTAGATTTGACAAACCACAAATCCTTGCCAAAGAACACCGATTCCTACCTAGGATGATTCACGAGGCTTATGAAATTAAAATACATCTAAATTTTAATAGAGAAGATGCATGGAATCTACAATGGCCTGGGATTTGGCCTGGCCAATTATACGTTTAATTAAATCGAAACCCAAAAGTACCAACTCAGACCATAAGACACTAAGCTCTTTCTGCTAAGATTATAATAAACTTTAAAATAACCTATATTGAGACTAGAAACGTTCCACTATCCTATGGTGTCGATATACAACCCAATTCGCTCCATAACCAAGAAGCCTGTTAAGTTTTTGAATCATCGGGACAAAGTAAAAATAAATTGCGATAAAATTCGTAAAATTAGTTGACCTCGAAGTGGTCTACGTATTCCATAAACCTATACAATCAGTGTTTGGTAAAAAGCTTATCTCAGACTTTTATATCATAAGAATTATAACAGATTTATTAAGGACGTTAATTTTTTTACTACATACGTATGCCTATGGGATTTCTCATGACATTTGGAATTCTAGATATTCATCTAATAACAGGAAAAACTGCAAATGTGTAGGTCTACAAGTTCTTGAAATATAGAGAGGTGGAAAGTACATATCTCGAAATGATTTGTTAATATATGTAAATTGTTACAATTTTGTAGTCTTTTGCTTTTCTGAACTTGGCTGACCCACTAGTATTTGTCGGTATTCATTTTGGTTAAACGGGCTGAGAGCAAAGCCATTATTTAATAAGAGTTTTTAGTTTTGTTTTAATATCAGAAACATTTATTTTCACAGAACCATGAGACTATTATTCCTTGTGGTATTAATAACACTATGTGAGTCAAAGTTAAAACATGATCGCGTATTAGATTTAGAATATATTGTAACAGTTCCTAAGAGGTATGAACCCGATTGGAAAGACCTGGACACCCGCCCACTACCAGAATGGTACGATAAAGCCAAAATAGGAATATTCTTGCATTGGGGTATATACTCGGTGCCTAGTTTCGGATCTGAGTGGTTTTGGAATTATTGGAAAGGTATGTTTCATAGTTATTTAAAACATCTTACACTATTCAACAATGTTATGTAATTCTTTATTTATAAATTGCAGCCGGCATGGAAAAGTGTGACGATTTTATACGCAAACATTACCCACCCGGTTTTACGTACCAAGAGTTCGCTCCAATGTTTACAGCGGAATTTTTCGATCCTGAAAAATGGGCAAAACTATTTGCCAAAGCCGGAGCTAAGTACGACAATATCCACGTCTCTCACTGTTACAAAAAATAATTAATTATGCTCATTAAATGATTCCTTTGCAGATACATTGTACTGACGAGTAAGCATCATGAAGGTTTCACTTTGTTCCCTTCTAAGAAATCATTCAGTTGGAACGCGGTAGAAGTCGGACCAAAACGCGACCTCGTCGGTGATTTAGCAAATGCCATACGCGAAGAGGGCTTGAAATTTGGCGTATACCATTCCTTATACGAGTGGTTTAACCCAATCTACGAAGACGATAAGAGGGTTAGGTTCGCGACCCAAACATATGTCGACACTAAGTTATGGCCTGACATTAAACAAATAATTCACGATTACAAGCCGTCGGTATTCTGGTCCGATGGTGATTGGGAAGCTCGCGATACATATTGGAAGTCAACAGACCTTCTAGCATGGCTGTACAACGACAGTCCAGTCAAAGACGAAATCGTAGTCAATGACAGATGGGGTATTGGCATTCCTGGACGACACGGCGATTTTTATAATTACCAGGACAGATTTAACCCTGGTAAGTTTGAGCATTTTTGTTGTGTTATTACATGGGGAATTTCTAACCAACGCTATTTGCAGGCACACTTTTGAGTCACAAATGGGAGAATGCATTCACCGTCGACTCCAAATCATGGGGCTACAGAAGAAATATGGACATTAGCGATGTATTTACCATCAATCAGTTACTCGAGCAAGTTGTGCCTACGGTTAGTTGTGGAGGTAAGATCTCTTTACCCATAAATGTCTCATTTAATTTAGATACAAGTAATACCTTTGTTATATGATAAAAAATAGCATATTAATAGGGTTGAAATTTGAATTTAAATATTTTCGTTTTATGCAATGAAAACTTAAAGGAAACAAATATTGTGATATCTAAATAAAAGTTAATATTATTTTATCAAATGTTTTAGGAAACGCTCTGATTAACGTAGGACCGACTAAAGAGGGCACTATTGCGCCGATATTCCAAGAACGCCTGCTTTCTCTCGGCGAGTGGCTGGCCATAAACGGTGAAGCGATCTACGACACATCGCCGT
The DNA here is from genome assembly GCA_905220505.1 of Laothoe populi. Lineage (NCBI taxonomy): Eukaryota > Metazoa > Arthropoda > Insecta > Lepidoptera > Sphingidae > Laothoe > Laothoe populi. The sequence goes on from HG992152.1 coordinate 7,732,694, forward strand.
GGATCTCTCAGAATGACACATTGAACGGCGATGTTTGGTACACGTGCACTAAGACTTCATACAATGCCATTAATCCTATCGCGAAACCGAGCAGATCGGATAATATCACAGCTGTATACGCCATATTCCTCAAATGGCCAACAAATGGTATTTTAAAATTGAGAGATATCTCAAATTATATGAGCAGTGGAAACTATCACGTGCAAATGATGGGCAACAATGGTTATTTGAATGTGAGTTTATCAGAGTCTTGTCTTAAGATCGTACCACTGTCAATGTCGAGATTTCACTCTCACGATGGTCATGTGCGGCACTAGGTGCTGTAATGAGTTTTATTTCACAATCTTGCAATAAGGCAGCTTAACACACATTGAGCTGCTCTAATCTAATGTAATTAAATTAAAATTGTATTACCAAATATTGTTAACCAATGTTGAAAAAGAGCAACGCTAAAGTTTCTTGCCCGTTCTTCTCTAGCGAAACTGCATTCCGAACTGGCGGTAGAGTAAAAAATTGACTGAATCTAAATAATGTATAACATTTCATGGATTCAATAAATATTTGATTTTGATTTTGATTTTGAATGATCTTGATAATTTGCAGTGACTTTTTTATTAGGGACTTTGAAATTGCAGGGCTCATTTTAAAATCACAACTCACAGCAACTATTTTATTAAAGATCTGAATAGATTTATATTTTATTAAAGACAAATCACTAGTCACAAACGTGTAATGACTTCTCATTACACAAGGTGTTCCTAAAATGTTACTATTATGTTATCTTTTTTGTGGATACCTTTAACAGCCCGAGTATGTAATCTAGGACACTATAGTTTTTTTTTAACACCCAACAGTCACACATATAGCCCCCACACTAAGATACGGGTCTTATGTTGTGGGTATCAGGGATTACGAGAGAATTTCGGTCTCACAACACCCAGACCCCGGACACAAATATCTGTCTGTCACACAAATATTTGTCCCGGTGTGGGAATCGAACCCGCGGCCTCTGGTTTCACAGCGGGCTACTCGCCAACTGCGCCACTATTGCTGTCGATGTAGCAGTCAATGTTAGGATAAGACTAGCTATTGATAAAAAAAATCATAAAACGTAATTTAGCTATCAGATAAATTAAGTCTGTAGTGTTATTATTATTGTTGCCATATTTTTATGAAATACTTATATTTTGCATTTGGTTGTTCTAGTGGCGAATCACCGAAGGAGACGTCAATGTACAGCTACCGAACAAGGCCAACGTAAATTCGGACCACGCATGGTCCTTAAAAATTGTTTTAAAATAATTTTGTATCAACAATAATAAACTTTTTTATAAAAATTCAAATTGTTATTAAGTTTTACAAACTCAACAATGTAAATCGGTTGCAATCCTGCTAAGGTTCAAAATGTGGTGTTCGTCACTTGAATTGAGATTTTCAGGCAGTTCATTAATCCACCAGCTCCAGTATTTTTATCTAGGCTAGTGAAATTAGCTATCTTACCACTTGAACTAATGGTTGCTTGGAATTCGTTTATCACTTGGCCATGGCCAACAACCGTCGGGAAACATATCCGCAATTCCAAACATAACTAATAATTAAACAACGAATCCTATTTCTAAGATAGCTTCTTAGATCTATAATAGTATATGACTTGAACATCAATGCCACAGCTGGAAGAAAGGTTCTGATGAGGATGTGATCATATGCGGATTGGTTCATAATTAATTAAAATTAAGAGATCAGAAATTCCAAAGATATTAATGAAAAATAAAACCAAAATTAACGTCAAACAAGTGTATTCATTTTCATTAAAATGCTAAGTAAAAGTACATAATGAACTGACTTGTAAACAAAATTGTGCCGTGACACCAAGATCGTAAGAATAGCATAAGCTTCATAAAATGCAGTTTATAAAGTACAGTCAGCAGAAAGTTGCTGAACACTTCTAGTCCAACATGGCATGAAATATTGATAACATTTTCAACACGTAAATTAAAATTAAATATTATAGGTAGATACTGTTGGTTTGTGGAGGTACTCTGAGTCGTTATTTAACTCTGGGCGTCTATATAAAAAGTGAATGAAGTAATGGTACAAACGCTTTAGCTGCAGCGTTGAGGATAATATTTATTGTTATTATTGAATGTTTATTAAAGACGCTGAAAATGTAACGAGGTGACACGCGAATAGTGTGCATAGATTATTGTTTCTTTTATGATTTTCCTGCATAGTTAGAAAACATTTAAAGAAATTCTATGTGAGTGTTAAATTTAACTCATATTTCAGAATTTATACGGTAATTACCCAAACGTGCTGTACGGTAAATTATTTCCATAGCAATTATTAACAACTATTCATTGTTATCCCTGCTTCAGATTCAAATAACTAAACTAGGCGTATTTTATTGTCTAGAATTCAAATTTAAACAATAACTTATTTGCTGACTGTACAAGTGAAAAAATAGATCAATGACTGGGAGCTGCCAACGTCTGCATGATTCCTACATTAAAATTAGGTACGTATGTTAGAAGCCACATCACTACATGTTAAAGTCTTATCTAAAATCATGTTATTGTGGACGTTGGTAGTTCTTGGTCCGTGACGTTTACGATAATCACTAAAAGGGCGCTTACACACTAAATACATACTAATGGTTCGATGTAAAGTAAAAATAATCTGAAAGCACCTTATTATACTATTTTCAAATATTCAACAGTATTTATTTTATGAGCCTCCATGGTGCAGCAGGCGAGTAGTCGGCTGTGAAACGAGGCCGTAGGTTCGATTCCAGCACCGAGGCAAATATTAATGTGATCCAAACATAGTTGTTTCGGGTCTGGGTGTTATGGGTCCGTAGTCCCTTTTAGTTATTGATACCCCCGATTAATGTTTGACCTAGTGTGGGGTCAGGACTATGTAGGTGACTATTGGGTTATTTATTATCATATAGACTATTAAATAGTGAAACAATAGACACTTCAAAATAAACCTTCTTAACTTGAATATACTATTTTGGGAGTCCCCTTTATTGTCTTGATCACAAAAAAAGTGCTATCAGATTAATTTTCCTAATGAAATATAAGAGAATAGAAAGCTATCAAAGTATTGTCTTATTTAGTACATCGTAAGTTTTTCAACCATTTATACACAGTAAATACATTCATACAGAAATGGAAGCATGAGTATATTCATTAAAATATAGGTTACAATATGAATTGCTTTGATTTACAAAAATATTTCATCTCACTACGACGCTAATGTTTTTTGCTTTCGAGTTAACAGATGTTCAGTTAAATATTTTGTATACATAAATATATTTTGCAAGCTTATACAGGTTCTGCATGTATATTGTGTAGTTATTTACAAAAGCACATATTAAATTCGCCAAGCACCCATCAATTACACTCACAAAGCGATATTGTGGTTATATGCATAAAAATATACAATAATTTTCGTTTAGTTTAATATATCTTTAATCTTGGGCTTCGAAACATAATCATCTGAGCGCTGAATCTTTTTAAATTTCAAAGAGAATTGTCTAAAAAGCATACGCCAAGAGCGATTTTGATACCAGAAGATTCCACAAGCCTCGTTTTTTTTCTCCATTAAATAATTTGCAGTTCTCGATTAATATTCATACATAAGCTCATACATGTGTTCCTTAGGGGTAGGCAGTGGTACAAATAGTGGACTTAATGGTCGCCCAGCTTCCGTCCGTCCCATGATGTGATAGGTAGAGACAATATCGGGTACAAATAACCGTACAAATTTAATAATAATTTTAAATTCTAACGTGACACCAGGGATGATATTGATATTTTTTTATCAATAAATATCTTGTTTGACTATATATAAATACTCTTTATATACATATGTTTTTATTTAACGGTACACTAACCTTTACATGACACATTCAGACATTATCTTAGGCTTATTAAATAATACACTCCATGATTATTAAAATACATGTTTATCAAATAATTTTCAAATTGACCGGTTATAAAACTGACAGCTCCGTGGCGCAGTTGGCGAGTAGCCGGCTGTGAAACAAAAGGCCGTGGGTTCGATTCCCACACCGGGACCAATGTTTGTGTGACAGACAGATATTTGTGTCCGGGGTCTGGGTGTGGAGACCGAAGTCTCTCGTAGTCCCTGATACCCACAACACAAGACTCGTATCTTAGTGCGGGGTTATATGAAAAAAAACTTGGTATTACCGCAGGCAAAATTAAAAGTCAATTTAAACCTTAATTCTGATTCGGTATCTAGTCGATTTCTGTATTTCGTTTTTATCATGTGCCTGCCAGTCATCAAGACTGAATACGACAAGACGTAAATCTTGTCGCGAACCCCCTACCGTCGAATGGCGAACCCCACTTTGAGAAACCCTGGTATAGAGCATGGTTCCAGAAGTCAAAGTGCTTTGATCTCGAGTATGGCGTCATGAGTGTGCAACATCTGGCCGTACCTCGCCGAAGACTGGTTCTGATTAGTATTTTGGCTAGTTGTCCAAATGTTCTCTACCTCTCCATTGCCCAACGTGGTATTTATGGTGAATCTATAAACGTTCCCATCTCCTGGTGCGGTAGAGTTCATTGTTTTCGGGAAAGTAATTTTAGAATACGCAGTCAGGCCAATAGTAGTGTGGTACGTTGGCAGTTCTGTTTTTTTTTTCAAGGGAAATTAGTTTGTAGTACACCATTTTGTAATTGATATCTTCTTTGAGCTTTTTATAGGTCGATACAAATTATTTAGTAGAAATTCTTTGTACTATTCTGAATATTTCTCAAAAGTTATAAATTTGGGGTGTACAGTATACAATAAGAATAGCAATTATATGATTTTTAATTTATGGGTAATGAATTTGAAATCGAGGTCTGAATGTTCAATGCCTAAAGGTTTGTAACTATAGTTTGGAATGTTATTTAGTCCCATAACTTTATTATGAATAAGTATTTCTTAACTATTGCCTACACATTTACTTGAAAATATTTTTATCGAATACGAATAGGCAACGTACATTTTTCACAGTTTTATATTAAAGATTTATATTAATCTTAATATATTCTTATCACTTGATTCTTTTTAAATTATTTGGTATTTTTAACCGACTTCAAAAAAGGAGGAGGTTAACAATTTGTCCGAATCTTTTTTTTTTATGTATGTTACCCGATTACTCGAAGACGGCTGGACCGATTCGAGAAATTCTTTTTTTGTTTAAAAGGGTATACTTCCCAGGTGGTCCCATTGGCACCGAGTCAGGATCTGATGATGGGATCTCAGAAAAATCGAGGGAAACCCCCAAATGTCATAGAGACGCATAATTTGTTTTTCATTGAAGTCGGTGTCCTTTTTATGAATTAAAAAAAACTTTTACTTATAAGCCTTTACGGAAATCATGAACCAAATAGTAATATACCAAAAATCCTGTTATAACAATTTAGAGAAATTTCACTTCTAATGAAATTTTTCATATGTAATGTATTTAAATACTTAGAAAAGTTGCCATTGCTATAAAAGGGAACACAGTACATTTTAAATTCGAAATAAAGGCGTTACTTTTATTATTGCGTAGTGTTAACACTATTAATGACTACAATAAACTAGAAATTCCTAAATGTAAGCAAAGCTCGTCTATTATACGCTATGTGCTATATATACATAACATTTTTACATAAAGCATTACATATTAGCCGTGTTAAACTTACAATACAATATATTATGTATCACAATGTAAACATAAATATAAAAAGTTTACTTAAAAATATGTGAAAAGGTGTAATAGTACATAAAGTTATATATCATTCACGTCCATTTATATATCGAGAAGTAGTTTTAAAAATATACAAAGTAAATGAGACACGACTAAATTAGAAATCAGATGAAAGTACAGTCGATACTGGTTATCGCTTACGATAATCGATTAAGGATATATTAGAATCGATTAAATTATGGCAACATTATCAAACTAACCTTGAAGATAAGAAATGGTAAAGACACTCCGCACTTGAATTGGAAAAAGCGACAATCATTGACTGAATATCGATTTTTTTATTTACCGTACAAAGTTTCAGAACGCTATTATCGACTTTAATGTTATGGAAATAAAAATGGTTCTGGCTTGTATTTTACTCCCTACTTTTTTTTTATTTCCTCATAGACACGAGTGATTAAAGCAGGGTAATCAGTCAACGTGCCAACAACCCGGCTATCAGCTTGAGCTATGACACGGAGTGCAGCCGGTCGCGTTGTCGCAGCGCCTCTAGCTGCGGCAGTATCGATATATTGTCGTTGAAGTACTCCTCTAGTTGCGGCTGAGCGAGTATGGTGGCCAAGAATTGTTCCAAAGTTATCGACCATCCGTTATCTGAATCGTTATCTTTGGACGGGGAAGGTGATGGCTTCTGGCTCTCTTGCTCCGATTCTGTCGAGTTTCCGTTGGGATCCAGCTTTAAAAAAACATTTACATTGAGCATAAATACTAATTTTATTTGATAGTAATTCAGTCTCGTAGTAGGGTAGGTAATAGGCATTTCGAAGGTATGTGAAGTCTACCAACCCGCATTGGGCCAGCGTGGTGGACTAAGGCCTAACCCCTCGCATTAGTAGAAGAGGCCCGTACTCAGCAGTGAGACAATGTTAGGGCTAGTATTATTGTTATTAATAGGGTAGCTCCGAACAAACCGAAAAAAAGTTTTTGTGATACATAAAAAAGTTGACACGATTTTTTCATAAATATAATCAATAAGTTACATTACTTAAATCATATTATATTCCATAAAATAATTTAATAAACCCCCTAAAAATAAGTAAATAAGTTTTTCAAATCGGATACAAAGGTTAATTGTCAAATGACAAAGTATGCACGATATGAGTTATGACGTCATCACTCAGAATGACCATTACAATGCAGTCGTATGAGGGAGATAGTAATATGTTCCCATTACGCACCCACTTTTGTTCATACCAATATTGATAATTGCGACATTTATGAATCAATTTCGGTTGTTTTCGCGAAAGGGTTTCTTTACGATATACTTTTAGTTGTATATCAAATAATGTTTAATATTAAACACAGGAGACTATTGTATTAAATAAAATCAGTGAAGATTCTATATTAAATATTCCACAAACCTCAGCGGCATTCGGTTGTTTCGCGGCGGCTGCTAAGAACAAGCTGTCCTGTGAGATTTCACGGTACAAGTCGGGACGTTGAGGGTTCAATTCACCCAGCTGTAAGAGCAGTGTACCTGGAATATAACACCTTCATTTGCAGGATAACTGTACTACAAGTTGGTCAGAATGATTTACATAAACTTCATTTCCGAACTAGTCATATTTGCTGAAAAAAATATGTGTTTGAAGAATAAGTAGCGTAGTGTTCACGGAGATTATCATTATTAAGAACGGTCATTGGTTTTCTCACTGGATAAACCTTTTTAAGGATCTTCAAAAGCGGGGCACGATAATGCATACAGACAGCCTCCATAGCAGACGAGTAACCGGCTGTGATACGAGATACCGGGGATTTGATTCCCGTATCTAATTTGATCCATAAATATTAGTTTCGGATCTGGTGTTGCGGGGACCGTAGTGCCTCGTAGTTGTTGATGCCCACGATAAACGTTTGACCTAGTGTGGTCAGGACTAGATGTGTGACTGTTAGGTGTAATTTTATGTACACAGGGTGTAAAACCCGCCATAGTGGCACACGCAAGTGTGTCGCATTGCGGGATCAGCCAGTGTACATCCAGTTTTTCTCGGGGGTATTGCTATTGGGGTACGATGTTTGGCCGTTTTGCGGCCTTCTGAGTACTCTGTCAATAGACCCTCGACCTCTTCTTCACCTTCTTGCCCACGGCGTAGTGTGAAGAAGCAGGCCGGCATTGTGTTGAGTAGCAGGGGATAGACTGTCTCTCCCTACTCGATACTCTAATTGGACTGCACTGCGCTTACCATTAGGTGCAGTGTGGTCACTTTACCGTGCCAGTATAAAAAAAATGTATATCTTCAAATACAAGTATGGTAGGATATAAAAGGGTACCTGCTCTCACGACGGCCTCGTACAGTTGCAGGTTGTACTGCGTAAGGTCGTGCAGCACGGCCAGCAGCTGCAGGAAGTGTGCGCGGGGCAGGCGCGGCGCGGGGGGCGGTGCCGCCGACACACTCGCGCCGCCGCCGGGCGAGCTCGCGGGAGACCACGCGCCCCACGTCGCGCACGCTCGCACCTCGCTCGCAGAGTGTGTCGGCACGCCATCACACCATGCGCTCGAACCTGTGCGATTAACAGAACGACCTAAGCGACATTTTTGCATGCTCAAATTTCTTAACCTCTCATGTCTCAAAAGGATAACGGTGTTCGGAAGGAAAGGATAAAGGTTATAAGTAGGGAGTAAATACAAGCCAAAATGAATTTTATTTCCATAATATTCAAGTTATAAATCGCATATAAGAACGGTGAGTATTGCCAGTATTTGTCCTCTTGCCGGCAAGCTAATGATACATGACTGGTTAATCCCTGTGTCATGTGTGTGACCTTAAATACTTTTTCTTAAAGATTGATAACGCACCTATGATATGATGCATATGTTTATGAGCGGTAGTGATTATTTACCATCAGTTGACCCACTTGCCCAGTTGCCAGCGTCCGCAATAAAGTTTATAACGTGACATCCAACTGAACTAAAAAAAACTTACGCCTATAACGTTTGAGAACATGATCGGGATCAAGGTGATTAATGTTTTAAAATATTTTTTTATTTAAATCTGTGATTTTTATTCAAACATAAAGCCTTGGCTGTTTGGGATTCATAAAAGTCGATACTTTTGAAAGTTTTATTCCAACAAAAAAAATTAGTAACATTAAAACCATACATAATTAAAATGTACTGGATGTCGGAGCCACAGCTTCGTGGTATCTACTACCCCGGCCCGAACCAAGAGGTTCGCAAACTCGTATTTTTGCTGCACCATCAAGCTGTGGAACAGTTTGCCAGCTACCGTGTTCCCTCCTTCCTATGATCCTGGGTCCTTTAGGCGTAGTGTGAAGAAGCTAAACAGCAGGCCGGCATGATTGTGTTGAGTAGCGAGGGATAGACTGTTTCGCTACTCTATCTGGAGGTGAAGTGTACTAGTGTGTAGTGCACTGTGCTTACCATCAGGTGCAGTGTGGTCACTTTGCCGCGCTAGAATAAAAAAAAACCCGACTAAGTTATATAGCGCGTATTGTACGATAAACTACATATTCAAGCATCATTACTGACCGCTTTGCGTGTTGGTGCTGTCACTGGACTTCTCCATGTTGCCGTCATCGCACACCTCGCTGATCGACCGCTGCAGTGAGGATGTAGCGTCCGGCTCTGGCGAAGTCGAGTTCTCTATGCTATTTAGTAAAAAAACAAAAATGACAAATATCAGTATCACACAGGAGAAATTACATTTAGAGTACACTTATAGAGTATGGTGGCTTAAAATTACACGGTTATTTATGTGTAACATCTTTACTATCGGTTTCATGAATAGGGACGGAAGTGTGTAACAGGAAGTCGGGGAAGCGCGCGCTATTTGATTTGAGCGCGGGGTGCTAGAGTTGGCCATCAGATGGTATCAACCTATTTTCTGAGAGGTCTAATTTTGGTTTTCAAATGGAATCATCAAATATTTATTGAATCCATGAAGTGTTACAGATCATTTATATTCAGTCAATTTTACTCTACCGCCAGTTCGGAATGCAGTTTCGCTAGAGAAGAACGGGCAAGAAACTATACCGTTGCTCTTTTCACACCGGTTAACAATATTTGGTCATATAATTAATATACGATTTAGTCAATATCACGCAAGGGAAATTACATTTGCTTATAGAGTGTGGCTTAAAACTACACGGTTATGTTTTATCGACAATAGATTCGCTTGGTATGGGCATGTGATCAGTGGCGGCGTAGCATGGGTTGCCACCCGGGGCGGTTTTCTATTGGGCACCCTCAAAATAAAACAATAAATTCTAATCGAAGGGGGGGGGGGGGGGGGGGTGTTTGTCAGAGGTCTAAATCCCTAGTGAATACATTAAATCCAAGTTTGTAACTTTGACGAGTGTTCGCCCTGGGTTCTGGGTTTTTTTCGCAAAAATCTGGGTTTTTGAACCTCAACTGTAGATCCCAAGGTTAAAACCGTTCAATACAAAATTGAAGAAAATAAAATATCACATATAATATGTTGTTTAGTATAATCAAGGCTGTAAAGTTTTTTTAAAAAATCATCACAATTAAAACATCGGATTCCTAAGTCTTCAAAGGCGGATTTTCGATCCACTGCGCGTCGTCGACGTTCGTCGCAGGCCCATATCCTCCCTGTACGGATGTCCCGTATGGGCCGAGTCCCTGAAAGCCCGCTGCGTCGCCTTGCTGCGCAAACCGCAGCGTTTGGTGGCGCAGCGAATAGTAAGGGGCTATCACACGGTCTCCCACGAGGCGGCCTGCGTATTGGCCGGCACACTCCCTTGGGAGTTGGACGCCAAAATCCTCTCGTCAGCGTTCCTCTGGCGGGAGGAGGCGTCAAGCCGCCGTCAGGATATACTGGCCCCGAGGGAGATTGCGGCCCGGTTTCGTAGAACCGCCGTGGAGGAGTGGCATTCCAGGCTGGAGAGCCCGACTGCGGATTTGAGGACTGTCGCAGCAGTGCGTCCTGTCCTATAGAGATGGCTAGACAGGCGAGAATGTCATCTTACAGAAGGAGAGAGCTGAGAGGCATCGGGAACGATATGATCCCTGCCGCCGCCAGAGAAGACGTAGGAGGCGCCGGGTTGACGACTGACCGGCGTCTCCCGCCCTGTGGAATGGGGGCGTTTGAATTCCACCACGGTAACCCCTGCCTGTCGTACGAGGCGACAAATAGGGGCCATTGGGGGTCGCAGGCGCGTAACGGGGGGCTGTCAGCCCGTATCGATGCACTCCCAAATTCGGAGCATCGTGCGACCCCGAGATGGACGGCAGCGCGGGTGGTAAGGCCTCGTTCGCCTTGTTCGGTGCGCGGGGGCTCCTTAGCCCTCCATGGAGATGAGCTGCTACGCGGCACCGCGCAGAGGCGATTCCGGCTGCAATTCTAGCACTCCTGAGAATACCCCGGGATCGCTCCGTAAGCGCCGAAGGCCACCACGGGGATTTAGCTGGTAGTGTCGGGTGGGGTGTACATAGGGGGTAGGGACTCGGTCCAGCGGCAGCACGGATAGCCATCATCCGGGCGAGGGGATGCTGGGTCGTAAGACCGGCTAGTCCAGCATACCCGTTTTATTCTTATTCCGCTTCTCCCCGGAGCCGGCGGCAGTAATAAAACGCTTACTCCGTGATAAAAAAAAGGCCCGTATCCTCTTTTCTGTCGCGACATATGATATATTTCTTTCACAGCAACCAAGTCCATCACATGTTGTATGCGCTCTATTATTTGTCACCCCCATTCATTACCATGTCCACGGTCCACGACCGCTTCTTGAAAAGAAATTCTGGCAGCTTCCAAGTGGCGCCTCAGTCCTAAAACTTCCAAAATAATTTCCAGTGCAAAAAATTCATCATAGATTTTGTCAGAATTGGAAATGTACCACGATGTTTGCGTGAGCAGAACTTAAGGCTGAACAACACCAAATGTTATGAGAATGACATTCATTGCCTTGTAACTATGATCTAGGTCTCCGTGAAATCTATTAAGACGTTCTAAAATAGCTCTCTGCAGCTCTTCTGGCAATCTTAGTCCAGCATGTTGGGTCATTTCTCCTGGCCGCCCGTGCCGTCCTCGTCGGGCATATGAGATGCGCAAACAGCGACTGAGTTACTCGAGTGAGTTATCACCACGTTGGCACCCCTTGGTGCTTGGTACCCGGGGCGGACCGCCCCCACCGCCCCCCCCTTACGCCGCCACTGCATGTGATGAGGGATGAAAGGCATGTGACAAGACTGGTCAATATGAATTTGAATGGACGAAAAAGTCGTGGGAGACCTAAAAAGAGATGGATGGATTGAATGAAAGGAGTGAATGCAGATTTGACGGATAATAGGGCTGCGTGGAGTCAAAACCATTTGTGCCGACCCCACTTAGTGTGGGATAAGGGTAGGTTGATAGGTGATGATTTTTTATCGACATTCTACTATATATCGGATTTCTAGATAACGTATATTTTCACCTATCAAGTGGGCAATTTATATTTTATAAATTCTTTATATTTCTATTAGTTTTCTTGAGCGATAAAGAACAGTTTCGCATTCCTAGACTCGCATTGTTCGTCCTGTCTTACAATACTGGATGTATAGGATTGCAGTCTCTTACGGTACCGAGAAACGCAATTACACAAAAAACCTACTAAGCTGGTGGTAGGATAATTATATCCACCCAGATAGCGACCACCGTACACAGGGTGTAAAACCCGACATAGTGGCACACGCAAGTGTGTCGCGTTCCGAGATCAGCCAGTGTACATCCGGTTTTTGTGGGGGTCTAGAGTTGGGTTGCGATGTTTGGCCGTTTTGCGGCCTTCTGACTTCTCTGACACTAGACTCTCGACCGCTTCACCTTCTTGCTCATGTAGTGTGAAGAAGTAGGCCTATATGATTGTATTCAGTAGCTGGGGATATATTGTCTCTCGCTATTCGATACTCTAATTGGAAGGCACTGAACTTATCATCAGGTGTAGGGTGGTCACTTTGCCGAGCCAGGATAAAAAAATATACTGATCAACGCAAATTCAAACGAATACTTGGAACAATTTATTGTAAAAGAAAGTTAATCGCAATCTTCCGATTTTTTATCGAAATACTCGATCACTCAGGGTACAACACTATTTTTACTTTTCGATAACGTGGCAACCCATCAAATGTCATCTTAGGCTATCTAATTAAAAATCAGAGTATAGATGACCTGTCAAAGAAGGCAATGGCATCAGCAGCCAACTCCTCGCCGGTGTCGGTGTAGTCGGCGCGCAGGTCGTGCCGCGAGAGCAGCGGCGGCGCGTGCGCACAGTACAGCAGGCGCAGGCGGCGCTGCGCGTCACCACGAGTGCACAGCCCCAGAGCCAGCGTCAACCCTCGCGCGCTCACTAAGCCGTCGTCGTCAGCGTCCATCACCTAACGCAGGATGAGGAAAGGGTGATAGTGTTCCTCCAGCGAACAGGAAGATCCAGGCAGGCGGGTATTATGCCCAACCGACCGCTCACTGCGGTCTTTCGACCGTTCATATTCTGAGCTTCTATATTATGTGAAGCGTCGAGCAAACTTAGCTACCGTTTGCGCTGTGTGCCGCCATATAACAACACAAAACTAAACACGCCATGTATACTTTCTACGACCTCATAACAGCAATTAAATGATATCTACGAATGATGTACCAACGTTCTACCTAAAATATGTTTTACAACAATTGTTTCAATAACATAACTGAGAAAACAGAAAAAAAAAAGTTTTTTTTATATAGTTCATTTCTAATTTGGCATGTAATGTACACACACTAATTCGAAATCGCCTTCAGCTTGTGTGTCAAAATTTCGCGGGCGAGAATGTCCTACTTTTCTCCCTTGGTGCGTAATCCATACTAATACTATAAATGCGAAAGTAACTCTGTTTGTTACCTCTTCACGGCTGAACGGATTGTAATGAAATTTGGTAAGGGAATAGATTATATCCTGGAGAAGGACATAGGCTATATTTTTTCTCAAAAAACAACCTTGAAAGGGGTCAAATAGGAGTTCAAAATTTGTATGGGAAATCCATAATTCCTCGACTTAGGGGTCTGTAAATTTATATTTAGGCTTTTGGTAGGAAATGAAGAAATAGAAAGGGACAAAGTGAGGTTAAACTTATGGGGTATTCTTTAGATGCAATCTCAAGATTCAGGCTCAACAACTGAGAGGCTGGACAATCGCTACAGGTGCCTCAGTGCAGAAGACAACTCCTTGGATTGTATACTTCTGCTCCCGAAAATAGCATCCACGCGGGCGGAGCCGCGAGCAACAGCTAGTATAGTATGGAAAACCTACATTATAAGATTTGATCATAATTAGCACATCAATTAAAACTGACAGTTGTTTTCTTTAAGTCTTACTAAAGTTATAAACTGACACGATACGAAGAATGCGTTATCTAAGTCATTAAGAATAAGGCGTGCTATAAGACGCGGATTTTACATTCACACCCTAATATGTTTTAACCTACTTAACGAGTAACATAATGAAACATATACATTTTGTAAATAATCTAATTTTTATCAACGACTTTGCAATTTCTATCGACTTATTTTAAGTGTTTTTTTTAGACACGTTGGGCACTTTTGAGATCGGGGAAAAAGCACTAACTCGCGTAACTGTCACGCTCAGATTATTTTACTTTCGAGATAAGCACGCCTATGAAATACTATAATTATAGAATTATTGTATTTATTACTATTTTTTAATACGTTAATAATATTAATACATAAAAAGTTACTTCATGGAAGTTGTTCAAAAAGAACACAGTAATTCCAAAGTGTTGAGTTTTCACTGCTAAATCAAAAATTTATTGAATCCATGAAATGTATACATTATTTAGATTCAGTCAATTTTTTCACTCTACCGCCAGTTCGGAATGCAGTTTCGCTAGAGAAGAACGGGCAAGAAACTTTAGCGTTGCTTCTATTGGCAGTGCCCATGACTACTTTTTTATTGTACCATACCTTGAACATCCTGGCAGTGATGGCTTCAGCGAAGTCCCCTTTAGCCCACGGCGACAAAGCTGTGTACAAGGTCTTAAACTGCGCGTAGTCAAGTCTGTACGCTTCGTACGGCGCCTCCAAGCGTTCGCACGGCACCCGCTTGGCCCATAGCAACTCTTCTCGTATCACACTTAGTAATTCCTAACAAGAAAACATAAAAGTCAAGTAAAAAACTTATGACCTTACGTTTTTTTATCCTGGCACGGCAAAGTGACCGCACTGCACTTGATGGTAAGCGCAGTGGTGTCCAATTAGTGTATTGAGTAGCGAGAGACGACCTATCCCCCGCTACTCAACACACTCATGCCGGCCTTCTTCTTCATACTACGCCATTGGGCAAGAAGGTGAAGAAGCGGTCGAAGGTCTAGTGTCAGAGTACTCAGAAGGCCGCAAAATGCCCAAACATTGTACCCCAACTCTAGACCCCGACAAAAACCGGATGTACACTAGCTGATCCCGGAACGCGACGCAGTTGCGTGTGCCACTATGGCGGGTTTTACACCCTGTGTACGGTGGTCGCTATCCGGGCGGATATGAATATCCTACCACCAGCTTAATAATATCGAATGTTAAGTACAGTCACCTGCAACTCATTAGGGTCGAGTAGTTTGTCCTGCTGAAGTGCCCTCAAGGTGTTCCTCTCGAGACTGTCCTCTAGTTGCCTCACCACTCGCAGCCGGTGCTTGAGTCGTAGATGTTCGATGTGTTCGCTGGTTACATTACCACCGTACGTGCGATACGTGCGATATATCAGATCTTGGATTCTTATAGTCTGGGAATGGGTTCATTAGTTAGCCAAGTCAGATATGCAAAGATGACTGTAATTTTTAGATATGTAAAGACAATACATGGTTGTTGACAGTATAAAAAGCGAAAATGGGGTTGAGTGTCAAGCAATTCTCTTTCTCTTTCTAATGTAATTTCTAAGAACGCTCAAGAGCTGGTCCGACGCCAACGAAAAATCACACATAGAACATTTAGCATGTGATGTTCTATCGCTCTTATGTCTATTGAACTACAGATTAAAAAAGTCAGTGTAGAATGAAATACGCTTATTAGTAGCAAAATTGATGGTTAAAGTGAAGGCTAATAAAATCGTCTTTTTAAGTGGACTGACGAGGACTGAATAAGTCTCCTTATTTTGATGTTCTGACCACTAGGCGGTTGCAAAAAGTCACATTATTTTGATGCCTTGACCCGCTAGGTAATAAACACTTAGAGTTTTTTTTTATTGTACTGATTTGATTGGAATGATACATACATTTCATTTGATAACTTTAAATAATGATGTTGCTGTATTGACTTATTGGAAAGTAAAATGAAGGGAGGGGCAGTCAATGAACTGTATAAAAAGAGAGCATTAGGCGGCTCTCGTGTCATTACCATTTCAACAGAGTAATGGATAAAAACAATAATACTTATACAATAAAGAATCAGTTATTTCAATTAAACTCTGCTGGATTTTAAAGAAATATACTCCCGAAACTTTCATGATTTAACGAGTAGTAGGTACTAGACAATAGAGATATTGAATAAGTAAAAGTTTTTAATTCACAAAAAGTAAACCGACTTCAATAAAAAACAAATCGACGGTCGCCGCGTAAACTATCGAAATTGAAATAAAAAAGAAAAAAATTAACAACATTGAAGTTGGCATTTTCGATGTTTTAATACGTTTACTTCAGGCACTATCAATTCTGTTCAATTGAAAAACATTTGAAGGTATTAAATTGGTACAATATTATTATATAGAATAATAAATCTTTATCTCTACTTGCCATTAGTGCAATAAAACGAAAATGTATTTTTTTCAATTTCGATAGTTTACGTGGGGACCATCGAAATTATGCGTCACTATAAAATTTGGTTTTCCTTGATTTTTCCGAGATCCCATCATCAGATCCTGACTTGGTGCCAATGGGACCACCTGGGCAGTATACCCTTTTAAACAAAAAAAGAATTTCTCGAATCGGTCCAGGCGTCTTCGAGTAATCGGGTAACATACATAAAAAAACCGACGAATTGTTAACCTCCTCCTTTTTTGAAGTCGGTTAAAAAATAACACTCTGTATAGTCTCAACTCGAACATAGTATGAAAACACAATACAAATGCGATTTCAATTTCATATCACGAGGTGAATAATCGTCAGTTATTGTTTTTCAGACATTATTTAGTTATAATAAGTATAAAACAATGTTAGTAGGTAGCACGGCAATTATTTTTATAGCATGAAAAATTTAACCCACCTTATCGGCAGTACGCGGCTCGGTGGACAAAGCCATGGCCTCCTCATTGTAAATGCCTTCGAGATAACTGTTGAGAATCTGCATCGCTTGACCGTCTTCGGTGCACTTTAGAAGCTTCTCGCGGTTAATATCCAGGATAGTCAGGGTCACCTAAACATAAATTAATACACTCTGAAAACAATGTAAGGATTCATGCAATCGCTTAATCATTTTACTATCTTAAAATTTTTGACTAAAAACTTTATCGATTTGGGTATTCTCGGTTTGGGATTTGGGTTGGGATTCTATAATAGGGTAGTTAGCTCGATTTTTTTATTAATATACTCAACAAGTTACAACCTATTACTGAAAGAATTTTATAAATCCGAACAAAAGTAAGTAAAATACACGCCATGCAAATCTGCTAGAAGGGGTAATTGTTAAATGACAGTAAAAGGATGCATATGTCCCGTGACGTCACGGTTCTCAGAATGGTCATTACTGTGCCGTTGTGCGAGGGAGATAGTGATATGTTTCCAATACGCAACCATTTTTGCTCATACCATTATTTAAAACAAATACTGTGACCTCAATTTTCAAGCAATTTTGATTTTCGCAAAAGGGTTTCTTTTGCGTATTATATTCAGTTGCATATAGAATAATGTACAAAATTAAACATATCAAAACTACCCTATTCCATAATATATCGAAACTCACCTGGAATATAACCTTAGCGCCGTCGTAGAAGAAGCAGTCCATGACATTGACGGCGCATTCGTACGGCATCACGCTGATGAACAGAGTCAGGAACCACGAGAGAGAGATCATCTTCATCATCCCCAGCTCGTCCAGCTTGGCGTGCAGCTCTGGGAGGTGGACTTCTGTTAGCTCTTCTAGAACACCTTGGTCCACCTACGGACATGATGATTTCATTTTTATCGGTAACTAGCGGGCCCTGCAGACGTCCTGCCCGAAAAAGCAGCACCACATTAAATATCACAATCTTTGGCATTTCACCCATAAATCCCAGCAAATCACACGGTGACATAGCTGCGCCACCTACCGAATCCAATCGTGTTTTCAAACCATCCAAGAACCCATTGAAATATACACACGAAATTTTATTCAAATCGGTCAAACCATTTTTGAGTTTTAGCGAGACTATCGAACGGCGATTTTTATATACATCGTTAGTATTTTCGGGTCACTTAGATCGTAACACCACTATTATTCTTCAATCATTAAACATAGACTAGCCTCCGTGTCGCAGCGGGCGAGTAGCCGGCTGTGAAACCAGAGGCCATGGGTTCGATTCCCACAACGAGACAAATGTTTGTGTGACAGACAGATTGTTTCGGGTCTGGGTATTGTGGGACCTTAGTCCCTCGTAGTTCTTGATATCCACGATACCACTTTTACCTAGTGTCAAAAATACGTGTGTGACCTGTTGTGTATAAAAAAAACTCACCAAAGCTCCGACGACCCTTGTATTATAATAATCTGGCAGTAACGTCTCACATATAGTGGCTAACAACCAGAAAGCTTGCTCTTCAGGACAGTATATTAGTAGTACTGAAGCTACTATGTTCATCGCCTGACAGTAGCCGATTGTTGGGTTCTTGAGTGCGTACGCGCATAGCACACGACGCAGTGCTGAGATGCCTTGTATAAGGAAAATAAATCGTATAAGTGACTTTAATAATTTTGAGGATAAGGTGAAAATGACAGAAATATGTTCTAATTTGATTAGATAATTTGTCAGAGATAAGAAACAAAAAGCTTACAACTACTAGTTTTCTCAGTTCAAAAATATTTTAACGCAATATCACCAAAAATAAGCATTGACATTGAAGATTTTTTAGAATCGTAGAGTTGATCTGAAGGGTAGTTCTATGATAAATGAAACATAGGCCATTTTTAAATTTTTAAATTAAGTTGGCAAACGCAATATGATTCACATTCTAGGTTGAAAGTTGTATGGATTTCTGAAGTCAATTTTTTATGTTTTTGTCACTATAACAATTAATTAAAAATTGGTATTGTCAACATTTTACATAATTGATATTTTATAATCAAAAACTTACCAACATCATTCTGGAATGCCCTATGCTCGGGTAGAGATCTGTGCAGATCCCTTTCTATCTCGTCGTTCGCTTGATTCTTCGAAGATAATGCTTCGTTGACCAGCCTCTCGTATAGACCTTTGTTCTGGGCCTTTTGTAGAATAGATCCAGAGAACACACTCCACAGTTCCCCTCGAAGCGACTCCGGTATACCGTTTACCACCAATTGGCTTCCGTCTGTGGTTTGGTACATGCTCACACCACGGCCTACTTCTGCCATGTGATCTTCCCATTGCTTTTCCTACAATTACAATCATAGATCATCAATGTATAATTGACGAGGTGAGTGTAACACAATTTTTATATAATACGATTTATTGACGTTGTAAACGAGTTAGCATTTATATTGAACTAGCTGTTGCTCGCGGCTCCGCCTGCGTGGAGGTTATATACGGGAGCAGAAGTATACAATCCAAGGAGTTGTCTTCTGTACTGAGGCACCTGTAGCGATTGTCCAGCCTCTTAGGTGTTGTGCCTGAATCTTGAGATTACAATTTAATTCTAAAGAATACCCCATAAGTTTAACCTCACTTTGCCCCTTTCAGGGATGATTTTTCAAAAACGTTGAAACACGTATTTCTTTATTTCCTACCAAAAGCCTAAATATGAATTTACAGATCCCTAAGTCGAGGAATTATGGATTTCCCATACAAATTTTGAACTCCTATTTGACCCCTTTCAAGGTTGTTTTTTGAGAAAAAATATAGCCTATGTCCTTCTCCAGGATATAATATATTCCCTTACCAAATTTCATTACAATCTGTTCAGCCGTTTAGTCGTGAAGAGGTAACAGGTAGTTACCTGACAGGACGCCGGCAACGTATATTCATCGAAGATACCTTATCTTCTTGGTGCGATGTATCTGCCGGTGTCCCTCAGGGCGGCGTTTTATCTCCTTTACTCTTCGCGTTATTTATTAACTCAATCTCTGATCAACTTATTTCTTCCTACCATCTTTACGCAGATGATCTGCAGATATATTACCATGCTCCAGTAGACAGGGTGTCGGAAGCGATCGCATCGGTTAACAAGGACCTTACGCGTGTCAGCGATTGGAGTAAAATGCATGGCTTGATAATAAATCCCTCAAAAACTCAGGTCATTGTTGTTGGGAGCTCTAGGACTATTTCTAGAATTGATTTTAGTCAGTTATCCCCGGTTCTGTTTGACGGTTGTCCTATTCCGTTTAGCGACAAAGTAAAAGACTTGGGGATATACATCGACAAGAATCTTTCCTGGGGCCCCCAACTACAAGAACTCAGTCGCAAAATGTTTGCAGCGGGAGGGTCCTTAAGAAGAGTACGGAATTTCTTACCGATACCCACGAAAATTGCGCTGGTTCAGTCTCTTCTTTTCCCTATTCTAGATTATGCTGACGCTAGCTTTCTCGATCTTACCGAGGCCCAGTTTGTAAAACTTGAGCAGCTCCAGAACTTTTGCATCAGGTTCATTTTTGGTTTGCGCAAATATGACCACGTTTCGGAATTTCGTAGTAAGCTCAAATGGCCATCTATACGCCTTCGCCGGAATACTCGTATCTTATCACTCTTATACAGGGTTTTGTTCGACCCTACTGCTCCACGTTACCTCAATGAGCGCTTTAAATTTTTAAGCGATACACACGCACGTACGTTGAGATCATCGGAGGATTGGACATTAGAAATCCCGAAACACAGCACTTCATTTCTAGATAAATCCTTCACAGTGTATGCTGCTCGTCTGTGGAACGAATTACCAGTACCTCTACGAAAAGCTGAATCTTTAGCTATTTTCAAAAGACTCCTTCGTATTCATTATTCGTCACTTCAATGATATAATTCTGTCTACTGTTATTTATTTTTTTCTTCCACTTTTTGTACTTGTTCATTATACATAATATATATTATATGTAGTATATAAAGATATTTAATTTATGTAGTATATTATAGTATGTAATGTCTATCTATTTTGCTGTACATCATATATATTTTTCCCTACTATGACCACCCATTACTTTTTGTTTCTTTTCAAATCCAATCCATCTAAAGGTTGTCTGGAAGAGATCGCAGTTAGCGATAAGACCGCCGTTTGTACATTATATTTTAAGTTTATTGCAATGTACTGTTATACTGTATTATTTTTCTGGTGTACAATAAAGCATAAATAAATAAATAAATAAATAACAAACAAACAAACAAACAGAGTTACTTTCGCATTTATAGTATTAGTATGGATAACTAGTTGTTGCCCGCGGTTGAAACAAGACCTTGCCTCAAGTTTTTCTATATTCCATACATATGTAACACTCCCGTCTGCAATCCCCGAAGGGGTAGGCAGGCGTAAGTGTATATCTACGTGTATGTATAATATAGACAGAAGTGTAACCAGTACTCCCACTTTTCGGTGAATTTATTACGGTCCCATAATGTGATAGGGGGCGAGCCTATCGCCATACCGAGCACAGTTCCAGACTCCGGGCTGACACTGAGTATTTCTAAATAGAAAAACCTCAGCACAGCAGTCGTAAAGCATGCTATTACAACTGCGCCAGTCTAGTTTATGGAATCAATATACATTTTTATTTGTTTGCAATATTTTGGTCGCACATAAGAATAGCCAAAATCGTAAAATAAACTAGCCACACACCTTCTTCTGCTGTATCTGTTTGATGGGCGAGGTCTGGTGCGTCCTGAACAGCGTCATGAGCGGCGGCTGTGCGCTCCACTCTCCCCTCCCCTCCCCGCTCCCCACCCCGCTGCCGTGCACACCGCGCAACACAGCGCGTGTCGCCTTCTCCCTGTACACATCACTGTGGTCACATATTTACATTAGTATCATACACAATCAGTAACATAATGTAACAGTAGCCGTTAGTACACGACACGCGTCGTCTGGAACATGCTGTTAGACGGAGCACCCCTGTTAAATTATGAAAAGGTATTAATTGAGAGTATGATACGCTAAGTATAACATGACCGAGCTGAAGTTGGTTAAGTGCCAGTTTATTAGAAAGTAATGGTTGTCGACTACCTCGGCGGGGCAGTTGTAAGAGCGCATGCGTCACGACTGCTGTGCTGAGGTTTCGATCCCCGGGTCTGGTAACACTGATATTGGGTTTTTCTTTCTAAACATTTTCAATATTAGCCCGGAGTCTGGAACCTGTGCCCGGTATGGCGATGTGCCCGCCCCCTATCACATTATGGGACCGAAATTCGGCGAAAAGTGAATGTACTGGTTACACCTCTGCCTACCCCTTCAGGGATTACAGGCGTGAGTGTATATGTATGTAATGGTTGTCGTTAGGTGTAGACTGTGACTAACTTCAGACCGGTCAAGTTATTTTGCGCGTCTAATTATTTCACACGAGGTTAGTTCAACAGAATAATCGGTAGAACAGTATTACAAACGGAGTTTTTGAACAAAACTAAACAATAGAATAAATTTTTGGATAATGATGTAATAACACTCCGCCCCTGTAAATTTTTCTTTCTTTGCATTCTCATTATTCTACCATTCTATCATCAACTATTTATTCTCTATCCATGTGTGACATAGGCATTCAATAAAAAAGCGATAGTAAATCGTTAAAATACTCTGCAAAATGCCACAGTTAAAACAATGCAGAAGTCATTTCATTATGAGGCTTCAATGTATTTAGAATTCTCTAGAGTTAACTTTAATGTATAAGTTTTCTTAATAGATCTGGCAATGTCAATTGATAATTTATTAATTATGTTAGAAAGAAATTATTTAAATAAAAAAGAAATAATGTAAGTGAAATGCACATACACTAGAAGAATATTTAAAAAAACAACAGCAAAATGGATGAAAAACCCCAATGACTAGACAGCTCAGCTATCATAATCATGCTAAACCAATTATAACAACTCACTTGGGAAGTTTTGCAAGCAACTCCGAAATTTTGTGTACTAGAAAATCTCTGTCAGATATGTTGCCAAAGAGGAAACTTGTGTGGTGCGCTGTAGTGATCAGAATACTGCCGGAATCTCCTGAACTGCCCGTGCCACCCGAATCTGCTTTTTCCACTTGATGCACGTTACGGAGCGGTATCGTGAGACGCACTAAATTGGGTACCTTAAAGACAAGCAAAATAGATTTGGTCAACTTGAGAAACCCATACATACAGATATAGTCGTAAAACAACCATACTCGAAACGAATACTAGATTACACAATTGTTTGTTTCGGAGCATTGAACGACCTTTCTTTGATAGACAAATAATCACCCGCTTATGTAAAATCAAATAACATAGAACAATAAAAAATATACTTTATTGCCTTGATAGGCAGACGAGCAGACGGGCCACCTGGTGGTAAGTAGTCACCGCCGCCCATAGACTTGTGCAATACCAGAGCACAGCAGAGCCGCTGCCTACCGTTATACTGTAATACAGAGCAATTTGAAGCTCCAATAATATCAGAGTTAAAAATATCTAATTATGTACAGCTATTAATTGAAACGACCAATATTCTGCACATGCGAATCAATCGTAACTATTATAATAGAACGATAATGTGCACGTAACAAAGGATTGTAAACAATACTTTTCGTGACTGACACGTTAGCGTCGATAAGAACCATGTGTTCATATTTTATGTCACCTATTATTCGTATAATGTTCAGGTAATGGGGAATCTTTAAAATATATAGTGAAAATGTCCTTTATAATATATTATTGCAGTAACCCTATGGATGGCACGGGCCATAGCTTTGAGACCTGTCTCTCAGAACACTTTAAAAAACACAAAAATACGCATAATTGTATTGAACCGACAGAAATTATCTTTTACAGATTTCATAATGTAACTGTCCGATATCTTTACTGTGACTTCACAACTGAAATTTGGGTCCTAACATTAAAAAAGTTTCCCATTCCTGATTTATTAAAAAAACAATTTACCCTACTATCGAAGCATATAAAATTCTGTGACAGAAACAATCTGCCCCAATTATGTCGTTTATTGTACGGTGTCCACAGGGTGCATTCCTCGGTTCCATCTAATTTCTCAGTTTGGGGTAGTCTGAATCTCAATGTGTACAGGTTTGACTGTTTCCTTGCGTCCAGATCCCGTTTGAGGAAAGACGGTTTCTTTGGTACATTCTTACTCAACTTAGTCAGCAGATCTTTGTCAATGTTGAAGGAGCCAGGTTTGTCATCAATCAATCTTAAAAAATATCAACAATGGATAATATTTCAAACAATATTAATACATGAATAAACAATGATAACAATAGAACTACAATAATAAGACATAAGATATAAAATCAAAACAAAATGTATTCAAAAATGAAAAAAGGTATATACATATCGTCGGTGAAACTGCAAAACGAGCTATGTCACCAAGAACAGATTTTACAGCAGAGACAAAAAACGTTTTTTTTTTGTTGTTAAATAATTCGCTAAGTGTATAACATGCTTATAATAATATAACGCTATTAAGACCTATATAATAACAGGCAAATAATCCCGGAAACAGATGCGTTCGGATACAGGATCTCGATCATTTTAACAAAAAATAAAAATATATTTTTTTTGACATGGAACGTCTTGCAGTATCACCGACGATATATCAACTGACATTAAAGAAGATTTTAAATATATCATGACCTTGACCATAAGCTATTGTCTTTGTTGCGATAATCAAACATGCTTTAGTAGTGGTCTGTAAATATTTACTTGAACTGAAATTATCAGTTGGACTTGTGCATTTAATGTGTTAAATAAATAACCTATACAGTTTACTCAAATATTACTTAGCAGTTTGTAT
Organism: Laothoe populi; assembly: GCA_905220505.1. Classification (NCBI taxonomy): domain Eukaryota; kingdom Metazoa; phylum Arthropoda; class Insecta; order Lepidoptera; family Sphingidae; genus Laothoe; species Laothoe populi. Next base: position 7,757,535 of record HG992152.1, read on the forward strand.
CAAAATATTAATTCCAAATAATGATAGACAATTTAATGTCACAGTAAAATTAAGTTAGAACACTTATTAATATACTGAATTACTCACTGTTTCATGGCTATGTTAGCCAATTGCTGCATCAAAGCAAATGTCTCATTCTTTTTTAAGAACAAAGTAAAGTAATGCTCATCATCCCTTGTCACAACTTTAATAGAATCGGGAAACACAATGCTGTTGGTCTTAGCCAGCTCCGTAACATCAGCCCAACGTATCTTGACTGATGTTTTACGTCCAAAGATGTACGAGTAGAAACACATGTAATGCACTGAGAGATACATCCAGCCTTGCCTGGGCATTTTACCTTTCCAGTAACTACAACAAAAATATTAATTAAAATAATAGTAATAACAACCAGGCAAAATTTACCAATAGTAACATTATTGCAATGTTACTTGAATTATTTAATTTGTATTTATGTATGCACAAAACTTTTGTTTGTCAACTTACCTACATGAATAGTAACATACCAATTTTTCATCTTTTGGCATGTTAAATCTTTGGTGAAATTCATAATCCACATTTTTGTACATAACAGTGTCCTCATCTAAAAAAAATAAGTTAGATAACGTACATGATGAATTAAGATAAAATAAGAATTCCAATAAATACCAATTTGTTTTCATTGATGAGTTAATTTTCCTTTTATTTTTATACTTGTTTTTGCATAATATAAGCTTAAGTCTTATGTAATATTGTTGTATCTAACTATTTATTCATAGAAGTGTGTTTAGGTACATAACACCATTTATTTATATGAAAAAAGAAACAAAAGTGATGTGGGATAAGAAATTATATTCAATTGCTAGTTAAAAATATTACTTTAGATTAAAATAAAATATTTCTTAAGTAATATTTTTAACTAGCAATCTAAAGCAAATGTTTTAAACATATTTATCCTAGGAATGAAATTACTTGAAGTATATGCATAGCTTAGCTTGGCTTCTCCTATAAATATATTACTATAAGCTATGGATAGAAATAAATACCTTCAGTAAAGTTTTCTTGTTCTGTTGCAATGATTGAATTTATTTTACAGCATACAAACTCTGTAACCTCTTCCTCAGTGTCAAAAGAGTGTAATGTTGGGCACACATTATCAAACAGCCATTGCCAGTCAAGTCTAATCTCTTGCTCTGTTAATGCTGTTGATATTACTGTAAGGGAACAGACTATGATATCATTGCATTACTATAAATTTTTTATTCATTGTCATACATTACCAAACTCAATGTGACACCAAATTAACGCATTATGTAGGCTTGCAACTCATTACACATGTATTGTACATTGTGGGTGTATTCCACTTAGAACACACACCAGATATCTGCACTTAATGTGAAATTCCTGATGCCTATAAGTGAGTAATTATTGACAGTAACACAATATGATTCAATGTTAACCCATACAGTCGACTTTCGAAAATTTGAAACTCAAGGGACCAGAGAAAAAATTCTAATTACCAATAGTTTCCAATGACCAAGAGGAAGGGAGCAAAATCAAGTAAACAAGAGGTTTACCAAAGTTCATGATTTATTTTAAACAATTCACAATAATTAATGTTCATTCGTAAAGGAACTTATGTAAACACTCAACAGGTCTGTACATGTATGTCAATAAACAACAGATCTGCGCATGATAAATATTTCAAATTATAGAGAAGAGAAGCCCGGACTTCAAATTATTACATGTTGGCAGGCAAGATACCGATATTCCGATAACTACAAACTACCAAGGGGACCAATTAATATTGATTCTATTCAATTTATGGAGTATTTATCAGCAACTGGGAAATATTTCAAATTATTGAGAGATTCAAATTAACAAGTGTCAAATTATCAAGAGTTGACTTTTTTGATTTGTTTTGATTCACAGAGAATTATGTCTAATAATTGTATTTACTGCTTATTATCTATCAAATCCTAGTTTAAATTATTTCTTAAATCTATCGATCTACATGCATTTTGATTTTATATATTTTTTATTTTACTGTCAGTTTGTAATACAGTTTTGCTAGATTTAATAACAGGCGATAATAAACTGGAGTTGACTTCTGAAACCATTTAACAATTAAGTACATTTATATTGAGCAATATTAATACTTATTGCTTCAATAAGGAGGTTTGCTTTTAAACTATTTAGGTGAACAAAATACATTCAATAATATATGCACTGCCTTTAGCTCAAAATATTATATTATTGGATAATATGTTATGTGTTTGCTGGTAACATTTTATCGACATTTTAATTTGTAATTTATTTAAAAAATAAAATTTGTATTTTGACAAATTCTATGTACAATATAAAATAAAGTTATTTAATGTTACTGCTCAGTGTGGGCAGTTACTTGAAATACAATGGAGTAAAATAATACTGTGAAAGAAGGAAAATAATATTGCAAAGTTATTTTAATCATATGATATCTTAATAATAATATATTTTAATCATTATACCTTCGTTAGTGATAGTGGAAGTGGTGTTTCTAGTACTCTGTCATATAAATTTTTAGCTGTGTTCATAAATTGTGTGTATTGTATATAAATAATTATAAATAAATTTAATAACCTGTAATTAATATTAATACTCAAGAGTACTGTGTGCAACTCACCGTAATATACTTCAGAGTTGGGTGTTTGATGCAATATCCTATATGGGGCCGGTTTAGTGTCTCTAACACTGTCTAGAGTCCCAACCAGCAGTGAAGACAGCCCTTTTGATTTACCATGTCCTTTTCTCCTTTGCAAGACGAAATACAATGTCGTTTCGTCACAATCCCTGTATTATATATGCATTAATTAGCATATTGCATTGGTCAATACAAAATTCGCATCGAGAGATAAGCAAATCATTCGTAAATATCAATTACCATAACGCAGTTTTGATGAACACTTCTTGAGGCTTAACCCACATTTTTATGTCTTTCAAGCACTTTTCATATGTCGCAGTTAACCCACGATAAAGTAGATAAACATTTTGTAGGAGAAAACAACTTACAAAATTGTTGTAATATTTAGCAAACGACTGAAACGACTGACAATTTTTTTCCTTCGAAACATAATGTGACCAGCATAAAAACCTAAATAATAGATTTTGCGGCATGTACTTCAAAACTGCTAAATCCTATAGACATTTTAACAATATTTAGTAGTATAACACAATGCCAATAATTATAATAAGTTAATGCATTTCATAGTATAATAGAACTTTGTTGCATGTTGCTTGAAAAGATGAAGATGATAATCGTAACAACATAAACTTCACAGTGATTGACAGATTTGCTACTAAATAAGGGTGCGAGACTACTTTAAAAATCAGGAGTGGCTCTACAGTTCATACGGTCATGATATTTATATAACTTTAGGTAAGTACCGTTGTCTGCTAATAACAAAATACCTTAGTAGGTAGGTAACCAAAAGGAGACGGCACCACGCTCGAATCTTGAACAAAGTCGAAAAAAGTCTGCCAATTGCGGTGGGGGGCTTCGTACAACTACAAATAAACATGCAACACAAATGTAATCATGTCGCTACGCACGTACACCACAATACTTACCACTAAACTCAAATTTATGCACACAATTACAAATTTATCTTGGTGTGTAATGTGTTCACAATGTAATATGTCTATGTAGTGACCACAATCAAACCAACAATAGTGCGCTGCTACGTCGATGAAATATAGCCTTGTCCTTATCTATCAATAGGTAAATTAAAACAATTATTATTTACGAAAATATATTAAGATTTTATTTATCTCTTCTCTCAAACTGGATGGTCTAGTCTTCTTTGAATATTTATATTAATGCTTAAAAATCGAACATTGCCGAAACTCATAATTTGTGTTGTCGTGCTGTCCAATTTATTACAACAAAGTAGTAGATTCTTAAACTGCATTAGTATTTTGTAAATATACCAGATACATTTTTAGGATCAGAAAAATGTGATCCAATCCGAATCGATGCACTCCCAATTTCAGAGCATCGTGCGACCCCGAGATGGACGGCAGCGCCGGTGGTAAGGCCTCGTTCGCTGTCGTTGTTCGGTGCGCGGGGACTCCTAAGCCCCCCATTGAGATGGGCTGCTACGCAGCACCGCGCAGAGGCGGTTCCGGCTGCAATTCTAGCACTCCTTAGAATACCTCGGGATCGCTCCGTAAGCGCCGAAAAAGGCCACCGCGGGGTTTTAGCTGGTGGTGTCGGGTGGCGTGTACATAGGGGTAGGCCCGGTCCAGTGGCAGCACGGATAGCTATCATCCGGGCGAGGGGGATGCTGGGTCGTAAGAACGGCTAGTCCAGCATACTCGTTTTATTCTTATTCCGCTTCCCCGCGGAGCGGGCGGCAGTAATAAAACGCTTTCCCCGCGACAAGAAAAAAAAGGCATTTTCACGTAGATCAATTCGCACGTAATGACACTTTTTGAATTGCGTAGTGCAACTAGTTTTATACAACATTTATGCACACTGTGCTTGTACTTTTGGCAGAGGGATAAGTGCCCAATGGTGTCTCCCGGGTTAAATACTCAAAGCAAAATACAGTGTTTCGTTATATGAAAGGGTCTACTACTTTAATGAGCTAATGCAATATATATATATTAATCTGGCAACGCTTAAGAATAATATTTCTTGTTTATAATTATATTCATCCATATCCATGGATTACTGAAATGTGACTTTTTATTCGTCAGAATACTAAGAAATATCGTCAAACTCCACAAAACGTCAGGCAAACAATGACATAATATGAATCAGTAGATAAAACTACTAAAAAGGTATAACTAACTTTTAAGATCACACTGACATACATTTAAAATGCTCTTTGGTTATAGATAGCAATCAATATCAATAGATTGCCAATGTCAATGTTATTGCTAACAACCACTAACAATGACTAACAACGGTGTGTTACCATAGTGAAATAAATATGTCTATTAGGGTAATTCATGTGCAAAGAGAATTTTGCACACCCTCGCAATTCGCAGGCAAAAGCATAGAGGTATGTTCTTTTTCGTCCAAGAAACGATAATGGTGACAACGATAATAATAGGTTTCTTTCGTTATTAAAATACTGGGGTAGTCTTGTTTAGAGTCGAGAATTTTTATTTCGGCACAATTATAGAATAGGCACATTTATATGTCAAGTTTTATATTATAGTAGTAATTATTATTGACGCTGTTCCTTTTCAGCGATTTTGTTTTGAGTGTCCGCCCAGCTACGTTTATTACTTTCTGAGTTTGCCATTTCATGAATTTTAACAAAAGCAAATAAACTGCCAAGGATACCAAGGGGATAGTACATCCATATAAAATAGAGTATATGGAAACTTCATATGACGACCTGATTTTCTGAAAGAAATTTACATATTTTGTTAATATTTTATGATTTTGATTCTTTAGCAAACTTATAAATACATATAAAATATACATGAAATATCAAGATTGAAATTTGTGTTCAATGTGAATGATAATCTCGATACTAGTTGCCTTTCTGCGTACCCCTTCAGGGATGCCCGTAAAAACCTTTGATAACTTATTTTATCTACCTATATTCGCGACTTAGAGTGGATCAAAATATATAATTATATTTATCAATTTTTTTCTTAAATAATTTTCCTTTATTTGTTAAAATATGCTGTATACCTGTTTACATTTATTTAATGAAATACGTTAAAATATATACAGCTATCATATATATAAGATGATTCTGTCCCGCACAAAAACGGAGTAATGGAGTAATCCACCATGGATCATAAGGCGACTTGATATATATTATTACATGATTTACAAATTTATTCCAAACAGTTATGGGGTATCCTAGGATCCGCGATTCCCGGAAGTGGAAACCTCGGAAGTATACAAAAAGAAATAAAAAGGGATAATTACTGATAACCCCCAATATTTCTTACCCTGCAACAATGTCAGCGGCTCTTAGATATTTTTCCAGGTTGTCATATGCTCGTTCAAGTATTTTCGGATAGACCATGTTTTTTAAATTTTCTTGTCGATGATACCTTATCGTATAATTTTCTCCAAGAAAATATTATGAAAATTCGAGGCACAATAACTTGATGATATTTTTTTACCTGACTTTGATCCAATGCTCTTTGCTTTGATCCGTAATCAGGCCTGACATTCCTTTTATAATTCCCAAAAGAGCAGGATGCACTTATTACGAAAAAGCTAAGAGCAATAGAAATAGACATACTATTTGCCGTCACTATCTGAGTTTCACATTTTTTTGATTGACTTTTGTTATTCTTGGTCAGATAGTCTGAATGTCAACAAAATATACACAGTCAGGTCATAAGTATTGTCACACAGTAAAAACTTTTATTTTAGAATGCTGGCCACAAAAAAGTTTATTGAATTCGAATTTCAAATTGTTCATGAAAATAAAAACGTATACTTTTTAGAATTTTACTCATTTTTAAATATGGAGTGGACGGAGAAGACCGTGTTGCAGTAATTGCGTTGCATCGTTGCGGTTACGCGCCAATTCAAATTTTTGACATACTGAAAAATTTGAATATAACCAAAAGATTCGTTTATCGTACCATCAAACGATACAATGAAGACTCTAGTGTAGATGACAGGTCAAGAAGTGGTCGCCCTCGGTCTGTTAGGACTCCAGCAGTGATAAAAGCTGTGAAGGCGCGAATACAAAGAAATCCCAAACGTAAGCAGAAACTGTTGGCCCTTCAGATGGGGTTAAGCAGAACCACAGTGAAAAGAGTGTTAAATGAAGACTTAGGGCTTCAGGCATATCGAAGAAAAACAGGACATCGTTTGAATGCTCGTCTAATGGACCTGAGACTGAAGAGATGCCGCGCTTTGTTGAAGCGGTACGCGGGAAAAAAATATCGGGAAATTCTTTTTTCAGATGAAAATATTTTTACCGTAGAAGAGAGCTACAACAAACAAAATGATAAGGTGTACGCACACAGTAGTGAAGAAGCGAGCAACCGTATTCCACGTGTCCAACGAGGTCATTTTCCATCCTCGCTCATGGTATGGTTGGGAGTTTCTTATTGGGGCTTAACAGAGGTACATTTTTGTGAGAAAGGTGTAAAAACGAATGCAGTTGTGTATCAAAATACAGTCCTGACGAACCTTGTGGAACCTGTTTCTCATACCATGTTCAATAACAGGCACTGGGTATTCCAACAAGATTCGGCGCCAGCTCATAGAGCGAAGAGCACACAAGACTGGCTGGCGGCGCGTGAAATCGAATTCATCCGGCACGAAGACTGGCCCTCCTCCAGTCCAGATTTGAATCCGTTAGATTACAAGATATGGCAACACTTGGAGGAAAAGGCGTGCTCAAAGCCTCATCCCAATTTGGAGTCACTCAAGACATCCTTGATTAAGGCAGCCGCCGATATTGACATGGACCTCGTTCGCGCTGCGATAGACAACTGGCCGCGCAGATTGAAGGCCTGTATTCAAAATCACGGAGGTCATTTTGAATAAACTTTAGTGTCATAAGAATCTATGTTTTGTTAAGTTCATTTTGGTATATAAATGGTTACATAATGAATAAACTTGTTTCAATTATTTTATATTAAACATGTGACAGAATTTATGACCTGACTAGGTATATCCGTGATTGTAGAAATATATAATTATAAATTGTGTTTGAATACATTTCGCGTCGTATTTAAGTGTTTAGAACGTGTTGAATATGGTACATTGCAGTGTTCTTGGCTGTAAAAGACTAAATAAGCGAAAATATGAAAATATAATGTTTTATTCGTAAGTAGCAATTTTACGTTACTATTTACCAAGTTTATTAAAAATAATTGTAAAATATTGATAGTATACCATTTTCTAGGCATTCCTTGCTGCAGAAGTAGTATAAATCTATGTAAAACCAATTTTAAATTTCTTGTATTACCTAGTCAAATGCGGAAGTTGTGTAAATGTCATTTGCCGCTGTTTAGATATTTAGCTGTGCATGACAATTTTAGGTAAATTTAACATGGCTGCATAATATAAAAATTTTACCTTCCAATAAAATTTGTATTATGTTTCCTCAGACGTCCAAAGTCCTTTAATGAGAGAGTACATCGTTTTCTTTCCTTACACAGCCGCTAGATTTGACTCGTTTCCGCCCGCTATACGCCTTGATCGCCCTCTAGGTACCTTAACTCAAACTATAATAATGACAGAAGCCGCCATCTTTTGCTCATTGTTTGGGTCATAATGATATTAATTAAGCCCAGGAAGAGCTTACCTGGACTTTGGACGTCTGAGGAAACAATACAAATTTTATTGGAATGTAAAAATTTTATATTATGTTGTCCGTTTGACGTCCAAAGTCCTTTTATGAGAGTACATCGTTTTCTTTCGTTACACAGCCACTAGATTTGACTCGTTTCCGCCCGCTATACGCCTTGATCGCCCTGTAGGTAATGCATATATTCCAGCCACAACTAATAATTGGCACGGCTGTCCGAAACTTTGATCTGTCTGTCTGTCTGTCTGTCTGTCTGTCTGTCTGTCTGTCTGTCTGTCTGTCTGTCTGTCTGTCTGTCTGTCTGTCTGTCTGTCTGTCTGTCTGTCTGTCTGTCTGTCTGTCTGTCTGTCTGTCTGTCTGTCTGTCTGTCTGTCTGTCTGTCTGTCTGTCTGTCTGTCTGTCTGTCTGTCTGTCTGTCTGTCTGTCTGTCTGTCTGTCTGTCTGTCTGTCTGTCTGTCTGTCTGTCTGTCTGTCTGTCTGTCTGTCTGTCTGTCTGTCTGTCTGTCTGTCTGTCTGTCTGTCTGTCTGTCTGTCTGTCTGTCTGTCTGTCTGTCTGTCTGTCTGTCTGTCTGTCTGTCTGTCTGTCTGTCTGTCTGTCTGTCTGTCTGTCTGTCTGTCTGTCTGTCTGTCTGTCTGTCTGTCTGTCTGTCTGTCTGTCTGTCTGTCTGTCTGTCTGTCTGTCTGTCTGTCTGTCTGTCTGTCTGTCTGTCTGTCTGTCTGTCTGTCTGTCTGTCTGTCTGTCTGTCTGTCTGTCTGTCTGTCTGTCTGTCTGTCTGTCTGTCTGTCTGTCTGTCTGTCTGTCTGTCTGTCTGTCTGTCTGTCTGTCTGTCTGTCTGTCTGTCTGTCTGTCTGTCTGTCTGTCTGTCTGTCTGTCTGTCTGTCTGTCTGTCTGTCTGTCTGTCTGTCTGTCTGTCTGTCTGTCTGTCTGTCTGTCTGTCTGTCTGTTGTCTGTCTGTCTGTCTGTCTGTCTGTCTGTCTGTCTGTCTGTCTGTCTGTCTGTCTGTCTGTCTGTCTGTCTGTCTGTCTGTCTGTCTGTCTGTCTGTCTGTCTGTCTGTCTGTCTGTCTGTCTGTCTGTCTGTCTGTCTGTCTGTCTGTCTGTCTGTCTGTCTGTCTGTCTGTCTGTCTGTCTGTCTGTCTGTCTGTCTGTCTGTCTGTCTGTCTGTCTGTCTGTCTGTCTGTCTGTCTGTCTGTCTGTCTGTCTGTCTGTCTGTCTGTCTGTCTGTCTGTCTGTCTGTCTGTCTGTCTGTCTGTCTGTCTGTCTGTCTGTCTGTCTGTCTGTCTGTCTGTCTGTCTGTCTGTCTGTCTGTCTGTCTGTCTGTCTGTCTGTCTGTCTGTCTGTCTGTCTGTCTGTCTGTCTGTCTGTCTGTCTGTCTGTCTGTCTGTCTGTCTGTCTGTCTGTCTGTCTGTCTGTCTGTCTGTCTGTCTGTCTGTCTGTCTGTCTGTCTGTCTGTCTGTCTGTCTGTCTGTCTGTCTGTCTGTCTGTCTGTCTGTCTGTCTGTCTGTCTGTCTGTCTGTCTGTCTGTCTGTCTGTCTGTCTGTCTGTCTGTCTGTCTGTCTGTCTGTCTGTCTGTCTGTCTGTCTGTCTGTCTGTCTGTCTGTCTGTCTGTCTGTCTGTCTGTCTGTCTGTCTGTCTGTCTGTCTGTCTGTCTGTCTGTCTGTCTGTCTGTCTGTCTGTCTGTCTGTCTGTCTGTCTGTCTGTCTGTCTGTCTGTCTGTCTGTCTGTCTGTCTGTCTGTCTGTCTGTCTGTCTGTCTGTCTGTCTGTCTGTCTGTCTGTCTGTCTGTCTGTCTGTCTGTCTGTCTGTCTGTCTGTCTGTCTGTCTGTCTGTCTGTCTGTCTGTCTGTCTGTCTGTCTGTCTGTCTGTCTGTCTGTCTGTCTGTCTGTCTGTCTGTCTGTCTGTCTGTCTGTCTGTCTGTCTGTCTGTCTGTCTGTCTGTCTGTCTGTCTGTCTGTCTGTCTGTCTGTCTGTCTGTCTGTCTGTCTGTCTGTCTGTCTGTCTGTCTGTCTGTCTGTCTGTCTGTCTGTCTGTCTGTCTGTCTGTCTGTCTGTCTGTCTGTCTGTCTGTCTGTCTGTCTGTCTGTCTGTCTGTCTGTCTGTCTGTCTGTCTGTCTGTCTGTCTGTCTGTCTGTCTGTCTGTCTGTCTGTCTGTCTGTCTGTCTGTCTGTCTGTCTGTCTGTCTGTCTGTCTGTCTGTCTGTCTGTCTGTCTGTCTGTCTGTCTGTCTGTCTGTCTGTCTGTCTGTCTGTCTGTCTGTCTGTCTGTCTGTCTGTCTGTCTGTCTGTCTGTCTGTCTGTCTGTCTGTCTGTCTGTCTGTCTGTCTGTCTGTCTGTCTGTCTGTCTGTCTGTCTGTCTGTCTGTCTGTCTGTCTGTCTGTCTGTCTGTCTGTCTGTCTGTCTGTCTGTCTGTCTGTCTGTCTGTCTGTCTGTCTGTCTGTCTGTCTGTCTGTCTGTCTGTCTGTCTGTCTGTCTGTCTGTCTGTCTGTCTGTCTGTCTGTCTGTCTGTCTGTCTGTCTGTCTGTCTGTCTGTCTGTCTGTCTGTCTGTCTGTCTGTCTGTCTGTCTGTCTGTCTGTCTGTCTGTCTGTCTGTCTGTCTGTCTGTCTGTCTGTCTGTCTGTCTGTCTGTCTGTCTGTCTGTCTGTCTGTCTGTCTGTCTGTCTGTCTGTCTGTCTGTCTGTCTGTCTGTCTGTCTGTCTGTCTGTCTGTCTGTCTGTCTGTCTGTCTGTCTGTCTGTCTGTCTGTCTGTCTGTCTGTCTGTCTGTCTGTCTGTCTGTCTGTCTGTCTGTCTGTCTGTCTGTCTGTTCTGTCTGTCTGTCTGTCTGTCTGTCTGTCTGTCTGTCTGTCTGTCTGTCTGTCTGTCTGTCTGTCTGTCTGTCTGTCTGTCTGTCTGTCTGTCTGTCTGTCTGTCTGTCTGTCTGTCTGTCTGTCTGTCTGTCTGTCTGTCTGTCTGTCTGTCTGTCTGTCTGTCTGTCTGTCTGTCTGTCTGTCTGTCTGTCTGTCTGTCTGTCTGTCTGTCTGTCTGTCTGTCTGTCTGTCTGTCTGTCTGTCTGTCTGTCTGTCTGTCTGTCTGTCTGTCTGTCTGTCTGTCTGTCTGTCTGTCTGTCTGTCTGTCTGTCTGTCTGTCTGTCTGTCTGTCTGTCTGTCTGTCTGTCTGTCTGTCTGTCTGTCTGTCTGTCTGTCTGTCTGTCTGTCTGTCTGTCTGTCTGTCTGTCTGTCTGTCTGTCTGTCTGTCTGTCTGTCTGTCTGTCTGTCTGTCTGTCTGTCTGTCTGTCTGTCTGTCTGTCTGTCTGTCTGTCTGTCTGTCTGTCTGTCTGTCTGTCTGTCTGTCTGTCTGTCTGTCTGTCTGTCTGTCTGTCTGTCTGTCTGTCTGTCTGTCTGTCTGTCTGTCTGTCTGTCTGTCTGTCTGTCTGTCTGTCTGTCTGTCTGTCTGTCTGTCTGTCTGTCTGTCTGTCTGTCTGTCTGTCTGTCTGTCTGTCTGTCTGTCTGTCTGTCTGTCTGTCTGTCTGTCTGTCTGTCTGTCTGTCTGTCTGTCTGTCTGTCTGTCTGTCTGTCTGTCTGTCTGTCTGTCTGTCTGTCTGTCTGTCTGTCTGTCTGTCTGTCTGTCTGTCTGTCTGTCTGTCTGTCTGTCTGTCTGTCTGTCTGTCTGTCTGTCTTAGCGTGGTGCTCCGGGTAACTTGCCAAGATGAATCAGAAGGTCATCACCCGGAGGAGAAGAATCAGGTGCACAGCGCCAATCCTGAGAGCCAAGGTAGTCGATGAGTACCTGCAATCAAAAGAAAGATATAAGAATGAAGCCAAGAGGGCACAAGCAGAGTGAGGAAGGATTATGTAGGAAACAGGACAACGAAAACATCTGATCAGAAAGACAAGAAAACCTGCCATTAACTAGAAATTGAGAGCCCTAAGTAGGAAGGAGTCGGCAAAATTCTTGGCAGAAACATTTTATCCAGATGACAAAGATGAAGAAGACAATGCAGAATACCAGTAGATGAGGAAAACAGCCGAACTAATAAATGACAAAGTCAATGCTGAGTACCAACCACCATTAACCAGTAACCCACCATTTATACTAGACGAACTAAGTATGGTTGTAAATAGCTAACCCAAAGAACGCCCCGGGAGCATACGGTCTATCGGCCGATATATGTAAGCAAGCAATAAATAAGTACCCAGAATTGTACCTATCACTGGCAAACAAATGCCTAGAACTCTGCCACGTTACGTCCACCTCGGAGGAGGCAACGTTCTAGTCCTCCGAAAACCTGCCTGAAAGACGTCCAGTTGATAGGGAGCATGGACGGTTGCTAAAAGAAAGTAAGGAAGACATAGGGAAGTGGAATGAGGAGATAAAGAAATGTAGAGAGGAATGGCATGGCAGAGAAACGTATGCCAGTGTGACAGCAGTACAGCCACCAAGTCAACCCAAGAGAGTGACGACAGCGTTGCATTTTGTCACAATAACATCCGCAGACGAAAAGGAAACAGGTGATCAAGTGTATGACAGGATCAGAAAAACGGTTAATGCAAGAGAGGAAGGCCTGAAAATAGATAAGATTAGGAAAGCCAAGGATCGGAAGATTATACTAGGATGTGAGTCGGTAGAGGAGATTGAAAGAGTAAAAGAGAGAAAAGGAAGGTAGAAAAAGACTTAATAGTGGAAGAAATTAAGAATAGAGACCCCCTGATCCAGCTAATGGGAGTACTGGAGTATAACACGGAAGAAGACATTACTAAGGCTCTAAGAGCCCAAAATAAGCATCTGTTAGGAGGAATAGGGAAAGATGAGGATAGGATATCCGTCAAGTACCGAAGGAAGGCGAGGAACGTCCACATGTCACACGTGGTGTTACAGGTTTCTCCAAAGGTGTGGAAAGGCTTAACAGAAGCCGGGGTGGCGCATGTGGACATGTAAAGGATCAGAGTCGTCGACCAGTCCCCCCCTAATACGCACGCACAGTCTCGGGTATGGGCATGGTCGGCGACACTGCCAAGACAAATTGGAGGCATGCAGTCACTGCGGCGGCCCGCACAAAAAGGCGGACTGCACGTACTGGCTGACGGATGCACCCCCCACGTGCTGCAATTGCCTATAGGCGAGTGGCATAAAAAAGGACCACAACGCGTTCAGTGTTGAGTGTTCTGTTAGAAGAAAATGGGACACTATAGCCAGAGCTAAGGTAGCTTATTGCTGAGGTGGTCACGGAGACCCCTCAGCAGGTCAACCCTGGGAACGGTACAGGGTCATACCTAGCAGCCCAAGTCAACTAACAGAGGAAGAAGTTGGCCACAGATGAGCTAATGCTTGAGGCAATAACAAGGAAGGAGGAACAGCCAAGGCAGCAATAGCCGTCTTCAATGAAGATTTAAGGGTGGTGCAGTGTCCTGATCTAACCACGAACAATGTTGCGGTGGTAAAAATCAGGGACAGCAACGGATATTGCCCTCATATCATTCTACTTTGAGCCCAATGAAAGCTGGGGTCAGCAAAAATATTCATAGGAGGAGACACTAATGCCGAGAGCACGTGGTGGGGTAGCAGCAAAACGGACAAAAGAGGAAGACTGATATCCGCCCTGCTGGAAGAGATTAGGCTTGCAGGTGCTCAACGAAGGGACAACATCTACCTTCGACACAGTAAGGGGAAATGTGACGTACACCAGTCAAGAACAACTAGAATATATGATACTAAAAAAGCTAATTGGAGGAAATTTAATGAAAAATTTAGCCAATTAAAAACCGAAAATAACCTAAATAAGTACTCAATAGAAAACATAAAATCAAAAATAGAATTAGACAAAATAGAATCAATCACGAACATATTGTTCGAGTTATGAGACAAGTAATACAGTATTACCTATGAAAAAAGCAAGTAGTAAATATAAAATTCCATGGTGGTCAGACGAACTCTAAGCGCTGAGAAGAGACACCGTCACCAGGAAGAGGAGAATCCGCTGCGCCGCCACAGTGAGAAGAGCGAAGGACATCGGAGAGTACCTGCAAGCAAAAGAAATATATGAATCCACGGCGATAAAGGCACAAGCCCAAAGTTGGAAGGACTTGCGGGAAGCAAGGAAAGGAAGGCATGTGGGAAGGCATATATAGAGCCATAGGACGTACAACCAAGAGGCAAGAAGACCCGCCCCTTGTGAAGGATGGTAAGGTCCTCAGCCCAAGAGAGTCGGGGAGCTGCTGGCAGTAGTGTTCTATCCAGAGGACAGTTTAGAACAGGACACCGCATACCACAAGCAGGTCAGAAGCAGCAGCTCGCATAAATGACGATCTGGATGGTGAGGATCAAGACCCGCCATTTACAATTCACGAGCTGCGTCAAGCGGTAGCTAGCTTCAATCCCAAGAAAGCCCCTGGAGCAAATATAATAAGTTAGTAGCAAATAAGGTTGTTAAAAGAAATAAATGTTAATTATATAGTAGATAGTTGCCGAAACTAGATGTAGAATATGAAATAAGATAGATATATACATAAGACATAAGTAAGAAAAATAGCAAAGCAGTGTATATAAAGCAACACACATGTATAGCGTATAAGTAGATAATAGAGATAAGGAATGTAACAGATATAAGGAATGTAACAGATATAAGGAATGTAACAGATATAAGGAATGTAACAGATATAAGGAATGTAACAGATATAAGGAATGTAACAGATATAAGGAATGTAACAGATATAAGGAATGTAACAGATATAAGGAATGTAACAGATATAAGGAATGTAACAGATATAAGGAATGTAACAGATATAAGGAATGTAACAGATATAAGGAATGTAACAGATATAAGGAATGTAACAGATATAAGGAATGTAACAGATATAAGGAATGTAACAGATATAAGGAATGAAACAGATATAAGGAATGAAACAGATATAAGGAATGAAACAGATATAAGGAATGAAACAGATATAAGGAATGTAACAGATATAAGGAATGTAACAGATATAAGGAATGTAACAGATATAAGGAATGTAACAGATATAAGGAATGTAACAGATATAAGGAATGTAACAGATATAAGGAATGTAACAGATATAAGGAATGTAACAGATATAAGGAATGTAACAGATATAAGGAATGTAACAGATATAAGGAATGTAACAGATATAAGGAATGTAACAGATATAAGGAATGTAACAGATATAAGGAATGTAACAGATATAAGGAATGTAACAGATATAAGGAATGTAACAGATATAAGGAATGTAACAGATATAAGGAATGTAACAGATATAAGGAATGTAACAGATATAAGGAATGTAACAGATATAAGGAATGTAACAGATATAAGGAATGTAACAGATATAAGGAATGTAACAGATATAAGGAATGTAACAGATATAAGGAATGTAACAGATATAAGGAATGTAACAGATATAAGGAATGTAACAGATATAAGGAATGTAACAGATATAAGGAATGTAACAGATATAAGGAATGTAACAGATATAAGGAATGTAACAGATATAAGGAATGTAACAGATATAAGGAATGTAACAGATATAAGGAATGTAACAGATATAAGGAATGTAACAGATATAAGGAATGTAACAGATATAAGGAATGTAACAGATATAAGGAATGTAACAGATATAAGGAATGTAACAGATATAAGGAATGTAACAGATATAAGGAATGTAATAGATATAAGGAATGTAATAGATATAAGGAATGTAATAGATATAAGGAATGTAATAGATATAAGGAATGTAATAGATATAAGGAATGTAATAGATATGTGGCGGCACACAAGCACCTGACACCGACGAGATAGCAATGACGCCAGACTTGAATCGCGGTTCTTAAATTAAAGCGACACATTGGATATATACAAGCTCCAAGTATCAATGGTTGGAGGGGCCGCGGCCGGTCGGGCATAACACCCGCCTGACTGGAGATACCCCCCTTCGCTAGAGGAACACTACCACCCGTTCCTCTACAGTGGTGACCCCAGACGCTGAACAACATCCGCACCTACACCGGAACTCCAACCAACCATCCGCATCGCCATCCGCACCGCATCGCATCCGCATCGCCATCGTATCATCATCGCTTCGCATCCGCATCGCCATCGCATCATCATCGCTTCGCATCGCATCGTCATCGCCACCGCCATTCGTCACTTCCTCCCTCCATTCCAGCCATTCTGCACTTCACCCAGCAGCCAGCCATCACTCGCAAGCAAACAGGGTTACCTACCACAAGCACGCTACTAGACGCAGGCCTGGTACCTACCCTCGGCACTTCAACAGCTCGACATCGGCGTCAAATCACGGCACAACTGCGCTAACAGCCGGGTCAACTACGGGCAGCATTCGCCGGTTCTCGCAGTATAACCACGTGATAGCCACACTCATCGCAGCTACTCAAGCTTCGAATCCGACTCACTGGATTTCGAATTACGCAGTTCCGACTCACTGGAGCTGACTACCGCATAGTTCTGACTCACTAGAACTACTTGCGCACATTCCCGACTCACTGGGACATTGGAGCATCGGCATTGGCACGGGGAAAACTATACCAAGCAACGACAGCTGAAGAATGAAGATATCGACCTCCGGTCTCCGGGGGGGAGTGATGTGGCGGCACACAAGCGCCTGACACCGACGAGATAGCAATGACGCCAGACTTGAATCGCGGTTCTTAAATTAAAGCGACACATTGGATATATACAAGCTCCAAGTATCAATGGTTGGAGGGGCCGCGGCCGGTCGGGCATAACACCCGCCTGACTGGAGATACCCCCCTTCGCTAGAGGAACACTATCACCCGTTCCTCTACAGATATAAGGAATGTAACAGATATAAGGAATGTAACAGATATAAGGAATATAACAGATATAAGGAATGTAACAGATATAAGGAATGTAACAGATATAAGGAATGTAACAGATATAAGGAATGTAACAGATATAAGGAATGTAACAGATATAAGGAATGTAACAGATATAAGGAATGTAACAGATATAAGGAATGTAACAGATATAAGGAATGTAACAGATATAAGGAATGTAACAGATATAAGTAATGTAACAGATATAAGTAATGTAACAGATATAAGGAATGTAACAGATATAAGGAATGTAACAGATATAAGGAATGTAACAGATATAAGGAATGTAACAGATATAAGGAATGTAACAGATATAAGGAATGTAACAGATATAAGGAATGTAACAGATATAAGGAATGTAATAGATATAAGGAATGTAATAGATATAAGGAATGTAATAGATATAAGGAATGTAATAGATATAAGGAATGTAATAGATATAAGGAATGGAAAAAAATAAATAAAGAGAAGTAGCTAGGATGAGAAGGCTGGAAGGGGGAGAAATAGGAGAATAGGCTTTACAAATGAAGATTAGAGTAGGAAGGGCATAGGGATGACTAAGGACCCTGATCTAGTTTAGGGGAACGACAGTGGGGCATAGCGCCCCACAATAAAAAATAAATAAAAAAAAACATCCGAAGGGTCATAGATAGCTACCTCAAGAGCAGAAAAGTCACTATTAAGAATTTACAAATTGTATTAATAAACCTAAAAAAATCTGGGGTCTAATGAACTCTTTAGCAAATAACAATATTAAACAAGGGTGTGCTTATCCAAAACTACTTGTCAAATCAGTGTATGTTACTGATCCAAGAAGAGTAAGTGAACTATTTCCAATTTTAGCGAAAGCAATACCTAATAAATTTCATGACAATCACATGGCTCAAAACTCTCGGTTATCCACCCTCAAACCTTGTTGTCCTGAAGAAATAATAAAAATAATCTCAAATCTTAATTCAAATTGTAGCACTTGATTAGATGAAATTAAAACAAAGTAATAAAATGCATAAAACATTTGGTGGCAAACACGATGAGTAAATGCTTCAATAAATTGTTATTAGATGGTCATTTCCCCCATACTCTATAAAAATCGCAAAAGTTACACCCATATATAAATAAATCCGGACCAACAACAGACCCAGGCAATTACCGACCCATATCGGTTTTACCTGTATTATCGAATATACTTGAAAAAATTCTACATAACCGGTTAAACGAATATTTGAGCTCAAAGAATATTATTTCAGATCGCGAATATGGCTTTAGGGCTAAATGTAACACTCTTACCGCCACAGTTGATCTTGTTACTAAGATAAAACATAGCATAGACCATAAAAATATAGTTCTGGGAATATTTATTGACCTGAAGAAGGAGATTGATACAGTATGTCATAAACAGCTTAAAAAAATTAAAATCAATAAATATCACTGGAAGTGCCCACGAAATGTTCGAATCTTATCTAAATAATAGACTACAAGTAGTTAAAATTGGCAACCATCGAAGTGACGCATTACCATTAACATGCGGAGTACCGCAGGGTTCAATGCTTGGTCCCTTGTTGTTTCTGATCTATATTAACAACCTGCATAATCCGGATTTCATGGCCATCTTACTCTTTATGCGGATGACACTTGCCTATTCTATTTTGGTTCTTCTATCGACGAAATGATTTCACAATATCGTTAACAATAAATATGTCTAAAACATCTTATATACCTAGTCAGGTCATAAATTCTGTCACATGTTTAATATAAAATAATTGAAACAAGTTTATTCATTATGTAACCATTTATATACCAAAATGAACTTAACAAAACATAGATTCTTATGACACTAAAGTTTATTCAAAATGACCTCCGTGATTTTGAATACAGGCCTTTCAATCTGCGCGGCCAGTTGTCTATCGCAGCACGAACGAGGTCCATGTCAATATCGGCGGCTGCCTTAATCAAGGATGTCTTGAGTGACTCCAAATTGGGATGAGGCTTTGAGCACGCCTTTTCCTCCAAGTGTTGCCATATCTTGTAATCTAACGTACGGTGTGCGTACACCTTATCATTTTGTTTGTTGTAGCTCTCTTCTACGGTAAAAATTTTTTCATCTGAAAAAAGAATTTCCCGATATTTTTTTCCCGCGTACCGCTTCAACAAAGCGCGGCATCTCTTCAGTCTCAGGTCCATCAGACGAGCATTCAAACGATGTCCTGTTTTTCTTCGATATGCCCGAAGCCCTAAGTCTTCATTTAACACCCTTTTCACCGTGGTTCTGCTTAACCCCATCTGAAGGGCCAACAGTTTCTGCTTACGTTTGGGATTTCTTTGAATTCGCGCCTTCACAGCTTTTATCACTGCTGGAGTCCTAACAGACCATGGGCGACCACTTCTTGACCTGTCATCTACACTAGAGTCTTCATTGTATCGTTTGATGGTACGATAAACGAATCTTTTGGTTATATTCAAATTTTTCAGTATGTCAAAAATTTGAATTGGCGCGTAACCGCAACGATGCAACGCAATTACTGCAACACGGTCCTCTTTAAGCGTCCACTCCATATTTAAAAATGAGTAAAATTCTAAAAAGTATACATTTTTATTTTCATGAACAATTTGAAATTCGAATTCAATAAACTTTTTTGTGGCCAGCATTCTAAAATAAAAGTTTTTACTGTGTGACAATACTTATGACCTGACTGTGTATTATTTAAAGCCAATAATCATATCGAACACATCAAAAATAAGTTATCATCACTGCTCGGTTCCCTTCGTAATATTGTCGCATGTATCCTAAAGACTTTACGCTATACCATCTATTATGATTGAATGAAACGACTCGAGTGCAAGACAACAACTGATTTATTATATGTACCCACACCACATGAATATAATATAGTTATAACCACAACATCTTTCCCTATAAAGAAAAATAGAAAAATAAGAAACAATGTTTTACATTTATGTACTAACTGCAGCATAATAAATATCTGCTAGACTAAAAATATACAATACCTATCCCCTATGTCCTTATAGAAAAGGTTAGTAAGTATAGGTAGGATACTTAAAATTGTCTATTTTAAACCTTGTTGAGCAATTCTCTGCTCAGCAACTTTTTTAGCTTTTCGAGTGAGCGGCACGAATGTAGACATGTCTAGACCATAGTTTTTACTATTTTCGCTATTGCACTCTATTTTTGTGTTTTCGTCTTTTATACCTTCGTCCGTGCAGGCCTCACTAAACTCCTCCTCATCAGAGCTAGAACTGGTTTTAGGTGAGCTTATTTTGGATTGACACTTAATTAAATGACGACGATTACGCTTGTACCTGCCGCCAGTTTTCGTCTGAACAATGTAGGATCGAGGAGTAGAAGCATGGCCCAAAATGTTTCCCCTAGACCTTAATTTCCCATCTATACAAATAACGGTGTCACCGCGTTTTAATTCGGGCAAAGTTTTAGAATGTTGGTCATAATACTTCTTTGAACATTTTTGTTTTTCAATCATTACGCGATATTCAGATGGGTCGATCGCTTTAGGTTTCAGAATATTAGGATGGGCAGGTAGCTGACAACGTAGCCTTCGACCCATCAAGAGCTGTGCAGGAGAACTCAAGCCATCCCTGGGTGTATTTCTGAAGTTCAAAAGTGCCAGATGAAAGTCACTCGCGCAATGTACTGATTTTTTAAGCATATTTTTTACAGTCTGTACTGCACGCTCACTTTTGCCATTTGACTGTGCATAATTTGGTGAAGATGTGACGTGATCAAATCCCCATACGTTTGCAAAGCTTTTGAATTCGCGACTAGTGTACTGAGTTCCGTTATCGCTAATCAACACACTTGGAATACCATGTCGTGAAAATATATCTTTCATCTTTTGTATGACTTCATTAGAAGTTAAATTACTTAATTGACTGACTTCTGTAAAATTAGAATAGTAGTCTACTAGAATTAAATAGTACTTTCTCTTGTATTCGAATATATCTGAGCCTACTTTATGCCACGGTAGTTCAGGAATTTCAATGGGTAGCATGGGTTCTTTCGAGGGTGCGTTTGAGTGCTCCTGACACGTGTGACACCGCTTTACAAACATTTCTATGTCACGTGACATACCAGGCCAAAATATAACTTGTCTCGCGCGCCGCTTGCACCTATCAATACCTAAATGACCCTCATGTACTATTTTAAGCATATTTTCTCTTAGTTTTGAAGGAATTATGACCAAGTTGTCTCTGAAAATTACATCATTAACAACAAATAATTCTTCTTTAAATGACCAATAGAATTTTACTTTATTATTGACATTGTGTTTATGATTTGGCCATCCCCCATTTATGTAATTTGCCAATATTTGCATTTCCTGATCTCGTTTGGTTTCCCTCTTTATCATAGTTAACTTATCATTAGATATAGGAATATTTCCTACGATCATCTGAACTTGACAAACAACATTGCTATGTATTTCCTTACTATACAACTCGGGAAGCGGCGCTCGAGACAGCATATCTGCAATATACATATATTTACCAGGAACATAAGTAACAATCAAATCGTAACCTTGTATTCTAAGTAGCATTCGTTGCAAGCGTGCTGGGACGGACATCAAAGCTTTTTTGAAAATGCTTTCTAGCGGTTTATGGTCCGATTCAACCACGATCCCTTTTTGACCATAAACGTACTGGTGAAACCGTTCACACGCAAAAACGATAGCCAACATTTCCTTCTCCACCTGTGCGTACCTTCTCTGCGCGTCAGTGAGAGTGCGCGAGGCGTATTCTACTGGGCGGCCACCCTGCAGCAGCACAGCGCCCAGCGCGTCGCGCGATGCGTCCACTGACAGTACCACGGGCTGTGACGGGTCGTACAGTGCCAGCATGCCCGCACATGTCACCGCTTCCTTCAGCTTATCGAACGCGCCGCGCTCACTATCCTCCCAACGCCACTCATTAGTTTTCTTTAGTAAGTTTGTCAAAGGAATTGCTATTTCTGAATAAAATGGAATGAATTTTGCTAGATAGTTAGTTGCACCTAAAAACCTCTCCAGTTCCTTTCTGTCTTTTGGTGATTGTAACTCTTTGATAGCCCTGACTTTTTCACTATCTGGCCTAATGCCATTAACATCGAACACGTGCCCCAAATATGTAACTTCTTCAACGCAGAATTTACATTTTTCTTTGTTAAATTTTAAATTAATTTTTCTAGACCTCTCTAATAATGCTTTAAGACGCCGGTCGTGAATTTGTTTTGTCTCGCCCCAAACAATGACATCATCGATATAATTTTCTACCCCCTCTAGGTCTTCTAAAAGTTGACGAAGCTTTCCGTGAAAGACTTCTGAAGCGCAATTTATTCCAAACGGAAGGCGCATAAATTGATAACGACCAAACGGTGTACTGAACGTACACAAATCAATGCTTTCGTCATCCAGAGCTACTGTCCAAAACCCGGAATTGGCATCTAAAACAGAGAAAAAACGCGCGCCGTGAAGTCGTGACGCCAGCTCAGATACTGTCGGCAGCTGAAAGTGTGCTCTCTGTACAGCTTTGTTTAGTTCGCGCGGATCTAAGCACAGGCGAATACCATTATTTTTCTTTGCCACTAACACTAGCGGGTGAACCCATTGTGTGGGATGAGTAACTTTTCTAATTACACCTAACCGTTCCATTTTATTTAATTCTGCCTGTAACCGATCGCGCAATCCGTGAGGAATTTTTCTAGATGCACATATGGTAGGTGGTACAGATTGATCGATCACTATATGATATTTACCAGGTAAACATCCTAAGCCTTGAAACAAGTCATCGTAGTTTGATAATTCAATTGACCTAATGCGTTTCACCAGTCCTAGCAGTTCGCATGATTTCTGTCCCAGCACACTACTGCAATTCATATCCGCAATTGCAAATTTTAATCTATAAATTACATTTTTGTAAGACCACGGTAAAGTACAAATTCCTTTAATCGGTATTACATCATGCGTATATGACAATAATGGTACTTTCGTTCGAACGATAAGTGATTCGTCAAAACCCAACTCATGAAATCTGCGATACGATAACACGTTACAGTCGGCCCCCGTGTCGAGTTTAAAGTTTTCTACCCCGTTTGCACAAGAAAGTTCTTGAAACCAATTATCCGAGCCGCGGGTTTCACTTCCGACTCCAATGGTCGAAATATAAAACGCATCATCCTCTAAATCACTATTATGATCATCATCACCTTCATACACCCGATTCACTCTATGGAGGCCACTATTATTATTGAAATGATTCAACTTACAATTGCGCGCAAAATGTCCACGATTACCACACGCGAAACAGATGATCCGCCGAGCTGGACACTCAGCTCCCGCATTGCAGCGCGGACAGGCCACGCATGACGCCGGCGGCGCTGTGTGCGCGCGCCCGGCGAGAGCGCGCTCGGCACCGCTAGAGCTGCGGCCGCACCCGCGTGCGAACCCGGCACCGCGGCCGCTAGTGCTCGGCGCGGGCGCCCGCGGCCCACAGAACCGCACTCCCCGGCCGCGCGCCCTGTACCCGACAGTGTCGACGTGCGCAGCACTCGCTACGCCTCCGCCGCCACTTGACATTTGAATTTCGCTCTCTTGCGAAGCTTCCACTACTTGACAAATCTTCATCGCCTTGTCGAGGTCGAGATCCTCACATCTCAGTAGGCGGTCCCTGACTGTAGCCTGACGAATCCCGCATACGATTCGATCCTTGATCAGATCGTCCTCTAATGACGAAAATTTACAGTTTTTGCTCAGGAGACGTAACGCGGTCACATACTGCAGAATAGATTCACCTTCGTCTTGGTTTCGAGTAAAAAACTTGTACCTCAAAAGAGTGATGTTAGACTTGGTTCCAAAATAGTCATCGAATTTTTTTAACAGCACGTTTACGTCATCACGTTCGGCCTCCTTCTCGAAAGTAAACGTCTGATACACATCAAATCCGTCTGAACCAATAAGATTCACCAATAAACTGGCTTGCACACTTGAAGGTTCCATATGTACTCCTGATGCCTTGACAAACAAGAGGAATTGTTGCCTCCATTTCTTCCAAGCATCAGCGCGGCCCACAGGCCCACCGGCGCCGTCCATATTTAATTCTAAAGGCGGTCGCGCGTGCTCCATCGTAAATCACGGTAATATGCGTAAATTTCACCAAACAAACTATGTATAATATTCTAAAACACAAATATTGTCCACTTATGTCGAATTTACGTTATTTAAGACGTGTAAAACAACAAATACTTATAAAACCGCTGTCACCATATTATGATTGAATGAAACGACTCGAGTGCAAGACAACAACTGATTTATTATATGTACCCACACCACATGAATATAATATAGTTATAACCACAACACCATCTATAACGCAACTAGTCAAGCCACATATGTATCTTATTGAAATCTTGGGTAGTGCCTCTAAAACTAAAGTAGCAGATGTTCAAATTTCCCAAAATAAAATTATCAAACTGCTTTTTAATTGCTCATACCTGACATCAACAAATAAAATCTATAATGAAACTAAGATAATGAATATCAATCAATTATATTATATTTATAACACATGTATTTTTATCCGAAAAGTACTTAGCAAAGATATCCACACCAGCCTAACATTCACTAAACTAAAACAAATCACCCAACGTAGCACTCGACGTGCTAGTTTTTTGGTACTGCCAAAAATCAGAACAAACTATGGGAAAAACAAGCTTCGTTCGAGGGAGCATAGCTTTATAATAAAATACCTATAAAAATAATAAATGCACACCCATTTAATACATTTAAGACACAGCTAGCTAAATAGATTATAGATTATAATTTTGTAGGCAATCCTCAAATAATAAAATAAAGTATCTTATAGCAGATAAATCTCTTTTGGCCAAAACATGAATGTTTTAATTGGGTAATATAATAATAAATCTGTAAATGTGCCTGACAACTTGTTCCTCTTATTACGTATGTTTAGTATTGTTCTCAAGGAAGTGACATTGTTTTTGTCTTATTGAGAATAATTTTTTTTAAACCTTAAACCTTAGTGAGATGTAGAAGAAACCGAAATTAAATATACTAAAATTAATAAAGTAGGTACCTATGTAAATAATAAAGTTACATAAAGCAATAAGTAAAAATAAACGCCTTCTAGTGGGAGGTGTGCACCTGAGGCTTTGATAATAAATTTTCAATATTTGGATTCAGCTTTTTGGACCCCATTTATACCATAGATCCCTAATTCTATTTTTTTCGCTCACTTGGACCCCTCAGTCGTCATCGGTCCCAGGGGGTCGATAAAGACCACTTTGGGTATCATTGCTTTAAGGTAACTATGTTATGTTCACGTTTTCCACAAAACTTGGATGTAACACTTTCTTTAATATTACTACCAGAAGATAATTAATTTAATTACGGATAATTAACTTAACACGATCACCTTAAGTGCGTACCGCTCACCCGTAGTCACCCAAGATATCTTTTGAAGACAATAACCAGGCTACGAACGTAAGCCATCAACAATGTTATGAACCATTGGCATAGACACAAACTCATTTTTACCTCAATTAATTGCACAGTTTAGCGTAACTATTAATATAAAATTAATTTATCACCGGGTAGAACGAATTAAAACCAGAACTAACAGTCAATACCAATACAAACATTAAAATTATAAATTTAAATGCTTATACTTGACTAACTTGATTATCGATTATTTGTTCTGAAACTTTTATAAAAACTAGACCCGTAAAACAATTCATAAATCAAAATTGCAGTAATCATAAAATGACCGAATTATTCATTCAATGCAGTATTTTCATAACACGTTAAAACATATTATAGTTTTTTTAATACTAGTTATAAGAGTAAATGTTTTTCAACCCTCATACATGCTAGAATTGAAGCACATCAAATTCAAGGTTCATTAAATCACAACTGTAATCCCTGAAGGAGGCAGAGGTGTAACCAGTACACCCATAATTCACGCAGCTTATTATCATCCCATGTGTGATAGGGGTGTCTCCAATTACCCTGAGCTACATAAGTATATGGCGAATATATAGGTATATTGGTACATAGTACTGTGCCGATATATATATGTAAACTTGAAGTTGTAGCGAAATAATCAGGAATTATAATATCACAGATGAAATATGACGGTTGCGTTTACGGAATTTAACTACGAAGGTAATTTTGTGAACTATCTGGGAAGAAAACTCTCGCATAAGGCACTCTGCCTCCTATTTAACCATTTGGCCTAGTTTGTAATTGGTCAGATAACTATCTGAAGACACCTCTGACCATTGGTGTCACTTGGGTCTAGTAACTGTACATCAGTATGATTTGATCTTTGAATCTAAACATAATAGCTTCATGCAATAACGAGAACCTTACTGCTTTACTGTTTAAAGGAAAGTTAATAGATACTGTACTGTCTCTAAAATAAATGTATTATAACTGACTTACATTTGTTTCTCCTTGACCGCTGTCTACTGCCCGCCGCTAGTAACAACTAAACACACACACACATTGAACTGAGGACAACTGCACACTGATCCAAACCGAGCGAGACTGACTCGAGAATGCAGAGACGCTCCTTGTTATAGCAAATCCACAGAGTATATATTATGAATCTACCCGTACTTATCTAGTTAGAGACCCTCGACATTTCCAATAAAAAGAGACTACCCCCACACCAAGATTTAATAGTTTGCTGCCTGTTCACAGTTCGCGACTATTCGCGAAAAGGGGTGAGACTATCACCATACCGGGCACAATTCCATGCTCACGGCGGATAATCCCAATATCTCTTTACCAAACCCGGGGATCGAACCAGAGACCCCGCATGGCAGTCGTACCGCGTACATTACAACTACGCCACTGAGGACCGTGGACGTCCAATTATAATATCACTGCGTAATTAGCAGTTAAGTAAAATCTCGATGAAATTTCCATCGGTTGTAACAGTACAAATTAAAATAAAGAAATAATCAATGAGGTTGGAAACAAACTACTACTATCATGCACTTGATTGTTTAGATTAGCAGAAAGATCAAACATAATAGTCGTTAATTACCATCAGTTTTAAATCGAAAACAATGAGATAGGAAACACATCATCGTATTTCCAACTAAATAAATCCATAAGTTTAGCAGAACGATCAAAATCAAAAATCGGCCTGTAAATTTAATAACTGAAAGCGACTCACCAAATTTCACATAAATCCACGGGTAGATCCCACTTCTAATGTCCAGGTGAAAGGTCATGAAGTCACAGGTCACCATATGAAGAGGCTGGAAGAGGGCTTATACATCCCTCTCCGATCTCCAGATATAGACAGGATGCACATCGTATGATAGATTCGTAGAACTCGAGTTGAGCACTTCACAGTTTATTAAGCTACTGCCAGTCCGGAATACAATAATCCATGGAAAACATGGTTTACAATTACACTTTGCACTGAGACGTATCACGTTGAATCATCACTTTAATTGTAGGCAACGATCAGTTAAACAGCACTTGGGCATTACGACCTCTAAATTACTAAACTATTCGAGATAGGATATTGACTCGTGTAATTATTATTCCTGAATGCTCCGCCAAATGACGAGACACTCTTTTATATTGTGATTTTCGTTGTGCCCAACTACGAATGAGATCATCCAATAAACAACTCGAACCTACCTTCAAAATAGTAAAACAACTGACGGTACCCACAATTTACAAAAGATAAAATTATTTGTAAGGTCAATTCAGTCTCCGTATTCATTATACTCCGACATATACCTACCTTTTCTCCCAATAATAACTTCCACGCGGGCGGAGCCGCGGGCAAAAGCTAGTGAGAAATAAAGATCTTTAACCACAATAATTTTAATTACCATCTAAGGGTTAAGTCTTATTTATGTTATTTAGAGCACTATTTGTAACATAAGGCCAATAAAAGATATTAAGAAGGAGAACAAAGAAGAAGATTATTTTTTAAGAAGTTTATTAAAATAGGAATGTCATTTTTTTAGTATTTTCTTATAGCAAGAAGGCGTATGCGATCCGTGTATACACACAATTTCAAAATTTCGAGAGCTCCCAGTCTTATGCCTATTTATTGCAGCGCATAATGTCCCGTCCCCATGTGAGAATTTATTAAATGTATCACTCGCGGAATTCAATCTTTCTGCGAAATAAATATTACTTATCTCATATACTCTACTACTACTCT
Source organism: Laothoe populi (assembly GCA_905220505.1). NCBI lineage: Eukaryota > Metazoa > Arthropoda > Insecta > Lepidoptera > Sphingidae > Laothoe > Laothoe populi. The sequence continues at coordinate 7,785,852 of HG992152.1, forward strand.
CACTACTCTACCTGCGTAGACCTTGTAGAATCTGTCCAAGCTCGTTTTGTAAGATATTTGAGTGTTAGGAATAGCGTTCGTAAAAGTATCACTGATTACAACGATAGACTAGAATACTTTAAGATGCTTAGTTTAAAAGAGAGACGCAATATTGCTGATTTACTCATTCTGCATAAGATAGTGAATGGTTCTATGGATGCATTTTTAGACCCAAATCCCGTGCGATACGCAATCCACGTATATTTGACATTCCAACGACAACACTGAATACGTCACATAATAACCCCCTCATACGAATGGCAAGGTCGTACAACGAGAGATCTGAAAACTATTCTGTTGACATATTTTCACACGCATACGATTCAAAATTATTAATTTAAAATATTCGTATCTCTTAAAAACAATAAAATTAGCCGGCTGGTATTTATAAGCCTCGTGAAAACAATCTCCGCACATTCTGCTCCAGACTGTCTACACTATAGCGCGAGAAGCTGCCTTACCTCACTTATATAAAAATGGGTTTCAAGTTATACTTCGTATTGTTTTGGATGTGTCTGTTTCTGACGAGCGCACTAACGAACCCAGTTCCAAACAAATCAGTGTTCCGCAGTAAAATGTGTCCAGATGACTATATATCAGACATTTTATCAAGTGGCAAGTGCGTAAAGTAAGTACATTTTATGGCATAGAAGTGGTAGAGCTACGCTGTAGACATATTTGTCTACAGCATGAATGGGCCGGCTCGCCCGGGGTAGTACCTCTGTCTCACAGAAAACCAACGTAAAGTGACACGGCATTTTTATTCTGGCACGGCAAAGGAGGGACTAGTTATGCGTGTACTTGTATAGTTATAAGTTATTACAGCTACAGTCATTACAGATCACAACTTTTCATCATCTCTACTAGCGGACCGTGCAGACGTTCTCCTGCCCATAAAAGCAGCGCCACACCAACTGAAGCGCCATCTGCCGGGCTGATTTTGGAATCTAAACCATCCAGGGCGCCACCCAAACGCATATAAAAAATTCATTCAAATCGGTCCAGCCGTTTAGGAGGGGTTCAGTGACATACACACGTACAGTAGAATTATAAACTCATTTGCAAAAAAAAACGGGCGGTTTTGATTTTAATTCTTCTTTAAAAAATACGGTACCAAAATGATTTCAATCATTTGTACATGTTACTGGCCGGTTTTAAAAATGCCGTGGTGTTTAAAACAGTATGTTCTAAATTAAAATTTTCGTTTGATCCTCTTTTTACAGAAAACCACTTTTTATCCTACATTTTTGGTTCGAAGTTCCAAAAGATAATATCGGTTTTCATAACTTTTAGTCAATTTTTATGAATTTATTTCATATTCTTAATTGTCAAAGCTTCATTTATTGCTGTTTAGCTGTCACAATAATGTTAGAGAAAGTGGTAAAAGCTACCAAAATTATTGCGCTGCTCGAAGAGGGTTGCAGCCAATGCTTCGTGGCTCAGAGGCTAAGTGTGAGTCGCTCGACGGTTCAAAGGACCTGGCAGCGGTATCAAGACACCAGTTCCGTCGAGAGAAGGCCTGGTTCTGGAAGAAAACCATGTACCCAACCACGGGATGATCGTTTTCTTGCGAGTCGCGCATTGAGAAATCACAAGTCTTCGTATGTGGACCTTAAGAACAACCTCGAAGAAGTAAGAAATGTGCATATTAGTCTATGGAGTCTATTAGTCAATATACGCAGTCATCAACCGGCCCGCGGCCCTAAGTTACTCCGTGAGCACAGAGTTGCCAGGCTTAGGTTTGCTCGAAATTGTGAGGCATGGACTCAAGAAGACTGGAATAGGGTATTGTTCTCCGATGAAGCCAGGATATCTCTGTTCGGTGAAGATCGACGTCGGCGAGTGCTACGAAGACGAGGAGAACGCTTTGCAGAGGCTTGTTTTGAAGAAATCACACCTTATGGTGGGGGCTCTGTTATGTTTTGGGCAGGAATAAATTCAATGGATCGTTCAGAGTTAGTCTTCATTGAAAACGGCTCACTGACTGGACATCGATACATAACGGAAGTTCTAATTCCTCATGCACAACCCGCATTGGCTGCTTTAGGCGAAGACTCAATTTTTATGAACGACAACGCTCGCGCCCACCGGTCTGGCGATGTGGAAGCGTTTGTGCAAGAGGTCGGCATTCGTCGTTTGAATTGGCCAGCTCGAAGTCCCGACCTTAATCCTATTGAGCATGTCTGGGACGTTCTGAAACGACGCATGAGATCAGTACAACCGGCTCCGCAGACCATCAGAGAGCTGAAGAATGATTACCGCGGAGTGGGAACGTGTTCCGCAAGCAAGTATCCGGGATATCCTCGCTAGCATACCCAGACGAATTCAAGCTGTGATTTCAGCTAGAGGGGGTCACACTCGATACTAAACATTTATCTGCTTTTACTTTATTAAAGAAAAAACAAACAAAAATCTTTGTTAACTTTTACTTCACGAGCATATGCACTACTAGCGAGCATACACTACTAGTGAACTTTAGCATTAAAACCCATAAATTTTATCAAAATTTTATGATAATACTGACGAAAAACGATTATTTGCTTATTAATTTCCAAAATTGTGAAAGTAAAACTACCTATAATTATCAAACAAACCAATAGTAACATTTGAAATGGTTCATTGCTTAGGTGCCCGTTTTTTTTGCAAATGAGTATATATAAAGAAGATAAGCCACTTGTAATGATTAGGGAACCGGATCAATGTCTTCACAATAATAGATTTAATTTATTCTATTCTCTCGCAACTCGCATCGTAAGGCCAGACGAAATATTAGTGTGGTCCAATGGATGGTCTGGACAATGGACTCTTACATTTTGCAACTATACTAATGTGCCCTGGTTTAAGTGAATGTGATGTTTATGCATCGATATTGACTCAAGGCGACTTTAAAATCATTTTTAACAGACTTCAAAAAAAAAGGTTCTCAATTCATCGGAATCTTTTTTTTGATGTATGTTCCCCGATTACTCGAAGACGCCTGGACTGATTCGCGAAATTATTTTTTTGTTAAAAGGGTATAGTTCCCAGGTGGTCCCATTGGTCCCACTTAGTCAGGATCTGATGATGGGATCTCAGAAAAATCGGGAACAACCCTCTAATTTTATAGGGATGCATAATTTGTTTTTTATTGAAGTCTGTGTACTTTATATGAATTAAAAAACTTTTATTATATCACAATATTTGGCTACACTCTGATAAACATGCGCTCTTGTGCAAATCTGGTGTTGGCGGATGGGATGGGGTGGCGCAGCCGCCTCCGCCAGTGACCACCGCCGTGTCCTGGCAATCGAACATCGGGTTTGCACCGCCACCTCCGCCAGTGATCACCGCCGCATCCTGGCAACCGAACTTTGGGGCAGCGCAACCACAACAAGTAAACCATCCGACTGAAGATGGAGCCGTCACCGTCCGGAAATCGCGGACGGATCTGCAAGAACTCGCGTCAGCCATCACCAGTGCAGTCCAAGCTGCGCAACATCGTCAACCGTTGAAGTATACAGAACTTCCCAGCTTCAACGGGGCTCATCAAGACTGGCTGACATATCGCGCCGCCTACCTCGAGACAGTGCACCACTTTACGAATATAGAAAATATGTCCCGCTTACGCCGAAGCCTTCGAGCGACAGCGAAGGAAGCAGTGCAGGGATTGCTAATCACGAACGCGGACCCGAACAATGTCATGAAGACATTAGAGATGCGGTTTGGACGTCCCGACTCCATAGCCATGGCGGAGATTGACTGCCTCAGAACCTTACCTCGTCTCACCGAATCGCCGCGGGAACTCTGCACCTTCGCCACAAAGGTAGAAAATACAATAGGCACTTTACATGCACTCAACTGCATCTTCTACCTATACAACCCAGAAGTAACTAAGAACATGACAGAGAAGCTAACGCCAACCCTCAAGAGGCAGTGTTACGAATTCGCCGCCACACAGCCAAAGGAAGAACCAGATCTGCTGAAATTCGGTCGGTTCATACAGCGGGAAGCGGAAATGTGTAGTCCGTTCGCCCAACCCGAACCTATTACCGAACGAAGTCTCAGCAAAACGAACACGGAGGGCCAACGCCGACAACGAGTACACATCGTCAGCGAAAATTACAAGTCAAACTGTGGCCTCTGTAGTCAACAGGGTCACAGCATCGTAGAATGTACGCGTTTTAAGGATGCGAGTACGGACGCGAGATGGGATATCGCAAAGAAACACCGCTTATGTTTCAGATGCCTGCGTTTCAGATCGAAACAACATAGCTGCAAGCCTAAGAAGTGCGAAACCGACGGATGCATTCATCTTCACCACAAACTCCTTCACTCGGTTAAGAAACAAATCAAGAAGGAAGAGAACCCAGAACCAAAGGAAGATGAACATGTCAACTCAGCGTGGACGCCCAAGGTCTCATTCCTCAAGATCGTACCGGTACACATTTCTGGACCGGCGGGAGCTGCGGATACCTTAGCTCTTCTAGACGACGGATCGACCGTCACTCTCATCGACGAAGAGTTGGCGAAGAAAATAGGAGCCGACGGTCCAGACGAACCTCTCTACATCATCACGTACAACGGGGAATCCGGAAGCGACCTACAGTCACGCCGAGTTAACTTTCAGATAAGAGTGGCTAATCGACATCAAGATCGGATCCAGGCACGCACCGTCAACGACCTCAAGCTAGCAGCCCAACGCGTCCCGAAAGAAGCCATTGAAGAGCGTGAACACCTGAAGAGTATCCTGGCAGAAATACAACCGAGCGAGGCGGCACGGAAAATATTAATAGGCCAAGACAATTGGCACCTCCTCCTCGCTACGGACATACGTACGGGCAGGAGAAACCAACCTGTTGCGTCATTGACGCCGCTTGGTTGGGTAGTTCACGGGGGCCACACTCGTACGCTGGGTCACAGGGTCAACTTCGTGAAGCATATCACGACAGATGACCATCTGGAGGAGATGATAAGAGAGTTCATCACGATTGACAACCTCTACATCGACCCCAGACGACCCGCCAGCGACCCGGGTGAAAAGGCTTTAAGGATCCTTGAGAAGCACACAAGAAAGAACCCAGAGGGCAGATATCAAACAGCCCTGCTTTGGAAGTCTGAAGATGTTGTCATGCCGAACAATTACGACAACACTTTAAGAAGACTTCACACAATAGAACGGAAGTTGGACCAGAATCCTCAATTGAAGCAGAAATATAACGAACAAATGGAAGCCTTGGTGACGAAGGGTTACGCCGAACCCGCACCTCCGACTTCAAACAAGAGGACCTGGTACCTACCACACTTCGCGGTTTTCAATCCAATGAAGCCGGACAAACTCAGAGTTGTCCACGACGCCGCCGCGAAGACAAGGGGAACGTAGCTGAATGACCAGCTTCTGACTGGACCGGACCTTCTTCAACCCCTTCCGGGGGTCATCATGAAATTCCGACAACACCCGATCGCCGTGACAGCTGACATCACAGAAATGTTCATGCAAGTAGAACTTCAAGAACAAGACAGGGACGCACTAAGGTACCTATGGCGAGGGGATAGGAGAGACGATCACCCACCTCAGCAGTACCGCATGAAGTCGCTGATCTTCGGGGCATCAAGCTCGCCAGCCACGGCAATCTTCATGATGAACCTCAACGCGGAGAAGCACCGACACGAACACCCGGAGGCAGTCGAAGCCATAAGGAACAAGCACTACATGGATGACTATTTAGACAGCTTCGAATCCCTCGAACAGGCGGCAAAAGTCACGCGGCAAGTGCGCGACATTCACCGAGAGGCTAAGTTCGAATTGAAGAAACGGACCTCGAACTCGGCGGAGTTACTACAGACTCTCGACGAGGTCACCGAACCCGAACCTACTGTCGACTTAAAAGGAGCCGAGAAAACCGAGAGGGTACTCGGGCTCATATGGCAACTGAAAAACGACAGACTCGCCTTCAATTTGGACCTAGCTAACATTCCATCGGCAATCCTGAACAACGCGACACCCACCAAGCGGCAAGCATTGAAGATAGTAATGTCGCTCTTCGACCCACTTGGCCTGGTATCACCGATCACTATCAGGGCCAAACAGATTTTAAAGGAAGTCTGGCGAAGGGGCACTGCGTGGGACGAGAACATTGATGACGACTTGGCAGCCGACTGGACTAAATGGTTAGTGGAATTACGAAGCCTAAGCGCCGTGTCTATACCCAGGAGCTACCCAAGTTACAGCGCAGCAGTGTCTCTTCAACTACACGTCTTCACGGACGCCAGTGAATCTGCATATGCGACTGCGCTGTACTGGCGCGCCGTGGATGATCAAGGACGGATCAGCGTAACTCTCGTCACCGCCAAGGCCAAGGTCGCACCACTAAAGGTAACATCAATACCGCGAATGGAACTACAAGCTGCGGTACTCGGATCTCGCATGGCAACAGCTGTGAAGGACGCCCACGAGAGGAAGCCCGACGCAACCGTTTATTGGACGGACAGCCGTACGACCCTGACATGGATCAGGACAGGGTCTAGATCTTACAAAGCGTACGTCGCTCATCGTGTGGCCGCCATCGAGGAACATAGCAAGAGCAGCGAATGGCGATGGGTACCGACCAAGTCGAACGTGGCTGACGACGCCACCCGAAACGTACCGGACGACTTTCACCAAGGACATCGTTGGTTCAACGGTCCCGATTTCTTACAGAATGGTCCGGAGTCGTGGCCGGCGGATAACAGGAGCACAGCGACACCGACCGGAGAAGAGCGGGCATACGCGGTCATCGGGGGTCAACGACCGCGAAGCCTCAACGCGGCATTACCGGACGTCAACCGATTCTCAAAATGGACAAGATATCTGCGTGCAACAGCAAGAATACTACACGCCATTGAGGTATTCAAACTGGCTATTAAACAGCGAGTCAACCACAAGAGGACCGCGCGGAATCGAACCCGCGACCCGAACTGGCAACACGGCAAGAACACGACTCAACCGTTAAAAACTATTAAAGTTTTAACCAACGACGATCGCTACCTTTATCTTCCCGCAGAGCTACAACGACGTACTGAAGCCCTGATCTGGCAGCCCTCACAGGAAGACTCCTTCCAAAAGGATGTTGAAGAACTTAAAAAAGGGAATCAAGTCACCACGCGATAGTCGCCTCTACAAGTTGAGCGTGGAACTATCCGACCAACAGCTGAGATTGAAAAGCAGAATAGGAGCAGCGTTGGAGGTCCCTAATGAACTGAAGAACCCCCTGGTGATAGACGGCGACCACCGAGCCACTAGGCTGTGGATTGAACATGAACACCATCGACTACATCACGCAGGAGCCGAAGCAACGACTTAAGAGTGTCGACAACGACACTGGATACTCCGTCTACGACCTACTGTCAAGAACATCATACGACAATGTGTACGGTGCCGCATGAGGACAGCATCTCCACCGCATCCCATGACTGGAGACCTACCGCATGGCCGCCTAGCACATCACCAGAGGCCATTCACGTACACAGGTCTAGATTACTTCAGCCCTCTCAGCATCACAGTAGGTCGAACGCATCAAAAGAGGTACGTGGCGTTATTTACCTGTCTCACCACACGCGCCATACATTTAGAGCTAGTGCAGTCGCTTAACGCCGACTCAGCGGTTATGGCGCTCCGACGGATGATCGCACGCAGAGGGGTACCGAAGCAGATTTGGTCAACATACGGTGAATAGCAGACCACTGACTCATGTGTCAGTGGACCCCGAGGATCCGGAGGCGCTCACCCCGAACCACTTCCTCCTGGGTGGACCAGGCGGAAACACAGCCCCAGGAACTTTCGACGACCGGGACTTGAACCTGCGGAGCAGCTGGCGCGCTTCACAACGTCTCGCCGACATGTTCTGGTCGCGATGGCTGAAGGAGTACCTACCGGAACTCAGGAATAGAAGAGACCCACACGGAAAAGGCCCCGAGATCCAAGTCGGAGATTTGGTGCAGATTATAGACGGGAACCTACCACGCAACATGTGGATACGAGGACGCATCCACGCAACTCATCCCGGACCCGACGGCATCGTACGAGCGGTCGACGTCGCCACCAGAGGAGGTATCTTGCGGCGCCCGACGAAGAAACTTATACTTCTCCCAATGGAGAAGGCTGATCCTGCACCCAATTAAAATGCATCGTCAACATCCGAAGAGTGACGATGCACGGCGGGAGAATGTACAGGATCAAGCCAAATATCTTGTATATAATGTAAATAGTCATAATTAGTTATTATTATTATCGTATTTTGTGTACATTTATTAGCGAACGTCAAGGTGAGACATTTGCGGCTGAGCGCGGATTGGCCGAATCATCGCGGCCGTCGCCTCGCCGCCCGCACACCTCTGCATCAAGGCTCCCCGGCGAGTACCGCGGTATCCGGCGCGCGCTCTGATTGGCCGAGCGCGCACTCGTCCCATGGCTGACCCCGAGCTGCGCGAGCGCGCCCGAGACGCCCGGAAATGAAATATAAGAAACGCCCTGGGCCACCGAAAATCAGTTCGCTCCGAGATCGCTCCAGCAACAAGAAGAAAAGTCAAGCAAGAAAAACGTAATACTGGAAGAACGGGAATCCTGAAGAACGGGAATCCTGGAAGAACGGGAATTCGTCAAGAAAGAACAACGGGACTGCAAGGCGTCATATAGTATATATTTCGACGTGAAAAGTATATGTAACCTGGTCCGAGCAATATATGCAACTTTATCGATCTGGTCATTGAGTTTCTTCTCCACGCAATCCCAGCATCCCCCACAGTAACCATCAGATACTTCGCAAGTTGACCATCACACACATCTTCACAATGACCATAATCACTCATCAGACAATGGCCTATTGGCCTCCTGCGCTTCCGATAATTCCCAAAAAAAAATACAATCAATGATACTAGTCAATTCAATAGTCAAATCATTACAAAACATCTTAGAGTAGGCAACCAAAAGGAGACGGCATTACGCTCGAATCTTGAACAAAAAATTCAGCAATGTCGGTGGGGGGCTTCGTACAACTACAAATAAACATGTGCACACAAATGCAAAATGTAATCACGTCGCTACGCACGCACACTACACCATTTCATACAACACTGGGAAATTTATGCACACAGTTACAAATTTATCTTGTTGTGAAATATATTTACAGTGTCATATATTGACAACTGTGTAAAAACAGTAGAGCGTAGCAATGTCGACACGAGGTATAGATAGCGTTGTCCTTATCTATCGATAGATAAAATAAAACAATTATAATTTATTAAATGTTTTAAGATATTTTTTTATGTGTATCATCTTTTATATCGCTTTCTTGCAATCTCTGGGTGTGATTTCGTGAAAAGGGACGGAAGTAGAGAGGTATAGTTAAAAATAGTGTAAATTAATATTTCTAATTTAATCGAAATACTGAAAAGATAATAAAGGTAATGAGTACTGAGAAAAATACAAGCCAAATAAGCAAAAATAAAAACTTTATTTTTTAGATTTTTTTTTAAATAATACGCCTTTAATTTATTTAATCTATACTATTATATAAAGCTGAAGAGTTTGTTTGTTTATTTGAACGGGCTAATCTCAGGAACTACTGGTTCGAATTGAAAAAATCTTTTAGTTTTTATCGCCCATTTATCGAGGAGCGCTATAGGGTATATAACATTACGGTATCACCAATAGGAGCGGAGCAGCAATGAAAAATGTTGCAAAAACGGGGAAAATTGATTCCTTTTGAGAGCTTCCGTTGCGTACGCTGCGTTAACGGTTAAAGTTACATAACGATCATGTACGACGAAATTGTTCCTCCTAATATATGTCTATATATTTCGGTTGGCTCACTATAACCTTTTTAATGGTTATCGAATTTGTTCTGAAACAATGTATTATTTGGAAAGGGGTTTTTATAAACATGGTATTAGTCCTTATCCAAATAAATACTTTATTCATCACAAGTATTTAATTTTGAACAAAGTTGCCCTTTACGTAATTTGATTTCAATGAATATCTTAGGAGATATTACAGTTTTAAAATATCTCCGCAGCAAAATTAATATTGTTGTTTGTATGTCTGTTTCTTACCTTTTCATGACTAAACGGGTGAACAAATCCTAATGAAATTCAGTAGAGGGATAGATTATATCCTAGGGAAGGACATAGGGTATCTTTTGTCTCAAAAAAATATCTTGAAAGGGGTGAAATAGAGGTTAAAAGTTTGTATGGGCAATCCGTAATACTTCAACTTAGGGATCTGAAAATTCCTAAATATGAATTATGCTTTAGGTAAAAAATAAAGAAATACGTGTTTCAACGTTTTTACCAAATCATCCCTTAAAGGGCGAAGTGAGGAGTTAACTTATGAGGTATTCTTTAAATGTAATTTCAAGCTTCAGGCACAACACTTTTTTTTTGTCGCGGGGAAAGCATTTTATTACTGCCGTCCGCTTCGGGGGGAAGAGAATTCGGAATGAGATTAAAACGGTTATGCTGGACTAGCCGGTCTTACGACCCAGCACCCCCTCGCCCGGATGATGGCTATCCGGGCTGCGGCTGGGCCGAGTCCCTACTACTTATGTACACCCAACCGGACACTACCAGCTAAAACCCCGCGGTGGCCTTCTTCGACACTTACGGAGTGATCCCGGGGTATTATAAGTTTAAGTTAGGAGTTGTGCCTGTCTAGCCATCTAGACAGTCACAACACCTGAGATTCAGGACGATCGCTATAGGTGTCTCAGTGCAGAAGACAACTCCTTGCATTGATACTTCTGCTCCCGAAAATAAACTCCACGGGGGCGGAGCCGCGAGCAACAGCTAGTATGGATATGGCAGAGAATTGTTTTAGGTCGGTTCTGGTCTCTTGGTTTCTTATATAAGTAAACTCGTCTTCTTCTGTTTTCCTAATGAAAACACGACCTTGCTTAATCTACACGAATTTGTACTCTTTTTCTTTGACGATCTGGCGAGCCGCTGCGTGTAATTTTTAGGTGAAAGGTGCTCAACAATGTAAAGCGGCGATTTATTACCTCCAATGCCTATGTGAGCAGTACTGAGCTTGTGGTTTGGATTTGCCTTATTAAAATTTATTGTTTTCGCTAAAATGTATCCCGAAGCCTAGAGGTAGCCAATTTAACAATGATTGAGCGAGGTCTCTTGTCTCCTCTGTTACTTTTTACCACACGAGTGCAATGATGAATGTCGGATTCTTTCAAGTTGCAGGATACCTTAGACAGCTGAGTAATTATAGATAGCAAGTTTTACTGTTTGTGCTCGGGGACACACTCTATCTCAAGATTGTTAGAACGGTTATGCTGCTCAGCAACCTGAAGCCTGATTTGCAGATCCTGTAACGTATATGTTAACTGAACGTTCTATTTCTTTAGCTCTCCCAGTGTGTCTTGGTATTTGGCGATGGCGGATTTGGTGGTTTCATAATTTTCATTCAGAAACAAACATTATTATCCAAAGCAGTTATTTCCTGTTTTATGAATTGATTTTCGAGATTGAAATTCGGTTCTCACCATCTGCTTAAGTGTTTGGTTAAGCTCCTGTGCTAAAGCCAATTTCATGACATTGAATTCTTCTCTTATTATTTCCCTAGCGTCTATCTTTGTAATAACTGACGCGGAAGAGTTTAAGCCGGAACTTCCACTAATTGCGCTAGTATCAACAGTGGCTTTTTTCGATGCGTAATATTGTCATTAAAAGGTAGCGAGTCATTATTGTTCCTCGACTTCCCGGGTGAGTCAATGGGACGTAAAGGTGTATTACTGTTATCAGTTTTTGGTTGCTTTGCACATCATCCGTGACACTTCCATTTTTTTTTGGTCAACACTAATTGTAGAGTAGCGTTTTTCAGGTATGTCAGCACATGCAACACAACAATGACGGCCGTTGCAAATTATTTTAAAATGTTGATTACTCACTCGTTTTGAGGTATTCCGATTATACCTCAGCAAATATACCACCGGAAAGTACACAACACGACCTTTCCAATGGTATATAGTTTGTAAGAAAATGAAGTGTTCTGTTATTCCATAAAATTTCAAATTAAATAAGCGGAGCCAAGAAATACAGTGTTACTGGTAACGAATGCGATTAGCAAATGCTGTGAATGAAATTATTGTATGTCATTGAGAGCGATTATCGCCTGTTTTGGTGTGGTAGCCGGCTAACGGCTATCTATTATGAAGAGCATTTAAAAAGGGCTTGAGATCTCGACATGAATACAGGGTGTCCCAAAAGTCGACGTCAAGCCGGAACCGGGTGAAAAGGCAAGTCATACCGGTTAACAAAAAAATTTTAAAAAATCTAAGTTGCTTGTTTTTAAAATTATAGGCATGGCCCGCGTTTTTTCAAAGTATAATCATAACTATGCGCATTTGTGTGATCTTACGTAAGAACTATTAAGACTCCCTCCCACCCCTTGTAAGAAAAAATAAGACATGATCGACTCCCCCCTACATCATCTTACGTAATAAATGAATGGCGCCAAAATTCATACCTAAATAAACAATTTTAGGATAAACAATTTTAAAAAAATTGTTTATCCTAAATCACTTTTTTTGACAAAAACTTTATTCTGGTTTTGTCATATTTTGTGACATTCCTAGTGTGTTAGAACTATTTACATTAAAAGTATGTGTTTAGAAGACAGTCCAGATGGATTAGTAATTTTATCGATAACCTTTATAAGTTTATCTACAACACTATTTGAGTCTTGCATAAACGACAGTGTTACCACATAAACCACCCAAAATGCTACACTGGCATAAAGTTTCTGAAATTGTAAACTTAGTCGATATGTCAACTCTCCTAATATTTTTAAATTATAAATTAAGAAGCATAAATAAAGTAATCCTACTAATATTATAAATGCGTATGTTTGGATGGATGCATGGTTGTTTGATATCCAATCACGCTACAACGGCTGGACGGATCTACTGAAAATTTGGCACAGAGATAGATTATAGTCTGGAAAAGCACATAGGCTACTTTTATCCCGGAGAAATGTACAGTTCCCATGGGATAGTTTAGTTTTTCACAGAGCAAAGGATCGACATGATTTTTTGCATAGTGGCAGTTTAGGGATCAGAAAATGACAAAGACCACTTTTAACTCGAAAAAATGCACGCTTCTTATGGGATAGCAAAATATAGAAGGTTAAAATGCTCCAAGACCTACACGCGGGCGGAGCCGCGGGCAACATTAGTTAAAAATGAATATTAAAAAAACAACATGCGTTTAAGATATTGAATGCAAATAAATTTTGCACTACTGTGGCTAAAAGTTTAATATGGCAACATTTATTACCCGATGATAATTTTTAGAGATTATATGTTTTGTTGCTTTTAATGATAATATTACTTTAAAAAAATATGTCCAGGTGAAAAATAATTTTGTATTTTTGTAAGTTTGATGTGTCAGATCTATTTTTACATGTTAATACCGCTACAGGCTCGCGTTTTCAGGGAGCTCCATTCGCACGTGATGTCACTTTTTTAGTGGCGGATCACGAAGCGCAACTCGTTTTATAGAACGTGTATGAGCACCGTGCTCTTACATTTGTCATACGGGGTAAGCGCTCAATGGCGTCTCCAGTGTTAAATACTCTAAGCAAAACATTAACAAATTATCAAAGAGTCCATTATATGAAATAAAGTTAATTATTATTTTTTTTTATTCCTAATTACATATTTCAATATCGAGAACATTTTCTTTGTCACTTCGTCCTACAGCCAAATTATTAGTGGAATACAAAGGTCATCATCGCTATCAATCACTTTATACATATACACTCACCTGCAATACCCGAAGGGGCAGGCAAATGTGCAACCAGCACACCCACCCCTCGGCGAACCCATCGCGATCCCATAATGCGATAGGGGCGAGCCCTTCGCCACACCGGGCCAGCTCCAGACCCTGGGCTGACGCCATGCACTTATAAATTTTCCTAAGTCATTCCCGAAAAACAATAATAATATAATCGTAAATCTTTACAGCACCGATGTGAACAATAGAATCGTGATAATTGTTGAAAACCAACCATCAGGTGCCTTATATAAACCAAAGCTCTAGTAGCTGACACAAATAATTATTAATTGCAATATCATTTACCGAGGATTACAACATGATAAACTTTCCGTAACAACTAGGGGTAGTTGCAAATTAAGATTCCTTACATTGGTACTTGAAACAATTTTAAACTGTCGCGGTCACAGTAACACAAAATCTCTGTTATAATATTTTCCCACCTTATAATATCACAACGTGGATAAAAGTTAAGCAAAACATGATCTTGATCAAATCACTATAAAATTTAATTTAAGACAACTATGTATCCCTTCTAATCCCTTTAAAGTAACCAAGTTATGTTCAAGTTTACAACAGCACTTGGATCTACCGCTTTCTTTAATCAATAAAAACTAACTGAATATAATCGGTTTAATTACGTATTATTAATTTATCACAATCACTTAAGTTTCTCATATAGCCTAAGCACGGACTGCTAACTCACAGTCAACCAAAAGACCTTGAGTATACAAGAAACAGGCCACGGACAATCTTATGAACCATTGGCATAGATCCCAACTTTGATCTAAGTAGGTTATTCAATGAGATGGGACACACACAACCTCATATTCTCACCTTGACTAATTGCACAGTTAACTTAACTGTTATAAAATTCATTAAATACTGGGTAGAACGAATTAAAACTCAAACTAATATATAATTACCGCCGGCACAAATATCGATATTCCTTAGGTACTGGAATCGAACCAGAGCCAATTAAATTTAGTCAATAAATCGTACACATTATACATTTTCACTACCAATTAATTGGTATCTTTAGTACAGAGTACAAAAAATAAAACCAGAAGCGACTCACCGAATTTCAAATAAATCCATACAGCATTGTTCCAAAAATCGGGTTTTTATATTATTCCCTATTGTGGGTGTTGATTCACTATCTCACTTCTGAACTATTAGCCATCATCTAATAAACACAAACTACACTGAAAACGAATGTATCCCCACCGAGTATCCAATCTACCCACAAATATTTCGTAAGTGACCCCCAATATTTCCATAAAAATCTAAAGTACCCTTACACTATAAACTCTACAACTCGCTAATCGTCTTCTACAAGAATGCATGAATATGTTGGTCGTCAATTCTTTGCAGGAGTTCCTCGCGATTTTTCATTCTCTTTTGATAATCACTACTTAATGCTCATCAAAAGTATTTGTCAGGACATACTATGCTGGAAAATCTTAAGTAAATAAAATAGACAGTAGGTATTAGAAAATATTACATTACCTACATACAAAATTAATTTTTCACTGTTAGTAACGTTATTGTGATTAAGTCTATATATATACTAAATCTATGGTATATTACATAGATATAGTATATATAACACGTATATTATTATGTTTTATGATATGTAATGTCAATAAAGAGCAGTACAAAGAGAATTTATTGATGAAAATCAAGTAACTTTGGAATCAAAATATTTTTGAAGTTTCTATAGATAATAGATAGCTAAATTAATTTAAGTTTATGAACGCCCTGCAACTGTCAACTGTCAATTTTCGACGACTTCCGTCATCCTTCTCGGTCATCCCTTTCCCTCATTCCCCATTCATTCCTTCAATCAATTGTGAAATCTCGTGGATGGGTGACGTTTCCAATAATTGTGAATAAATTACACATAAATCCTGTTGAAATGAGTGATAACGAAAAAGAAGAGGCCTCTAATTTGGTAAGTGTTTAGAGAAATCTAAAGTTTTGACGCGAAAGCCTATAATGGCATGTAAATATAAGTAAAGTGTCGTAACGTCCATTCATTTTGTATAATTGTTTTCAGAAAGAAGAGTTTGAATGGGTGCTCCGCGAGGAGGTTCACGCTATATTACATCAGTTGCATTCTGTATTAGTCGTAAGTATATTTGTATCAAACGCCTTGGCCTGGAATTACTTTTTCTAGGATATTTGCTAGTGTTCCTCTTTTACAGGAATGCGCGCACAGATTCCCCGTGCCTCTCTATGGCAACGAAGGACAGAAACAGGATAAATTTATGCTGACATCAACACCAGAGCAGTTGAAATGTATTGTTACTCTTACTGGAGATAGCATAACTCATGCGGTGAGTGTTACCAACTTTAAGTACATTATAAACAGTTGTGTGTCGTGTCCTATGTTTATATCATTCTCAAACTGATAATGCTTGTAGTAAGAATACAATGCTATTAATTGTAGTAATATACTGCCTCGACTCAAGACCGACTGCCTCAGTGGCATTGTTCTCATTGCGCATGTGTTACAACTGCCAGCAATTGCAGCAGCCCAGGCTGAGGTCTTGGGTTCGATCCCCAGGTTGGGTAAAGTGATATTGGGCATTTCTATTTAAAAATACACAGTATCAGCCTGGAGTCTAGAATTTTGCCTGGTATGGCAATAGTTCCCCTATCACATTATGGGACCGTAATTAATTTGAAGAAAAGTGGATGTACTGGTTACACCTCTGCCTACCCCTTCGGGAATTACAGGTGTGAGTGTATGGCTGGTAATCCATGAGCTATTCTTTAGTTGTTAGAGTGGTTTATAATTTTGATATTCTTAACTACACCAATCACAAAAAACATAGGCTATAGGAAATCTATCAGGTAATTAATAAACATGGTAAATGGTGTAAATCTCTACATTTATTATTATTTTTGTTTGTCAAAGCAAGGTTAATGTAATGGTAACACAAGACAATTTAATTTGAATAAAATATATTAATATTACATTAAGAGTTTTCATTACCTAGTTCATGTCTCACACCAGGACAAATCTGTATAGTGGGTATCAAGAACTATGAGGGCCTACAGTCCTACAACACCCCAACCCAAAATAAATACTTGTAGATCACAAACATTTGTCTTGGTGAGGGAATCAAACCTGCGGGCTATCGTTTCACACCTAGCCACTGTGCCATGAAGGCTGTATACTATTTGTAACGGGAATAATGCACATCCTCAGACACCCCAATTTGAAAATATTATTACAATCATAATTCATGTATTGAAATTAGACTGCGATGAATATAAATATTGTTTTTTATGAAATTATTTGTACTAATTTTCGACATAAAGCTCGTAATTTTAATTATTTGATTTTTTAAGTGTTCATTTAATATTGCATTGAGAAAAGACTTTATCGCATCGAGTTATGTCTCAGTTTCGTTTGTCTTGAACATTAAATTAAAGGGTAACTATTATTTACCTCAGTGTTAATTATCTTTGGAAAACAAAATCGTCTATAAAAAAATTGTTGATATTGATTCAGTTGCTTATTCTGAACAAACTACTTTCAGAGTGTGTGTTAATCATGTTACATGTAGTATATGTGTTGAAAATAAAGATGTGTCTATATATTTTGTTTTGACAGGACATCAGTTTTAAGGTGTTGAGACAAATGCACACAATATGCCGTACTTCCATCAACCAGGATGGCCCGTGGAAGCTTCAGCAGATTCAAGATGCAGCTAATCATTTGCAGCAAGCCATTGGTTACATTGATAATGTTGATAAACATTACATATTCAGGTAACAATATTATACATATGCCTCCTCAAAGTTCTTTGACAACTGGCATGACATCCTTTTATCAATATCAAGAACAAATGTCTAATTAATAATATATTTTTATGGCAATTTACAATAAGTTGTAATAAAATAAATCCTTGCCTGATTGTGTCTTATATTATTTTTAAGCATATCATTAATAGCAAAATCAGTACTAACAATATTTGTTAATAATAAATACATATGTTCATAGTCATATGTGTCCATTTGATAATTTGTTAGCATATTATCACAATAAAACAACTTCTTTATTTTTTTTTATTCTGGCGCGGCAAAGTGACTACACTGCACCTGATGGTAATCGCAGTGCCGTTCAGATAGAGTATCAAGTAGCGAGAGACAGTCTATCCCACGCTACACAACACAATCATGCCGGCCTGCTGTTTAGCTTCATCACATTACGCCTAAAAGTCCCAGGATCATAGGAAGGAGGGAAAACGGTACCTACCTGGCAAAATGTTCGACAGCTTGATGGTGCGGCAAAAATACGAATTTGCGAACCTCTTGGTTCGGGCCGGGGAAGTAGACACCACGAAGCTGTGGCTCCGCAAGCCAGTACGCGTGGTTCTGGTATGGAAGGGAGAGCGTGGGAAACAAATCTTCAGAGCATTCGCCATGATACAGACGGTAGAACACGCTAAGCGAGGAAATATCCCTTCGCAGCTGTAGCGTCTCCAGACTGTTACGTCTGCATCATTCACAATGCGGATGGCCCGCCGCTGCAACCCATCCAAGGCATCGAGAAGGTACCTTGCGGAACCGACCCAGAGGTGCGAGCAGTATTCCATTCCCGGCCGCACCTGCGCTTTATATAAGCGGTAGAGCTGTCCGGGCGTGAAAAACCGCCGCACCCTGTTAAGGATTCCGACCCTGTGGGAAGTGGCGGATATTACGCCCTCGATGTGACTCCTTGGATTAAGATCGCAGCGGATATCCATACCTAGGACACTAAGGTCATTCCGCATTGCGAGTGGAACACCCTGAAGAACGGGGATGGGAGGAAACGGAGACTTCTTGCACGAGAACGTGCACACCTGGGTTTTCTTGGCATTAAACTCAACCCGATTCCTGGTACCTCATGATGAGATGAGATCCAAAGTCTGGTTGAGCTCAATGACAAGATCCTCGCGTCTCCTCTCAGTATCTGCCCGGTAACCAGGAGGCTTGTTGCTATAACGCCCATGAACCGTGCTATCATCTGCATAGCAATGAATGTTGCCAAGCGACAGCATATGTCTCATGCAGAAAGCCGGAAATCCACTTGCACAGGTTGTCGAACAGACCGTATGCCGGGAGCTTGGAGAGAAGGCCACGAGACTCACAGCCAGAGCCTCGCCATGCTTGTCAATCGCCTTTGAATGACTGAATAGATTTCAATATGTAAACTCCATGAAAACATATGAGCTATAAAAAAATTATCAGAGAAAATCTTTCATGTAATGTACATCCTTAAAAATATAGGATGTAATTGCAAAAACAGTATATTGATAAAATAGATTATGTACAGAATAATATCACGTATTATTCGGGTAAATTAGTGTAATTGTAAATGTACTGTAGCTCAACCATGAGTTAGTCTCACATATATTTGCTAGCGTCAACGTAAAATATTTATATGACAAAATATACCACACCTCTAATGGTAACGAGAGAAACTAAATTTGGTACTCAAAGAATGAAATATTCTGTACATAAAAAACAATGCTGCAATGCTAGAAACTTCGTTTATGTTTAAATTTAAGTCAAAAAGTAACAATCTACTTTTGACTTAAACTCATGATTAAGGTACTATTAGCAAACATTACAGAGTGCTATTTAAGATGGGTAATTCACATAAACTGTGAATGATACTTAGTTGTGGTATTTCAAGTATTGTTTATAACAGTTATGCAGTAAGAGCTTAAAACAATAAAGGATATAAAATAATTGGTATTTATTGGCATTTGGTAATTCAAATAACAAGATTTAAAACAAGAAATATGCAAAAAATAATAGAAGTCAATTATTTAGTGAAGTCTGATAGTAAATAGATGAATATCATTTTAGTTTCGCGCAATTTACAGTTCTTGCAGCCTTGTATTGAATTATAAACTGTTGCATTGAGCACAATTGCATGGCCTTTCAATAATTATAATGACCTTATAATATTTTTTTCATTTCATTTCACAGATCATCAGAAGAAGTGCTGCACATAATTCAATGCCTAATTGGTTCACTGCAGCGCGCGCGTACTGCCTTAGTATTACCTAAGAAAAGAGCAATTGATGAGCTTATGAAAAGTAGAAACATGGTATGTATACTGTTTATAATTTTATTGTATTTTATGCTTGTTGTAAATGAGGAAATTGCTGATTTTTGTTGGTCATTCTTAAGGATTTGCATGATTGATGATGATGAACCACCAATTTTTGTTTTTATTTTCAAATAATAGCATTTAATTTAATTTTTTTTTAAACTTTTCTATGCTAACTTGTCATCTATTACGATGTTTCAGAAAGCCCTGTCGCCAAACTTGCCAGAGGACTTAGCAATATCGTTCTACATTCAATCGCACAAGTTGATATTTGTCGCATACCAGTTGAGTTCTGTTCACGGCACCATGAGAATTGACTCATGTCAAGCTGACTGTGCGGTGCCATGGCTGAGCGATGTTCTGTTCATGTTGACTGCAGCATTACACATGTGCCAACAGCTTAAAGATAAGGTAGATCTATTAACATATAATATGTAATCAGACATAAACAATGATTTAAAAAGAAGCAGCGATTGACTAGTTGGTAGTTGATTAAGTAAAATTTAGTTTTATATAATAATATATAATTATTTTTGTTAGAGTAATGTATATGTATATAGGTGAAAAAGGCACACCCAAAACAAAATTCCAATTGAGAGTTTTCTGAACATTATATGAAATTAATTTGAATTTACCAAAGCAAGGCATTTTTAGTGTTTCATGAAGGATATTACATATTACGTTCCAAAAACGAAATGTATTGGTTATATCAGGATGTTGGGTTAACACTGGTGTGTTAAAACACTGTCCATATTTGTATGGGCCGCCAATGTTCTTGAGATCAAACAAATAATATATGTATTGGTTGCTTGTTAGAAAATAAACTACTCTGCGCGAAAAACTGATAAAATCAACACCTGGGTGATGCATAAGGAAATACATTATTATATTTTACACTTCAAACTATTCTATGTGGATAGATATTAAAACTATATATTTGATATATTCAAGGAAATACCATCCATAAGTCTTTTTCGAGAATGTTGTTACATAAATGTATGTACGTTATCTCTATTTGCATTCTGTTATCAAACTCCTCGGTTCATGGTTTTCGCTGCGAATCAATCATTTATCAGTCTGATAATGTGTTTATTATACCGAAAGGCACATTTATCTCGACGTGCTTTGAAAGAGATTTGATTAGCCATGATAAGATCTGTTAATTGTTGAATAAAGCACAATAAAGATCGTTTCCAAGATTATTTAATATTTTATGACTAATGTATTGGTGATTAAGTTATTATGCATTTTGTAGGTCGTTTTATTACCGCATTGATGATAACAATTATGTATTTGCTTATAATTTTTTTTTTATAACGTAGTCCGACAAACGAGCCAGTGTGTCACCTGATGTTAAGTGAGCTCCACCGCCCATGAACATCCACAATACCGAAAGTATCATGTATGCGCTGTCGGCCTTAACGGACAGGAATAGGGATTAGGGAAGGGAAGGGGGAATCTGGACCTCCGGATTTGTATTTGCTGACGATAGAATTTATATTGAATGAAGGCTGAAGCTATTCAGCTTTTTTGGAGGTGGCGCAAAAAAAATGATGAAATGATCGTAAAAAAAATTATACTGGATAAAAATGTATACATATACTTGTCTGTGCACTGTATTAAAAAATATAATTTTAGTTAGTAATTGGTTAAAACATTTTTTGACAATGTTTATATTTGAATAGTAAAGGTATATATTTTTTTATATTTAGATAAAAATGGAAAAAAATCTGATTCTATGTTTAACTCGCCAAAAAAGTGTAATTGACATTATTCAACACTTAATATTCAGTTTGTTTGAAGTATTTCCTTTATATTTTATAATAAAAAATTCTCAAGAAATAAATTATGATCATAAATTAGAAATAAATCTACTTTTTTATTTTTCAGTTGTGCGTGTTTTCTCAGTACAAGGACTTCACAGTGGGATCAAGATCTGCTTCAATGGTGTTTAATTGAATGTTACCTTACCCTCACTTACGTACCGTATAGGTATGACATATACAAAAAAATGTATTTATGTACGTACATACATGTATTTATTTAGTTATAGTTGTCGAGTCCATTGTTGATATTCTTGTTGAATATGTTGTAATATAATGTATAGTAATTACTAACTATAACTTATTTATAGGATAATTTTATCTGAGGTATAGCACTTATATACAGAAATGTGATATTTAATGATCAGCTCTGAAAGGTTTTATTAGCTTCCTCATTTATTTATTGATTTTTTAAATGACGTTTTTGTCTGTCATAAGACCAGCGAATTGTTTTATTGTAACAATTTAAGAACTACAGTATTCAATACACGATCATATAAAGGAGGCTACTTTTATACTAAACAGTGATTTGTTTTTCTATGAACATTATTTATTGTACATTATTATTAAGTGCACAATTGAAATAGATCTGAATGTAAAGTTAAAATGTATTTCAATGGAACGTGGAAGCAATAATGCTTCGAATTTTATTTCTAAATTGCCATAAGGTATAAGAAAACATAGATATTTTGTAAAATATTAATGATTAGGTGTAATGTCAACGCAGTTCTTCATGGTTTGTCGATGGTATGCCAGTGATTTCATAATTTGTGGATGTCATTTCCAATTAAATCCACCACAAGTGAGAGCTTTATATTCTCCTAAGTTATTTTCGTTACTATTGTGTTATAAACATTGAAAGTAAATTCTATCCAGTAAATATTTAAGTGTCTAAAAATCGATAAACTATTACTTGGTAATGCTTTAACTATTTTTGGAATTAATCTTATCATTTATTTTATATCTCTTCTAACTACCGATATAGACCTAAGTAGACTTCGCAAGTACTTACATTGCTTAGCTAGCTGAATTTTGTACCTGCTGTGACGTCACAGAGCGATTTTGCAGTAGCAAAATGGCGATTTTTTTTATGGTTTTCCACAATATATTATGGCTTGATAAGGCATTCTGTGTGTGTTTGACTGACGTCTTATGGCAGTAACGACGAAAGCGTACTAAATTAGAGTATGATCATAATTTTTTCCAGAATGTAGGCATGCAAAGCAAGTACGTTAGCGTCATCTATTTAGATCTATGTTTAGTCTTCAAAGATTCTCCGTCGAAGTGTGTTGAAAGTTTATACACAAAAGACCTTAAATACTAAAAAAGTAATAGGTTATTGGAGTTAATTATTGTTCAGATATATATATGTAGTTAAAAATTTCACTTTCTAAAAAAATACACTAAGTGGTCAGAGTTGTTGCGTCCGTTCGAGGTTCACCTTGATAGTATTGTTGCTTTTGTCTTCAAGTAAATGAATAATATTTTACTGTGTTCATACATGTTTATCAATTTTCATGCAAAACAAATGTCAATGTCTGCGGAATTTTATATTAAAGAGGCCTGATAGCGCATTTCTGGTAAATGGCATCTATTATAACGGTCGTCATATATTTTATATTTATAATATTACTGTGTTCAAGTAAACAATTTACCAAACGGGAAACACAAAAATTTGTATTTTCACCGAAAATATAATCACTATTGTCGATTACACGTTATTATCGATTTTGAAATCCAAAATAACACGATAAATAAAGATAAAGACGCAATATAAGCAATAGTACAGTGCGGCCGATCGATTTTGAGTGGCCTGAAGCTAGTCACGAGTGACGTCGCAACTATTGTTAATAGAGGCTAAAGGGTCGCAGCAGCCATAGAGGGCGGGTAAAGTGACTGCCTTGAGCCCGGTTAAGATCTATCAACTGTTTCGTAGACGCAAATGCAAGTGGCAGCCGCTGACATAAAATATGCATCGACATGAACATTCAAAAACTGCTTAAATTCGTTCTAAACCCTGATGTGAGACGTTAGTGATGCGCTGCTTATCTATCGATAATGTTCATTATTATTTATGTTGAAAGAATATTTATTCTTTAGTGTTACAGTTAATTAAGATATAACAAAACGTAATACTTGAACTACTAAGCAATACAAATATTTACCAATAATACTTTAAACACCAAAAGTATTAAGCGTTTATCGAATTATTAATAAAATTAGAACCAAATATTTATTTTCACACCAATGTGTGGCTTCTCCATAACGGAAACTATCGATAATGCATATACACACAAATAGATTAATTCAAGTCTGCATCTGCCACTAGTGTTTGCAAATAGTATACCTTAATATGTCAAGATTGAATTGAGTAGTATTTTTTTTAATGTATAGCTCTAAAACACATGATATAAGTTGTTAATTACACAATATGTTGACACGTAAAATCGATGAATAAAGTAATAGCTCTTAGGCACTGTCGGCACTTAAACTTTGTTTGCAGGTGTACCATATAATATGACAGCTTGGGTTTATTTGTCTGTAAGTGCTGAATACCTATGTCGATAAATTAAAATGATATTTTTTATGAGAAAATTTTAATACTATGAAATTGACGAACTGCTGAATAACAAATTGGATATGAATATTAAAATTTGCCTTTGATGCACAATATAAATTATAAATATATTTATAAATGCACTTCTTACAATTATTGGTTTCTAACTTGTGAATTTACACTTATTGTAGATGTTTGAAAATTCTATTCTTATATGCTTATACTGTTTTTTTAGCGTATTACAATTTTCTCTGACTCTTAAGAAGTTTGTTATTGTGATTGGTGGCGGTATGTAAATGGCCATACGAAAACCTATTTCACTGCATTTAATCCTATTCCAGTGTTTGTTTAAGAGGGAACAGTTTTACCCTCAATTGTGAAATTTCGAACCATCATGTTGAAATCATTTGTTTGACATGTTTGACAATAAAATTATTATACTAGTATTATTAGGTAGTCTCAAGACTATTGTAACTATACCTACTGTATAAATCAGTTCAATGTGATTGTGTTGTATTTCAATAAATCAAAATGCTGTTATGAAATATTTTTTTTACCAACCCACTTTGCTAGACTCCAGCGTCAGTGAGTTCCTTTTTTTGTAAAATTTTATTATGTTTTCTAGATAGATTCGCTGGCATGCTTAGTGAAGCAAGATTAAAGTGGTGGCAAAGGGCAAGAACTCCCATATCTACAAAAATCCTAATCTACTAACTTTTGCTCACGGCTCCGCCCGCGTATAATTTTTAGACTGAATGAGATATTTTTGCTGATCCCTTCTCTCTTTTTAGTCTCAATATTCGACAGCAATTTTTAATGGTTACAAATTGCTGGGGAAAAACAAAATGGCAGCCACTTATTCAGTTTTAACACCGGATCTATTCTTCGTATTTACAGGCTGCTAGAGATCGATTTTGAATATAGCTGTTTTTCATTCACTATTTCACCCTCTAGGAGATCGATTAAAAAATTAGGTTGTCATGTCCATCCTCAAGAGTTCATAATATTTTCATAGTGAATTTTATCAAAATCTGTTCAGTGACTGCATCGGGGCGTAGTTGTAATTGCGCATGCGTTACGACTGCTGTGCTGAGGTCTAGGGTTCGACCCCGGGTCGGGTAAAGTGATATGGGTTATTATAGGTATGGGTTTTTCTAGTTAGAAATATTCGGAATTAGCCAGGAGTCTGGAATTGTGCCCGGTATGGCGATAGGCTCGCCCCTTATCACATTATGGGACCGTAATAAATTCGGCAAAAAGTGGACGTACTGGTATACCTCTGCCTACCCCTACGGGGATTACAGGCGTGAGTGTATATGTATATATATGTACTGTTCAGTGACTTACTTTCATCCCCTATGGTAATGCGTGTGACCCACTGAGTTATTCTGAATTTCGCGGTTTCTGTATCCCATACAAACTTTCATCCCCTATTCCTCCCGTTTAAGAGTGATAAAAAAATAAAGTACCTAATGTCCGTCCTCGGCGTTAAAGGTATCCTCATACTAAATTTCATCAGAATCAGCTTAGTAGGTTAGCCGTGAAAACGTTACAGACAGAAGATATTCAACCCCCAAATTTATTTAAAAGCCGATACACGTGTACACTTATTTCTAACTAGAAGCAGATAATATATGAAATTTCGTGCTTCTTACTTTGAAAATGACGGACTACCACACAACCGTTTATCCCTAGTTTTACCCCCTTAGGGATGACACACACATACACTCACGCCTGTAATCCCCGAAGGGGTAGGCAGAGGTGTAACTAGTACACCCACTTTTCGCCGAATTTCGGTCCCATAATGTGATAGGGGGCGAGCCTATCGCCTTAGGGATGAAATTCCCAAAAATCTTTTTAATCGATACTTACAACATAAAAGGCATCAACTGCCAAAGTTTAAAGACGTACTTTCATTAATTATATCGGTTATGCTATAATTATGTTTTATGGTGCTTCGTATTTTGTTTTGAATCAAAATCCTGATATATATTTACTCACTTTGTTTTACAAGGATAAATCATTTATCATTCGATTGAACAATAGTAAACAACTATCAAGGAGTTCGTTTTTTCAAATGTTCTTAATTATTTGGCTATATGGTTTTAGATATATTTGCCATTTCCTTGAAGAAACAATAAATACACTAAGGATGTACGTTTTGGATCCGGTTAGTTGTCTAAAGTTGATATTTTTAAATAGGCTATTTGACAACATTGAAAATACACTGCAAATTGTGGTCATCCTGTTAGACAATAGCTTAAAAAACCATATTTCATTTAATTTTAAACAAAATAAAGTATATTTTTTGCAAATCAAACGAAATAAAATACAACATTTTTTTTAAATTTTATCTGTGATGTGAACACTCTGTGATTGTTTGCAACTCTGGTGACGTCACACGCAAGTAAACATAGTTTCTTCGAGTGATTTTAGTTCGCGTTTTATGTTTTCTGGGTGATAAATTCTATTGTTGGTCTATTTTTGAAGCAGTTTTATGATAATTGTTGATAAAACAATTATCATAAAACTTAGCTTTGCTTATCATTTATTTTATTTTATTTATTAGACACAAAACAGGTTACAATGCGTCATTACGTCATCATTATTAGCGTGTTTACTTGCATGTGACGTCACACGTGTCATATGATCAGCGCCATTACAGAAATAGCGTTTTTGCCGCGGTTTTGGAGATTTAAACTTTAACATTGATTTTGATTAAAAATACAGTAGATTTCCCGGAAATATCAAGTATGTGTGCTTATTATGTAATAAATAATAGTTTTAAATCATTTTCGAAAATTAGTCAAATAGCCTATTATATTATTAATTTGTATTGGACACTAAAATTGTAGTTTACTATATTTTTTGCCACTTTATAAAACAATTTATATTATAATATTGGTGTAAGTATAGGGACATATGTATCGGTTGACGTGTTTAAAAAAAAAAGGTTTTTAAGCTATTACGGTCCTTTGGTATTTTGGGTGATTGTGTAATTCAGTAATCGATCTTACGACATAGTTACAATCGATTAAATGAAAAATAAATATGCATCCCTATTCCCTAACTCAAAGACGTCAAAAATGCGTCAAACTGCAAACTACTAAAGTTTGTTTTTAATATTTTTTTTGTGTTATTTAAATTATATGTTCGTGAACTGTGATAATAAACTTATCAATCATGGCAATGAGAATCATTGGCTGGTTTGGTTTAGTCTCTATCATCATAACAGGATTATTTGGCTTTGGCATATATCTGACTCTGCTTACATTTTTAGTGTCTTTTCTAATTGGGTAAGTAACAAGTTAATATTTTATCATTCTAGTACTAGTTTTTAATGCTACAATAGATAGTGTTAATATAACTATTAAAGCAGTCATTTAGCCTTACGTTGATTATATAAATAAGTCTATTTTAGTCCCAGTGTCTTGTTTAAATAAGAATGTTTGTCCTATAGATATTTACTTTCAATGCCAAAATAAATTATTACGTTTTCTAATGAATTCATGTGTACATTGAAGTTCCAAGAAGGTATTATGGTAAATTAGTAGTAGTGTATGTTTTAATAAATTACCAATTAATATTTGTAATGATGCATCTATGTGCATAGTGGTAAGTTAGTCTCTGGGTATAAGATTTTGTTTTCGATTAAATATAAGTTAGTCTAATGTTATGACAAGTAAAATCATGAGACTTCTTTGGCAGCATTCTAATTTGAAAGTTTATTGTTGACTTTGAAGAGTTTTGGTCCAGTTTATTTTTGATTTAAACAATACCATAATGTAATAGAAAAGATAATGGTTTCAGGTATTAACCTAATTTTTAGTGTTACTAATAGTTAAACAAGATTTACATTTTGAATAAAAATATAAATGTAAACACTGACAAAATCTGTAAAATGAGTTTTATTCAATGTGTAATATTCATATAAACATAAGACACTTTTAGAATTTTAATTTGGCATCATGGTTATTATATTTATACATAACTTTATTTACAGAGTGATAACAATTTTATATTTCTCATATGACAACAAAAAGATATTCAATGTTGATCTGGACTGTCTTGATGATCCCCTACAACGCACAAACTATTCCATTCAGATACCAAAGGTAAATAAGTATTTTTAATTATTGTTCACTTTGAAATATTATTAACATCAGCAGTGATAGACTAGTGAGGAGTGGTTCAAACGATGTAGACAAGAAAAGTTTAAAAACCAAACCAAAATGACGTACCTCTGACTTTATGAGATTGTGTGCGTATTCATTGTTAATGATATATCCATAAAGAGTAAAGAAAACTATAACAAGGAAGAATTTCAAAAATATGTAAATCTACTAACCACATCAGCCCAAGTGACTTAAGCCTAAGTATAACTAAATCTTTTATCATTAGTACAGAAGACCTGTTAACACAATTTGATATTCGATACATTGTAGGTTCTGGAATTATTCAAAAAAGAAACCAATTTACCAAAGTTTGACAGCAGAATTACTGGCAGCGAGACTGTTGATTCGTTTCTAAATGAAATTATTATGATTATTATTAATGATTATGTGACACCATGGTATGAGATATTGACAAGTGATGAAGAGTTTACAACGCATGCTATTAAACGTTTGGTGCTGGCCACTGGTGCTAATGTAGCTAATAGGTGAGTTACTTAATTTTTGATTTTTAGCGAGTCAAATGCGTCAACATTTTCTTTTTCAAGGACACAAATCTCCAATAATCTTATTTCCAACTTATTGTTGTATTAAAAAAAACTGATTGTTGTCATAAATTTATAATAAGTTATTCTCTTATTGACAGGATAAAGAGTGTGGACTGGATCCATTTACTATCAACAAGATTCCCAGAAGAACTTACAATGCATTTAAAATTGTTCAAACAGTCACGAGTTAGGTTGAAACACATAGACTTATTGAATAGCAAAGAGTTGAATAACGACAGTACACGACCGAGTCCTAAGAAACAAGAGGATAAGAAAACTCATAGGAGAAATAAAAGTGAAACAGATTTGTCATGGCCACCAGGTAATTTTATTTATATACTGATTAATGATGGGTTACGGCACGCTATACATACTAATATAAAACACTAATATTTTAATCAAAAATAATATTCTAACAGATAATGCTATTGCACAGAATAACAAAGTAATTTTTTTACTTTGCTTTAAAACACAAATTATGTCGCACACATAGTTCTGAGTAGCTTTGGAGTAATGGTCTGTGACGTAGCAGTAGGCCTAAAAATCACCCTTTCTCAGTTCCCGTACATTAATTTTAAATTGACAACACACACACAATTTCTTGTCAGGACTGACATGCAATGGTGACTACTTATTAGTGGCCTATTTATACTAGAAGCTTTGGCTATTTGTTATATTATTATGTTGTTCAAATTATTTTCCATAAAATAAAGCCATATATTTATCCATGGTAAAATAAATTGTAAAAGTCATTTCTAACTAATTATCTTTTCTTTCAGATTCTCAGACATTTGGCAAGTCGAAATTTTACGATAGTTCAGAGAACATCACTGGAAAAACGTTGAAGGACATATTCTTCGAACTTGAATGCTCAATTGAAAATAAACAATTATGTCGCGATATATTCTGTATGGATGCGGAGAAAGAGTATGGTATACATTTAATTCAATTATTATGTTTTGTTTTTCGTAGTATGGTGGGACAAAGAAGCAATTGAATCTCTGTAGCACCTTGGGTATTATACTTTATAATGTAGAGAATAATATTACATATATATATTGGAGAATCATTATTCCCATCGACATCAGTAATCGTGGTTGCGGGCTTTGTGGGCGTCTTTGGGGTAAAATGCGAGCACAAAACACAATGATCACAGTTTTGACTACTATTTTAATTTACATTAAACAATATTGTATTTAGTTAGGACCTAGCAGCGGGTTCAAGGCACCGATCTTACTTTATCCAACGATATGATGCTCTTATGCTATTTGCCAACGATCCAACTCGATCCGTTGCCATCTCTCCATAATATACGTCAAGAACGTCCATTCTCTGTCAAAAGTAAACATGGCATCTCGACTCCGCTCGAGGCACGTCTCCTGCTCTGATTGGGCGTTATTTGAATTACAATATTCATAAATTTTATTAGATCAGTAAGGAGGATTTAAGTTATAGAAAAATGTAACAAATAATATTCTGCATTGTGGATGCAAACAGCAATCTACCCGGCTCATGGCTTCCTCCGACATATATATACAGCTTTGGATATTTCATTTTTGCATACTATAATGTAATTAACAATTTTACAGTTTTTTTATGTATACTACGGATGGTCACCAAGGGGGGGAGGGGGTTAAAAAACAGTAAAAATGGGTCACGTATGGGTTCGTTCCCTAAGATACTCACAACTAATTGGCAACTTACAATCAAAAAACCTTCCAGTTTTATCAATTAGTTTCATAAAATACTCTCGTTAATGTTTTGTAGAATTGCTCTGTGAGGTATCCGAGGCGGTGCTCTACCTAGTCGCTCCGGAGGAAGCGTGGAAATGTCATGCGATGAAAGTTATACTGATAGAACTTTTGTCTGCTGTTGTCTTGCGGCCTATCATCAACTTACTTAGCGACCCCGATAATATTAACAGAACAATTATAAGAACAGTAAGTCTTACAATTTGATTATACTTTTTAAATAATAGCTTTGTCCACAGCTTTGCATAGTTTATTTCTTATATCAGTAGCATGAGAGACTGAAATCTCATATAAAAAGCAGTTTTCCTTAATTATTCATGCAAATTTTCTTATTTTATTAGAACTAAATATAAACAAAAAAAAAACAATTGCCAATCAGTCTATCCATTCTCAAGTGATGTATTTATCAATGAACAGCATTTAATATTTATTTGTATAGATGAAACAGTAGCCGGTCTGTCAATTAGTTTGCGCATCATATATTTGATTGGGTTTAGTTTTACATAATCTGAGAAGTGCGTTTTTTTTTACTATTTTTCAGTGTTGTCGAGACTCATCACTGCCATCGGAATTATTCCTGATAGTGATACGATGCTGCGGTGATGCAGAAGAATTGGATTCCACTTTGGAATTAGTACAAAAAGACATACAGAAGCTGGTAAGTTTTATTGATAAAGTAGAACTGTATAAAAGAATGTGTAGCTCAGAGATAAATAAGTTATTTTTATCCTGGCACGGCAATATGACCACACTGCACCTGATGGTAAGCGCAGTGCCATCCAATTAGAGTATCGAGTAGCAAGAGACGATCTATCCCGCGCTACTCAACACAATCATGCCGGCCTGTTTCCTCACACTACGCCATGGGAAAGAAGGTGAAGAAGCGATCGAGGGTCTAGTGTCAGAGTACTCAGAAAGCCGCAAAACAGCCAAACATCGTAGCCCAACTCTAGACCCCCGACAAAAACCGGATGTAAACTGGCTGATCCTGGAACGCAACACACTTGCGTGTGCCACTATGGCGGGTTTTACACCCTGTGTACGGTGGCCGCTATCCGGGCGGATATGAATATCCTACCACCAGCAGTGAAACATGATTGAATATTCAAGTGTTCCATTTTCAAAGTGAGATACTGATACTGATAGAGTTGTAGTTATTGCCGCTCAGTCCCGACTCCCGTCAAAACATTTTTGCTCTGAAAATAAACAACAAGTATTAGGTAACGGTACTATTAACAACGGTATTATTTAACGGTAGGCAGCGGCTTTGCTGTGCCCTGGCATTGCAGAAGTCTATGGGCGGCGGTGACTACTTACCATCAGGTGGCACGTGTGCTCGTCTGCCGATCGAGGCACTAAAAAAAAAATAGTTTGCTCTTACATTATACTTCAATGATTTAGCTACAATGTATTAATTTGATTTTTGCCAGACCCTGCAACTATTACAATTTGCATAATGCTTCATTCTTATTCTGACCTCACAGTAAGATACGTTTATCTTATAACCTCATGTATTATCATGGTTCATACTAGATACTATTGATCTAACAACATTTACACCTGGAACAAATATTTGTAGTTACACAAACATTATGTCAGTACGAGAATCAAACCCGCGGCTCCTAGTTTCAGGCACCCGTTGCGTCATAAGGGTCAATAAATAAATAAATACACCCAACAGTCACATACATAGTTCTGACCTCACACGTAAAACCTGTATCGTGGGTATTAAGAACTACGAGGGACTACGGTCCCACAACACCCAGACCCGAAACAAATATATATCTGTCACACAAATATCTGTCTCGGTGCGGGAATCGAATCACCCGCTGCGACACGGGGGCTGTCATTAAAACAAATTGATATAAAACACACTGCATCAATACCGTATTTTATTGCCTAATTTTAGCATTCAAAAGACAGCGCCGGCGAATGGGAATTGCAAGATCGTCAGAAATTGTCGTCATTGCAATATTTGACCAGGATCATGCAAGCAAGAAGGGCTACATTGGGACCACAAGAAGGTATCACATTTTGAGACTAGTCGCGATACGTTTAAGTATAGTTCAACTCAATTGTGCGCACGGTGCTATGTGTGCGTTACGTGTTTATACAGACAATGTGTGTGCTTGTTTACGTATATAAAGACGGTTGACGCATCACTGCCACGCAAGTCAAAACTACATTTGTATGATCTCAGTTTGGTTGGCATTTGTATTAATTTAGTTGAAACTTAAAAAAATCATAATAATATACGTTCTCATAAGTCATCTTTGAGACAGATAAAAATTACAATTTATAGGATTTAATTTGGTTGAATTTCATTTGATGGTTTACTTTTTACCGTGGAAGGCTTTGGAAATGGTAAATGATCAACCCTCATGTGAGGAAACAAAAATTCTCGGACTTCCACTTCTTCCTTCTTACCCTCCCACTTATTATGTAAAATTTTACCTGTAGTTATCATTTATAGTGGTTAAATGTCGTTGGAAAAGCACCAGTTGTGAGTACTTATGCTCATTATTTGACATCAAGATTAAAGATCAAAGGTTTTTATTGCATAAAACATAATTATTATACACATTCCGACTTAAGGAATATTATATGGATATTTCCTCGCTTAGCGTGTTCTACCGTCTGTATCATGGCGAATGCTCTGAAGAATTGTTTGATCTTATCCCATCCTCTCCCTTCCATACCAGAACCACCGTACTGGCTTGCGGAGCCACAGCTTCGTGGTGTCTACTACCCCGGCCCGAACCAAGAGGTTCGCTTATTTTTGCCGCACCATCAAGCTGTGGAACAGTTTGCCAGCTACCGTGTTCCCTCCTTCCTATGATCCTGGGTCCTTTAGGCGTAGTGTGAAGAAGCTAAACAGCAAGCCGGCATGATTGTGTTGAGTAGCGGGGGATAGACTGTCTCTCGCTACTTGATACTCTATCTGGACGGCACTGCGCTTACCATCAGGTGCAGTGTGGTCACTTTGCCGCGCCAGAAAAAAAGAAAAAAAAATATATATATAAGAATGACTTTTACCCCCCACTTCCCCGAGATAAGGTCATGTAGATATGTATTAACCCCCCTCTTCCCCCTTGGGACCTTTATGTAATTAATGAATGGCCCCTTATAAAATGAGACACACAGGGACATTTTTACAGGAGCTGCAAATAACGCAACTGCTGATAAAATATCTGAGGAAACTTCTAGATCACTCAAATTTTTGAGGTCAACTACTGCTTGGAGGTCGAATGCACAATATCTACTGGAAATTGAATTAAATGAAGCTGGTAAGATTTAAAAACATTTTTCTTTATTCTTTCAAAATGTTTCTAAGTTAGAATAAAGGAATATAAGACGCATCAAATAAAATAAAAAATTCCAAGCCATATTTGATCTATTTATTAATTACGTATTACGCTTAATATAGTTTTTTTGTATTAATTAGTTACAACATTTTTTGTCATATTATTAACATAATATCTGTGTAAACTCACGCTAGCACAAGACAAACTAGGCGTTTCTAAAGGCTATTATACAATATGTAATATGATTAATGCACACTGTGAAAGTAGTTTGCTCAGAGTAAGCGACTGAATCGATATCAAAAAAAATTTAATAGACGAATGTTTTTTCCAAAAATTATTAACACTCAGGTAAATAATAGTCACCCTTTAATTCAACGTTCAAGACAAACGAAACTGAAACATAATGCGATGCGATAAAGTATTTTCTAAATGCAATAATAAACGAACACTTTAAAAAATCAAATAATTTAAATTACGAAGTTCGAGTCAGCTGTGGACTCGTGTGACCTTCACCTACCTATGCGGCTGGCTGGCGTGCGCGCGCGGCTGTGTCTTTCACCTTTTCTTCGAGTGCCCATAATATGCGCGCAAAATTAGTACAACTAATTTCATTAAAAAAATATGTATATTCATCGCAGTCTAATTTCAATACATGAATTATGATTGTAATAATATATTTAAATTGGGGTGTCTGAGGATGTGCGTTAATCCCGTTACACGTAGTATATATATTTTTGGTATCTGTTACTATAAATAAATAAAAAAAGGTTATAAATAATTATTACGGATAATAGTGGAGCAGTTTATTTTGCTTCTTTATCTATTTTATCAAATACATTCACAATAATATTTTTTCACAGACGCGCACACATCCAAAGCTGTCATAGATAATCTGCGTTCATCGGCATTAGAACTATGTGATTTATACCTGGCACCAAATAAACCGCCCATCATGGGGGTACCAGAAAACTGTCACGCAGAACTAGTTAGGAAAATAACCACAGAGGGTGAAGAGTTTACGAATAATCCTGTGATTTGCTTCGACGAAGTGCAAAAGTGCGTCTGTGATGCTTTAGAGGTAATAATTCAATTAATGAAGGTATAATATAAACTAAAAGTTACATCGAGTTCCAAGATCTAATTGTATAATATAATTTCATTACAAATCTTTTGTATGAAGTAGGTAAATTTTGCATAAGAGACATAGAAAAAAGTTACTGCCATTTTTAAGAATCGAATACTTCTGTCTAATGAAAATATCGAATCACATGAGCCTTAAAAACCTTTTCATTCAGGATGATCCAACGTGGCAATCTGATTTCATGATGGACAACGAAGACGGCTCGGATAAAAGTCACAAGTAAGTTGATTCAAAGCTTAATGCCATATCCACTGCGTAATACATATCTAATTTTTTTATTCTCTTTTTAGTGATTTCAAAAAGGACGACAAAACAGATAGAAAATACAGCGGTATGTATGCAAGTGTCTGGGCAATTATCGTATATGTTTCTAACAACTAACCACGTGTGATTGTTCCTTACGACAAAACCATAGAGAAATGCAAGAAAATCGTGAAATCTTGCTTGAACCAGTTGCCGAGGCTGTGGTCCAAATCGAAATATAAACACGAACTGCCGACCAAGTCGTTTACATTCCCGCGCTCGTTGACTCGACGGACGCCAAGTAACAAGAACCACACGATACCTAAATGCAGTGTGTTTGGTATAATGCCTGGCGATTTAACGTAGACATTGTTAGCACTTAGGCCAATAGATTTATCGATAGTAATTGAACGTGTGTATTATATATGATTATTTATATATGTATTTAAAGCCGTATAATTTGAGTGTACATTGAGATCTACACTTTGATTTTGAGTAGTTCTCACATGTTTTATGTAGTTATGTTTATGCTAAATGTACACTTATTGTATAAATAAATTATTGTTTGTACTAAGTTGGGAACGATAAAGCCATTCATAATTAAATATGTAAAAAAAACTTGGTTATTGTTTGCAGTTGATAGCCATTTAAATATTTTGTACTTAAAGATCTAAATGTCGATGATTTTTGAATTCGAAATTTTATCAAGATTGTCCCATGCCACTGACTTAATACTTGTATTGCCAAATATAAAATAAATAAATCTAAACACATTTTTTACTCACAAAACTTATAAGTTCTAACTTTAATAAATTATACAGATAGTAATTTATTGATTAACAATTCCTCAGGTGATTTCTTAACAGTGCCAGGAGCGAGACATAATCGTTCCCGTTCCGATATAGTCGGCAATTTGGCACAAAAGATGATCAATGAGAGCGCAGGTAAATACTCTTTCAAGCGTTGCTAGTGTGGCACCGAGTTTAATTCGATATTGATAATCGATTTGCATATTAATAATCGTTTTTTATCGATCTTTACTCTCCTTGCTATAGGGCGGGCTCTGAATGACTGAATGGAAAAATTTAGTTCATCACGCTAACTTGATGCAGATTATTAGATTTTGTAACCTTATTGTAATATGTTTTAGAATTTTGAATCTAATCGAGGATTACTTTGTGATTATCTATGGTATATGCTTAGTTTGAAAAGTAATAATTTAAAGCAACTCCTAATTTCACATATATTATGTATATGCGTACTGTACTCGTAAGTTGTAATATTGTATCGATAAATATTTATCTATTGTGTCGCGATTTATCGATGTTCTGTTCGCCTCCCTAATCCTAAAG
The DNA here is from genome assembly GCA_905220505.1 of Laothoe populi. NCBI lineage: Eukaryota > Metazoa > Arthropoda > Insecta > Lepidoptera > Sphingidae > Laothoe > Laothoe populi. The sequence goes on from HG992152.1 coordinate 7,822,692, forward strand.
GTTTAATAATATATATTTTAATTAACATTACTAACATTTTTATATATTCTAACATTTGATTTTGTTACTAATGTGCATGTATCTTTCGAGTTTTCTTCGAAATCTGTTGCCATAATTTTTTTTTTTAAGAATGTCTGTGGCTGTTATTGAATTGCATCGCAGAAATGTGTTTTTCTGCTTATTAGTGTTAGACTTTAAAATTACAAGTACCGAAAATGCAATCTTATAACCAACAACAAATGATAAATTAGATATATTTTCAGGACCGTCAAATTTGACATCGACAAACGCAAGCAGTTTATCTTTGTCACATTCGGAGATCAGTCGAAACGCGAAGAATTTTTTGTCTCCATTATCAGCGTGTATTATAGAAACAGGTATGCCACTTTAATTTATTTTCCTTTTGTTTGACGTAAACATTTTACATGATCTTGATCTAGTCATCCGTATTAGGAATTTAGAAAGTGTTACGTTTATCGATAATGTTAAGTATTGTGTAATATGCTTTGTTCATAATATTTGATGTAGAACCTAAGGTTTATTTATTGTCATTGTTAGCTTACAATCAGTGATAGCCTAGTTTGTTGCGGTACGGACTGTCAAGACGAAAGTCGTATGTTCGAAACCCAAATGGCATACAACTGACTTTTCTAAAGTTTCGTGTGTATTATATGTTAATTATCGCTTGCTATAACGGTGAATGAAAACATCACGAGGAAACCTGCATACCTGAGAATTCTTGTAAGAATTTCGAAGGTATGTGAAGTCCACCAACCCGCATTAGGCCAGCGTGGTGGACTAAAGCCTAACCCCTCTCATTAGTGGAGCAGGCCCGTGCCCAGCAGTGGGACAATGTTTAATACAGGGCTAGTATTATCTAGCTTTCAATGAAAAGTTATGGTTTTGTATTATAATGTTTCTTATATTTTTACTTATAGCTTTAGTTCAAGACAAGGGCCGCGCGTTTGGCATCTACGCTATAGCCGTGACGAGATTATCTGACAACGAACTATGGCATATTTACAGGAGATATAGTGACTTCTACGACCTGCATAGTTCTATCAAAGATAAGGTACAATCAAATAAAAAATATATATTTTTTTTACCCTGGCACGGTAAAGTGACCACACTGCACCTGATGGTAAGCGCAGTGCCGTCAAATTAGAGCATCGAGTAGCTAGAGAGAATCTATCCACCGCTACTCAACGCAATCATGCCGGCCTGCTTCTTCACACTACGCCATTGGCAAGAAGGTGAAGAAGCGGTAGAGGGTCTAGTGTCAGAGTACTAAGAAGGCCACAAAACGGCCAAACGTCGTACACCAACTCAAGACCGCTGACAAAAACCGGATGTACACTGGCTGATCTCGGAACGCGACACACTCGCGTGTGCCACTATAGCGGGTTTTACACCCTGTGTACGGTGGTCGCTATCCGGGCGGATATGAATATCCTACCACCAGCATCTTGTTTCAAAGAAGCGGAATAAATTATCTTTTTAATTATATTTAACGACTCTGGACATAGTATTTTGAACCACGAGCTTTCTATCGTAGTTGTAGTGTGACTAAATCATAAAGAAAATGTCCTACTATCATGTAAAATTTCAATTGTTTTATGTTGTCTTTCAGTGGCCAGAATTAGGACACATACCGTTTCCAGCCAAAAAAACCTTCCAGAATACATCAAGAAGTGTTCTCGAAAGTCGTAAACGGATGTTAAATAGTTATCTGCAGACACTGGCGACTATTGCGAGAGAAACTAAATATATGGCGTTGTTGTCTCCAGACTATTTGGGAGGTTTCCTTAGTCCCGAAAATCAACAAGAGAAACATAGTAATACAGTGAGTATGTTGACATTATTTTTTCCATTTATTTTTATAAAGGTTCGAAGGACCAACTCAACCTTTGCTACTTTTGCACACTGTTTATATTAATATGACACAATATTACACGTAGTTTGTAATATCGGCTCTATATGCGGGACATAGAGTGGGATTTGAATTGTTCGATCAAATAAATAAATAATACCCAACAGTCACACACATAGCTCCGACCCCACACTAAGATACGAGTCTTGTGTTGTGGGTATCAGGGACCTAGAGAGACTTTTTGGTCTCATAACACCCAGACCCTGGACACAAATATCTGTCTGTCACACAAACATTTGTCCCGGTGTGGGAATCGAACCCACGGCCTCTCGTTTCACAACCGACTACTCGCCAACTGCGCCGCGGAGGCTGTCTGAGGAAATTCAGCCAGATCGTCTATAAAGGGCACCCAGGTTCTCAATATAAACAAGATGACGCCATGATGGATTTGGACAACATTAACACTTGACTTCCTTTAGAACTCTGCGCGGAAAAGTTTTATTATTTTCTATCACTCATGCGGGATAGGTACTGTCTTAGCTCACGTTTTTAAGTTCGGTAAATGCTGATTACTCATTTTATGCAAAATTTTCTTGTACTGCTAAAATTGCAAAATAACTTAAAACAACAAAAACATAATCGATGTGTCAATACTAAAAAAGTGATTTTGGCGTGATAGATGAAAAATTATTTATATTTAACATTTATCGGAATTGATCGGCGCGTTTGTACTCGAGCGAATAAGCGCACTCACTTCGTCCGTGCGCTTGATTTTGCTCTCGTGGGAATCGACAACCTACCGTACTGGTGTCACAAGCTATTAAACGTTATAAACATTGACACATTTGATTTGAATTACGAAAAAGAAAAGCGGGTATACGTAATGATCTGGCAAATTCAAATCTCAACACAAAGAGCAGACACTTTGCTTCTCTTTAGATTTTTTTTATTCCTCATCACTTATGTTATGGTATATTATATGATTAATTACTGGTTTCATTACAGATCGATGCTGTACTAGTGAACTCTTTAAAAGCTGGTATGAGGACTTTGAAGAACATGCCGGATCAATTCGCCAACACCGTTGATGGGGTCATGGACGGTAAATATTTGCCTATCTGCCTTATATTATTCATGTATTTCTCATAATAAAGACGCCGTTGTGCATTTTCCTCTCACACTTAACCAGTCTGGTATCAATGGTATGCCGGCGCGCCACAAATGCTGGCAACACTCGCCGTTCTTACATGCTATTTTCAACTTTAATGTTATGGAAATAAAATTGATTTTGGCTTCTATTTACTCCATACTACCTTACCTTTTTAATATTCTTTTGATACGTCTGTGTAATTCCAATCAGTTCAATAATTTGTCGGCGCCTGCAACTGCCACAATTTTTTTTCAGTTCTATTTTAGAGTTTTAATTTGAATGTAGGTTTTGTGTGTATAATAAACATAGATGCATCTTCTCAGGTATATCCAAGGTGTTCCAAGGTAAAAGCGGTGAGAATTATTACGAAGCTTTCAAGTCTGGAACCACTACTGATGGTCAAGATGTGAGTATTCGTTTTAAAAATATCTGTTAATATTCATTCAGCTGCAGTGTAACTTATTTTTTTATAATTTATATATTCGATACTGGCGTGTTGGAATTAATGAAAATCTGGACTGTCAGTCGAAAAAAGGAAAAATTGTTTTTAACTTGACAATTGCTGGTTTTATAATTCTTTTATTCGAAATTGAGTAGATCTAGTTAGAGATAAATTAGTTGTTAAGTATTTTGTAAATATGTGTGGGTAGATTGTGAGGGTACGACTTATTTATTAAACATGTCGAAGGTATTTCATAAATATCCGTGGGTAGATTGCCGATAATTACCAACTGAGTGGGGTGAAGTTGCTATAAAATACGGGTCTCGAGCGCTCCAGGCTATGGTCCATTCTCGGAATTTCTACAGCGTTATGTTGTCCGTGCGCACTTGTGACTAATTGGTATTTGGTACATCCTGATGTGGAATTGTTAACGATAGGCACTGAGGTGCGTAACTGTGATTATTAAATTGTTCAATACAGTAGCAATCATCGTTTATGTGCCGTTTAAGGTATCCACCTTAAAATTGCACTTTGAATTGTTTCTTTTAATATAGTTTTTGAATTATCATGGTGTTAGCATAGTATAGTGTTAGTCATGTTTTGAAAATTGGTATATATTTTTCGCCAGAACGACTGGAGTCCGATATACAGTGTGTTGTAGAAAGTTACTAATAAAATTCAGTAGTTTCTATATATCTAATCTATTTTCTATATAAGGTTTTAATATTTAATGACACAACAGGATGGTGATGAAAGTGTAGCGTTGAAGTTACTGGAGGAAGTGTTGGGGATCAGAGGTCTGTGGCTGAGACGACGTTTACTCGCGCCTCTAAGAACTTTGATAGCAGATAGAGTCAACAAGTAAGTTTTGTATTCACCGACTTAAAAAAAGAGGTGTTTATTTTGAGATATTTTTCATAAGTTAAATCCGTGAGACTAGCGCGTGGGGTAACCTATGGTATATAATGTCTTCTTTGATTTTCAAATAACCGACCTGGATGTTTATTTAAAATTGCGTTTACATATTTATTCCAGGAAAGTTCTCGAATTAGTGTCATCGTTGACGTCACCAAGAAACGTTGTGCAGTATCTGAAAACGTTCAAGTAAGTTTGTTGATTATTGTATTTAATATTTGTGTATAATAAACATATATATTTTTATGACTGCCTCGGTGGCGCATTTGTAATTGCGCATGCGTTACGACTGATGTGATGAGGTCTCGGGTTCGATGCCCGGGTCGGTTAAAGTGATATTAGGTTTTTCTATCTAGAAATTCCTCAGTATTAGCCCGGAGTCTGGAATCTGTGCCTGGCATGGCGATAGGCTCGCCCCCTGCCACATTATGGGACCGAAATTCGGCGAAAAGTGAGTGTACTGGTTACACCTCTGCCTACCCCTTCGGGGATTACAGGCGTGCGTGTATATGTATATTTTTATATTAATTTTAGGCAATGGTTGATGAGTCGACATAACGCGAGCTACACAAACAGAGATTCAGCTACGAAGGCGAGAACAAGAGTAGCGGCTAAGGTGGCTTTGTTATCCGCTTGCTCAGGTACATTACTACTTGATTTTATTGTGTAATTATACAGTCACTGGCGCAGATATATAAAATCGGGTATAGCTTAGACTGCTTCGGTGGCGCAGTTGTAATTGCGGTCTTGGGTTCGATCCCCGGGTCGGGTAAAGCGATATTGTGTTTTTCTATCCAGAAATTCTCACTCAATATTAGCTTGGAGTCTGGAATTTGTGCTCGGTATGGCGATAGGCTCGCCCCCTATCACATTATGGGACCGAAATAAATTCGGCGTAAAGTGGGTGTACTGGTTACACCTCTGCCTAACCCTTCGGGGATTACAGGTGTGAGTGTGTATGTATATGTATGGCTTATGTTGTAATTTTTTTTTATTAACATTATTATAATCTGACACCAAATTATCTGCCTACCCCCGAAGAGGCAGACATTGAGCTGGTGGTAGGATATTTATATCCGCCCGGATAGCGACCACCGTACACAGGGCGAAAAACCCGCCATAGTGGCACACGCAAGTGTGTCGCGTTCCGGGATCAGCCAGTGTACATCCGGTTTTTGTCGGGGGTCTGGAGTTGGGGTACAATGGCTATTTTACGGCCTTCTTAGTACTCTGACACTAGACCCTCGACCCCTTCTTCACCTTCTTGCCCATGGCGTAGTGTGAAGAAGCAGGCCGGCATGAGTGTGTTGAGTAGCGGGGATGGATCGTCTCTCGCTACTCAGTACTCTATTTGGACCGCACTGCGCTTACCATCAGGTACAGTGCGGTCACTTTGCCGTGCCAGGATAAAAAAAAAAAAAAAAAAAAGACAATTTGAACACCCTTGTATCGCATAATTATTTCCCCATGATGTGATATGAATCGTGTGTTTTTAAATCGATAAACCCAAATTATGATTTTGTAACTAATGTTTGAATCCAAGACCCCACCGGGTTTTTAGTCTAAGTTAGAGTTGCCAACCATCCTGTTTTCGCAGGACATGTCCTGGTTTTTAGAGTGCCCTGCGGTGTCCTGGATAGTTTTTAAGCAGCGTCCTGGGTTTTTAAAGCACCCTGATAATGTCCTGTATTTTAAAATTCGCACACAACTTTTGCAATCCTTACTTTAGCAACGAAAGTCGTATGTTCGAAACCCAAATGGCATACACCTCTGACTTTTCTAGAGTTATGTGTGTATTAAATGTTAATTATCGCTTGCTTTAACGGTGAAGGAAAACATCGTGAGGAAACCTGCATACCTGAGAAATCTAACAAGAATTTCGAAGGTATGTGAAGTCTACCAACCCGCATTATACCAGCGTAGTAGACTAAGGCCTAAACCCTCTCATTAGTAGAGGAGGCCCGTGCCCAGCAGTGGGACAATGTTTAATACAGGGCTAGTATTATTATTACATTAGGGGCGGCGTCTCGGCTCGCAAGTGTTTACGCTATTTTACAACAAAGATGCGTCCTGTTTATAAACTGAATTGTCCTGGTTCTTCTAATTTCAAATCCTAGTATTTTAGTGCCAGAGTTGGTAACCCTAGTCTAAGTACACTACCTCTAGTGTAACGAAGCTATTTGAAATGTAACTAAAGAAGTAAGTAATTTTCAGACGATCTCAGACACATCGTAGGCTCGGACACAGCCCGCAGAGGGTTGCTCACTGTATTCGACCTGTTTCAAACGCAAGAGATCAATAGGCGATTGATATTCGTTCTATTGGAAGGTATGTATTAAAAAATTATATGAAATACATGAAAAATACTAACAATAAATATAGTGAATGTTTATTATCAAATTGATAGCGAATATAAAAAAAGATTTCTACAAAAAATAGTAACGTAAAATAGTAATTTTAAGAAAAATAACCAAACATTTACTATATATTTTTTCTCGTAAATGAAGACGTGTAAAAACGATTTATTTTACAGCAACACTGACGAATTTATTCCCTGACAACAACATTCAGGAGCTGTTTAAGAAGTTGTACTCGAACTCCCCGCGAGTGCCGGCGCAGAAGAAATGTGCCAACGTGTGAATGCAACTACTGACATTTATACTATGTTACTATGTGAGATACTCTATACTCTATGGTCGACTTACAAAAAATAAATATATATTTTTTTGTTTATACGGTACTAATTGCATATTTTAACATCTCAAGTATCACAAGGGCCCCGGGCAAAAAGGTAAAGTCATGAGTAAAATACAAGCCAAAATCAGCTTTATTTCCAAGTGATTAACGTTACAAATACTCTTAATACGCACGTCGATAAGGACGAGTATTGCCAGTTTGGCCTAGCAAATATGTCCAGATGATACTTTAGTTAAGCTCAGGTGTCGATATGTGTTTCGACTTTAAGAATAAAACTTTAAAGTATTTGATAAAATAAATTAAATAAATACTTCCAAATTGAAAATCTACGTACACAATACAGTCTGTATTGGAGTGGAATTGTGTGTTGCAAAAATGCGTCATGTGTCTTCTATAAAAAAAATAATGTGTGATTAGTAATATAATTAGGGAAATTAATTAAATATATTAGATAAATTTACATCTTTTACATCAGGCTTTCTTTTAGAGATGAGTCGTATTTATCAGAACGGATCCGATTAGGTTTCGGGACTAGGCACCTGTTCCAATTTTGACAGTACTTAGAGTGGATCTAGTCCAACTAGTCTAAGCACGTGTTCTGAATTTCACTTCATCGCCGCGAAACGCATACTTCCGTGCTGTCTCACTCACTCACAATAGATGACGTATTTCGCTATCCTACTTACGTACGACTGAGGTGAGCGAGACAACGCAATACAACGATATGGACATTTTGTCAGAAAAAAAGTGCTTGTTTTTAACCCCTCCAGTCAGGAAGGATATTAAAAAAAAAGTCGGGAGTAAAGCAACAAGCTTTTATTTCCATAGCATTAAAGTTAAAAATTGCATGCAAGAACGGCGAGTGTTGCCAGTGTACGCGCCGCCGGCGTGTCTATCCGTCATGACAGTTTAATAAATAAATTTAACAGGACTCCGATAAAATTTAGTCGCAAAAAGAAACTTTTTGTCTGAATAAATGTCTATTTGCTTATTGGTTAAAATAAAACTAAAGACTAAGTGGACTAAGTATCTAGACTTGGCATGAGGTGAAATTGAATCACGTATTTCTTTAGACTAGGATACATAGTCCCAAATTAGTCTAGCACAACTCAGTCTTTACTTCCTTACCTTCTTAAGGGAAATATATTTGTCAAATTGTATGTTGGCAATTGTCGCCTGCCTAAAAACTTACGGCAGCCCTATAAATTTAATTTATTGAGAATCAATATGGCTATAGTAATATGTGTGCCAAAAATCTGAGTCCCATTATTTTAGTATAATATAGAAATAATCAGTATGATCGTTTTATGATATAGACTACAGCAAGAATGGCCTGTCTCCACCTGGGCACTACCACTGTCTTACAAAAAACCAATGTGAAGTGACAGCCAAGTGATAATTTCCTTCAGTGAGATTTTTGAGGTCCTTTATGGTTTCTAACACATGTTCCTGTGTGCTAAAGATCATTTGCCTTCTGGTGACCCACTTCCTCGATTCCTGGGTTCTGATATAAAAATAGTCTGTTACATGACAGAATCGCTTAAAAATAATGTGAGAGTAGGTTAATATTTAATTACGTTACGTAGAGATGACATTATTTATAGTCTGTCTATGGTCGGTATCGGAGTAAATATTTTTTGCATACAATAATTATTTTATGTGATTATTTGCTAATAGTATTTATACGAATGCTATATATAACATACGTAGTTTTATATAACGTGTGTTGTATAACCAAATTTAGATAAATTGTATACTAAAAATTCAGTATTAAAATTTTATAAATGTAAATTAGTTATTGCTTTATCAGTTTAAATTGCTATGCTCGGAAGTGTATAAATTAGTATGTATTGTTCTAGAGGTTGTAATTTATTATTTTTTAAATTAAATTGAATAAGTTGAGGACGGAGAGAAATCATTTAGTCTAATGACTCGTGGTATCTGTAACGATTTTAATTTCTACTCAGATAATTTGGAACAGGCATTTCGTGTTAATGTTATACTTATACTATGTAATTATACTTATTGAAATGGCATCATATTGTTTCCATACTCTTACTTGAAAACCATTTTGTAATTTTATTCGTGCTACACATAATTTTAAATATTTAATTATGCCTACTGCTTTTGAATTTGCATACTGTGCACATTTCAGATATGTAAAAAAGTAAGTGAATATATAATTTGATAGTATATATTTATGCATATAACTTTCATGCACCATAAGGACACCGGTGTTCTTGAATGAAAAAGGTGATAAGTAGTGGGTAAAAGTACAAGCCAAAGTCAATTTTATTGACATAATAATAACATTAAAAATCGCTTAACAAGCATGTCAATAAGGGCGCTTATCGCCAGTTTTTTTGACGCCGACGTCCGAATAATATGACAGGTTAAACGTGCAGAAATATAGTATGTTGAATCCCTATGCTACTGAAAAGCATGCTTATTTGTAAGATAGTCATATCGATTAACGCTTAACGGTTGTCACATGACCTAACCATGGTCCTTGACTATTCATATAAGCGTCAGTAAAAGAATATGAGACGAAAGAAGCTTCTATGCTACATAGTATAAAGTATTCTAGACATCGTTGGTAAAATTGGTGTGCCTTGTTTTTGTAGAAAGCAATTCTTATATAATAGCTTTTAAACAGTTTTCTGATTGTGATTAATTTGATATATTAGGCACTTTGGTTTTATTATTAAATTGTTTCTAGCATTTATTTATTTATTTATTTATTAAGGTACGTCAACAATATTCATAATATACATAGAATTATTATTTATCACAGCACAAGAACAGTTATGAATATCAATTAAAGACATACACAGCATTCATAAAATAAGCATAAAACTATATTACTTAAACTCATATCACAGATTCAGGTATCAGGAATATATTTTGTTATTGGCTATCATTATAGTAATTGTTGAACTTTTAGCATTATGTACTGATGTGCAACTTCTCTCGATAATCATATTTTTTAAAAATGTAATATAGCAATAAATTTTCACACATAACATGGTTATAGCAGTTGTTCCATTTATTCGACAATTATATACATTCCAATAGTTAAAATTGTTTACTTATTGTGAAATTAGTATATTATTATATTTAATTATTAATAAAAAGAAATTGAAATTTATGTTTTTAATTTTATTTATTCCTTTCTAACGTGACGCAGTAGGAGTTAAAGTGAGATGAATGTATGCCATCCTTATAACATCGTGAGTTTGGTAACACTCATCTATAAATTTAATAAAACAGTAGTTAGTCTCTGTTGTCTGTATGTTTACATATACATAAAACCACAAAAAGATACTTTCGGTGCACGTTCCGCTATTGTGTTATGTAAAACTCCAAGAAACAAAGTATACCTAAGCTATACAAACTAATAATTGCTTAATACTATACTGTTCAGGTGGGAAGCCACGCGCAATAGTTAGTATTCATAAATAACTTTTTGTTATTTTTTATTTCGTGTATGAGTTAGTGATACCTGCTCTGTAACTGTTTCTATGTACAAAAATATCGGATTGTTTTATGGTTGTTTCTTTAATTGAGGAAGCCACAGTCACCAACAAATGCACTTATTATTTTTAACAAATCTATGCTGTTAAGCTGTAATTGCTTTTCAGTTTCATTTAACAATGCGACGGGCGTTTAAGATACTTCAGTCAGAAAAATAAATGTTAGACGGTGATTAAAGTCGACAGCACCTAAAAGGCTCGTACTTCAGTTTGGCTGGACCGATTTGGCATTTTTTTAATATTCGTAATTATTCAAATTTTAGAGAAAGAGAAATTGAAAAAGTTGCTCGGAAAAATCGAAAAAATCTGAGAGTATTTTTTTCTATGGAATCTCAGTATCTCATGATAGCGATAAAAGTAATCATGCATGCGAAGTTGCAGGCTAAATACAAACAGTGTTTAAAATAAAAAAAAATGTCATCATTTCCGATAATCCCAATAACATGTATGTGTATGTGGGAGCGTCAAGAATACGGGTGCCGAATTGAACTTTCATATAACTATTATTATTTATTGTAAATTGTGGATACCGCCACTTGCTTTGCTATTTTGAAGGTAGTTTCGAATTGTTTATCAGATGATCTCACTCAACGAGTGGGGCATAACGAAAATCACAATATAAAAGAGCACCTCGCCATTTGACGGGCAACTCGGGAGTAATCATTGAACAATTAGTAGCTTTAGACGACGTAATGCCGAAATACTGTATAAAGTAGTAAGTTAACGTGATGTGAAACCGTAATTAGTATCAGTTATAGTAATCCGACGCTTTGTCCATTAATGCTGGCGTTCCACAAGGCTCGGTGTTGTCGCCGACACTATTCATTCTGCATATCAATGACATGCTGTCTATCGATAGCATGTATTGTTATGCAGATGATAGTACCATCGACGTGCGATACACCGGCCAGCAGGGTATCCCTCGGAGCACTTTGGAAGAAAGACGGTTAGAACTTGTGTCGGAAATCGAGAGCTCTCTAGGGCGGGCCTCTGAATGGGGTGAAAGGAACCTTGTTCACTTCAACCCCACGAAGACACAAGTTTGCGCGTTCACCGCAAAGAAGGACCCATTTGTCATGGCGCCACAGTTCCAAGGAGTCACTCTCCGGGTTTCCGAGGGTATTGGGATCCTCGGCGTCAATATATCGAGCTTGGTCCAGTTTAGGAGTCAAGTGGAGGACAAAGCCAAATTGGCTAGCAAAAAATTGGGGATCCTGAACAGAGCGAGGCGGTATTTCACGTCGGTCCATAGATTGGCGCTTTATAAAGCGCAAGTCTGGCCCCACGTGGAATACTGTTCTCATCTCTGGGCAGGAGCCCCGAAATACTTGCTAGACCCACTTGACTCCTTACAGAGGCGGGCCGTTCGAATTGTCGGGGATCCTGATATCACGGATAGCCTGGAACCGTTGGGGCTGCGGAGAGACTTCGGGTCTCTCTGCTTGTTCTATCGTTTGTTCCACGGGGAGTGCTCCGAGGAACTGTTTAAAATGGTGCCTACATCTCCATTTTATCATCGCACCACCCGACACCGCAACAGAGTTCATCCATACTACCTGGAAACGATTCCGTCTAGCACGCTTCGTTTCCAGCGTTCATTTTTACCACGTACGTGCAAGCTCTGGAATGAACTCCCTGCTGCGGTGTTCCCTGAGCGCTATGACATATCCTTCTTTAAACGAGGCTTAAAAAGAGTAGTCCTTCAACGGTAGGCAGCGGCTTTGCTGTGCCCTGGCATTGCAGAAGTCTATGGGCGGCGTTGACTACTTACCATCAGGTGGCCCGTCTGCTCGTCTGCCTATCAAGGCACTAAAAAAAAAAAATTTAGATTGTGCTGTGTTTAAAAGAGCAACTATGGGGTTTCTTGCCAGATTCTTCGCCATGGATTACTGCATTCCGAACTGGCAGTAGTTTAATAAACTCTGAAGTCTGAAGTGTTAATCTCGTGTTTTTCTACCGAACTATCATACGATGTGCATCCTGACTATATCTGGCGATGTGAGGGGAATGAGTAAACCCTCTCACAGCTTCGCCATGATGCCCGGCCGCCGACATGTAGATATAATAATAATTTATTACTTGTTAGCCAGCTGATTAAAAAACTATTTAACAAGCTAGCTACAGAGAGGTTATCGTTTTGATAGGTAGTTCCTATTTATTAGAGATATCGAGGGTACTCTCTAAATAACTGTGGGTAGATTGATAATTACCAATTGAGTGGGGGTAAAGGTTTGCAATACAAGAGAGCGCTCGGGCGCTCTAGAACACAGTCAATTCTCTGACTGCCCACCATACGGACGTGTTGTGCAGTCAGACCATATGGTCCTATACCACTGTTTGTCTAGGTGGCAGATCAGCATAGAGGTTATGCTGTCCGTGCACACTTGAGACTACCTGGATAGTAGTACTTGGTACATCTTGACATGGGGTTGTGAACCTTAAGCACTGAGTTGTGCAGTGATAGATAAGTTGATCACTGCAGTGGTAACCGTCATTTATGTGCATCTTATGGTGTCTACCTTTAATGGGCCTCTCTTTTGCTTTCTTACAGTATATTAATTGCCACTAATACAAATTATTTGATATGTAAATATGAAATTTCTTTTGTTCTCTCAAAAATTTGTCGAAGCACATCACATGCAGCGATCTATATGTAATAAGTCAATGATCAACAACATTATTTTATCCACTTGAATATTATCAAATAACGCATATATAATCCTGGCGTGGGTGAACACGTGAAATATTCAAAGGATATAATAATGTAACGTGAATGGAATGCACATTACTATGCAGTGAAAGATTGCCAAATGAAGGCGGTAAACGGTGCGACCACTTTGTGTCGATCTCTTCTGGAAGGGTTGGGCCGCAGCCAGCAATGTTCATCTCTGCCAAGTCGTTCGCTTTGATGTTGTCGTATTAGAACTTTAAAAAAAATTACACATATCGACGTAGGAAAGCATATTTGCTGTAAGTAGACAAAATACCTAAAGTGACTATTTCCTACCATTAGAATCAGAAAAAAAGCCGCATCGAATGACCCGGGTCCTGTGTCTCGACGATGAAAAAAAAATTACATACGCCGTTGAAAACGCCCGTACTTATATTTTTTTTAGCAAGATTAAATGCTGTATGTAGACCAAAATCTAGTCATTTTAGACATTTTGTACTTACAGCAAAAGAAGGACTGAATTTTTTGCTTTACATATACATACTTCTTCCCATTTCAAAACTTAACGCTACTTACAGCATTTCTGCGGCGTGTGATTTTTACATTCGTTTACTTACAGCAAGTTTAGTTTAACCTACAGTTTTAGTTTTTGTTATTTAAAACCTGTGATTTTTTAGAAATTTGAGATAATGCATTTTGATAAATCATTTAATTTTACCGTTACGCCATTGAAAAAGTGATAGTACTTTTAAGTTGTGTCGGTTAGGATTGGATACAATGTTTTTATTTACATCTTGCGTTCCTAACTAGTTTTAGGGCCTTAGTTTTTTTTGTATATTTTATTTTTTATGTTTTATCCATACTAATACTATAAATGCGAAAGTAACTCTGTTTGTTTGTTTGTTTGTTTGTTTGTTACCTCTTCACGACTAAACGGCTGAACGGATTGTAATGAAATTTGGTAAAGGAATACATTAAATCCGGGAGAAGGACATAGGCTATCTTTTTTCTCAAAAAACAACCTTGAAAGGGGTCAAATAGGAGTTCAAAATTTGTATCAGATATCCATAATTCCTCGACTTAGGGATCTGTAAATTCATATTTAGACTTTTGGTAGGAAATAAAGAAATACGTGTTTCAACGTTTTTGAAAAATCATTCCTAAAAGGGGCAAAGAGAGGTTAAACTTATGAGGTATTCTTTAGATGCAATCTCAAGATTCAGGCACAATACCTGAGAGGCTGGACAATCGCTACAGATGCCTCAGTGCAGAAGACAACTCCTTGGATTGTATACTTCTGCTCCCGAATATAGCCTCCACGCAGGCGGAGCCGCGAGCAACAGCTAGTCTCTTATATATAAGAGAAAAATACTTTTTTAATTCATTGTATCGTTGAAACGAAGTTCTGGCAGTATAATTAGAGTTTCAAATTTTGTTTCAACAATTTAAAAGATCATATATTTTTTTTTACCATTTACGACATTTTATTTCAACCAAGCATTACCTTCATTGCCAACTGACCCACTGCATTTCTACATCTAATCATAATTATAAATTTAAACTTACATCTTGAATTGCAGTACCCAAATAAATAAATATACTGCATACAGCATATTTACCGCCTGTAAATTGATAATATTTCCATCTACGCGTACATTTTTCTTCCTTAGTTACAGCGTTTTAAAGGTATGCGATTTAAAAAACTGTTTGTTGTAACTAGCCAAACACGTACTTATAGTAACTTTGGATAAAAAGTTTACATTGCAAATGGTGACTGGCAGTTAAATAAACCTATGTTCCAAAAATGGTAGCAATATCATGGATAGGTCAGACACTATTAATTTTTTTCCGCAATTAATAAAGTTTTTTGACTCTGGTGAACAATTGCAATATGTGTACTTACAGCAAATATGCTTTCCTACGTCGATATATAAAATTCAATCGCAATAATTCGCATCATCGCATTTTTTTAGTGACTCGATGCAGACGAGCAGACGGGCCACCTGATGGTAAGTACCCACCGCCGCCCATAAACTTCTGCAATGTCAGGGCACAGCAAAGCCGCTGCCTACCTTTTATTCGAATAAGATGGAATTCTATTGGACATGTCATTGTAATATTTGTACATAATATCAATTTATGCTTAGGAAGAGCCCGATGAGTAGGTTAGCCTATGCGCTTTAAGGATGTTAAGCAATATTATGATTACAAAGAAGAAAACAAATGTGCATGGGGCTATGATTCAGTAAGCCTTAGGTATGGACATCTAAGTGGATGCTAGGCCGGACAATCTTAGGGAATCATAATATCTTATTATCAGCTTTGTGCCTTAATGTATCATTACTGGGCACGGGCCACGGCTGGCCGATTCAAGTTTATTGAATTGTGATCTCACAGTGTCAAACTATTCCAAGTTACACTTTTTACTTCTATATTGCTGTATAGCCGGCTGTGAAACTGAAGGATGTGAGTTCGATTCCCGCATCGAGAAACATGATTGTATGAGAGATGAATATTTTTTTCGGGTCTGGGTGTTGTGGGACCATAGTCCCTCGTAGTTCTTGATACCCACGATACAGGTTTTACCCAGTGTGGGGCCAAAATTATGTGTGTGATTGTTGGGTGTACCTACCTATTTATTTTTTTATTTATATTATTGTCGAACTCGTCCATTTTAATAGAATGAGTTTATAATAAAAAATAAAAACAATATACATAGATTAAATTACATTTTGGCAAGCATTCAAAATTAAATAAATGTTTGTGGTAGTTCCGCATAAAATAGAAGCTAACTTATAATGAAATATTCTTCATGGATATATTTAGATTTATTTTCAAAAACTATACGTATATACTGTATGCCTAATTTATTCTATTCTAATTCATAATTTAATCTTACACGATCAAAAGTATCGAATCACAAATACAAACGGCGAATACGCTCACAATTTGAACACGTTTGCTGACACGGTGGATTTCCCCCGCGAAACCTGACTGCCATTGTCGTGTAACTGAGTCCGGATTCTACGGGACACATGTCTGTCACTTGATGTATTGATGGAGATAATAAAAAACCAACCTCAAGGATATTGGATTTTCTAAAGCATCTAGATTCAATATAGATAGTTTACGTCTCATATAAATTTATCACTGGACTCTAAACACAAGCGGACTTGTAGGTGATTTCATGGAATGCCCAGGTTATGATTTGTCGAGATTTAGTGCTTTGTGTTTTACTGCTTTGTATTTTATAAGATTGTCTATTTTACTGATTGCCTCGGTGGCGCCATTGTAATGCGCAAGCGTTACGACTGCTGTGCTGAGATCTCGGGTTCGATCCCTGGGTCGGGTAAAGTGATATTGGGTTTTTTTATTTAGAAATACTCAATATCGGCCCGGAGTCCGGAATTGTGCCCGATATGGTGGTAGGCTCGCCTCCTCATATTATGGCACACATCACATTATGGGACCGGAATAAATAAGGCGAAAAGTGGTTGTATTGGTTATACCTCTGCCTACCCCTTCAGGGATTACAGGCGGGAGTGTATATGTATGTCTATGCAATTTTATGTAATGTATGCAATTTTTTCGAATGTAATGAAATGTAAAACCACAGTTTTTAAATTTTTACTTACAATTAAGTTCAATTCAATATCCACGATAAAGTTATAAGGCTTAAAAAATGTAACCTATGTATGTACAATACTTAAAACTAAAAAGAATACTCAATGAAAACATCTTGAAAGGAAATCATGGATGGCCTACCAAATTTAACGAGATTTTGATTATGCTCTGACTCTTCTTAGATATAAAAGAATGGCGATATTGTAAATATGAATGTATTTATTTTTGTATTTCGTTGTATCAAGTTAATTTATGCGATGTAATATTATAATAGTGAATAGTTTATTGATTACTGTAATAAAGTAGAATTAAATAAATGGAATTTTGTTTATGGTTGGTACTCTATACTATAATAAAACTGTAGAGGCACGTTGTCTGTACATTAAATATATTTGCAAAATTTTGATTGTGTTACGTTATAATATCGATATTGAACCTAAAACATTTTTTTTTAATAAATAGTAGTAAAAGTATATAGTCTGTCTGTCAAGGCATCACGTCTAAAGTACTGTGTTCTTACAAAAACTAAAGAGCATATATCGAGCTAACATTTAGTCTTTATTTCGTTAAAATCGGTACATTCAATCAAAAGTTATGAGTATTTATAGTTAACAATGGCTGTATTATTGCGATAAGGCGTGGTGAGATATGAAGTAATTAGTGAAAGCTAACAAGCTAGCTCCCAAAAATAACATTCACGCGGGTGAAGCTGCACTCAAAAGCTAGTTTCATAAAATACCCTAAAGTATTTCGAATAAAAATGTCAAATTAAGTTATTTATTCTGATTATCTGGTTTTTTGCGTAAGCGGGTAAACATGTACTTTAGTATAGCCTGTCACAACATGTTCCAAGACTGAGTACCTATTTAAAATATTTCATAACACTTTAATTTTTAATAACCAATACGTAGTGGTTTATTATTTACGCGAATATTACACGTTGAAAGAACACGGGGCGGACTGTCCCTGACTGCCTGTCCACGAAGGCTGTACCTAAAGCTTTCGAAAAGTCAAAACTAAGAAGTAAAAATATACCACAATAAAAGTAGTTTTACCTCAACCAATACGTATATTAAATTTGAATGTTTTGAAGCTTAACGTGTATAACACAAAAAAAATATGCGTTGATTTATCCATAACCATAGCCACCAAACGCTGCGGTTTGCGCAGCAGGGCGACGCAGCGGGCGTTCAGGGACTCTGCCCATACGGGACATCCGTACAGGGCCATCGACCGCACGACTCCAGCGTATAAACTTCGGCAAGGGCTATTAGGTCCATCCAGGTTCGCCAGCAGGCTTCCGAGCGCACCTGCCGCCCGCACCAATTTCGGCGACAACTCGAAATGGGCACGGAAATCCCATCGGCTGTCCAGAATCAATCCCAAGTACTTCATTTTACAGCCGATGGGAATCCGCACCCCCTCCACATCGATGTGGGGCCCTAAAGGTGGCCGAATCCGAGGCCTGTGAAAACAAAGGGTCTCGGTTTTGTTGAGGGCCACCTTAAGGCCCAGTCGCCGAATCCTGCCCACCACCTGTTCGCTTGCGAACGAGGCGAGCAGGGTGGCCTCCTGGAAAGACCTGGCCGACGCTGTCACTAGTGTGTCGTCCGCGTAACAGACGACAGCGACACCTCGGGGGTTGGTACCACGGAGCACCCAATCGTAGCCGATGTTCCACAAGAGAGGCCCCAAGACTGAGCCCTGTGGAACACCGCAGGCCATCGCTCTTCGGTGCCAACCGTTGGCGCCCGGATACACTATGTATCTATCTGAGAGATACGAGTGCACCAGGCGCCAAGTACTAGGTAGCCTGCGCGACTATATATATCTCGCCAACCCCATTCTCCGTTTAGCGATGACATTTTGTAAAATATGTAATACTGCCTCTGTAGCGCAGTTGTAATTGCCCATGCGTTACGACTGCTGCGCTGAGGTCTCGGATTCGATCCCCGGGTCGGGTAAGGTGATATTGGGTTTTGCTATTTAGAAATACTCAGTATGAGCCCGGAGTCTGGAATTGTGCCCGGTATGGCGATAGGCTCGCCCCCTATCATATTGTGGGACCGTAATGAATTCGGCGAAAAGTGGGTGCACTGGTTACACCTCTGCCTACCCCTTCGGGGATTACAGGCGTGGTGAGTGTATGTATGTGATACTAATTTTCAAATGCATTAAATCAGAATAAGTTTATTTTTCAAACAAATTCTTTACCCTTCTCTCCTTATGGATAAAATTTTGAGAAATCCCTTTATAAATTATACTTATAATATAAAATGTTAATGAGTGAGTTAGTTAGTTATTTTTTATTTACTGCTAGGTGCTGTTTATGATTCTCATATTACATATACACGCGTATGTTTTTGTCCTCTTTACAATTTACTGTACGTAGATATTCATTTTCCACGACCCATAAAATTGTGCTCACATTTTTTACTCAACATTCTATTCCATAGGTAATTTGAAAAATCTTTACCTCAAACGGTAAACAATTTCACGGGCAGTGGTTCAATTTAATTGGGGGATTATCTTTTTTACGGTTTAGTTGGCGGAGAGACCTTCGTCAAGTAACGCAGTGACAGCCGACAAATGATGCATTCGGAATGGTTAAACACTGTAAGAAACCCTAGGCCACCGATAAGTATGTAGACCGCTGGGAAAGAAGATAGATGGTCACAGCCCTATGGGAAGCGACGGGTGTTCTGTGTAAATCAGCAACTGCTACATCAATATACATTTACATTGTTGTACGTCTATATCTAGGTTTCGAGGTAATGAAGAATTGATGGATAATACCTTATTGACAGGTAGCAAATTCATTGATTTTATGTTTTGGTATAAATCGCATATCCATATCTACCAGATGTTTATCTATTGCCGTTTCGAGACACGCACTTCTAATTTACAAAACTTGAAAGCAGTTTCCGGAAGTTTTTATAAACAAAAGCTCCCTACAGCTGTTTTAAAAGCGAAAATTGTTTCCGCCATTACGTCAGCCTTCCCAAAGTCCCAGCGCCAATAAATGTAGGTGGGTATTTAGCAGACTATTTACTGCGCGACACTGCGCTCGCCGACTCCACTAATACTCTTAATTATTTTTGCTAGTGTAAGCTGTTTTTCTGACGGGGAAATGCAATTGCAACATTTTGCATTTCGCCTCGCCGCCCGCCCCGCGCTCCGCGCTGCCTCGCCTCTCTCATTACGTACCCTGCGCGCGTCCGCCACGGCTGAGATCGCAGAATAATTAGACTCTAAATCAAGAGTAGTAAAGCGGTCAACCGTTCGAATGTGGTATGAATAGTCAATCGTCATTAAATTGTTCAGCTTTGGTAGTCTAATACATTATAGTAGTAGCCCTATTCTCTTGGCCTCACTGCATTTGGAACTTATCTGTATTCTGCGCCTGTCTGATGCGATTATACGAAACAAAGGAGCGTTATATTTGATTCTTTCGTGTTTCCGACGATGTTATTTGCTCAATCGATTTTGTGTTTAGCAATCTGAAGATCTATTACGGATTTGTTAAAATTAAGTATATATTATATACAAAGTATGTTCTAAAGGAATAAAATGAATAAGTCAAACATTAATGTATATATTAATATATACGTGTATGTATAATCGTTATTAATCACTGTAAACTCAGAGATGATTAAAGTTATGTGATTGTAGATGAGACAAACGATATTGCCTTCATCAAATTAAGGCACTACACGATTTCATAACATATTTCAGTGATGAATAAAATTAGGCAGCGTTCATATTGGAACTATATTTTTTAAAAACCATACAAACTCATATTGTTTCATAATAAACTTTAAATTAATTTCCAATTAGTATAGCAAAGCAATTTATATTGAAACGTTTTGTTAATTATGATAAATAGCAGCGACAGGACGTCACCTCGCTAAGAGCAATAGATATTTCCCCTACTGCGCAGCGAACAAAATTAAATTAATAACACAGCCTTACTGAAGTTCGCTTCAAATTTAAGCAGTGCAAGATTTAAACGACAGCTCACATTTCGTAGGTACGTAATTATGCCGCGGCCTGGCCCCGCCCGCTACCCGGCGCAATGTGCCAAATCGCTTACTCGCGGCATTGCATTGCTACCATTGTTTCGTGAACTTTGTTGGTCGAGTTTGCTCGATTGTGTGTACGATTGCAGCGGTGTCAACTACGACAGTTTTCGTGTGCGTCGTGATAGGAATGACTGCTGGATGCTGCGAATGTCCATTCATAGTGGTGAAGCTAACTTTCCTTCCCTTCGTTAATTATCAACTACAATAAAATATCAGTTGTTAAAATACGCTAGTACCAATTTAAAATGAAAATATCTGTAATAATAAGAATATAGTTTTTAATATAACTGATAAGTTAGGAAACATCACAACATATTAAGACACTCCTATTTCGTATAGACCTTCAGTGCCCTTAAATGCACTTTAAAATGTAAAGCCTATCTGAGATAGTAGGCGTAGTGTGAAGAAGCTACACAGCAGGCCGGCATAATTTTGTTGAGTAGCGAGGGATCGATTGTCTACTACTTGATACTTTAACTGGACGGCACTGCACTTACCATTAGGTGTAGTGTGGTCACTTTGCCGTGCTAGGATAAAAAAAAAAGATTTAACAGTAAAGTTAGTTAATAGAACAGTCGCCTTTTCCAATTAATATACAACAACAGTACTCCATCACAGATCACGGAAACGTTTTTTTAAATTCGATTAAAAAGGCAACCCGCATACGAGTATAATTGAACGTCGAGTACAATGGTAGAGCGCTGTCCTGAGTCAGCGCCGCTCGCCGCGCTCCGGTGCACTCTGCTTCCTGTCACCTTTGCTACAGTCTCGCAGTTGATTTCATCGTTGTACGCAAATGTCATAGGAAATGATAATAATCATGCCTGACTAAGCAATCGCATATGATTGTTATCGCTATTAATCCTAGAAGGCGAAGGTTAAGATAAACGTTTCTGAAAGGCGATAAGGTAACGTAAGGTAAGCGATAAGGTAAAGTATTTGGGATAATATCACTGAAAAATAGACGGCAAACAGATCTTTATCTATATATAAATATTAATTGCTCTTAGTTGGTAAGCTCGTCATTTAAGAACGGTGGCACTGTGTTTTCAATTACTCAAAAGGTTTCTATGATAAAAAAAAATGCCAGAAAAATTGGGAAAAACCAAAAAGATTTTTAACAAACCAAAATAACAAAAGCTATTAAATATAAAACTATAGCCTAGATAATATATCTAGATGATATAGTAGTTGAAAACAGATATAGATCGGTAGGCAAACATGCAGAGCTAATGCATTTACTTAGAAGCCACAACTGAGGCGGACACAATCACATTGGTCTTGCTTGATGCAGTTTAATAAGCAGAGCGGCTTAAACTAATAAATCATTCTGATTTGATTATTTACTGCCAACCGCGTGTTGGAAATAGGATTATATGTGTTTATGTATAACCAATAACTAAACAGTATAAATAAGGTCTAAACTGCGCAATATATTTAATACGACGTTCAAAATAATTTTGATAAGTTTCTTACGAAAGGTTTTTACGGCATTTTCTGCCTCGCACAACCACTCTATAGAACCAGTTGTCTCCAGCGGTCTTTCCAAACTTTTACGACCTGGAAACTTTCAAGAAGAGAGCATATTCTTTCCTGAAAGGCCGGCATTGCATTTGCAAGCCCTCCGGTGTTGCAGATGTTCATGGGCGGCGGTGATCACTTTCCATTAGGTGAGCCTCCTGCCCATTTGCCTCTGTTTTCCATAACACAATCACATATTGTGTTTAAATAATGTTGAGAAAAGACGATGTTTTGTAATACAGCTGCCATGCTACGATAAAAAAAATACATGTCAAATTATATATTCGGGTTCTAAGATTTGTAAAGCTGGCTAAACTTTATGAAAATTATGTACTACAGAATGGTAACCTTAAAAGGGCCTACAAAATGTACGCGATGGCATATATAAATGTCCTATCTCTTAAGGTTGACTTATCCCTCGCTACTCAAAACAGTCATCATCTCAACGGCCTACTGTGTGGCTTTTTCACTCTACGCCATGGGGCAAGGAGGTGAAGAAGGTCAAAGGTCTAGTGTCAGAGTACTCATATGGCCGCAACACGGTCAATCATCGTACCCCGTATAATCTAGACCCCGATAAAATTTGTATATAATTACATATTATATTTTTGATACTTAAACGGATTAATCAACAACAAATCCACGCAATAAATATCACTAGTTTTGTTCTTCAACACGTGTCAAGCGTTAGTTAGGCTAGAATATACGAATCTACACAAAATTTTACTCATATTACATAAAATTATTTTATGATTACCACTCATTACTTACAAAGAATAGTATGATGAATAGTGACTCTTATAAAAAAATTGAATGAAATTTAAGTAAAAATATACTATACATTAAATTAAATCGTACTAAAATTTCGAACACTAATTGGTGTCTAGAAAAAGTATTTGTCTCTAATTTTAAGATAGTCTGTTTTTCAATTCTCATATACATAATTTTTAGCATTTAATAATAAAGTTGAATTAAGTATGCTCACGGTGAATCTACTCATTCTGATCTATTCGCAGTTTTACCATTTATTGAAACTTTGCCAAAACAAATGTCTTTTACGTGTGATTCGATTGGCCTGTCCCACTTGAGCACGTTTCCAGTCCATAGGATCTTGAATCTTTATGAAAAAATATAAAGTTGTTACTGGAAATCCTATGTTATTTGATAGTGTTTTAATACACATCAAAATCATCTTTATTAGTGTCTTACATATAATTAAAACATTAAAAATTAACGGCAATTTTTCATTCCTGGTGTAATAATACCAGCTTTTTTTTATCCTGGACCAGCAACGTGACCACAATGCACCTGATGGTGAACGCAGTGCCGTCCAATTAGAGTATCGATTAGCGAGAGACAACCTATCCCCCGCTACTCAACACAATCATGCCGGCCTGCTTCTTCACGCTACGTGATGGGGAAGAAGCGGTCGAGGGTCTAGTGTCAGAGTACTCAGAAGGCCGCAAAACGGCCAAACATCTTACCCCAACTCTAGACCCCCGACAAAAACCGGATGTATACGGGCTGATCCCGGAACGCGAAACACTTGTGCCACTATAGCCGGTTTATCTGGGCGGATATAAATATCCTACCACCAGCAGCTCTGTATTAAACACTATCCTCAGTCTACCACGCTGACCTAATGCACGTTTATATACTTCATTATACTTTTGAAAATTATTATAGAAAATTCTCAAGTATGCAGGTTTTTTCACCACGATGTTTTTGCTTCACTGTTAAAGCAAGCAAAAAAAAAAAACAATGGATACATACGCAGCTTTAACCTTCAAAACTCAGATATGTATGTAGTACTTTAGACTGGTTTCGAACCCACTATTTAAGTCTGTACTACAATAAACTAGGCTAACTGATAATATTTAAAAAAGCCATGAACATACGCTTACTAAAAACTAGTTTTGATATTTTAATTAATTCCATTTCAATATATCATATTAAACATACAGGATATTTAAAACTTTCTAATTTTTTTTTAATTTCGAAATTTAAAAATAATTATTCCAGTGAAATATGCTGTTATTTTTATATTGGCATAACTTTACTCGAATAAAATAAGACGCAAGCATAAAACAAAATAAAAATAAATTATGATTTTCAAGTTTCCAACATGTAGCTAAGATGTTGTTCCAAATTCAAATGATGTTCGCAGCAGAGATAGCGCCTTCGGGTATAACTTGCCAGTTAATTGTAATCAAGCGGTGGAGGCCAATTTAACTGCAGCATACCGTAGACTGATGCATGTTTACTAGCTGCATATATCTAGACTACTAGACTTCTTAAATCTATATTATAAAATTAGGAACGGGTCTTAATTGCGCAATATTATAATGGTATAAATACCACAATTATTTCAAGACGTTTCGACCGAGTTGCATCGGCCGTGGTCACGGGCTGACTGAGTAAGATTTAGTGCCGTCTTCGTAAGGTGGGCTTTCGTGTGGTGGGAGTATCGGTAGCCAGTTTAGTGGGGGTTTTGATTACTACCTTCCCTTGGTTTTTATTTTTATCACAAATACTGTCGGTACTTCGACAAACCACACTGACGGTATCCTCGCTCTGAAGAGTTGACTCATTCTGACGACGCGGTTTACATGTACTTATGACATGATTCCATGTTGTTGACAGACGGTATCCATCCTCTCGGTTGAAATTCTGATGTTTTTTTGATTTCTACCGCTTCACGTACTATTCTGGAGTAATAATGGCGATCGGTGGATAGAACCTGTGGTTGATGTAGTTCTATCCAATGATTAGGTCCAGCCTCCAGCAAATGCTCAGCCACCGCTGATTTGTTGATCTGGCGGTTTTTTACAGCTGTACTGTGTTCCTTGACCCTTTCAGCGATCGTTCTTTTGGTCTGGCCGATGTAGGAACTACCACAACTGCAATTCACCTTATAAACACCAGGAGTTTGTAAGGGAATTACATCCTTTGGAGTACGCAAGTGGTTCGATATTTTTGCGAACGGACTATATACAGTCTTAATGGAGTATTGTTTCAGTACTGTTGCAACTTCGTCCGTGACTCCCTTTTCCTCCTTTCCGTCCCAAGAAGAGGGGGCGTCTTCCTGAGGTTAGCAGAGTCCCAGCATACATGCCATATATAAAATAATTGTATAATATGTATTCAAATTGCGAGAATCTAAAAACATTTACTTAAATCTAGTTAAAAATTTATAATATTAAGTTTGGCACTTGCATATGCTTTTTATTATAAGTAATATAATAATAATATCTGCTCTGTATACACTGTTACACAACTGGGCGCGAGCCTCTTCTACTAGTGAGATGCGTTAGGCCTTCGTCCACCATGTTGTCCTAATGTGGGTTGGTAGACTTCACCTACTTTTGAAATTCTTATGAAGAATTCTTAGATATGTTCTACTCACGATGTTTGTTTGATGTATGTTTCTCACGACACCGTTTTTATATAATAACTAGTACACCCGTAGTATAGAATTTAAAAAATATTACTTTTTAAATAAAAATAAAACCGCCTTCAAAACTACCCAGACACAACAAAAAAAAAAATTGGTTACATTTACATCATTTTAATTACATTACATTTAAATTAAATCAATTATTTGGAGTCGTTGCCAGCCAAAACATGGAAAAAACAATAATCAGGCAAACAAAAAAATATAAAAGAGATCCATAATTGGTTTTATGAATTTATAAAAAGTACACCGACTTCAATAAAAAACAAATTATACGTCACTATAACATTTGAGGGTTGCCCTTGATTTGTCTGAAATCGCATCATCAGATCCTGACTTGGTGCCAATGGGACCACCAGGGAAGTATACCCTTTTAAACAAAAAAATAATTTCCTGAATCGGTCCAGGCGTCTTTGAGTTATCAGGTAACATACATAAAAAAACAAAGATTCCGACGAATTGTTAACCTCCTCCTTTTTTGAAGTCGGTTAAAAAGTAAAGAAAACAACACCGGCACCGACTCCAAAATAATTGATTTAAATTGTATTTTAGTTGTGTCTGGGTATTTTTGAAGGCGGTTTTATTTTTATTTAAAAAGTAATAATTTATTTTTTGCTTTTTAGTAGTACAAATATAAAATAGGTACGTTGGATAGAGTACCAAAAGAAAACACCACTGAAAAAGTCTTAGAAAAGCAAAATTCGCAGTTTCGTATATTCGGACAACATATTTTTTCAAGTTATTTTGGTTTTAAAACCAAACTACTCAACCGATTTTCATAAAAATTCTATGGGACCAATCTGGAAGCAAATTCTCTGTAATAAAAGAGGAATTTTCCAAATCGGTCAATAAATGGAGTTCTGAGGTATCAAACATAAAAAAATACACTTCGAATTGAGAACCTCCTCCTTTTTTTTGAAGTCGGTTAAAAATATGACACAAAATTACGAAAAGGCTAAATAAATATTTTTTATTAATTCGATCGCTACCAAACTTCACAGTACCACCCGCTAGGCCTTATTTTTTTTGTCGCGGGGAAATCACGTTAAAGGGGTGTACATTTCAGTATTAGATGTTCATTGGGAAAAAGAATTGAGATAAAAAGTATGCCAACGTTTTTCACAGCTGTAGCATCTTGTATGAATTCAGGTATAGTTCTGCGAATCGACAAACGACGCTATCTACCTTATATTTAGCTTGCATGATAATCGCCAAGATTTAGTGATGTCACTTTGCCAGACCAAAAAAAGGTATAACCTTGAGATTTTGTAGTCTTCGTAATTTAGGAGTCATTAACTTAATTAAAAATATGTTAGTGTAGTCTAGGGATATCGAATTTGACATGAAGCACTTCCTGTAAAACATACACTGTCGCATACTTTTCTTATTATTACTTATTGCTACGAAATAAAAACCGACATGGTTCTTTGGAATCGGTAAAACTAATACGGTCTTTTCAATTTGTTTATCAACGCCAAAAGTAAATAAATAAATAACACCCAACAGTCACACGTAGACTTTCTCACAACACCCAGACCTGGCACAAATATCTGTCTGTCACACAAACATTTAACCCGGTGTGGGAATCGAGCCCACAACCTCTCGTTTTACAGCCGGCTAGTCTCCTACTGCGCCACGGAGGCTGTCAGTTAATATTTCCTACAAAATATTATTACTGGAAATAAATCACTGTAACGTAGACTTTCAGGCATAAGTCTTACTTGACTTAATCAGTTTAGATGTTCAAGTTAATTGTAATTATAATAAAGCCCATGTTAGATTATGCAATATGGACGTAGTTTCAGTCCGATCTGAAGATTACGCATTAAATGCGGATTATTATGGCATGGTCTAAAGCTGACATCGGCTAGGCATCGGTGGCATTAATTAAACGCGCCAAACGCTTCGCGTAATGAAGTTTAGGCCCTTTACCGACTAATGATCAGATTTGGCTATTTAAGCAGCAAATTATGCTTTTAATTAATGTTTTCTACAATTATATTCTGTTTTACATATTTACAACCGTAAACAACTGGAATGTTTTCGTGCAGATAATTTTGAAATTTTGTAGTAGTAGTAGAAAAGGAAAATTCATAATATCTAATAAGGATAAAAGTTTATTTATAACTAGCTGTGAAAACCGGCGTTGCCCGGGTCTAAATACATTCGGTAATGGATCAGTTTGAAAGTTTCAGAACTTTCCAGATTTCCGGTAATTTTTGAAGCTTTTTAGCTTTTTAGAAACGTATTATAGAACACATTTCTTGAATATTCTAGAAAATTCTGAAAAAATATGGTTTACTAAGGTGTATTATTGATTTACTAATAAATACGTGACCTACTATAGTTTTATGGCGTGAATGACAGACACGACAATTCGATTGTCAATGTTAGTCCGAAGTAGTGCTTTGGAAATTCTAACAAAGTTAGAGGAAATTTTGAAAAAATATGATATAACGGAACTAGAGGGCGGAGGGTCGGCTACAACTTTGAAGAAGAATCGGCCTCGCGGGGGCTGTGATGAATCTTTCACGCGTTTTATCGCTTTGCATCATGAATCGAATCTGGAAAGGTCTTCGATATTTTGCCGAACAGCACTAGTTGT
The DNA here is from genome assembly GCA_905220505.1 of Laothoe populi. NCBI lineage: Eukaryota > Metazoa > Arthropoda > Insecta > Lepidoptera > Sphingidae > Laothoe > Laothoe populi. The sequence goes on from HG992152.1 coordinate 7,851,256, forward strand.
GTTACTTTTGGTCTAATGTACGAGAACTCTATAAGTTCATTATTATTTTTTATATATTTCGTGATTTTATGTGTTGGTATAATATATATAATTACTAGATGATATTTTTCGAAGAAAAGGTATACAATCCATGGAGGCATCTTAAGCTATTACATCTTTCTATATTTGGCTATCCCACAGGATGCGTGAATTTTCCGGGATAAAAGTGGCCTATGTCATTTTCTGATCCCTAAACTACCACTATGTAAAAAATCAAGGTGATCCTTTGCTCTGTAAAAAACAAAATTATCCCACGGGAACTGTACATTTTTCCGGGATAATGAGTAGCCTATGTGCTATTCCAGACTATAATCTTTCTCTGTGCCAAATTTCACCCAGATCCGTCCAGCCGTTGTAGCGTGATTGATTAACAAACATCCATCCATCCAAACTTTCGCATTTATAATATTAGTAGGATATAGTAGGATTTGTTAATAGATGACGTATTATAGGAAAACGCGCGTACTCCCAGGCCCACCACTGTGATGAGATTCTTGTATTCGTTGAACTATAGTTTGTAATAGGTATTATTGTAGTTCACAGGAACGGTACTCAAGTCCAGTGGAGTTTCTAATTGAAAGTGCCCGAGTATTCGGGAAATGCAGAACCCATAAATGCTACGAAACCTTTTTGTATTTGTCTCTACACAAAAAAAAATCAAACTTGTTATTTTTCACCAGAACAAAACTACAACAAACGATATCAAGTACTACTAAGTAGAATGTAGAAGACAACAAAATAACTTAATCACTTAAGTTAATAAACACTTAATCTTAAAATACTGGATAATTTTAAAGATCATATAAAAATATAAAGTTAAATTAAATTTTATTTGTTAAGCCGCACCTAATACAACTTATCTAAGCGGTTTAATGTGATAGTACCGTTGGACATAGTTGGAACAGTACAGGTAAGCCTCGACCGCAGGTTGCTCTGTCGAGTTGAAGAGTCACTGGCTGCATCGCACGGGTTTGTACCGTCCAGTGCTCCCAACTTGGCATGTTTCACTCGCCTAGTTACGTGACTTAATGAACTGAATTAGACTCCATTTAAACAAGTTGTTTTTGGTATAAAAATCTAGCTTTTTACAGACATTGCGGTTCTTTTTATGAGAAATACCTATTTACTTAATGTTCTACGTAAATGGATCTTTAATGGAGAATCGTTGTAATTGGTATATTAAGTTGAACTAATGTTTCCAGTCTAGTATAAGATTTTAAAGTAATTAGTTATCGCTTAATAGTAAAAATTCGATCATTATTTTAGTTTGAGCGTTATAGTGGTTCTTTTGTCGAAAAGTATTCCCCTATAATCATAGTATATATAAAAGTTATAACTTTATTCTATTTCAGTATCTACGGTCGTGTAAAAATACGTCGTTAGCGTGTGTTTGACATTGGCAGTATGAACGTAAACAATGAATGTTTTATTTTATATATAATGTGCTTTAAAAAATTGTATATTCTTTTTAACTTTTGCACTAAATACTCTATATAAACTTCAACTATGCCAAGTACTACTCCGTGCGCGTCGTATGCCTAAAAAGAGAAAAGTTTTCTCATTACGTAACAATACATAGAATTTATTTAAAAAATATTTTTGTAAGAATTTCAACTGGAAAGTCACCGTTAAGCCATCTCAATATCTCAATGCAATAAATCGCAAGACAAACAGAGACAGAAATATTTGCTTCTACGATTCAAATACATTGTATAAAATTAGAAAAATCAATAATCTGAACAACTATAGTGTAGCTAGGTCACATAAAATACTAATGCAGTGGCACAAAACTTCTTCAAACAAGATAATACTTGACATGTTTGATTTTAGATTTTATTATAAGTTTGACTTTCGGAGTTACGGTGCTGCCGTCTGTGTTTATAAGATATTTGGTTTGTCTTTAATGTAATAAAAGTCTGATTTATAGATTCTTTATGATCTGTTGTGACTGTTAATTAGACCCTGTTAAGCAGAAAAGATCCAACCAAATTTTTTTATGAAATTGTGTTACATACATAGCCATAATCAAGTTTCTTGTGCACAAAAGATCCAGGCAGTTTACCTAAAAAAAACTTGTCATGTTTTATTACCCAAACTAATTTTCAATTAGTCACTGCATAGTACTATTTTTAAATTCGCTGTGAAACTTTAAACTGCATTTACTCAAGTATGAAAACGTGAGTTGGATCTTTTCAGCTTAACAGGGTCCAACAGGCTATTTGACTAATTTTCGAAAATGATTTAAAACTATTATTTATTACATAATAAGCACACTATATTGATATTTCCGGGAAATCTACTGTATTTTTAATAAAAATCAATGTTAAAGTTTAAATCTCCAAAACCGCGGCAAAAACGCTATTTCTGTAATGGCGCTGATCATATGACACGTGTGACGTCACATGCAAGTAAACAAGCTAATAATGATAAGCAAAGCTAAGTTTTATGATAATTGTTTTATCAACAATTATCATAAAACTGCTTCAAAAATAGATCAACATAGAATTTATCACCCAGAAAACATAAAACGCGTACTAAAATCACTCGAAGAAACTATTTTTACTTACGTGTGACGTCACCAGAGTTGCAACCAATCACAGAGTGTTCACATCACAGATAAAATTTAAAAAAAATGTTGTATTTAATTTCGTTTAATTTGAAAAAAATATACATTATTTTGTTTAAAATTAAGTAAAATATGGTTTTTTAAGCTATTGTCTAACAGGATGACCAGAATTTGCAGTGTATTTTCAATGTTGTCAAATAGCCTATTATGGATAAACATAAAAATATACACGTCGAATTAAAAACCTGGTGGTTAAAATATATCTACATTGCTCAAACTTTCGAATTATTACTTGAATTTAAAAATCACCTACATATAAGATACAAAAGCCAGTTAAAATGACGATGACATATTAAGAAACAAAGAAAGAAAAACTTTTTTACTCAAAACTCAAGATTTGCAGAAAGCACAAAGAAATCATTATACTTAAAAAAAAAAAATAAACAGTAACAAAACAATGATATCTTTGCTATGTGGAGCCTAGCTCGTCACTCCCTCACTCCCGAACCCGAAAGCAGAACCCGGCAACAGCTGTAACCATCACAGGCAAAAGGAGGAACTTAATTTGTAATATGGGAAGCAATTATAATATCGACGGTTAGCGGGCTATATGATTAAAGCGACATTTTTGAAAGTTACAGGAGAGAGTTTTAAAGTTTTTTTATTCTTCGGAAAAAAATCGCTATAAAAAACTATTGCGTGGAGTTTAGTAGAATATATTACTTGTTTAGGCACGATCTGCACGCATCTTTATTTCATGCATTATTTTCTAAAATTAATGTGCCCTGAAAATATGAGCCCCGTTTTACCAGTTGATTTCAGCACCAAAAAAATAAATTTAAAACTAGGCTTAAAACATGCAGAATAATTTGCTAATTCCAAATATGTATATAACTCAATATCGCAAAAAAGTCGCTTAAATCTCATACATACATATACACATACATTCTCATAACAATAATTTCAATGGTTTCAATGTTCTACAAAATCAGAAATTTACTACTGAAACGGGATCTCCAAGATTAATAATAGTAGCGATAGTGACATCGTCATCTGTCAACACCATACTGCAGACACCAATGATGTCAGTCGATGGATATCTCATGGGTTTATGTAGTGTTTTTTTTACCCTGGCACGGCAAAATGACCACACTGCACCTGATGGTAAGCGCAGTGCGGTCCAATTTGAGTATCGAGTAGTGAGAGCCAATCTATGCCCCGCTACTCATCACTTGTACTGTGTAGCTTCTTCACACTGCGCCTAAAGGACCCAGGATCATAGGAAGGAGCGAACACGGTAGCTGGCAAACTATTCCACAGCTTGATGATGCGGCAAAAATACGAACTTGCAAACCTCTTTGTTCGAGCTGGGATAGGAGACACCACGAAGCTGTGGCTCTGCAAGCTAGTACGCGTGGTTCTGGTGTGGAAGGGACAGAATGAGATGAGATTAAACAATTCTTTGGTGCATTCGCTATGATACAGATGGTAGAACACGCTAAGCGCGGAAATCCCTTTGCAGCTGTAGTGGCTCCAGCCAGTTGCTCACGTCTGATGGCCCGCCTTTGCAACCGATCCAAGGCCTCGAGTAGGTATTTAGCGGAATCGTCCCAGAGGTGCGAGCAGTATTCTATTCCCGGCCGCACCTGCGCTAAAGTATAATTATATTATGCTTAAATCATTTAAAGTAATATACCGTAGATATGAAGTTTAGGAATATCTCAATAATCTTTGGTAGAAAATTTGCAACTTATAGAATTAGGCAGCTGGTTCTGGCAATCTGAACGTCACAGCGTTCTTGTTCTGCCGTTACATTTTTGTAAAAATTTGGTGAATAAGGCATCATTAGTACGGAATGCACATCCTAAGATGCTTGATGTTGTCTCTACACAGACAACCATAATGTGACTTCTCCATACAAAATAATACCTATGTACAGTGCTTAAGGCCTATATTTATGAACTGTGATAGGTACATTAATATTGATGAAATAAAATTGAACGAAAGTAATCATTTATACTCCTAATATAATAATATCTAGAATATATTTCCGGGGTATTTGGTCCCCAACCCTACGCTACGCCCGTGAAATTAAGGGGAAAGGGCACGCAAAGCGGTTAGAATTACGTTGAGTTCGAAGAACATTCTGAGATATCTGCTGAACCAAGCGCTATATTAAAAATATATGTTAAATATAGACTCATTGCGCAACTCTAAAGCTATACAGAATTTGTTTAAATGCCCTCAAATTATTTAAATAAAATCCTAAACATGAAAAATAAAAAATACAATATCTCCAATAGGGCTTATCGATTCACATTAATTCTAATCAAAATAATTACTTTGTTATCAATAAAAAGACGAGTCTTATTACTTTTAGAACATTTCTAACAAAATGTGTAAATAACAAATAAAAACCTTAATTTTGCCGCAACCGAGGTATGCGACAACTAGCGCTTTGTTGTTTAAAAGCACAACTGAAATTGAAGATTAATCTCACTACTATGCAATAGATGGCAAAGTTGTCAGTTTCCTGAAGTATGCATGCCTGCATGGTGTAGAACCTTTGCCTTCTCTTTTATATAAAAAAAGAGAATGAAACAAAAATTTCACGTTCATAATATTTCGTTCTCAGTAATTAGGTACTTTTTGAACTATTGCTGGCACTACGTTTTTGCGCTTGGACTCGATTCCAAACAAAAATGACTATTATTACAATTAATTGCAAAACAAAAGTGCTTAAATAATAATAGACTGTGTTAAACCTTTAACATTTGTTCAGAGTCACCGAAAAACAAAATTTAGTCAATAATAATAAATTAAACGTTTTTAAACAGTTATATTTAGCTTGCCCTGATTTTTTTTGTGTTTATTTTTTTTATATATTTATTTGTGTATTGCTGAACAAGTAATTTATAAAATTATGATATCGGGAGCAAATTCTTTCCATTTTTTTTTCTTTTACTATGTGTGTAAACAGGAAGAAAATAAGATTTAAAAAAATACATATTGAAAATAAATCGTGTACAGAATTTGAACACCTGTCATAATGTTAGTATAAGGAAAAGTATGGGGGTTATTGTCACTCGCGTCCGTAGGCTTTACTCTAGTTCCCCTACACGTGACCCCTGGGTAGTGCTAAATGAGTGACACATCTTACTGGTGGTAGGCTTCGGCCGTGGCTAGTGACCACCCACCGGACAAAGCCGTGCCGCCAAACGGCTTGCCGTGTTCCGTCGCGATGTCCGGTGATGCCATTTAGGGAGACGGGTCGGAATAGTTGCTTAGTGCAGTTGGGCTAATCTGACGCAGGGTGATAACGCCGCATTGGGAGACTAGTCGTGGAGGGTAGCGGGATCCGAGGCACGGTGCACCGCTGGCCGACCGCAGGTAGTTGGGGGCCCAAGTAGTGTGCTAGCCACACATGAAAGGCTGCCCCGCCAACTGACGAAAAATCCCGGGATTGCGCCATCGTGCCGGTCGGCGACCGGTTGAGAGGGCCCGATGGACATTCCCGGGGGGGCTCGGGCGTCCCCGCAGTCTCCAGACTAGTCCCCCTACTGTGTGGTATTTCATCTTGTGTCTGAAGGCTAGAAGCATAAAGTCTCATTCCACTACCGTCTTCCTACCTTCATTCGCTCTTCAAAAATAACTTTTATGAAAATGGCCAAGAATAAGAGAACGTTTCCACAGCGGCAGCACTCCCTCTCACTAAAAGTGCACCTTACCAACATCCGAGGATTGCACTCAAATCTCGTCGCGGTCCATCACCACCTGGAGACTGAAAGACCCGCTCTCTTATTCCTCTCAGAGACGCAGATAAGATGTCCGTCTGACGTGGCGTACCTTTCTTACCCAGGGTTCACCCTGGAGCACAATTTTAAGCCACATGCGGGTGTGTGCTTGTACGCCCGTGATGACATCTGTTGTCGGCGTCTCCGTCATCTTGAAGATCCCAGATTCTCTGTTATTTGGGTACTGGTGGATACAGGAATTGAGAAAATTCTTTATTCCTGTGTATACCGGTCGCACAGCGGAGGTCAGGAGACTACTAGGCTCACAGAATACCTTAGTGAGGCGGCGGATGCGGCACAAAGGCGGTACCCTTGTGCCCAATTAGTACTACTGGGGGATTTTAATGCCCACCACCAAGAGTGGCTTTTCCCATACCAGTGTACCGACCATGCTGGGAGAGAAACGCGGAAGCTAGCGCTGACGCTAAATCTCACTCAGTTGGTCCAGGTGGCAACAAGGGTCCCGGATGTTGACACGCACACAGCCAATTGCTTGGACCTTCTGTTGACAACTGATCCAGACCGCTACTCAGTGTCGGTTTCATCACCCTTGGGTAGCTCCGACCATTGTCTGGTGAAATCTGTATCTGCCTACTCACCGCCCGATCCCAGCCCTAGAGGCACCCGGCGAGTGTGGCGATACAAGTCAGCAGATTGGGATGAGATGCGAGCTTTCTTTGCATCTTATCCTTGGCGCCCCACTTGCTTCTCTTCTGAAGACCCTTCTGCTTGCGCGGATGCTGTGACGGATGTGCTGCGTCAAGGTATGGAGTACTACATTCCATTCTCCGACGTAGCAATGTCAGGCGGAACTCGCCCATGGTTCGGGGCTGAGTGCGGACGCGCTGAAGCGCGGAAGCATGCGGCATACCTGGCATGGGTTGATGCTCGAAACCGCAAAGCAAAGGACATGCGCTTAAAGAAGAGAGCATTTAACAAGGCTGCCAAATCCAGCAAGAAGGTTCTACGGCAAGCTAGATTTGACCACATAAGCCAAATCGGGAAGAAATTAGCTTCATACCCAGCGGGTAGTAAAGCGTTTTGGTCCCTGGCAAAATCAGTTGAATCGAACTTCCGTCGCCCCTCACTTCCTCCACTGCTGAGACCCGACGGGTCTTTGGCTCACTCTGCTGAAGAGAAAGCAAACTTGTTTGCTTCTCTCTTTGCTGAATCTTCACGTTTAGATACTGCTGGCGAAGTCCCTCCTAGTCTACCAGTTTGCGAGACACATATGTCAGAAATTCGCATTCGTCAGACTGAGGTAAGAAGAACGCTGCGTAATCTGGACGTGAATAAAGCCAATGGCCCAGATGGGATTCCAGCAATTGTACTGAAAACTTGTGCACCTGAGCTTTCTCCTATTTTGACTCGCCTGTTTCGTCTCTCTCTGGTCACTGGGCAAGTGCCTAAAGCCTGGAAGCAAGCTAACGTGCAACCCGTGCCCAAAAAAGGTAGTCGTGCTGAGCCTGCCAACTATAGGCCCATCTCGGTTACGTCCATACTTTGCAAAAGTATGGAACGTGTACTGAATGGCAGGCTCATGGCATACCTAGAAGCGAATGACCTCCTAAGTGACCGACAATATGGATTTCGCCGAAACCGGTCAACTGGAGACCTTCTAGCGTGTGCCACTCACATCTGGAGCGAGGCTGTCGAGAGGCATGGGGAAGCGCTTGCCGTTTCACTCGACATCTCGAAGGCCTTCGACAGAGTGTGGCACGATAGCCTCTTAAGCAAGCTTCCTTCATATGGCTTGCCCACTGGGTTATGTGCATGGATATCGGACTTCTTGAGGGAACGATTGATTCGAGTGGTCATTGATGGCTGCTCCTCCGATCTATTGGCTATCAATGCCGGGGTACCTCAGGGGTCGGTACTTTCTGCGACTCTATTCCTGCTGCATATCAATGATCTGCTTAAGCCCGGTACTTTTGGGTACGCAGACGACAGCACAGTGGTAGAAAGTTATATATCTAATGCACGAACCAGTGGAGTCCAAGTCCAGTCCCTCAGGGAGGCCTTGGTAGAACGCTTGAACTTGTCCTTACAGGCAGTCTCCGATTGGGGCGATGCCAATCTGGTCAAGTTTAATGCCACTAAAACCCAGGCTTGTCTATTCTCTGCTAAACGGAGTCCCTTCCAACTGACTCCTACTTTCAGGAATGTGTCCGTACCGATAACTGACCACCTAGAGATTCTGGGCGTAACTTTGTCTCCAACTCTCAGTTTTGGCTCCTACATTGAGCATAAAGCTCAATTGGCTGCCAAAAAGCTGGCTATCCTTGCGAAGGTGAGACGGTACTTTACGCCGGGACAGCTGCTCGATCTGTATCAAGCGCAAGTCCGGTCGTGCATGGAGTACTGCTCTCATCTTTGGGATGGATCGGCCAAGTACCAGCTTGAGGCGTTGGAGGCAATCGAGAGACGCGCCAAGAGGCTTATAGGCAACGAATCCATAGTCGAGGCAAGGCTGCAAAGCCTTGATCATCGACGTAAAGTTGCCAGTTTATCGGTTTTTTACCGGATACATTTCGGCGAGTGTGCCTTGGAATTACACAATTTAATTCCCCCAACCCCTTTCTATCATCGGACGACAAGAGACTCGGCGAAGCGTCATCGATACATGGTTGATATTCCACCAGTGCGCACGAAGCGTTTTGCTAGTACATTTATCATGCGCACCGCTAGAGAGTGGAACTCTTTGCCGGAGTCTATATTTCCCGAAAGTTATAATCTGGGTATCTTTAAGTCAAGAGTGAATAGGTATCTTCTAGGCAAGCGTGCTCCACCGTAGACCACATCATCACTTACCATCAGGCGAGATAGTGGTCAAACGCAAGCCTATTTATAGTAAAAAAAAAAAAAAAAAAGGACGACGTTTACCCCAAGACCAATGCCTTTCTTATAATACTTGTTGAAATTTTATATTAGTTTCTATTTATACTAAATGTTTAACCATCATAATAAGTAGGAGGAAAATACAAGCCAAAACCAATTTTATTTCCATAATGTTAACGTTAAAAATCGCTTAATACGTCAAAGATTTTTTACTGACAAGTATTATTATTACATATCATTTTACAAAAAAATATGTATTCAGACGCGCTTAGGCCGAGCGGCAAGACTGAATTGGTTTGATACCCCCGCCAGCGTAGTTGTGAGATTCGTCGAATTTGAAATGATCTTTAGATTCACATACATAAGCCGTAGATTTGCATGAACAAACATATTATTTTGTTTTGGAAACGGTTTCTTTACGTTTTGTACGCCGATTTTGAATTTTGGTTTTGCATTGTTTAAATAGTTTGCCTCGGTGGCGCAGTCGTAATTATGTATGCTGTGCTGAGGTCTCGGGTTCGATCCCCGGGTCGGGTAAAGTGATATTGGGTTTTTCTAACTAGAAATTCTCAGTATTATCTCGGAGCCTGGAACCTAATCAAATAATATAATTACCGACTACCTAGTCGTGGGCATCCGTTTACAAATAGACTATATTCATGATACTATATGCATTAAGATTAAAATTATGCATATCAATGATATTATTAAAACAACCATGAAAAATCCCAAACATTATTATAAATCACATTACAATAGGCTATTATAGCAATTAAATACAATAATAATAAAATAAAAAAATCAAAATCGCCAACGGCGTTGCCATGCCGCGCGTGAGTGAAGAAATTAGCAAACACTATATAATAACCAATAGGTAGATAATTCGAGACTCGGGCACCGCGCGGCACATCAAATGGTCAAACCTCCGATCAACAATACAACTAGATAACGGGTCACATATAAACTCAAAGCTAAAATCTGTCCGCGTGAATATATATTACACAGCTATATATTTTTACTAACGAACTGATATAAAAGTTTTAAAACCATTTTAAGTTCAAAGTAATCACAACTTTAAAATATTATCTTATACTTACGATAACTCATCGCAAAACAATAAATTACTGAGAAATGAAAAGACATAGGTTAAATAACATTTATTGTGAAATCAACCTAAGATGGCAAAAAATAAAGTGCCTTTTTCTGTAATTGTCTTGCGAGTTACGTCGTTTTGTTTCGTATCTGTTTGCTTCTTCGAATTTTACGACAGGAGGTATGGAGCCGCATTGAACGGGAAACGCACCTAGCGTGTGCCAGCCGCATAGGCGTATCGTCGCAATATTTGGCGCCGCAGTCAACGTGTTAAGCGATTTTTAACGTTAATATTATGAAAATAAAATTGGTTTTGGCTTGTATGTTCCTCCTACTTATTATGATTGTAAACGTTTAGTATAAATAGAAACTAATATAAAATTTCAACAGGTATTATAAAACAGACATTACTTGATACTAAAATCATGACAGGGGTTCAAATCCTGCACACGTAATATTTTCAATATATATTTTTTTTAAATCTTATTTTCTTCCTGTTGCTCCCGATGTCATAATTTTATAAATTACTTGTTCAGCAATAACCACATTGAACCTTATCAGCGTTTATATAAAAATACAATAAAATTTCTCAAGTGCACTTTGTCCATGAGTATAATAGACTCTAACACTCTAAATTTAAAGCACATTTTCCTTCATTTCGTGGCTGGTTGTTTTGAATCTTCCAATTGCCAATGACAGATATGTACCTACTTATTAGTGCAAGTTGTAAGAATTTAAATACATACCACGATTTGTTTTTACTAATTATAAAACCATAATAACAAATAATTATTATAAGCAGCGATAGGGGTTAAAATTTCAATTAGTAAATTTGACCCAAATAAATACAACAAACAACCAGAGCAAGCTAAATATAACCGTTTAAAAACATTTAATTTATTATTTGACTATGTACCTAACTTGATACAGAAAATAAAAAATTACAATTATTGAATTTATTTATTATCTGCAGGATTTGAACACCCAGATTGGTAAGCGCTTAGGAGAGTACTAATGTACCTTGCTGCAAAGCTATTACGTCCTATGCTGCTAATATTGAAATTGTATATTGCTTTCTATTTATGAATGTTTAACGATGGTTATTAAAAAAAATATATATTCGTCGTTGACTCTGAACAACGAGGAACAACAAATATTAAAGGTTTAACACAGTCTATTATTACTTTACGCACTTTTGTTTTGCAATTAATTGTAATAATAGTCATTTTTGTTTGGAATCGAGTCCAAGAGCAAAAACGTAGAGCCAGCGGTAGTTCAAAAAGTACCTAATTACTGAGAACGAAATATTATGAACATAAAATTTTTGTTTCATTCTCTCTTTTCTATATAAAAGAGAAGGCAACGGTTCTACACCATGCAGCCTTGAATATGTCAAAACAATAATCATCTACAGCCATCGTGCAATGTGATTATACTTTATTTTTATTTCGTTAGTATCCGAATCATGCACGAAATTAAAAAGTAACTACACTTAAAATTGTGCCAAATAAATCGATTTTCTTTCTACTCTATAGTCGTTCGTGTTTACGGTGATGTTTAAATTTTTTTATCATGCCATCTATTGGCGTATACTATCTATAGCCATCTATCAGAGAGTAGCACGGCTAGCTTTTTGAAGGTCGAATCGTCAAAGTCATTGGACTACGTAATTCCCTTAAGGGACCATATGCAACCAAATTTCCGGGAGAGTGACATGTTCAGGCTTTAATTTTTGTGTTCTTGATGACAGTGTCTAGTGTGTAGCTAAGGTCTATCCCCTCTCATAAGTAGAGGAGGCTATGCCTAGCAGAAACATCTTTTAGCATTTTTATTTCATAATTTTTTTTATATTTAATAATACTAAATCAAATGTTGATAATTGATTAGAGGTGTATTTAGGTATTTAATTTTGGCGAAGTTTCAGAAGCATTAGAAATACAAGGAAGTGCTGACAGAAAGCCGGAATAACTTAAGTCCGATGGAGAGCACTTAAAAAAGAATGGATTTTTAAAGACAAGCGCAATTGTTACGGCTCTCTTCAAATGTGCAGACGCCGTGGAAATCTGTGAAATAATACCCCGACACTGGTTAAGCCAGACTCAGCTGACGATATAATAAAATGAGTACGTAGTACACAACAGCTAAACTACAAATTACGACTGAACTGACTCGGCTTAAAATAATTAAGATTCTTTGTTTGGTCAGATAGTTGAAACGTTTTGTCGTGTGTCTACATTATCTATATCATGTTTAATCTCTTATTTTCCTTGGTAATATAATGTTAGTACGTCGGGGATAAAAAAAATGGCATAGTTTAATGTTCTATTTTTAAGTTTCTTCCATCAGTAGATCTTATAGGTAAGATTAGGTTTCTCTTATATTAATAAATCATTTTCTTACTGTAAGTTGGTGGATAGACTTTGGACTTCTTTTTATCATAAGCTTCGCAATATACACGCAATATTGGTACCTAACCCACACAATGACAGCCTCCGTGGCGCAGCTGGCTAACAGTCGGCTGTGAAACGAAGGGCACGGGTTCAATTCCCGCAAAAAGATAAATGTTTGTGTGGTCCATTTTTGTTTCGGGTCTGGGTGTTATGAGATTGAAAGTCTCTCGTAATTCCTGATGCCTACGAGAGAAGATTCGTAGATCAGTGTGGGGTCAGCACTATATGTGACTGTTGGGCGTATTTATTATTTAATATCCATTAAACGGGATATAGTATTAATAGAAGGTTATAAAATATTAAAAAAAAGTGACTTAAAATTTGTAACGATTTAATTAATATGTTATTAGTAATTAAAAGGCTTACCACACATTCCCGTTCGAATCCCGTACATTTGTGTACAATTTACAAGTTTAAATTGAACGTAAATAACGAGTGGTTGCATGGAGTTTGTTGTGTTACTCTAGGAATATTCTCAGGTCGAATGTGCCAAAAAGTCTAACTGGAATTTCGCACCAGGCGAGTTTGAGAGGCGCTGGGTACGTCGCCTCAAGTGATGGTGGCGTGCAAACTATGTCTTTGTTTCCGAGTGTCAGTTTATTGTGCCAACGTGTTTATTTGACGACGTGTATAAGAATTTATCAGATTTAGTTTGCGTTTTGATAGAGGTGGAAAATGATATTAGCTATAATAAACGTTAATAATATTCAGATCAGTTCAATGGGTTGGGTGCAGTGAAGTTAAGCGGAGGAACCTAGGTTCAAGACGCAGGTGGGGTTATCATAATTTATGTTTGAGTTTCGAAAATTATAATCAGTTTCCCTGGATTAGAATTTGTGTCTGATATAGCTTTAAGCTTGCCAGCTATCACATCATCTAGGGGAATGGACTTGCCAAACTTTGGCTGAACTTTTTGCCTACCTATATCTTCAAGGATACATACCTGGTCCTTATGCACATCTATATACTATTACATATAACTACATTTTTTTATATTCGAAATTCAAAAATAGTCGCATTTGCGAAAGCGGCTTCTTATCTATTTCTAACCATTTTAATTATATCATCGTGGTGTTACTGAAAGCTCACACGTCTGATTTACAAACGTTATTTGATTGAAACAGACAAATTTACTTTGAAACTGAATCCGTAATTATCGGAAGACATGTGAATTAACTGAATGCGTGACTGCCTCGGTGGCGCAGTTGAAATTTAGTTTGCAGGCGTCACGGCTGTTGTGCTGAGGTCTCGGGTTCGATCCCCGGGCCGGGTAAAATTATATTGGGTTTTTCTTTGAGAAATGTGAGTGTTGTTTTATATTTTTTTATTGCATAGTCCGACAAACGGGCCAGTGGGTCACCTGATGTTAAGTGATCTCCACCGCCCATGAACATCCACAATACCGAAAGTATCATGTATACGCGTCGGCCTTAAAGGACAGGAATAGGGATTAGGGAAGGGAAGGGGGAATCTGCGCCTCCGGATATCTCACTTACCACACGAAACGCGACAGTAAACTGTCATTTTACGTTGGTTTTCTGTGAGACAGTGGTACTATCCCGGTCGAGCCGGCCCATTCTTGCTGTAGACAAATATGTCTACAGCGTGGCTCTACCACTTACAAGGTGTACTAGTTACACCTCTGCCTACCCCATCGGGAATTACAGGCGTGAGTGTATATGTATATGTATGTGTGAATTAAGTCTTAATAATTACACAGCTAACTGAGAAGTGGATCGATACTTATATCGACCAATCCTAAAAGGACACTTGTTATCAACATAGGCAATTCATAACGCGGCAGTGTCGGCCTAAAAACGTGATATCACAAAGAGTATCGCGCGAAGGCGAAGGCGAGAGGGCGGCGAGGTCACGCCGGCCGCGGAGGGCCCTTCGCTTTGTTCCACTGGCAACAATGCCTCGGCGAGGGGTACTTGAGCGCACTTGTATCGGATGCAAGCGATGTTTCGTTGCCGTGGATTAGGATTTGACGACAGGGATGAAATATATATTTTTCAAATATATTTAACCTAAACTCACGCCTGAATCCCCGTAGAAATTGCCAGTCAATTTGGGATAAATTTACTTGAGTTTGGTGAATGTACTGGTATTCTGGCATTTCCTCAATCCAAGGTCGCCAAAATGCTATACAAACTAGCCCAATTAGCCATTAAGCGGAGATGAATTTGTAGTATTTTTTATGGGGTATTTTTATTTATGATGATGATGATGGGTCTAAATTCATAATAAAGAAAAAAAGTTGCCACTGGTGTTATTAGTAAATCGGTTTGTCGAGTTCATTTTCATCTTACGATGGGAGGCTAACCTATTGCTATAGCGATTTTGCATAGATTATTGCAAGACATTTGCATTCTTTTCTGAAAAGAAACTCCCATGTACCTATTAATAATATTCAACTGAAGCTTAAGATTATAATGAACCTTCCCTCCAGGATAAGCTTTACAAATGAAGCATGAATAAGCATTTAAAAATACTGGCATAGCGATGACACAAATTCAAAATTCATTTTATATTTTTAGGAGTTGGTTTACTTCGGAATAAGCTGTACCCACCACAGGGTGCAATAGCTACCCATACTGATTTAATAAACCTATTAATATTATAAATGCGAAAGTTTGGATGTATGGATGTTTGTTACTCAATCACGCTACAACGGCTGGACGGATCTGGTTGAAATTTGGCACAGAGATAGATTATATTCTGGAATAGCACATAGGCTACTTTTTATCCCGGAAAAATGTATAATTCCCGTGGGATAGTTTAGTTTTTTACAGAGCTAGGGATCGACATGATTTTTTGGACAATGGTAGTTTAGGGATCAGAAAATGACATATGCCACTTTTTATCCCGGAAAAATGGACGCATCCTGTGGGATAGCATAATATAGAAAGGTGTAATAATTTGTATACCTTTCCTTCCAAAAATAACCTCCACGCGGGCGGAGCCGCGAGCAACATCTAGTGTAACATAAAATGCAAAAATAATATCAGTTATAATCCCTTTCGCAATAGTTACCGCATATTTAATAGCGAAGTGTAATTAAGTGGAGTTTTCAGTTGTGCAATCGTTATCAGAAATGTATAGAGGAAATAGAAATGAATAAGGCGTTTAATTACGGGAAATGACTATCGCCAATGTTCATTGTTATTGAAATCCTTGAATGCGATTCTATCTTTTCCCATAATTGCTTTTGCTTATTAGATGGTAAATATATACTGCAGTTGAAATTAATTATCTATAAGTTGGGAGGTACTGTTGTGCAGTTGTCTTCATAAAGTGATAGTTTATGTGAGATATCTTATGCAGTTTATAAGGACATTTTAAAAAACCAAATCATTAGGTACTTTTACCTAAATATAAAACTTTTAAACTGCCTCGGTGGCGCAGTTGTAATTGCGCATGCAACGACTGCTGTGCTGAGGTCTCGGGTTCGATCCCCGGGTCGGGTAAAGTGATATTGGGTTTTTCTATTTAGAAATGCCTCAGTATTAGCCCGGAGTCTGGAAAATGTGCCCGGTATGGCGATAGGCTCGCCCCCTATCACATTATGGGACCGAAATTCGGCGAAAAGTGGGTGTACTAGTTACACCTCTGCCTACCCCTTCGGGGATTACAGGCGTGAGTGTATATGTATGTATAACGTGTGTAAAACTTTTAAAATATTTTACTGTTTGTTTTAAATTACTTAAATATCGACTCAATTTGTCATATATTTCCATCGATTTCTGTGCGAATTATTATTATTTATGCTTGATGACGACTTATGAGGTAGTCCATTTGAATATCCTAACTATAGATATTGAGAGAGTGAAAAAAGTTAAAATAAAAGTTGTTAGTGCCTTAATAATAAATCCACCCAACATTCGCACACATAGGAAAACCTGTATTGAGGATATCAAGAGCTATAGAGGGACTACGGTTCCATAAAACCCAGACCCGAAAGAAATATTCTATTACACAACTATTTTTTTCAGTGCGCAAATCGAACCCACGGCCTCTCGTTTCAGGCTACTTGCCCGCAGCACCACAGCGGCTGTCTAAGCATACTACCCTTACATTACATCAAAACCTTCACACAGTTCTTCTACAAACTACATTATTACTACACCTGTATTCAAAGCTCAGATGCAATATAATAAACTAGCTGTTGCTCGCGGCTCCGCCCGCGTGGATACCATATTTGGGAGAAAAATGACGGATGTTCATACAAACTTTCAACCCCTATTTTACCCCCTTAGGGGTAGAATTTCGAAAAATCCTGAAATATATATTTTTTGTTTTTAACTAAAAGGCCAAATACCAATTTTCGTGCGTTTAACTTCAAAAAGACGAATTTTCATACAAACTTTCATCCCCTATTTTACCACCTTAGGGGTGGTATTTCCAAAAACCCTTCCTTAGTGGATGCCTACGTTATAAAAGGTACCTACTGTCAAAATTTCAAGTCTCTAACCCCAGCCGTTTAGGCTGTGCGTTGATCGATCAGTCAGTCAGTCAGTCAGTCAGTCAGTCAGTCAGTCAGTCAGTCAGCTTCTTCTTTTATATATACAGATAGGTTAATTGAGACCTTGAAGGTAACCCGGGAGACTGTGTCCCAATGTTGGATATTTGTAAACTCCAAGTTGTGGATCATTACCTTCACTATGCTCGTAATATAAAAAGTATATTCTATATTAATTAATAATTACTTAGGTTTAATGTATCTAATGTAGGTATTAGATAGAAAGCTCGCTTGGAGCTTTCCATCTGCTTATATGTTTAAATCGTAAACTTTATGAAGCGATTTAGAAATTCATTTACAAAGAAGTTTTTTACGTTTTGTTTATGGAGGGTCGTAACCACAATTGTCGCCCTTAATACGTCCCTCTGCGAGAGTAGTAATTATACGATATTTATGAGGGCCTCCCTCCAGGCACTTGTCTTGCGCGGTAAGAAAGGACCGATGTGGGTGTCGAAAGCCAGTCCTCTTTTCATGTATTGTCAATCCGCAATTGAAATTAATCTTTCGAACAAAAAACCGTGCTACGTACAAAGGAAGTGGCTTTTTGTAATGAATAGCCTACAGCAGCGGTATAAAGATTTTTTTACACAAAAATAGCGGGTCCCCATGAACACCGATAAGATTTTTTTAATCAAGCCATTTCGTAGTTGCAGGTTATTAATTTCAAAATACATTTATATGATTACAGTGTTATAAATCACAGAGATTATTCCGGTAAAAAACGTAGAGGAAATATAAAAACTTACATTCTCAAGCTGCAAGCTAGTGTAAAAACTTTCATAAAATTTAATTAATTTCGTTGTAGGTGTTCCTGGGTATTTTTATGCGCTGCTCTTGACTATATATTCAAACACACGCACACAAAAGCTGCAGCAGAGACCATGATAAAATGTGACGCACACATCAAACTCTGCGTAAGTACGAAGTCCACCTAAATGCCGGAAGACGAGGGGTTCTTTGCTTTGTTAAAGTAACAATAGTAAGGAAATGTCATTTCCTCTTAGCCAACTTTTATTCGGCGTAAAGGTATCTAAATTAAAAAAGGTATGAAAAACGAAAGTACTCGTATATCAGTTTTTTGTACCATTTATATGTACATACAAATACACACACGATATAAATCCCCAAAGGGGTAAGCAGAGGCGTAACCAGTACATCCACTTTTCGCCGAAAATTTTACGCTCCCATAATGTGATGGGGGTCGAGCCTATCGCCATACCGGGCACAATTCCAGACTCTGGGGTCATACTGAGTATTTCTAAATAGAAAAACCCAATATCACTTTACCCGACCCGGGGATCGAACCCGAGACCCCAGCACAGCAGTCGTAACGCATGCGCCACTGCGCCACCGAGGCAGTCTATGTTTTGTAGATAAAACTCTCCAGTCAAAGTAGTTTTTGGAAAGAATTGGAACAAGTTCAGAATTAAGGAAGTCATTATTTCGAGTTAAAAGTGGTCTGTTAATGGGGACATTTTATAGCAGAATTTCGTGAAAAGAAATGTAACTTTTGAAAAACCACGTGTTCAGATACTACGGTGGAGTGGCGCGGCGGTGCAGCGGTGGTCGTGTGCAATTGTGCAAGACGTAGCACCTTTATTGCAGTGGCCACACTATTTTCTGTGCAACGGGTGCGGCAAGAAATAAAGGAGCCAGAACAAAAAGGACATTCTTTTAAAGTTCTTTATTTCAATGAATTGTAGCAGTAAAGTAAGGTTTAATTACTAGATGGAACTTTAAGTTTCATACTTTTTGTGTTCAATGAATTTAGATTCGATTTTTTCGATCTCGTTTCGTGTCCAGAACCCGAAATACTGGAAACTAGATCTAGACTAGATAGAGAAAAAAAATGGTTACATATAGGGTAGGTCCCTATATGTAACCATTTTTTTTCATGTTATATTCATAATTCTTTTACAGCTTACAAAGGAAATTACTTAAAAATAAAAACTTTGGCGATCTAACATGTCATGTTAAACAATTTATGTACACGATTGATGAACCTAAACAAAACAATAATCTAAGTGAATATAAAGATTTCAACTCTCGTCTTTTATATGACCCTGACGTTTGATTTTCGTTTACTCCACGCTTTATAACAAATAAACGATTTTAGTTTAGACCGATCGAAAGGAAGGTTTCTTAAAAAGTTTCCGCATTGTGCAACGTTGTCCGGGACGACGTTTGTCGCAAAAATTACATAAGTTTCTATGTCCAGTGAAGAGCGACGGTAAGTTCGAGATTCGCTTCGACATGCGCCACGGTGGGCCGAGTCCCGAGTCCTGACCGGGGCGCTTCCGCCGCACCCCTCGCGTCCCTCTTGCCCCCCCTCTCGCCCGCTCTACACCGTGTGCATCGCACACACGCTCTCACACAGTATACGGCACCTCGTGACTCAAATTTGCATCTGCCTTGTGACTTATTTTGGTCATTATGTGTTTCATAAAAAAACTACATCAGCATTAAGAAATGGTAGGCAGCGGCTTTGCTGTGCTCTGGCATTGCAGAAGTCTATGGGCGGCGGGATCTACTTACCATCAGGTGGACCGTCTGCTCATCTACCTATCCAGGCATTAAAAAAAATTGTATGTATACTCAAATTTCCTAGACTAGCGATGGTACAAGATAGGTGCTCATGTAAAAAGACAATCAGATTACAGTTTATATCAACACTATCTAGGAAATCAGGTCTTCCTTTATTGTCAAGATTTCAATTATGTAAATCACCAATTGACCACTAGATGACACTGCTATCTTAGAAATGTAGATTTTAACCTAAAAAAGGTCAACCGAGTATTTAGCAAGACGCCGTTTGAAAATCTGTCTTTCGGGTGCGGTCGCCACGTGACAGCTACCTTGCCCCGATCGCCGTCCGTTCGATGAGTTATGAGCTCAACCCAAAGCCACGTTACTTTATTAATCAGCTGAGTTAAGTAAATTGTAAGTTCTGGTTTATGGAAGTTGGCGAGCCAGAGAAGTCATTAGTGTTAAATATTAATTTAGTTTATTTACACCAACAGTTGTATTTATTTTCATTAATAAATGTAATTTCACATAATATTTAAGTTTATTGCTATAAGTTTAATATCAATTAATATTCAATAAAGTAAGTAAACCAATTCTTCAGATTTCCCTTGAAATAGCTGATGGCGGTGAATTGGATGAATGCTACACGAACGCAAAAAACGCAAAAAAACAAAAGAAACATTCGTTTATGTATCCAAAAAGGGAAGGAGATTATTCAAAACTGTAAAATTATTGTGTTTATTGTATAGATTGACAGGAATGTTCTGCATAAGAATTTCAAATGTATGTGAAATAAACCAACCCGCACTATTAAATCATGGCGGACTAAGGCTTTTATTAGTAGATGAGGCCTGTAGGACAGTGGTTAATAAAGGGCTTATCTTACGAATCTTACTTCTTACTAATATTTTGAACCGACTTCAAAATAGGTGGAGGTTCTCAATTCATCGGAATCTATTTTTATGTATGTCATGATTGCATTATTCTTGATAAATCGTAATACCTTAAAATGTTCATTCTGCTCAAAATATTGTAACTTAGTAGGGTAGTTTTATCATGTTGATCAAAACCAAAGGTATTTAAGGCCGTGTTGGCGGTCATCTTTGACAGTCTCCTTCCGACATTCGCGCGTAGCGGTTATATGTAAACTTTTTATATAAACTCAGTGGTTCAAGTTTAAGACAGTTGTGATTAAAAGTATATTGGAGTGAATACTGTGTTTTCTTCATATGTATGTTTCCCGATTACTCAAAGACGCCTGGATCGATTCGAGAAATTCTTTTTTTGTTTAAAAGGGTATTTTTTCTTCTTTTACTACTTCCCAGGTGGTCCCATTGGAACCAAGACAGTATCTGATGATGGGATCTCAAAACAATCGAGGGCAACCCTCAAATTTTATACAGAGACGCATTATTTTGTTTTTTGAAGTCGGTGTACTTCTTATAAATTAAAAAACTTTTTCTATAAGTGTTTGTTACTCGGAACGGATCTGGGTAAAATTTTGCACAGAGACATGATTTTTTTTCCGAGAATGACATACGACTACTTTTTATCCCGGCAAATGTACGGATCCTATGGGATAGCATAATATTGAAATATGTAATAGCTTCACATATCTCCATGGATTTTATAGCTTTTCTTTCAAGAGTAACTACCACGCGAGTGAAGCCGCGGACAAAAGCTAGTACTATTATAAAGATGAAAGGCATCGTACATGTTCGGACGCTATGTGCGTTTGCACTGTGACCATGCGACGCCCCTCCCCGCGATACAATACCGAGCCAATAAAACTTTTATTGTGCGCTATGATTTTGGAAACATTTTGCGAGATGAGTTCTATAAAAGTCGTAATTTATTCAAGTCACTTTGGGCCGATTTCCTCAGTTAAAGTGTAGAAATTCGCAATCGGACCTGTAAGATTATTTTTCTTTCACTCCCATTGCTTATTATTCGACGGCTGTCCAAAGAACCATTGTTGCAAAAGTTAAATTAAATTAATGTAGTACGGTATTTGTTGAAACACGAAAACTTTGTTTAATTTATTAAAGTGATATTAACTTGTATTTCAACTGTTGTATTTTATACGTACAACTTGATAATGGGTTGTGTTGGTTAATTAATGTTTAAAGGAAGGGTTCACCTAGAATTACATTTTAAATGTTTTGTTTTAGCTTTGCCGATAATTTTAAAACGTAATATATTATGTATGTATGTCCTAATGACGTCATAAATTATGAGGAGAACATTCCGATGTTTATTTAGATTTGAACTTCTGGATTCGCTTAAACAAAGTAAATTTTAGTTTTACTGAAAATGTAATAACGCATAAATAAAATCCGATTGCCTCATTGGTCTAGTGAGGGGGTAGTTAGGTTAGGAAATCAGTGGTCCTGGATACAAATCTAAGGTGGCTAATAATGATTTATGATTCATTTTCTGATTTATAAAATTATACGTGTTCTTAGTATTAATACCTGTGCTCAATATCATATCGTGCACATTACGTAATTTATTCGACACTAATTCATAATGGGTTCCAAAGTTGGACGAATCGTGGATATACTAGTCGCACCTCTGCCTACACTACTCATATCGACACACAAAATTATAAGGCGGTCAAAGTGAGTTTGTTTGTAACAGTAGTATTTGGAACTACTGAACCGATACTGAAAATTTCTGAAAATTCTTATACTAATAGACAGACAGACGTGGATTTAAAAGTGGTAGTACTTGCCTAGACAGTTATACCTAAAGAATGAACGGATTGGTTTGACTACCCTATTAGAGTCTCATAGAAGAATATATTGAACCGCCGTACAGTAATACCTTGCCGTTGTTTTGAGGAGGGAGTGAAATTTCCGAAACCCCAAATCCTCTCCTCCCCTTCTCAATAAATAAATAATAATAATAAATACTCCTAACGACCACAGACAAAGTTCTAACCCCATACTAGGTAAACCTGTATTGTGACTTTCAAGAATTACGCGGGACTACGGTCCCACAACACCCAGACCCGAAACCAATATCCGTCTATCACACAAAAACTTAAATCAGTGCGGGAACTTGGTGCGGGAATCGAACCCACGGCCTCTCGTTTCACAGACGACTATTCGCCCTCTGCACCACGGAGGCTGTCGTATGTTGTGATCTGATCTTCATACCTTTCTTTTAAGGCCGGCAATACACCCAAGATTCTGGTATTGATATTTTGTGTGTTGAATAGTAAAAATTTGCCGTGAGTACAATATTATGTTAGTACGGTTTTCCGTACTTAATAAAAAGTAAGCATTTTGCGTGAAAATGCGAACCCGTGAACAATGAACAAATGAACCCGTGTTAAATAAAGTTGAAAGTATCTATTCAAACCTATGACTTTAACGAAGGTTGATGTAAATATTTGACAGTTCCGTTTTACGAAATCTTTTAACTATAATGTTTGAAAAAGATAGACAATTTTGTCACTGGAATAGACTTTTTTATCACAAAGAAAACATTTTAACTGTTTACATTTTAAAAGTTCGCAACGCGGGGAGGTCGCGGTCGGGCGCGGGTGGAGTGGGAGATGAGATAAGAATCAAATAGATGTTGTTTCGCTGCATGGAGTTGTGTCGCGCAGGACATATGCACGTGGCGACGTGTGATTTATACGTTTTGATCCTTGCTTGTTTTTTACGATTTTTCTAAATTCAAATAATTGTTACACTGTTGCGCATTTTGGATTACTAATTAAGCAGGAGTAGATTAGTATATAGAATAGTGAAAGTGCACTTTTGTTAATGACTTCTTTCAACCAGACTGTAATTTCGGCGAGTATTTAATAAGCTGTAATCTACAAAGTGTAGTAATGTCTACTTACCTAGTGGAGCTTTCTACTGATGCAGACTTTGTTTTAGAGCGCTGAACTTATGTAATGTTTAATTTATACATTTCTAATTGCTTTTTTATTTAATTGACTTTTCGTTTAATATGATAACCTGTGTATTTTGTTTCTGATGATACCAACAGTCACACATAATTACGAACCCATATATAATTATCTTTTGACGTAGATATCGGTATCTTCGAGAAACTTTCGGTCACAAAACCCACACCTGAAACATATATTTGTCAATGCCGCAAACATTTTTGTCAGTGTAGAAACTAAGTCTACGGCCTCTCGTTCAGCCGCATACTAGGCACAGAGGCTGTCAAAACAGCCTTCTTACAAAAAGTTAAAGTACTGATTAAAACTAATTAAAAATCACGAATCATCACAATGAACGTCGTCACGTTGTGGGATACCTACCTATGATTTTTGCAGTGAAAACTTCTTTAGGCACGTTGGGCACTTTTGTGATGGGGAAAAAACACTGAAATCGTGTGACCGTCACGCTCAGATTATTTTACTTTGACATAAGCACGCTTATGTAGTTCTATAATTATTGACAAGCAACCATAAATAAACACAAAAATTTAATTTATTTCATTTCAAGGACGCCGTTTCAAAAAAGAACACAGTAATTCCAAAGTTTAAAGTTTTCACTTCTATCGGTAGTCCCCATGACTGCCTATGTTTTTTATATGAGCGCACAGCACTCACATTGTTAACGTTATACATACATATACACTCACGCCTGTAATCCCCGAAGGGGTAGGCAGAGGCGTAACCACTACACCCACTTTTTGCCCAACTATCGGTCCCATAATGTGATAGGGGGCGAGCCTATCGCCATACCGGGCACAGGTTCCAGACTCCGGGCTAATACTGAGAATTTCTAGATAGAAAAACCCAATATCACTTTACCCGACTCGGGAATCAAACCCGAGACCTCAGCACAGCAGTCGTAACGCATATGCAATTACAACTGCGCCACCGAGGCAGATCATTAACGTCATTAAATTGGTTAAACATCAAAAGATGGCGTGTTACTCGTTATGGTTTCATGTGAAAATAGGAAAGTCGTGGATCTACTCCTTAGGTCAACCAATCATAAATTTGTGAGTATTTTTCTAAAAACAAGCCTGAAATTGTTTAGAATAGAAACTGTGTGCCATATAGTAATGTAATAGATCATATTACGGCACTGAAATTACAATAAGGCAACTTAATCAACATACACTGAGCCGCTCTAATTAAATTTAAACTGTATCTTGTATCTGTATGTACTTATTTAGCGTAGTCCAAATAGGTAATGTAATCCAGTTTTTGAAAGAGCATCACCAGAGTTGTCTGCCTGTTATTTTTATCGAAATTGCATTCCGACCTAGCGATTTCAATCGTTGTTATATTGTGAAAAAACTATTTTCACCTCTGCCTATCTCTTTAAGAACACAGACCATACGGTGTTTGTTTCTCATTAACAGTTTATCGAGAAACTATATTCCACCAGCATTATTAATTTTGTTACTGTGACGTGATGTCGAGTCTAATGTAATGAGACTGGGTGTGAATAAATTGAAAATTGATTGGATACAAGTGATGTTGGTATTTGTAGTTACTTTGAGATATATAAGTAGAGTAATATAGACAGCCTCCGTGGCGCGCCGGGAAAGTAGCAGGCTGTGAAACGAGAGGCTGTGGGTTCGATTCCTGCACCGGGACAAATGTTTCTGTGACAGACAGATATTTGTTTCGGGTCCAGGTGGTGTGGGACCGTAGTTCTTGATACCCACGATACATGGTTTACCTAGAGTGGAGTCAGAACTGTGTGTATGACTGTTGGGTGTATTGTTTTTTTTATGTGTAACATCTTTACTATAGATTTCTGAGAGTGATTTCGTAAAAAGGGACAGAAGTGTGTAACAGGAAGTAGGGAAGCGCGCACAATTTTTGAAGTGAAAACGTCTTTAGGCGCGCTGTGCTGTTATTTACTCATTACTAATATCAGATGTTAGAACTCAGATGTTACACTGTTATTCGAGTACTGTAAGGCTCGTTTATTATTTTTATATTAAATCAGGTAATAATACAAAATAATTTACATGAATATTCTCGGTATCAATAATGCAATGCTATAAGATAATTTAAGTACACATACACTACATTCATTAATGTGTTTATTCGACCAAATTTATAGATATAAATAAATAGTATTACGATGATAATATTTATTGTATTAAAACGAATACAAATTCTAAATGAGATGAAACGAATTTTACGGATTATATTGCAGCTTGTTTTACTTTATTAACCCGACGTTTCATGGTCACGGGGTGAACTGACTTGTATGTCGTCACGAAAGTATAGTGTAATGTTTCTACCCCCCATATTGTTGCATTAAAATAAACCGTAATATAATCCGTAAAATTCGTTTCATTTCAATGTGTAATATTCGCGTAAACATAAGAAATCATTGTAAATACTAACTCTGAAAATGGACTGCAATTATTGAATTTCTTATATCATATTTAAAATAAATTGGAACAATGTAAAATATCCAAACTGTTATGAGTGTGCTACAGCGTAGATCTGTTATTTATTTATTTTTTCTGGTAACATTATGGTAAGCTACGACAAGCACTTGTGTGTTGCGTTTAAATAGATATTTATTGTAAATAATTGCTCTATAATTTGTACAAATGCCAATACAACGCTGAAATACAGATATCCAGCGAAGTTGAATTTCCTTTTATATTAAATTTAGAAGTGTTTCAATATAATCTCTAATTTAGAATAGGCATATTCTTAACCTCAAAATACATAATTGAGGTTATTTAGGGATAGTTATAATAAAGTAGAGAACAGCTGAAAAACTCTTTTAATATCTACGATCGATACGAAAGCAGTACTATTTTATTCCCATTTCAGTCTGATAGTATTTCTTTTTATTTGTTACTCAGTGTTTTGTATGCGCATTTTTTTTGGCGCTAGGCGAAATTAAATGAGGGATAAATTAATTTAAAATAGTTTTTTGCTACAAAATTTTATTATATATAGTTAGCATTGAAATGTTGGTAATATCGATATTTTGTGTATAAATAAATTGGTTATGATATCATTATTAATTACAACTATTGTTATAAATATTCACATACTGAAAAATAATATGATCAAAATCCTTAAGTCGTACTATATTTTTCACCTGAAGTATGTTCTGGCTGATGTAACAGTCATGAAATGTATTTTGGCAGACCGATAAGGAAATGACACAAAGAAAACAAACTACAGTCCGTTTCAGCCGAATATTTGTGAGCGCAGAAACAAGCGGGTAAGGGCGCGAGTGCGGGAGCGTTCGCGGGAGCGGATGCGGCAGCGGACGCGACGATAGCGCTAATGTCAAAGTTATTGGAATGATGTCAAAAATCTTTCAGAGCGGATGTCTATCTACCTAGCTTCCCATTATTTCGACGGTCTCTTGTTGTCGATGTTTTCTATAAGAACGCTTTAATTAACTTGGAGTTTTTAATATCGGTAGGTATTCCTATTCCGTCTAAATACGACTCAATTAACGCCGCGGGAGTGTAAATAGTTTGAAAGCTTTTTAATTAAACATCGAGTGGAATTGTGCTGCCCTAACTGATTAATGTAACCGAAATTAATTTTGTTGGTTTTTATTCTCTCTGATTACCACTGTTTATTTGCAATACAACTCCAGAATATATTTCATTTACAGTAAATAACTTCAATTGTTAATTTATTACATTTCTCCATGAGCAAGCCTTGCGTAACGTTTCCGATATTTTATTTACTAATCACTACTACTGGTATGGCTCCAGAAATAAAATAAACTAAAATCAATAAACTTGCGACTTCTACGAAAACCATTAAAATCCGGTTCAGTACGGAAAACCCAACGTAAGACTGTTAAAGAAAGAGCTATAATAGGACAGACATTTGTAAGATTGCCTCCACTCGTAACCCAGATCGATATATCGTATAGTAGCCATTGTATATTCACCGGCCTGTTTCAGGTTAGAAATGTTAACTGGATGACGGAAAGGCAATTTGATTTCTAGCGTAAAGGCGAAATAATTTACGTCATTATTTACTTTTACTATAACATATTTTATTATCATAATCATCTGTGAAGCATATACGATCGCATACTTAAAAATCTAAAAATCCTATTTTTGTTCCGGCACGGCAAAGTGACCACACTGCACCTGATGGCAAGCGCAGTGCCGTCAAATTAGAGTATCGAGTAGCGAGGCGAGAGACAATCTATCCCCCGCTACTCAACACAATCACAATGTTTTTGATAAAAGTGTTCTCATTGCTGAGTTTCTTTCTAATGGAATAATTAAGCAGGTGGAGCCGCGAGCAAAATGTTGATTATTTATTATTTAGCTACTATTTTAGGTATTTTTTCTTTCTAAGTACTAATATGAACTTCTATAGCTCTTGTAATTTAAATATTAAATACAGTATCCAGTATACACGTTCATTGGTTGCTACCGATGAGTAGAACTACACAAAGGTCAATGAAATTGGATAGCGATACATGGTACTCCGAGCCCTTTATAGCCTAGTGATATCGATTATACGAAATAAAATAATCGTCAGTCCACATGAGTAGAGCACACGATATGGCCACCGCACTATTCGTTCGTGTGCCAGTGCCTTTAGAACAGAATGGACACGCCACGCGAACGCGATTGACGTATTATCGTTTTGTCTCGGAATAGCCTTCCTAGAAACGATTTCAATAGCCGTCGACCCATTTAATTTAACAGACAATGTATACGGAGTGCACACCAGCGATTTGTCAACGGAATGAATTTCAACAAAGGCTTTATTCATTTGAATGGCAACTTGTTGTACGAGACGGTTTTAATTTCATAAGTCGTTTATCATAATCAAGGAGGAGGTTGGATAGGTTTCTACCCATGTCAGTGTCTGAAGGAAATGTCACATACCTGTTCGGACAATGCGGACGTTTTGTGGACACGGCTTTGCCGAACTCGATTTGGGAGAATCTGGATTTGGAATTAATGATTTGTATGTAACGTTGTACGGAATGAGTTATGGAGGCGGATTATTTCGTAGCTATTGTTAGAGCTTGAGGGCGGCTGTAATTTTGGGTTGGAATTATGGTTGAAGAGTGAAGGCTATTCGCAAATAATGTATCCGGACTTACAGCTTCGTGGTTTAGGATTGAATAGATGAAGTTAATTTTGTTTTTAGAAATTGTTATGATATATTAGTGAAGATTAAAAATTCTTTTTTTTTTCCTCTTCTTCCTGAAATATGGCGTCATGATAAAATATTATATCTATCAAGTTAAAATCTGTCAAATTGTTTACGCTACAGAGCGTTTTAAAGAAATATTCATACATAGGTAGGTAAATGTTTAGAAAATCGTAAAATTTACCTCTGTATCAATATTATCGAAAATTATACACTCATTTGTAGCACTAGGATAATTAAATATTAAATCATTAGTTAGCCCATCACTATCATAATAATAATAATAAATATTATGTATTAATACATCGAAATGGTTAACCAAAAGCCTGTTCCACAATATTAAACCATTGAAACATTACCTCCGATTCAAGTAAATCGCTAAATAGTTCATGCCAGCCGACGTTCCTAATCTAATATGTCCGAATCGAAGCCCGATGCCCAATGCCCGAACGCCCGAATCGGAGTGCAATCTTCGATAACAAAGCATTAAATTTAGAACAGAAGGTTCACAATTTCATTAAAATTGTGTATGATGAAGGCGAACATTCGGTTTTATAAAAATGAATATTTTAATAAATTATGGAAAAGATAATTATCGTACTAAATTGTAGATGCGTTCGAATGTTGAGTAAAAAAGCATTATAATTCAGATATGATAAAAATCTATTAAACATAATACAAAGTATCGGTAAATCCGAAACAGGCTATTTGCTTGTTAGACTCTTCGTTCTTGAACGCTATCCTTCCATAAGGACTGAACATTTTTTTATAACAAAGGCCGAGATATCTGCACATGGATGACTTGTTGCTAAGTGGTCTTCAACGCTCATTCAATCAGGTTTGAACTAACACTTAGTATTTTTACATAAATCGGTTGTTAATGAAAAAAGATAGGTCAGGTATTTCGTTTGTTTCGTATATTTAGATAGATTATTTCCATATTACGTGCATACACTCAAAATGATTATCCAATGGACACCTTAACGCAACCGGAGCTGTAGCTAGCTTGTAATTAATAAATGGTGATTCGTTAGGAGCATTGTGTTGTGCATTTTGACCTCGCACGGCGGGCACTTCGTCGTTCCACTCTGTATTACTCTTGCAATCGTACATTCGGACCTTTGCTGACACTTACTAACTATCTATAGATAAAGTTCGACCTGTTTGAAATGTACTATGGTTTCGTTGAATTACTCTGACCATACATCTTTGCTAGGTAAGATTCGGTTCCGTTTGTCATCGTTTCTATAAATTATAATTTCATATTAAAGTTGATATCATGCATATGGCTTATAGAATCATTAATACTATTTTAAAATGTGGTCACTGCTTTCAAAAATTGACCATTTTCTGGTTTGGTTAAAGATGATAATTATAGTTACAGGCTCAAAATATAACACGTAAATAAATTATAAACCTATTTATTAAATAATTATGTTTGTTTTTGGTAAAGCAAGAGAATATAAATTTATAGATATAATAAGGTATTTTCCAAACTCATCAAGAAGATTTATAGAGATCACAAAACAACCGGACTTCCGTGCACGAATCACTTGTTCATGCTAGATGTGCAGATAGGCTTAGCTGTACAAAATTGAAGTAATAAAAGAGGAAAGCTCGCAAAAGTTTCGCAATAAAGGCAACGAGTATCGACTGTTAAGGAGTAAAGAGTACTTCTATATCATACAAGTATAGCTGTGATGTTATGCGATGGTATTGATATGAACCATCTGGACGCTCATATTTGTTACAAATACGAAACTGGACTGTGCTAACACCATATATTTTCTATATTAGTTAGTTAAAAACATATCAAGGATACAAAATCTTTAACATAACATAACAGACTCATCTATAACTGTCTTCAAAATGTAAAGAAAGATTCCCAGAATAGCTAAATCCTTGATTTTTTTACAGAACTATTATATATACTAAGGGAGTTTCTATTTAAATTTCATACACGTTTGTCTACAGAAGATGGTGTTGTGGAAATTAATACATTACCTAAAGGTGTGACAAAATGAAAACACCTGAATGAAAATGTATCTGCAGGCGGAGAAAACACTT
This sequence comes from Laothoe populi, assembly GCA_905220505.1. Lineage (NCBI taxonomy): Eukaryota > Metazoa > Arthropoda > Insecta > Lepidoptera > Sphingidae > Laothoe > Laothoe populi. The sequence goes on from HG992152.1 coordinate 7,882,256, forward strand.
TATCTGCTTTTAAAAAAGAGGTTACAGAATGTCTGCAACCGGTCAGTTAACTTCAGCAATCTCATCAGATACAATCGTCTAGTTGGACAAAGCGTATTCTGTATAAGTCTATCCCTGACTTCGGAAGATCTATTTTCTACAATATCTGTTTAGTATTTATGTGCACGATTTCCGTCTGAGTGATAGATATGTCCTTGTAACGGTTCTAGACGCGCTGTTTTTCGAGTGTTTCACCTGGAAAATAATTACTCTGAGGCCGTGACGTATGAGCGCTATTTAAGCCCGACCCTAAGAGTAATAGGCACGATAAACACTAGCAATTAAACCATTGCCACCCAACGCACGCCTTTCTTTGCGCCTCTCTTAATAGAGATTTGTTGTTTGCCCCGTTTACAAGTCTGTTCGTACTGTGAATAACGACACTTACTTCTTAATTTAGGACAGAAAAATACGTGATTCTTTTTTTGGTTTTGAATCTAGTTTTTTAGTAAGAATAAGTTGGCGATAACAATTTGACTGGATTTTATAAATAGGCAATAACAAGTTTTGATTAAAGCTAAAATAAGTTAAAGGATCTACCGATAGTTTACATTCTTCACCTTGAACATTTTATTTAAGAGATCGGCCGTTGTAAGCATATATTTTTTAACTCAACTTTCTGAGTCGAATTCCTGTCGCAGGGACCAATAAACTATATAATAATTGTTCATTTCGTAGTGGATTAAAAGATAAAACATATTATGCTTGCATTGGTAACGTTGCGTCTCGTATGTATAAACCTTACTCGTCTTTACAGTTTGCGACATCCGTACTGCAGTTATTGTTACATATATTACACAGAAGACTAATACATTAAGAAAGCTGGGTTCACACACGTCTGCGAACAAACTGTATCTACTTACATCGGAACTTGTATCTGCAATGCGTGTATGATTCATCGATGAGCGAAACTTGTGTGGCACGGCCAAAATGTGTTTCGTAAACATTATACGCCGAGTACTTTATATTTATTAGTTTAAGTTAAAATGATAAGTCTGCTTTGTCTATTCAGACGCTGTATTACTTGCGTCAATCTTGCGTAAATATTGATAAATAATACAAAGTTAGTAAATTTTTATTTATAAATATTTATTTTCTTAATGACATTTATTTTAACAGGCAGCGATGGCCTAGTTGGTTGCAGTACGGACTGCCAAGACGAAAGTCGTATGTTCGAAACTCAAGTGGCATACACGTCTGACTTTTCTAAAAGTTATGTGTGTAT